>OW284519.1:18890000-20140000 GCA_935413205.1 Polydrusus cervinus | reverse complement strand
TTAGTCGTTGCAAGGCAACGGAAAATAACTGTTAGAAAATATTTATTATTGTACTGTAAGGAAATATTATTTTTCTACTGACGTTTTATAATAACCTCTTTTTGATTGTCATTATGGTTTTTTAATAACCTCCTTTTAGGCGCAGCGTGCTTAAAAAACTTTTAAGCGCGTTACCAGGAGCAACGTGCTTAAAAGTAATGCAGGTAATTATTTACAGTTAAAACGTAACCACAGACTAGGTACAATTTAATTTTTTTGGCAAGTGTCAATTTTTGAAAGGGGCAAATGAAACATAGGTAATAAAATGTTAGTAAAATAAATTAAGTTTTTTATTATAAAACCTCAGTAGAAAAAATATTGTATACAACTCGTTACGAAACAATGTCTTTTAGGCACGCGACGTGAATTGTCCTACGAGGCGAAGCCGAGTTGGACAACACTCATTTCGCAACTAATTGTATAAATAGCTATTCTGTACGGCTACTTGTAAACTAAAATGTGTTAAGCTTGACAAATCAATATTACTGTGTTTCCATAGTTACAACACAAATATTTAATGGCATATTTTATTTGTGAACAAAGTTAATAATTTCTTTCAAAATTTTAACAAGTTGATTATAATAAGTTATGTCCTTTTAATAATTTTTGATTTACGGATAAATAGTATGTATACCTCGTAGAAAAAGCCACATTCCCGGACTCCGTATTGTCAGTCTCGGCTTGCGCCTCGACATACAATCTTTACGGTCGTCTGTGAATGTTCAGCTTTCCCTACTAGGTATACAATGTACTATATTGCTATCAACATTAACTTTTTCGTATTCTGTTTTATAATAAGGAATGATGGCATATAACCAGGAAAGACGTTTAAAAATTTATAGCATTACCGCACTTTACCTATAAAGGTTGATAAGCGAATCGAAGTATTTTGTTTATGGGCTATCAAATGCACTGATTGTACGACAAAATAATACTAATCTAAAACGTAACACACAACAAAAATATTCTAAATCTAAACATGCATAATCTACAAATTAGAGAGCAGAGGTAGATTAATACAAATTAAGTGTAAGAGGCTACAATAGCCTAGTCTAAGATCTAGGTGATTGTGACGCGACTTTCTCTATAAACTAGATTGGTTAGTCACTCAGTTTAGAAATTTTAGCCACCACAAATATGAAAGAGAAATAGCCGAATGTTTTGTGAAAACTCTTAGTGTTGATGGGAATATAAAACCAAGCGACAGCTGCAGCGTCAAATAGTACACCAATAAAAAAGTTTACCTATTTTCCATTACCTAAAAAAAATTATGAAAAACTATAGTTTATTTTAGAAAGGTGTAGAGTAATAAAATGGGAAATTCCGTCCAGTTCGGCTCAATTTCGCTGTCGGCCATACGCGCAGGTAAATTTTGCGCATTAAATTATTTATGATAACTAACCAAAGAAAAAAAAGAAGATAATTTGATATAGAAGGAACTATTAGCTGTAGCAAATTTACACAAACATCGATTTATGAAATATGCAGTGGAAGATATAAGATCAAAAACATAGTGTAACTGTGCTGCGCACGCCGCCATATCATAGCGAACTAAATCCTATAGAACTTATAGGGGCGCAAGTGAAAGGATTTGTAGCAAGATACAACACGACATTCAAAATGAAAGACGTTAAGCTACTGTTTGATCAAGCCATTAAGGAAGTGACACTAGAAAACTGGCGATAAGCAGTCCATCATGTCATTAAAGGAGAGGAGAAAATGTCAGATCTTGACCACCTGATCGATCGGACCGTCGACCCGTTAATTATAACGTCAAGAGGAGTTGACAGTTCCTCAGATGACGAAGAATATTTTGATTTTTAATAATTTCATTTCTGTATAATGTATTTTTTTATGTTTAATAAACAATAAGTGTACCTAATACTATGTACATAATGCACGTCTTTCTCACTTATATGTCAACAATAGGCAAAACCCATAAATTGACCCAAACCCGGGTGGTACTACCTGCACTAGATGAAAATAAAGAATTTTGCAATAAAATCAATGACAAATTATGAAAGTGTCTTAAATATTCGTTGAGTCACTCTGTAGTTCCTTTGCATACCTAATGAGATTTTATTACTCTACACCTTTCTGAAATAGGCTATAACCTAAAAGATTTTCAGGTTTGATTCCCCGTATCTAAATTCGATAATTAAAGATCGAGAATATGTAAAAACACTACCTAGACTGCAGAAATCACGGGACCCTATAAATGTGGAACTTCAATCGAAAAATCATTTGGAAAAAGCCCACAGATTGACAAAGCAGTGTATATTTCTCTTTGTCTTTCGTTTAAATGGTAGCATGTGTCTATTTCTCTTTAGCTTACAGGATTATTTTATTCGCATTGTTCTAGGGGGATGATCACCAAATCTAAGGACCGCAGATTTTTGTTTAATTATATTTTACGCTTGCAACTAATTTCGGAGTATTTATCTTGGCGGCGTTAATAGCACAAACGTAAAATGTACAAAAATTAATTACACCCTGTATATATTGAAACGATTAGCTCTATTCAATAAAAGGGTAATTTTCGCTTGGTAGTTTATGAAAAATGTAGGCTTCTTCAGGATTGTAGCCTTAAAACCATGTATCAAACTATACTTACACGAAGATGGATGGTACAACTCAAAACTAACCACAATCATATTAAAATATAAATAAAAATCGACTAAAACATCTTTACAAGCTTAAAACAATACAGGGTGGAGTTTTTAAATGGAACGCTACTTATAGCGGCTCTGGGAATAGGATTTCTCTAAATTCCAAAAATACGTCCTCAAAGATTTTTAATGGGCCTCAAGGAGGGGGCGCAGCCCTAACCAATTTTTTTTCAAATTAGAGGTTACCACTTGTGGTACCATTTTAGAAAGCTTTTTAATAAAGGAATTTGCCCATATATTTTTTTTACTTCTGTCAAACCCTGTGTCAGAAATTTAATAAAAACTAATTTAAGAAACAATTACATTAACAATAACTATAAAATTGTAATGTCACTTTTTTGCATAGCAATTGTTGAAAATGTGCCCCATGAATCTTTGAGCACAGACCTAACCGATGGTAGAACTCCTCCCTTACTCTTTCCAAAACTTCTGGCGTGATTAAACGTATCTCAGCATGAATCCTTACCTTCAACTCTTCCAGATTTTCTAAGTCTGGTGACATACAGGGTGTTACAAATTCGACATACCAGCATTGGAATCTCGGAAACCATAAGAGTTAGAAAAACGGTTAAATGGGGGCAAAGTTGTGCAATTCGGTGCTGATTATAATGCTGCTATAAAAGTTTTCAAATTCCGAATACTTCCGATTTTATTTGAAAAAAACCGAAATTTTGCAAAATCGTTTTTATTTTTTCCTGAGCTCATTTGACTAGCTATTTAAAAATAAATGACACTTTGTCATTGCCACTTTTTCTCCTCTACAATATGACGTTACCAAACTAAAGATCTGTCGTTTCGTCCCCGAGCGGCCATCACCAACTTTACTTTTTTAAATACGGACCTGGATTTTTTTAACCGATTTTTAAACCCTCCTACCCTCAAAATGCAGTGGCGATATTACTTTCTCATAATGATGAATTGTCCTTGCTTATTTTTTTAAATTCATATTTTTTACAATTCTTGTCAGTCCGGTCCTGGCAACGAATTACAATATTAATTAATCTTAACATGAATTTTAGACAAACTTTTTCATGAAACTTATTTGTAAAGGTTTTAAATAAAATAAAGTTTTTAATTATTAATATTGTGATTCGTTGCCAGGACCGGACTGACAAGAAGTGTAAAAAATATGAATTTAAAAAAATAAGCAAGGAAAATTCATCATTATGAGAAAGTAATATCGTCATTACATTTGGAGGGTAGGAGGGTTTAAAAATCGGTTTTAAAAAATCCAGGTCCGTATTTAAAGAAATAAAGTTGGTGATGGCCGCTTGGAGATTAAACGGCTGATCTTTAGTTAGTGTCATTTATTTTTAAATAGCTAGTCAAATGAGCTCAGGAAAAAATAAAAACGATTTTGCAAAATGTCGGTTTTTTTCGAATAAAATCGGAAGTATTCGGAATTTGAAAACTTTTAAAGCGGCATTATAATCAGCACCGAATTGCACAACTTTGCCCCCATTTAACCGTTTCTCTAACTCCTATGGTTTCCAAGATTCCATTGCTGGTGTGTCGAATTTGTAACACTCTGTATAGGTAAGTTTGCCCAGATCGCCGTATTTTTTGTTAAGGAATTTATGGTAAAGCGTTGTACAGTCGTTTAATGGACACCCTGTAGATAAAATTAAATAATTCACACATGTATTTTGAGATTACAGTCTTAAATTTCTCGACCTAACTCATTTTATCTTCTAGACTGAATAAATTTCTGCATTACAGCTTTATCTACGTGTTAAGTAATTAAAAATTTCGCAAACTAAGTAGCATGAAATTTAATGAACAGTTACGACAGCTGCGCCTGGCCCATCTTTCGCATCTACCCTAATTCAAAAAGAGATAGCGATAGTCCGACGCCCAAAATCGGAGAGGCAAGAGTTGAAAGAGTGAAAGTGAGTGGCCCCTGTCCTCTACCTTGCTCTCTTGCACTTGTTCGATTCCGCGCCCGCCCACCTGAACGTCACCACGCTAACGGCGGGCGGTCCCATGCCCACGTTCTCCACTCTGGTGCCGTTGGCCCCACCGTTTTCGGTGTTGTTCGCCTTGTGGATGGCGTCCAGGTCGGTCGATTCCAGGTGGTCGAGAGGTGGAGAATGAGGTTGATACCTGTTGACGATCTTGATGTTGTCGCGGAATTTTAACAGTTGTTGGTGAGTTTCGTCGTAGGTGGACGCGTCCACTATGAACACGTCCAGTAGTTCGTCTGTTAGAAGTTGGCAGGAATAGCCGATGTTAATGGCAGTCTCTGGAAAGAAAAAGTAAATTTAAAGAGTATACAACATCTCCCAGTTCACCAGTGGCATGCAATGCTGTTTTAACCAGGGTACGTAAAAATTGCATTTAAGAAAAATATTTACCTTCCGTATCTAAATTTCAAATTTTGTCACAAAATGTCGTGTTTTTGAGTTTGTGGAAAGAACACTGGCAGAAGAAGAATAAAACGACATTATTTGTAAATTAGTTCAACACGGCGGTCTTTACGTAAAAATTCTTTTAAAACATCGTCATGAAAATTGGTTTGCGTTTTAAATCCATCAAAAAGTCGCTCTCCAACGAGATTATTATTAATTCTTTTAAGCGTGTCTTTTCTTGTGTGTTACGTAAATAGGTTTAAATTTTTTTAATCCAGAAAAGGATCGTTCTGCAGACGCGCTGCTAGCCGGAATAGTAACAATTAACGCCTCCATATTTTTTTTTTCGAAAACCGACGGCGCGATGTCTAGCAAAAGGGCGAAAACACTAATTATAAATTAAAAATCTATCATCCACGTGATTGAAACAATGTTACCAAAAACGAAGTCAATTACTAAGTGAAATATGATGATAAGCTTACTGATTATTAGATATTATGAATATATTATTTTAATTGTCCGTTATCCCTTTAAAAATATCCTAACCTAACTAATTAATAATAAAACTTATAGAGGCGTGTTTCATATTTTATATTGAGAAAGCGAAGTATTGCACCAATGCACACACTAAACTCTTTCTACCCTACTGCCTACCGGCTCTCTCGCTTGCTTCCACTCGTACAAAAGTAGTGCTTTTGCATAAGACGCTAATGTACAGCAAGATCTTTGCTTTGAGAACGGTCTTACGGAATGCTTATACAGGGATCTAAACTGCTGGACAATTACTTTCGAGCAAGAAAAATTTCGCCTAAATTTAACAGTTAATATTTTCTGAACCAGATATGATATCGACCTAAGGTTTTAAATGGTTGATAGATTCATCCCTTAGGAAACAATTGTCAATGTTGGCTTTTCTTTAACTGTCACAAAATTTTATATACAGGGTGTTAAAGAAGACGATGATTTTTGCTCCAATTTTAATGGCGTGTAACTTTCACAATAATATTTTTTAATTTTATCACTCTACGTCAATTGAATCAAATTCATCAAATTTTTGATATCTGCTATATTTTAAGAAATACCGATTTTTTTGGAAAACCTTGCTTTATTTCAACTTATTGGTAGCCAGATCTCACTGTGCGTTGTATCGTGCAAACTTTGCGAGTGATTATTATACCTTATGAAAAGCTTGATTATGTTCATTAACAATAGTTGTACCGAAAGGTTATGATGTACAGTGGCGTACTTATAAACACCTATATGTCTATGGTTTATGAGTATAGTAGTACTTGCCCCCAGATTAGGAGAATTTTTTTTTATTTCTTAGTTTTTCATATCGCACTACAGGTATATTATACAGTGTGTTTACAAAATTTTAACAAAGATAATTTTTTAAATTTAATTTTTGGAAAAATGTATTTATTAATTTCTAACTTTCTAACACTATAACTACTCATAAACCATAGACATAAAAGTGTTTATAAGTACGCCACTGTACATCATAACATTAAGGTACAACTATTGTTACTGAACATAATCAAGCTTTTCATAAGGTATAATAATCACTCACAAAGTTTGCACGATATAACGCACAGTGAGATCTACTACCAATAAGTTGAAATAAAGCAAGGTTTTCCAAAAAAATCGATATTTCTTAAAATATAGCAGATATCAAAAATTTGACAAATTACTTTCTTTGCTATGAACCAGTGATTCAATTGACGTAGAGTGATAAAATTTAAAAATATTATTGTGAAAGTTACACGCCATTAAAATTGGAGCAAAAATCATCGTCTTCTTTAACACCCTGTATATAAAATTTTCTGACAGTTAAAGAAAATTCAACATTGACGATTGTTCCCAAGGAATAAATCTATCAACCATTTAAAACCGTAGGTCGATATCATATCTGGTTCAGAAAATATTAACTGTTAAATTTAGGCGAATTTTTTTTTGCTCGAAAGCAATTGTCCAGCAGTTTAGTTTACGATATAAATAAGCAAAGGATGCGTTCGTGGAATTGATATAAGATTAATTTATCGGCCATATATTATTATTTATTATATTAATGTAGAGATAAATTTCCAAAGTTGGATTACACAGATAAAAACTAAAATATAAAAAAAAATGTTTCTGTTTATTTTCTTGTGCTTTTTTGCCTATATTGTATGCACGCCACTGCAGTTCACAGTCTCGGTTTAAACATATTGTTTGACAGTAACTGTCTTACAGGTTTGAACATACCTTGTTTATCTCCCGTAAGTACCCATATCTTGATCCCAGCCATCGTGAGATTGGCTATAGTGGACGGAACACCATCTTGCAGTTTATCTTCTATCGCAGTCACGCCTATAAGTAACATATCCCTTTCGATCTCCTCGTAAATAGCGTCCAATTTTTCGTCTCTGTGCTCTAACGCTATTGCCGCCTCTTGGTGCCTTTGTTTCCAGTCGTTAAAAAAATTCTCCTCAAGATCACAGTAGGCCAGGCAGAGGGTACGAAGACCTTCGCCGGCAAATCGCTGAAAAAATTACATACACTTTACTTAGAGAGCAGCGGGTTGTGCGACGTTGGGAAAAAAATTTCAGTGGCTATTCGATGAATGTTGGATTTAGAGGAAACAATTTGAATTAATTAAAAATTATCTAAAAGATAGACCAACTTATGTTCAAGTAGATAAAGAAAAAATCTATCCTAAAATAATTAAGTATGGTGTTTCTCAGGGAACAATTTTGGGACCATTATTTTTTAATATCTATATTAATGATTTGTTTAATGTAAATTGTGATGGAGAAATTCATAGTTTCGCAGAACATACTACAATTTTTTATACAGATACAAATTGGGACAACTTAAATAACAAAATAAAAACAGATTTTAAAATAATAAAAAATTGGTTTAATAAAAATTTATTAGCAATTAATTTTGATAAAAATAATTATCTTTCTTTTACTTTAAATCCAAATAACATACCACAAAATATGAATAGTATTAAAATAAATGATGATATTCAAATTTTGAAAGTTAATCAAGTAAAATATTTAGGAATAATCTTTGACAGTAAATTAAATTGGAATTTTCCCTTAGAATATTTGATTAAAAAATTAAGAAGTTTACTACCAATTTTTAGAAACATTAAAAAAAATTTAAACGTAAAACATATGGAAATATTATATTATGCATTAGTTAAGACTCATTTAAATGACGAAATTTTAGATTGAGGAGGAATAAATAGAACATTAGTTAAAAAATTAGAAATATGACAGAAAAGGTTCCTAAAAATTATATTTAATAAAGATTATCTTTAAGGTGGAATCTAGTTCCTCCAAGACTGTTTTCAACCTCAGTCAACTAAATTAGGTACATTATAAAATATAGTTTATTAAAAAAAAAAACAAATATATTAACAAGTTAATATTTAGTCATGGCTCCATTTCGCCCTAAAATTTCATTTAGTCTATTAGGAATGGAGGAATAAAGGTTTCTTATCAAATCTTGGCTATCACTGAGTTCATCCCATGTTTCTTGTAAAAAACTTATTAGCTCGTTTTTGTTGGCTGGTCTGAAGTTTACCTCGTAAATTTTTTTGGTCAATATACCCCACACATTCTCCATTATATTTATGTCGGGACTTTTTGAAGGCCACAATAGAGTTTCTATATTGTTCTGTTGAAACGATTCTTTCACCATTCCTGCGTTGTGAACTGGGCAGTTGTCTTGTTGAAGTATGAAATTATGAGTAGGAAAATGTTCTAAAACACTAGGCAGCATAACATTTTCCAAAATGTTTCTGTAACTGAGCGCTGTAAACCTTTCTTCAATTACCCAGCAAACTCCCAGACCTTGATAGCTGAGCCAAGCCCACACATTTACTAAAAATCTTCCAGATCTCTCCGAGTTATTGGTGTATTTTTCACCAAATCTAGTTCCGCGAGGTCTATATACTCTAATGTGGCCATTGAATGACGATTGGAAAACTTTCTCATCAGTAAAGATTACTCTGTTCCAATCTTCCCGCAAGATATTATTAAGTGCGAAGATAATTCTAGCTTGTTTATGTTCTTGCCTTAAAATAGTTTTTTTTTACAGCAACATAATTTTTTAAGGGTGATTTCTTTATTCTTCGACATGCTGTGGATCTTGAGGCTGGAAAATCTGTTTCTGCCATAGCTTTTACCGTAAATGGATTTTCTTCTAAAAAATGCACGAGAGCGTTATCTTCTTCTTGGGTCGTAGCCCTTGGCCTTCCCGTCGGCTTTTTATTATCTAATGTTCCATGTATCTCCCATCGATGTTTTATTTTCTGAACTGTGTTTTTATTTACATGCATTACTTGTGCGATGTCTCTCACAGGCATACCATCTTGCACATAGGCAATAACTTGTGCCTTTTGAACTGTATTCAGCTGTGGCATTTTATTTGTCTCAAAATCACGTTAAATAAGTTGACACAAAATAACGGATGTCTGCCTGACACTGACTGCCAGTCATTGTCAGGGAGACATCTGATGACGATTTCGAAGACCAGTTTACATTATACTAAAACATGTGTATTATAGATTTATGAACACAACTGTACCATAATAGTTATTATTATACAAGTGGAAAGCAATTAATACTTACATTAAGGTGGTCTTGCGTTTTTGTTTTAAGTTCTTCTTGGCCCGTTTTTAACCTCTCGTAAATTACATTATCGGCTCCTTTACAGTACAAAGTCAATTTGCCGTCCCGTCTCAGTATGACCGACATTCTTTTTCTTATATTATTAAAATCTAAAATGCACAGGAGCTCGTATACTTCCTTACTACTCATAACCTAAAAAAAAAATTATGTTATACAATGTTAAAATTTGTGTTTCAAAATATTTCAGTTATAGTGTATTTCACGTAAGCTTTTATTGACCTTCAATAATGACACACGTTATTTCTAGTAACATTTATTTTACAGAACTTAAGGTTTGATTAGGACCGAACTGGTATTTTTACCAAATAAACAATATATTCACTTGCTTTTTCATAAAAAGAACACTTTACAGATACACACAGTCCGACAGTTTATAACCAGAGAGTCTTGCACAAAATAACAGCAAAATGATCTCTAAAAATACCAAATACAACAACAATAATGCACTTATTATTTAACAAGTTAACGTGATATTGAAAGAACGCAAATAAGACATGCGAAAAGAGATATGCGAAGGCAAAAGCGTAAGAAAGAAATACAATTATCTCTTGACGAGTTTTAGCTGATCGAAGGGCCACAGATGTGGAGTGGAGAGGACTGTTCAGTGTGTATCTTTGTCGTGTATACAGGGTGCTACAAATTAGTGTGCGTACAAGGGGATCTCGAAAACGGTAAGAGATACGAAGATGGTTAAATTGAGACAAAGTTGCGTATTTAAGGGCTTAATAATTTGGTGAAAAAAAAAATGTAATTATTCCGAATGCTTTCAAAGGTATATTAATTTTTTGCGCTTTCATTTTTAACTTGGGATAAAAATAAAAAAACACTTTTTTATAGCCGTTTCTTATATTCAACAAATGGCGTTATTAGTTTTCAAATTCGACTTTTCGTTCTTTAGTTACCAACCTCAAGTCAATTTTTTTAAATCAAGGCCTTTTTACATTGGATGCAATTGCAAAAAAAAATGGACTGGAAGCATGCGCTTCGACGACGTTTTAATCAGCTGATCAGAAAATAATACAATATATAGGATGTTCCATTAAAAAAAATTGTCAAATAAGTGACGACAGTTCTATGAGACACCCTATATAATATTTTTTTGTCAAAAAATGCACAATTAAAAATAAAAATTTACGGATCCGAGCGTTTTTCCTAGATCTTTTTCCTTTAATTGATATTAATTTTATGCGGGACTTTTGGGAGACCCAGTATATATATTATTATATAAACTTAAAACTATATTTACTTAAAATTTCTGTGAATTAAAACATAGAATCTTACCTCTATGGTAATACTGTTTGGCGTTCTTTCCTTAAAAACGAAGCCAAAATTTCTCGCTGCTGAGACTAGAGCCGCCTCATCGGGCGATTGGGCTTGATATTCTAATTTTCCATCTTGTTGCTACAAACAACATTTTTTTAGTAATCAACAAAGGAAACTCCAGCAAAATATTACTCGTGTTGTTCTTTTCTATTTTACGTTATCAAAACAAAGATAACAATATAATCCAGTCACGCGACTGCCAAATAAAAGAATTACAAGGTAAAGAGGATAACGTAAATCTCTTCTCTTATGTATACAAACTTTCTGCTTTTGCGGCGCATTTTGAATTATATCTAGAAAATATTTTTAACACTTTCAAGAATTTGTTGCTGATATGACACTGTCAATAGATAAGATTAAATGTCAAATTTGTCACCTAAAAACGCAAGTGAGGGGTAGAAACGATCCTTACCTCAGACATCACAGTGTGACACAATGCCAGCAATCGAAAAAATAGGAACGTATTATGATCCTGTCTCCCGACAGCGTCCAACAGGTTCCTATCATAAAACCTAAACTCCGGCTCGTAGTTCGCATTAAAAGAAAAGTCCAACGGTTCAGTGTCGTCGGTGATCTCGATGATATCTCCTGATCGAGGATCAAAGATGTCGCCGTAACTATTGCCGCCGATAGAGCACTTGTTAAAGGTCATGATGTTTTGTGTTAGAGTGCCTGTTTTGTCCGAGAATATATATTCTATTTGACCTGAAATAGGTGAAAAAATATATAAGTATAATAAAAATAACCAGAGGACTCGTTTTTTGACAATTGACATCCAGATACATGATATCGGCCAGCTGATCAGGACCTTCAAAATTTCCCCAGATTTTGGCAGAAACGTATTCAGGCCGTCATTAGTTTGTGATATTTTATTTTACGTAGTTTTAAACGATGTTTAGATCGGTTTTAGTGTGAGACTCTGTAATTTTGGACATACAGGGTGTCCCATAACTTATGGGCCGTAGAGTAACTGGAGATACTAGACATCAAACTAAGCCGATTAAGTCATATAGGTTTCTTCGGATTGTTATTCGTTCTCGTTGGTTTGTATTTTCACTTGCATATTGTTAACATGACACGTGTTTTGCTGCCACATCCGCTTCTTCAGATGAAGAAGCTGCTTAATAGAAATTCTCTTGTACAAAGATAATTTCTCTTGTCTCGTCGCGAAGCGCCCTATTTGTTTCAGTGTAGAAAACCTACTTGCCGGGGTCACGTCCGATTGCAAATAAGTCAAGCATCGTTTATTATCCAGAAGCAAAACCTTCAATTTAATAACAAACACATTTACCAGGTGAAGAACCTAATATTACAGAACTTACCCAATTCTTCATTAAGCGTTGTGGTCCTAGCTTTGGCGTACGCGTTATATTTCTTATGGTACATTTCCTCGTCCCAGTTTATTTGAAAACTCTGTACAAAACGGATCACTTCCACCGAGACGTATAGTGAGATCGGGACCACCGTGTTCAACACAATGGCGTATGAAAAAAATACAAGTAGGGCTGAAATGGAACAGGTTTTTAATAAGCCGAAAAACTATTTTAAAAAATTTGAGAAAGTATAAGTAAGCAACATGTTTAGATACAACGACGAGAAAGCAAAGATAGACCCCGCATTCCCCTTTAACAAAACAAACCGACAAGAACTAAGATTCTTGCTACCACTTAGCAGGGCCCGCTCTAGGGGGCGGCAACCTGGGCCCCTGCCCAGGGCGGCAAGTTGGAAGAGCGGCATGAAAAATCCAAAAAAACACCATAAATCCCCGTTTGGCCTACCTAAGTTTCTAGGTATATATGAAGTTTGAACCATTCCAATTCCCAGTTAACAAATTTAATTTCCTTTGTTTTGCCGTGCCGTCTTATTTTTAAAACAGTGACAATTTTGACGGATCCCTTTTCTTTTTAATATTATAATAATATCAAGCAATTCCGCGACAAAGCAAGCCGAACAACGCCGGCACCGGCACCGGTACTTTTTTTGGTCATGGCGGCGTCGCAGCAAAGGACAAGCCGGCGAGCGGCGAGGAATAGACAGACAATTTGCTGTTGTGGTAGGTATAAAACGAAGAAGGGATGAAAAAGGCGGCAATTTCTTGTTTTGCTCAGGGCGGCGTTATTGCTAGAGCGGGCCCTGCCACTTAGTTCCTGACGAGTTCCATGAATGAAACCATATGGAAATAATAGGAAATTTTGACGAGCGTATAATACGCTGTTGCCAAATGATTAAAATTATTTGGACTCAAATAGGTATATTCCTTTTTTCGCCGGTGAATTCAACCAGTGGTGGAACTGATGGACTTATGATTGACACCTGGTGGAATGACGTCATCAACCAGTTGGTGAATTATTTTACGATCTCTCTCGTTGACGTTGATAGAAATCCACCATGAATGAAAGAACTTACATATGTCCAACCGGTAATACAATAGGCAGTTTAAGAACGCGATTCGGCTCAACCGGTGGACTCGCCGGTGGAAAAAAAATGAATGTTTAAAACATATTCTAACCTCAGACTAGTTAAAATACTAATAACGACAAACATTTCGAGAAAATTTCTCATAGAATGACAGCTAAGAAAGCTTCTGTGACTGCCACCAGAGGTGGTATTCTCGTATTCCTAATAATTTACCACATTCTCATGAAGTACCTATTTACATAAATCGACCTGAATCCACGTAGCGAATTAAAAATGTCACCAACACAGGTATTGAGTTCGATTATTCAAGGTCGACTTGGCATATTTTGTAAGTGTATCCGTATCGAGATTGAAATGACAATCGCAACAGAATCGAACTTGGAACGTGATTGTCAGTTTAACATAACTTAACCTAACTTTTGAGCTGAACTACTGTAGAAATTAATTATAAAATAGTCATCTTGTCAAAACGATTTGAGTATAGTACATAATCATCTATTCCTCATGAATTCGAGAAGTAAATATATATTTTAAAACACAGGGAATCAGCATTACGATGACAGTTTATAATTGCCTTTAACATACAGTCAACGAACAGTCATAATAAATTTATTTTTCGGATCGATCGTGCAAAACTTGGCAACGTTTGCCTCCTAGCGGTAGCAAGTGAAAATATGTAAATAAAAAATGACAATTTTGACATAAAGAACAATAAATTATTTATTTCCAGCTTTATTAAATAAAAAGTGGTGAGAGTTCAGTGTTTGAAAGGTTTGTGGATTAATTATAAAAAGACAATATGGTGAGACAGTGACAGGTTTGCAAAATAACCGATTCAGTGCCTGAATGGCATAGTAGCCGTAACACATGCTATCGCCCTTTTATGAACAGTGAGTTGTAGGCTCGACGCTAAAGTAATTTTATGAATGAGATGCGGGGTCTTTGCTTTCTCGTCGTTGTTTAGATACACCAAAACAAAGACCAGACTGAGCTGAACCGAACCCAGTTTGTACAAATAGTAAATTTAAGAAGTTCAAAAAAATACATGTGGAGTTCCACAAGGATCTACTCTGGGCCCATTTATTTTTCTTAATTATATCAATTCAATTTTAAATTTAAGTTAATAGGTAATGGCAAACTCTTTGCAGACGATACCGCGATTGTATATTTCGATGATAATATATCCAACATTTATTGTAACATAAAATGATTTAAAAATAATCATTCAATGATTAAACTTAAACTAAGGATAAGGCCAATAATAGCACTCCGTCACGTGTCACTCACCTATGATTGTGGCTCCCCCTAGGGGCTCGGAAGGAACCAGAGTATCCCAAGGCAGGAAGGTCTGGAAGTAGCGGCCCACGAGCGACTCCCAGATACCGCAGGCCACCATACAAAAAAGGCACATCGATAATAGAAAAAACACTATCTGAAAGGTTGAATTAAATGTATTAAAATATCTGGGGTAACATTGAGGTCTGCATAAAACTTACCCCTATAATTAAAAAGTTTAGCAACCTATCAATACTGGTTCTTTTAAATTTGCTTTTTCCGCTGTTCTGCATCAACTTTGTATCTTTGCCAGCAAAGATGACCACGCCGTAACACCAATTTGTATTTCTTAGGACACAGCCCCGTAAAATTATCTGAAAACATAACTTGTTACTGGTTGTTCAATGTTCATATATTTTATCATTATTTGACTGAAGCAAAGTGTAAAAACGATGTCAATTTCGCCCCCGTTTTAAAATAAATTAATATACCTTATCATTATCTAGGGAAAATGTTCTTCCTTTCCAAATTAAAATTCCTTCGAACTTATTCAAAAGATTATTGGGTTGTTCACAGACTATTTCACCATCAAACTCGCCCAGGAGGTTGTCGTCCTGACCCATTTCGGCAGTTTCTACCAGACACTGCCGACACTTTAGGTTTGTTTCCCTTGAAAAAAAATAATCGTCAAAACTGAGCACTGTAATTTCATAACAAGTATTTCCAAAAATATTATTAAATTATCTCTACAGGGTGCTACAAATTTGTGTGCGTAAAAGGTAAGAGATACGAAGATGGTTAAATTCAGGCAAAGTTGCGTATTTTGGGGGTTAATAATTTGCAACTTACACTAAATAAATCATTGATACAAACATTAAAAATTAATGGTCCTAAAATTGTTCCTTGAGGAACACCATATTTAAATACTTCTGAATAACTCTTTTCTTTATTTATTTTAACTCTTTAAACTTTCCTATAAATCAAATATTTTCAATTTTTGTAACATTAAATTATGGCTAACAGTTATCTTTGAATTTCAATATTTAAAGAACGACGGATCAGTGCAAAAATGTGGCAACCGTTTTTGGAGACGAACTAATGTTTGTCTCCATTTTCGATCGATTTCAGACATAAGATATTGTATTATTTTATGCAATAAAAGACGGCGTGCTCCGAAGTCACGTCGGTTCTCACATAGCGAATGAATCATCAAACCCAGTGATGTCTGTAATATCGACCGTGTTCCGAATTCAATACCGCCAAATTTAAAATCTTCTCAACAGCAAATCAAGAATAATAGTGGAAGTAGTAATTCAGCCAATCAGACCCAGTTACTTACTTCAAATGCGCAAATAAACCACGAGTTTACGCTCAGTCAGGTGAGCCATGCAGTCAAAACTGCAAATTCTAATGCTAAACCTGGGCGCAATTCTGTTTCCACTGTTACTAGCGCTGACGTATCTCCCCAGCGGAGTACCACTAATCTACAACAACAATACCGTCATAATCATGGGCGTGCGCTGAGAAGAAAGCCTATAGTAGGGGCCAGTTTAAATAATACTGGAGTTAAAGCAGTTGAAAAACGTGGTTATTTGCATGTATACAGACTTCATTCAGACACAACTTCAGATGATCTTGTTAAGTTCTTAAAAGTTACTGCACCTACTATTAAATTTGAGTGCAAAGATCTTAGGAGATCGGAGCAGGGAAGTTCTTTTATGGTGTCATTCCCAATTCAGGATGTGAAGCATGTTTATGAACCAGTGATATGGCCGCTTGGAGCTTGCATAAACAGGTTTAGGTTTCCCAGGGGCGACAAGAAAGTTATTTCTAGCGTTGAAAATGTTCAGCCAAATTTCAGTTTGCAGGCCTCCCGGAAGGCAAAGTCGTAGATGTGTTTCCTGATTGTGTTAAACCCAAACGATTCAGAATATGCCATTTGAATGTTAGAAGCTTAAGAAACAAATCCTCCCAACTCGAGCTACTTCTCCATTCCATGGATCTTCCTGATATTGTCTGTATTACAGAGACTTGGTGCAGTTATGATGAAATAAATCTCATTAAATTACAATCTTATCAGTTGGCCGGCGCTTATTGTAGAGCTAACGTAAAAGGGGGTGGCGTTGCCATTTTTGTTTTGGACCATTTAAAGTTTAAAACTTGTACTAAATTCTCTAATCTCAATATTGAGCAGCATTTTGAATTTTGTACTTGTGAAATATCACTGGAAGAAACTAGCCTAATAATGTACTCTTTCTATCGTTCCCCAACTGGGGATTTAGCTTTGTTTCTTGATTCTATGACTGATTTATTTTCTGAATCTTTGAAACCTGGCTCAGCTGCGTTTTTTTGTGGAGATTTTAATGTTAAGTTTGGTGATAACAGTTGCAAAGATTCCGTGGTAGTTGAAAATATGTTTGTTTCTTTTGGCTTACATAGGACTATACATGACTTTACTCGGGTTCAAAATAATAGCAAAACCACTCTTGACAATATATTTACTAATATAGCTTTAAGTTCTATTGACTCACGGGTTATTCATTGTGATATTTCAGATCACTTTATGCAGGAAGTTGCATTATCATTGTTGCATTCGGACACGTCTGTAGAACCTAAGTACGGGCGGTTTTTTCATAGTCAGAGAAATGTAAATAGTTTCAGATTGGAGATGTCTAAGGTCGACTGGTCCACTCTGCGTGGCAAGGGTAATCTGGATGATAAGTTTAATGCATTTTTTGATGTTATTACCGAAAATATTGAATTTTGTTTTCCGCTTGAAAAAATTAAATCACACAAGCATATCAACAAAAAACCATGGTTGACTGATGAAATTATTGAGGAGGGTAAGTTTCTTAGGGAACTTTATAGAAAGTGTAAATTTTCTGACGACCCGCCTATGCATCTTCGGTACAAGGCTTTAAAGAATGTACATAGCTATAAAATCTCTTTGGCAAAAAAAAATTATCATAACAATCTATTTTTAAATTCTGATAATCGATCTCGTACAGCTTGGAAAATAATAAAAAACGAAACAAACATAAACAAAGGCACTGACCTGCCCGACTATTTTGTGGTCAATCCAAATAACGAAAAAATTTCTGATTTAAATTTGGCAGCGGAATCTTTTAATGACTTTTTTATTGATTCCATAAATGTACTGACTTCTGAAATTAGGGCTATTGAAATGATAAGTTCATCAAGTAGTGATTTTAATTCTCTATTTTTACAGCCATGTACCGAACAAGATGTACGTGAAATAATCCTCTCGGTAACAAAAAAGAGTACATCGGGATTTGATCGGATTCCCTGTTCCCTGTTAAAGAATGTTATGGACGTCATTGTTGACCCGATTACTTATTTAATTAATGTGTCTTTCATAGAGGGATCTTTTCCTAGTATACTTAAAAACACAATAATTCAGCCAATCTTTAAAAAGGGCGATAAACATAGTATTTCTAATTATCGTGGTATAGCGCTCTTGTCAGTTTTTTCGAAAATTTTTGAAAGGGCATATTATAAACGTCTTGTTGCGTTCCTTGAACAGAGAAATTTTTTTTCCCCACGGCAATTCGGGTTTCGCAGGGGCTTGTCGACTCAGCACGCAATTGTTGCTTTATATAATAAAATTATGGAAAATCTTGATAAGAACAAGCATACAGCATGTCTATTTTTTGATCTAAAAAGGGCTTTTGATTTAATTAACATAGATCTTCTACTTAATAAGCTTAATAATTATGGTATTCGTGGTAAAGCATTAGACTGGCTAGGGGATTTTTTATCAAACAGGTCACAAAAGGTAGTACTTAAGCATCTTCACAAATCTTATTCTTCCAGTAGCAGAAATGTTACCAGTGGCGTGCCGCAGGGTAGTTTGCTGGGACCATTGTTGTTTATAATTTTTATTAATGACATTGCCTTTGATAACTTTGAAGATCTTTATCTTTCGTTGTTTGCCGACGATACTTCGATCGCTTGTGCTGGATCTACAGTCGATGAGCTTAGCAAGAGTGCGTGTGACGCAGTCTCATTAGTTCAGAGATATTGCGAAAAAAATGGGTTAATCCTTAATGAAGGTAAAACTGAATTACTCTATTTTTGTCTTAGAGATCTAAATAAAAGCCTGTTAGTAAAATTAAATAATCAAACCATTGAGCAGTCCCATGTTGTAAAGTTTCTGGGAGTTTTTATTGATTCTAAGCTGTCGTGGAGTCAGCAAATAGACTTTGTTCTGAAGAAGCTCGCTGTGTATTGTTTTGTCATTTGGCAGTTGCGCGATAAGATCGATATAAATCTTTTAAAGCTTTATTATTTTTCATATGTCCACTCTTGCTTGAGTTACGGAATTTTGGTCTGGGGAGGTTGCTCTAGGGCTGACGAAATCTTTATTCAGCAAAAAAGAATAATTAGAACCATGACATTTAAAAGACGTACTTTTTCATGCCGTGAACTTTTTCCCCGGCTAGGTATTTTAACATTCCATTCCCTGTTTATATTGAATTGTCTGACTTATGCTAAGGCAAACTTGGACGTATTTTCTCTGACCCGTAAATCAAATGAACATTATCATTTCAGACAGAATTTTAATATTGATATACCACGTCATAGATTGTCTGTTGTGGCTCACAGTCCTTTAGTCCTACCAATTAAGTTATTTAATAAACTGCCACAAGGAATTAAGCAACTACATCATCCAAAAAAGTTTAATAAGTTAGTTAAAGGTATTCTACTTGAAAACGCTTTTTACTCCACTAATGAGTACCTTAAATTTAAATTTTGATTATTTATTCAATAATGTCCAAACTGATGGGATTGTGTATGTTTTTATTGTATGTATTTGTTTACCTGTTCATTTTAAATATTGTTTTATTTTTTATAAGTATATATTATCAATGTATAATGACAATATCCTATACTACCTATACAGTAGTCAAAAGGAAATAAAGGATTTTTATTTATTTATTTATTTATCATACTGTGCCTATCTATTCGGCTTTCTTTAAATGTTGAAATTCAAAGCAGTTGCTGTTGCTAAATCCATAAAAATACAATAACCAAGTTTATAATGGAGACATGTTAAAAAATGCATAAACTGAATGATCTATATTTAATGTAATAATTCTCACCCATCCAATTCCGACGTTTCGATATAACACAGCCCGTTCGGTTCGCTAGATGTGAGCAGGAGCAAGTCCGCCGCCACGAAGGTGTTGTTGTCCATGCGGATGATGTCACCCACTTGGACCGCAGACCATTTCTCGTTCACGAGTTTGCCGTTACGTATCACTCGCGATTTTCTATTGTTTACGTGTGAATCAGACACGTGACGTTGCTGGAAAAGAAAGAAAGTGAATCAACAGGAGGAAATTACCGATATTTGAAAAATAGTTAACTCTATCAAAATAAAATTACCAACGTCATGGTCATTATTTTATTAGTATTGACAGTAATAATAAACTTGTAAAAAGTCATTAACGCGGTAAATATTTAATTCTTTATGGGTTTTTAATGAATTTTCTTCAAAAACAACTTAAGGAAAAAATAACATTAGTTCTTTAAAAAGTTTAATACAACAAGCGATATTTTGACGTACACCTAGTTTCACGGCTAACTTCCAGGTGAATAAAATAATTTTAAATTTGCTGCAATTTTTAGCCGCCACAACCTATATATTTTCGGGTCGTGAAACTTCGTCTTTTAGCGTCTTTACAAATCAATAGTATGCGTAAGACAGAGAAAGAAATTCCTTTCATCACTATTAAACAAGATAATGTGATTTTAATGCTTTGCAATGAATTTAAGAGACTCGCTGGCAATAGGTTGACGTTAATTAGGTCACAAGAGTGGGGATGGGGGGTATAAGGGTTTAATTGTTCGCTGTTTGAATATTAATAATAAATAAAATTTATTGCGATTAAAATTATTTAAACCAAATAATATGTTGCGCAAGAAAATCTATTAACAAAATTTGACATGTATTGTGATGTATCGGTGTCAAATTGTAATGATCGACGATATTGATACAATGAACTATGCGGACGCAAAGACAAGGTGACAAAGGGAATCAGTGATTAATGGTTAATTCATATAGACGCGAGTCACGAAAGGCGAATCGCGAATTTCTTTCTCATTGGTCGATTTCAAATTAAATTTAGTGGAGGTAAAAATGACAAGAGGTTTTTAAGTTATTTTGCGAATTCGCAAAATTTTAATTTAGATGACGAGAATCTTGAAGGTATATATTATCTTATTGGCCGATTTAAAATTAGTGGCGGGAAGATTGATGTTGTCATCCTTTAGCCTCATTTCCTGAATTAAATTATGATAGGCACCCTGTTTCTTTCTAAATTGAAAAATGTCGCAGGTTTCTATTGACCTGTGTTTTGTGTGCTATATTTTTTAACAATAAATAGGCAGCGATTGCTCGTCTTCGTCACCAATGCCAACATAACAAATTTGCATTGTTCATTTGGACGTTTCTTGATAATTAAAGTTTAATCAACAATGAAAAAGAGATGAAAACCTAAAACGGAATTACTTATAGGTAAAAATAAATATGTGATGTCAATGTCACTCTGTCAATATTTCGAGAATATTCGTCGTATCGTATATGAAATAGGAAAAAATCGCAATTTTTTTTGCGTATGTTTGCGATTCGCGTCTAAGTATATGAACTAACCTAGGGATATATACTAAAAAAAAATATTATCAAAATTCGACAGGTGCTGTCAATGTCAAATTGTAACAATAAACGATAAATTGATGAGAAGGATGAATCCAACTAAATTGCTCATCACAAAGTTCGAAAAATGGTTTTGTTGCCGTTTCACCAATCACAACACTTGGTTTAGTTTCGTATTACCCATTGTTATTTTATATCACTTCCTGAATTTGGGAGTAGATATCTTAGGATCATTTATTAGTTTTATTTTTAGGAAATAAACCAAATTATACAGTAAATAAAAAAAACTGCGTAAACAGTGATTAACGGGATAATGCTGTGTAAGTTGTGCCCAAAACAACAAACTGTTCTAATAAGAAAATTAGGATAATTCTTGCCCTGGGACATTAAACAAAAAAAATATCAAAAATATCTCAAGATATTGACTAAAATTATAAAACTATGTTATATAGTGAGGACCTAAAGCCCCCCCCCCCCCCCCCTCTAACTTCTAAATCGTTCGGTATATTTTAATGAAATTTAGAACAATACTATTTGAGTAACGTCGGGTTGCACAAAGAATTTTACTAATAATTATTTACCCATCAAGTTTGACTGTGACATAAATTACTTTGAGAGGCATTAGATCACATTCAAAGGTGCGTGATTAGTAAGTTAAAAATTAAGGTAACCGGGCCAGTATGATTGTGAGAAAATTATTTCAGTCAATGTTACGTCTGTCACGGTCTGTCACAGTGAAACTTGCTGGTTAAATAATTATTATTAAAATTCTTTGTGCAACCCGACATAAATCTTGCATATTTTGACATACTACTGTAAATTTCTAGATGACAGCTGGGTCCGCTTTTTTGGAATACATTCGTCTACTGATACCTCATTTTAAAGGTATTTTAATGCTTGAGACATCCTCTAATTTAAAAATTTTAAAAAAAATGTAATTAAAAATAAATTAAAATTAGTTTTTGCAAAAAATTTCTGCATACTATGCGTTCCGGATATGATTCATTGAACATACGAACAGCAGCTTGGTAATTTCGACTAGCTTCGCCAAAATAACTTCTTCAAATTTATCTTGTAAAGAACAAGCCATTTAAGACAATTTAGGGCTAAGAATATTTTCTGTCAATCAGTCATTTAAAAATATTATAACAGCAACAATCAATAGACACAACATTTTTTTTTCAAAAAGTAATTTTAATTTTTTTTAAATTAAAAAAAAATGTTAATTGGAGAATTGGAGAACCCCATTTCCATTTAAAAAAATATTCTAAAAGCGGACCCAGCTGTCATCTTGAAATTTACAGCTCTCGACATTGGTATGTCAAAAACTGCCAGACTTAGTACTCAAATATTATCTTGTCTTGGCCTCCTAAGAAGTAATCGAAATAAATAATTAATCTCAACTTTTAAACTCTATCTCCTTATTGTCGAAAATACTATAAAATAATCTTACCTCACTTTCGATCTTTGTCACAGTCAATCAATGGCCAAATTAATATTTAATTTTAACAATCGCGCAACAACGCTAACGATCGCGCAACAACGCTTAGGCAGGCCGACACTATTAGTGGACCAGCGCAAACATCGGGGCAGTGTTGCCAGACTGGTCACCGAATTATTCTGGGGATTGGGTCATCTGCTGAATTGTGTATCAAGGTTGTATTATCAGATATATTTTTATTGGCCCCTTGCCCTTACTTCGTCCTTACCAATAGTTTCAGAAAAAACAAAATTCTGAATATTTTCATTGTATATTGTGTTTTTAAATCTAATTGTTAAAGTAGGTATTCCTTATTTATTAAAAATTCTTTAAAAATCTGCAAATTACGAAATGATTCTGCGAATGAAGATGCTTCCAAAAATCTGCTAAATGCAGAAAAGTCTGCTATTCTGGTAGGTAGTTATTTATACGGACGATAATTTAACAAATAATGTTAATCGACTTAAGATAGGTATACCTAATCGGAGAATGAAGTGTGGTGCCGACCCGGCAATAATGATTTTGCTCCAATATTGACATATTTATGTCTTTTGTTGTAAATTAAATTAAAAATTATTATTAAGGAAACTATTTTAGTATTTATGAGCATGTCTAGTTTGAAAGCGTAAATTAATTCACGTGTAATGTTTAATGGTAGCTTAGCGATAGACAGGAAGACATCAAAACGGTTAACCGCTAAAACTAAAGATCTGGCAACACTTATCAATATTAAAAACGTCATTGGCTGGCTGCATTCCATTCGCTTCTTCCCAGAATGTTATTATTATTCGGTTTTACTCGGCTGTATATATAGTGCGTATCATATTAACAATCCACCAAATTTCAATATTTCAACCTGGAAGTTAACCGTGAAACTAGGTGTACCTATGCTGTTTTTTCGAAAAAACCTTTAAATGCAACTGTATTTCATGCTGCGTCTGTTAGATATTCCCCATATTTTCGCGGACAATATAATACATAAAGTCAATACTTACAATGTCATCATAGGCGTCCTTAATCGCAGTCAGTCCTAATACACCAATGAGGGGCAGCGCTGTCGTGACAGGTGTCAAACTACTGATGGCCGGGATTAGTTGCAACACCAAAAGGCACAAGAAGTAGAAGTTGGCAAGCCGTTGAAACTGTTCGAACAAGTTCAGGGGCAAAAAAGTCAGGAAAGAGTATTTTGATGTTTTGATAAAGTTGCTCTGGAAATAAAAACAAATAAAATAGAATAAGAACTTGCTTTACAAAGTGTTTTTTTAACATCGGTGACAGAGAGAATAAAAATGATTGATACATCAAGTCATAGCATTTTCTATGCAGTATTTATACAGGGTGATTCCTAAGTTGATACTTCTTTTTTAGCTGTGTATAGAAGGCATTAAAATAAACATTTTAAAATACCTTTTTTCAAAAAACTTAAAAATAGGCGAGATACAGAAGTAAAAAATCTAAGTGCGAGCCTGGTCATCAAAACGTAGACTGCTATACTTTATGTTGTTTGTCTTATCTCTTATTAGTCGTGCAATTTACGGGACGGTGATCAGTTTGTTATTTGGCAATCCGCTGCGGTGTGTTTTTCTGAAGCAAGTTAAATTTAAATTGGTGACACGTGAAAATGGTAGAATTTGAAAACAATGAACTAGTAGATATGGTGCCAATTTACGGTGAGTGTCGTCAAAGTGCGGCTGCTGCGAGAATATACGCAGAACGCTTTCCCTTGCGGGCTCATCCTACACCCAAAAGTTTTCTTAATGTTATTCAACGGGCAAGTTAGGCAGAACCGTATTTGATCCATAGTGTAATAAATGAATGTAAGTACCATATTTTTGAGTTTTTTGAAAAAAAAAGATATTTGAAAATGTTGTTTATTTTCATGCTTTCTATACACAGTTAAAAAAGAAGTATTAACTTAGGAATCACCCTGTATACTTTGGTATGTTGTTTGTTTTTAGGACTTCGAAGAAAATGCTTTGAAGTATTAGTACATACAAAGCAGTATTTAGCCCTAGTGGCCATTTTTGACACGTCGTTGTATTGTCTAAACAAACAAAACATTTTCTAACCTCACAAGCTACGAATAACATCAAAACGATAACTTTTCTCATGGCAGTCAAAAAAGCTTTCAATACTGCCACCAAAGTCGTATATATTACCGTATATGGCTAATAGCGAGCTGATATCACGGAGTCAGAAATATCAGTATCTTCTTTGTGCCACATCCTGTATATATCAATTATTTTACAAATTACTACAAGGTTGAGGTTAAAATCGCCCTGTTATCAGGGTTTGATTTATTTCATTATGGATAATTACGTAATAGGCTAAAATAAATGATGAAAAACCGACAATAGATTTAGAATTATTATTTGTTTTGTGAAATCTACATCACTTAAACTAAAATCATAATTGAATACTTAGACGTCTATTTACTTTGTGGAATATTGCCGGTAATAATAAGAAAACAATGGCTACCTACTTCAAAAAATGAGTCAATATGTATGTACCAATTTTATACATGCATGAACTTAAATGGATAATAACATAGAAGGAAAGAAATAAGAACACAAAGTCTTCCTCCACTATTATATATCATATAACATAGAAGTTTAATAATAATAATAATAAACATTCTTTATTTCAAAGGTATGTTACAACAAGGTTACAACATAAAGTGAAATAACGTCAATAAACAAAATACCTATAAATTTTTAACAAATTCAAAATACTCACTTACATTATAGGGTTCTATATTAACTAACAAAGTGAATACTTCCTTCTTCAATTTTTTAACATTGTTAATCCCTTTTATATTTGCAGGCAAATGGTTAAAGAACTTTATACAGTTATAATATGCTCCTCTTTCAGTGACCGTTAATCTGTGTTTGGGATAATTATAGTTTATATGTCTAGAAGGATATGCACTTTGAGGAAAGCTGTCACTAAACATATGTTTATTTTTATAAAAAAACACTAGACACTCCTGAATATATATAGCTGTTAGCGTTAACATTTTATTTTCCCTAAATTTACCTCTACATGACTCTCTAAAATTTAGTTCTAACATGATTCTTAAAACTCTTTTTTGACAAATAAATAGTTTATCAATGTCCATGCAACTTCCGTACAAAATTATACAATATCGAATGTGGACCTCAAAATTCGAATGATAAATAATTTTCTTGGTTTGAAAATCTGTGTATTTTGATAAAACTCGAAAACTGTAGCAAACTGCATTTAATTTTTTTCTAATATATTCAACGTGATGTTCCCATGATAGAACATTATCCAGAACTACACCTAGAAACTTAGCTTTCTCTATTATGCTTAACGGGTTATTGTTAACTTCTATTGTTTGAGGTTCCTCCATTCTAGATCTATTTGTTTTAAATATAATTGTGTTTGTTTTGTTACTGTTTAAAATTAATTTATTTTTTTCGAACCAGTTACCTGCATCCATCATGATATTTTTGGTATTTTCCTGAATTTGGAAGATATTTTTATCACTAATCAAGATATTTGTATCATCGGCGTAATTTGTTAATTTGCACCAACCCTGGTAACTCTCCGAAATTTCTGTAATATTATTTAAATATATAATAAAGAAGATTGGGCCTAAAACACTACCTTGGGGTACTCCTATGTTAATTAAAACTTCATCTGATAAAATTTTTTGATTGTCTTGTCTTATTAATACTCGTTGCTTTCTTTTTGATAAGTAAGATTTGATTAGGTCTAGTGCTTTTCCTCTGACTCCGTAAGAATCTAATTTTCTAAATAATATATTGTAGTCTAATGTATCGTATGCTTTTGATAAATCCAGAAATAACCCTAGGGGAATTTGTCCTCCCTCTAAGGAGTCAAGGATGTGCTGAATAAATTGAAATACAGCAGTTTGTGTAGATTTTCCCTTTATATACCCGTGTTGTACATCATTTAACAAGTTTTCTGACACAAAAAATTCAACTAAGCGTTCAGATATTACACTTTCAAAAAGTTTAGAGAATGATGGAAGCAGGCTAATTGGTCTGTAATTATCGATTACTGATTCATCGCCTTTCTTAAAGACAGGTATTACAAGTGCATTTTTAAGATTATCCGGGAATATACCGAATCTCAGAGAGTTGTTCAATATATAACAAATTGGGTTAATGATTTCTTCTATGACGTATTTTAGTAGGCTGGACGAAATTTCATCATGTCCACTGCTTTGTTTATTCTTAAGTTTTTTAACTACTCCCAAAATCTCTTCAACATCGGTATACCTCATTGTTAAATTTTCCTTATTATATTTTATAGTAGTGTTAAATTCTACATGATCCAAGTTATTGAGCAGATCAGGTGCTGTATTAACAAAAAAATTATTAAACTTATTCGCAGCAGAGTATATATCTCCATTTACTTTGATCGAAGGCTTAGATATATTTTTACCCCTAATCTGATTAACAACAGACCATGTAGTTTTTGTTTTATTATCAGAGTTCTTTATTTTATTTGCAAAATACCTTTTTTTACATTCGATTAACAAACTATTATATTCTTTCTTTTTAACATTGTATTGATCTTTGAATTTTTTGCTTCTACTTTTTAATACATATAATATATCCAACTGATTTTTACATTCCCTTACCTCAGGATTATCCTGTTTATATTTGGATTTATTGAAATTTCTATGTGGTACTTTTTTTAAAGGAAAACATTCATTGAACATTTTTTGAAATAAGCTGATAAAAGTAAGCCACTGTTCATTTACCAACTGTTCTTCTACAGAATACACAGTCTGCCAATTAGTATGGCGAAGGAGATTTTTAAATTTTAATTTATTACTTTCACTAAAATGTCTTTTTTCTTTTAAAACCGGTTTTTCTTGTTTAGTACATAATGTCAATTTTTGAGCCGTATGATCTGAGATAAGCGAATGTAAAATCTGTGCTTCTCTTTTACCTTCAAAATTTGTTAAAATATTATCTATGCAACTCTTACTGGTGTCAGTAATGCGTGTGTGGTCTGTTATGGTGTGAGTCACATTATATGAATTTATAAGAGATATTAAGTCTTTAGTGTTTTTATTATTTAACTTAAAATCTATGTTAAAGTCTCCAGCTATTACTAAAGTATCTCCATTTACACATAATAATAATAGTTGTTCCATTTTATCTAAAAATTGTTTAAAATCACTATTGGGCGGTCGATACAGGGAAATCAGTAGTATATTCGAGTTATTCACTTTAATCTCACATCCACAGCACTCAAAAATATTTTCTTCACTAAGTTTATTCACGTCGTCTCTTTTTTTACTAAGAAGTCCGATCTTGGTATAAATAGCACTACCACCATGTCTATTTTCCAACTGCCGACAGAAACTTGTTCTTAAGCAAAAGCCATTAATACCATAGTTTTCCAACTGTGACTGTGTTTTCCAGTGCTCTGTGACACACAGTGCACCGCAATCATCGTGATTATTTAAAAAGTCTTCCAGTAGATCCACCGAGTTGCCAATGGACTGAAGATTCTGGTGGATTATGCTTAAAGAATCCGAACATTTCGACACATTTTTGGTTTCAGTGTCAGTGATGTCTGGCAAAATTAAAAATTTTCATTTTCATTGTAATTTACATATAATCTTGCTCTTTGCCACTTTCTCTGATAAGTTGGACAGTTCGGACTTCTGGCAGAATGTGTTAATTCAGTATATCCCATTTGGCTACAGTTTGGACAGGTTAGCGTATTTGCATCACAGTCTTTACCAGAATGTTCACCACCACATTTGTGACAACATTCCTTTTTATTACAAAATTTAGCAACATGACCAAATCCGCTGCACTTAAAGCACATAGCTAGTGGTAGGTATTCTTGAACATACACAGTGAGTAGATCAAAGTTAATTTTTTCTCGTTTAAGAAACCACTTTGCGATAATTGGTGGCGCTTGTAGTATCCAGTTCTCTTTCATAGGGTTGCGACAGGTTTTTTTTGTTATTACCTTTAGAGCACAGTTTTCCGTTATGAGGCTTTTTACATCTGAGTTCTGTCTTAACAATTCTTCCATAAACTCATCATCGCTATAACCCTTTTCAATGCCTGTTATCATAAACATAGGATGTGCTGTTCCAGTTTCTTTAAGGGTAATGTCCTTGTTATTTTCAAGAGCTTGTTTTAATTTGTCTTGTTGGCTTCGGCTGTGGCT
Organism: Polydrusus cervinus; assembly: GCA_935413205.1. Taxonomy (NCBI): domain Eukaryota; kingdom Metazoa; phylum Arthropoda; class Insecta; order Coleoptera; family Curculionidae; genus Polydrusus; species Polydrusus cervinus. Next base: position 20,110,898 of record OW284519.1, on the reverse strand, counting down.
CTGTATTATTACTGCTCCGCTGTTTAAAGGGACGATGTTTTTAAAACCACCTTCTACATCTTTGTTTGCTACATTTTGCTTAATTTTGCGAATTGTTGCTTTAGGATCACTATTGTTTGAGTTTATAATTCTAACTTTTAATAATATTAATATCAGGCGCGGCAAATACATTTTTTTACAGGTGGGCCAAATTTTGATGGCATTAACCTAACAAGCCAAATGCAGTTTAGTGCATAGTTTTGCCAAGGAATAATTATTTACCTACTAGGAGACATAGGGGAGACCTTATTGAGACATATAAAATAATTAGTGGGCACTATCAGTGTGAGATCAAGAATATTTTCCACCTCAACCAAAACGCGCATCTTCGAGGCCACTCAGCACTAACAGAGGAAACAGTGACCGCAGCAAACGTTAATGTATTTAAAAACCGGTTGAACAAAGAACTAAAACAAAGTGCAGCAAGAATGATCCATTATAGTGCATAATGACAATATGGTGTAAACAATAACTTCATCGGTTTTACCGTTTGCTATTGGTCAATTACAGTATTACAGTATTTTAATAAACACCGCAAAAACATTAAATACTAAAATTGCATTTTTGCGGATTTCTTAAAAAATTACATCAAACAGCTTTACCTTAGTATTATTTTTGTATATAATTATCTTACCCTTATGTAGTTGTGTATTTATATATCAAATCGATCCTTCCATCCTTTTGTTTGGAAAAATGTTCTATCACTAAGTCATTAATAGTATATTACATAACAAGTGATGAAAGTGATACTTTCAAACGAGGAGATATTTAGCGCGAGGCGTCAGCCGAGTGCGGAGATTCTCCGAGTTTTAGAATAATCACTTTCACACGAGTAATAAACACTATTTTTCCTACGACCACAAAGAATTATTAAAAAAGCCTTTGATTTGTGAAAACATATTTTAACACTAGTGTTAAAAAAAATATCAACACTAGTGTTGAAATTAGTATACTTAGGATTATGTTCCACTTAATATCTGGTTTCAAAGTTTGTTAAGTAATAGGCATTTCCTTTATTTGTAGTTTAACTTTTTCATTTTTTCATCATAGGAAGAACGAATCCTGGACTGACTTCTAGATTAACCAGAATGAAAAAATTTAAATCTAGACAAGGAAAGATGCATTAAACATAAATTTAAAAAATCCACCCAACAAGGAAGATTTCAATTCAAAATAATTCTATAAATTATTTAATGTTTATATAAAAAAAGCTAAATACTCCTGATGGGATTTGAACCTGTGACCTATGCGATCTGTAGGCTAGAGCTCTAACTCTCTACGCTATTGCTACCGATAAAGATTTGTTGTTTAATACATGACACTCTCTTCAACGCTATTTGTTTTTTTCTGGTAATAGATTTTTCAGCATATTATTAACAGATAGCATATTTTCACACTCTAATTCTGAATCACTCGACAAATACATGATAAATAAGTTAAACACTTTTCAATTACTGCTTTCTAAAATTTGTCCGTTTTAATAAATAGGGGTGGTCTGTCAAATTGCCACCATATGTTTAAATTAAATAGTGTGCCTTGTATTTTAGCACTAGCGTTGAATAGTATATTACATAACAAGTGATGAAAGTGATACTTTTCGAACGAGGAGATATTTAGCACGAGGCGTCAGCCGAGGGCGGAAATTCGCAGAGTTTTATAATAATAACTTTCACACGAGTAATGTACACTATTTTTCCTACGACCACAAAGAATTATTAAAAAAACCTTTGATTTGTGAAAAAAATATTTCAACTCTAGAGTTGAAAAAAATATTTTAACTCTAGAGTGGAAATACAAGGCACACTATTAATTTAAACATATATGCCAATTTGACGGACCACCCCTATTTATTAAAAAGAACAAATTTTAGAAAGTAGTTTAGTGTTTAACTTATTTATCATGTATTTTTCGAGTGATTTCGAATTAGAGTGTGAAAATACGCCATTTGAAATTATAAAAAAGTTAAGGATATACTAGAAAATCTATTACCAGTCAAAACAAGCCCCGCTGAAGAAAATGTCATATATTAAACATAAGACATACTACGGGCGATTCGACATTCCTAATGAAACAAAAGGTTAATGCAAATGTTGCAAATACAATCTGCATATTTTGTAATACGTTTTTCTTTGTCTACAGCAAAGTTTTTATATGGCATGATTCACGGAGCTGTTCGACCGTGTTTCCATAAATGCCTATTGAACGTGATTGAACCACTGATACCGATTGAACGCGAAGTGTGCCGAAGTCGACGACCGGATTTGTCTCTTTCCCTTCTACTTTTAACTTCCGAGAGCGCGTATGCCTGTTTCGCTCTTAGTTTCCAATTCATTTATGTAAAATAGCGGAGCGCTTCGATGGTAACTTCGATCTATATTGGGGAGTTTTTGCATGACACACTTTGGAATATTTGCATTTTTTGAAGGATAATCAGTTCTATTTGCTTTAGAAAAATAAATAAATTAGGTGGATCATTGACCAACTGACCTTATGGACAAGCCGCGCCTGATTAATATACTATTAAGGAATCGCACGCCATCTAAAAAATAAATGCAGGCATTTGGTTGTGACAAAATATCACCACTAAAATTTACTTAAACAAGTATAACAGAGGAGGGCATTATATGTGGCGATAAACTCTGAACTTCATCTATCTATAAGGGTAATACTTACAGCATATCTAAACTGAGAATTAAATATTCTGTCATTGGCATGGATTCGTCTTTGATTATCTGTAAAAAAAATAAAAAACATTAAAACTAAGATATTAAAACACGTGTAAGGCAGTTCCCACACGGGGAAACTGGAGACTGGGCGACTAGACTACGCGAGCTGCCTCTCATCCTCACAAGATCGATAATAAAGCCACGCAGTCGCGGGCTAAAGACCGCACATTCATGAATTTTAGCTTAAAAATTTGCTCCATATTTATTATTTTGCGTTACTTAAGAAACAGGAGTAGCGCGGCGATCAGCATGCCGAGTCGCGGATACGCGAGTTTTCGGGTCTTCCAGTCACCGTAAATATACATGCTGGGCGACCTAGTTAAACAGACAACCAAAATTCTATGAAAGTTTTTTTAAGTTCCAAATTTGTATGTTTAATTTACTTACATGTTTTTTTTTAAATCTGTTTTTAATTAAATTAGTGTACTTATAGTTATCAACGTAACTACAAACAAAATATTTAAAAATAGATACTTAAGTAACTAAATTTTTTTAATTCGAAAATTTTTGTTTCTTCGTTTTAAGTAAAAAAAAAAAACGAAGTTCTGGCTCTGTGCCCGATTGCTACAGCTACAACGGAAATGATGTTATAGTAGCCATTTTGAAATACCACTTTCAAAGTTATTATTGAAATATTGAGGCAGAAATTGACATTTATCTTGGCACCTTCGTGAGATAAGGGTGCTTTTTGTGTTTATTTTATAATTAGTTACTGTTACTGTTACTGTAGAAATTTAAAAGACCATACATTTGGTGAAGGCGGCTTGACAGACACTTGACAAATCTCGTACTAACTTGTAACGAAGTTTCTATTTCACCACAATACGACCTTAGTGTGTTTTAATTAGAAATCTATAATAAGTTCGAAAAGTATTGTTGAAAATAAATTATTTTGAAAAATTAATGGTCAAGTTAATTCCCTTAATTATTTACATTGAAAGCAGTTGGAACGTATAAATTATTACTAGTTTCTTAACTAACATGTGTATATTTCCCATAATTTATTAACTAATAAAATAAATAGAGGGTTCCTGAATAACAATGTAAAAAATATAACTTGAGAATTGACGTAGTTCTGTAACCTTTAATGTAAAGGAAGTTTTAAATGGGTTATTTAAAAGTAAAGGAGCAAATAGACAAAATTGGGTGGCCTGTTAGATCCCCAGACCTCACCCCTTTGGACTTTTATTGACTATACTGGGTCTCCCAAAAGTCCCGCATAAAATTAATATCAATTAAAGGAAAAAGATCTAGGAAAAACGCTCGGACCCGTAAATTTTTATTTCTAATTGTGCATTTTTTGACATAAAAAAATATTATACAGGGTGTCTCATAGAACTGTCTTCACGTCTTTGACAATTTTTTTTAATGGACCACCCTATATATTGTATTATTTTCCCCACAAAATTCTACGCTAATGTTGTAAATGTCATGTGTATAAATAGTTTTTGAGATATTGACGTTTAAAATATGGCATTTTCAGACTTTGACAGGCCGTAACATTGGAACGGTTCATCTTAGAGAAAAACGGTATTTACCCACATATCTTAATTCTTTAGTCTCTATTCAAATACTCCAACTTCCGACTTACCATGTTAAACCAAAAAACCGGCTTTAACGGTTTAACATGTTAAACCGAAACTTGTAACTTTTAGATAGAGAATAAAAAATTAAGATAGGTAGGTGAAAATCTGAAAATGTCATATTTTAAACGTCAATATCTCAGAAACTATTAAATTTAGACATATAATATTTTATACAAAATAAGCGTAGAATTTAGTGGGGAATTAGAAAATAACAAAATATAGTGGGTGTTCCATTAAAAAAAAACCTAAGTTATATTCGCAGACACGTTTTTTTGGGCCACCCCGTATACTCAAATATAATTTTAAAATGTGCACCTCAATGATCTCTACAACTTTTGCATTACAAATTTTTATCTAGTTCTTAAGATAAAGTAGAAAATACACTTTACTCCGTCGTTGACTCTCCGTGTATTATAAAAAATATTGAAAATAATTATTTTTTAATAAAAATAACTGTGACATATTAAGGGCACCCAATACATGAAAATAGTTAAATAAGTAATAGAATTATTAAAAAACTCATCAGTTTAATTAGGAATTTGATTTAAACTGCTGGACAATTCAAGCGGACCGAGCTAATTGTTAGGTGAACTTTGGAGTAAAATATTTTACGAACGAATAAAGCAATCGATGCGCGGTTTGCAAAATTTAAAAGAGAATTTAATTCTTAATATGCACATTTTTCCGATTATTTTTTACTTCTAACCTTTAACTGTCTACAGGGTTCAAAGAGAAGTATGTTTTTTTACCAAAGTTTCTAAGTACCGGATTTCCACAATAAAAATTTTAAATTATTTTGGATGGCATTTTCTTTATCTCCTATTTATAGAGAATAAAGTAAATTCTCAAATTATTGATATCCCTCTTTGTTCATGAAATTTCGATTTTCTTTCAACCTGTAAATTTCAGGTATTTTTGTCATTAGGCCTTACAATGTTTTGTAAGAACGGGTTTTGGTAAGTGATTATAACTTCTTAGGACCACCTCTTTTGCAACAAGTACATTTTAATTTCTTGCGTTTCGTCGTGAGCAGTTATCCTGGCACGAAACACACGATGTGTGGAAATGGAGGCATATAAAATGAAAAAAATAAAAATAAAACCGATTATGGGTACGCCACTGGTCACGACGAAACGCAAGAAATTAAAATGTACTCGTTGCAAAAGAGGTGGTCCTAAGAAGTTATAATCACTTACCAAAACCCGTTCTTACAAAACATTGTAAGGCCTAATGACAAAAATACCTGAAATTTACAAGGGTTGAGAAAAAAATCGAAATTTCATGAACAAAGAGGGATATCAAAAATTTGAGAATTTACTTTGTTCTCTATAAGGAGATAAAGAAAATGCCATCCAAAATAGTTTGAAATTATTTTTGTGGAAATCCGGTACTTAGAAACTTTGGTAAAAAATACATACTTCTCTTTGAACCCTGGTAGACAGTTAAAGGTTAGAAGTAAAAAAAAAATGAGCATATTAAGAATTAAATTCTCTTTTAATTTTTGCAAACCGCGCATTGATAGCTTTATTCGTTCGTAAAATATTTTACTCCAAAGTTTACCTAACAATTAGCTCGGTCCGCTTGAATTGTCCAGCAGTTTAGTTAAAAATATTTCTAATCGGTAATCACACATATCTACGACTTGTAAATGATTCTTAAAACATATCAATTTAAATAATCAAGAAAATTAACGCCTTGATAAATTGGCAAATTACGCTGTAGTAATTTATGTAAAGGTAGGTAGGTACTTAGAAATTCCAAGGTGTTAACAAGATAACTATGTAAAGTTCTATGTAATAATGTTTATTTATGAAGAACACTATTCACAACTAGCACCATTTTATTTTCGAATAATATTTAAAAAAGTTTTATAAACTGTTAAACCCGAAACTACCAAATTTTATCAGTGGCGGTTCGTCAGGTGAAGTAAAAAAAATAAAACCAGGAGGAAGTTTTTCGACAATATTAATGTACCAATACAGCTACTATAAAAAATAATTATGTTCGAATTAATAATATTAATTTAATCCGAATGTAGCCATGCATAATAGGGCCACGGTTAACTCCGATGGACAATAATTATAAACACTCGTGCATTTTGGCGCGCCCCAGCCGACCGTGTCCGTGAGCTCAAAGCAGCAAGTGAAGACCCAAGGCCCAACATGGCTTTTATATTCACCGTTGCTATGGTTACGTGACGTCAGTCACGCAAACAGCATGTAACAATTTGCATTATGATGAAGGGCAATTTAAAAATAGATCAGTCGTATGCACCATTGTTTTAGCATTGGTTCGCCTAACCTTAAGGTTAAGGTATTTATTTTGAGGCTTCGCGAAACTTACGGTTATAAATATCGTTTTTACTTTATTTTCTGTGTGATTAAAAAGTTTTGTTTTTATTTATCAGTTCATTTAGTTGTGTGTTTTAAAAATGAACCCAATTAATGACATAGTTTGTAATTTGTTGGAAACTCCATTCAGTCGTTGGACAGATGAGGATAAGAGAGACGTTTTGTTACACGGGTTTTAGTCAATGTTTGTTTAAATACCCGCACTCTACCTAGCTCTTCACCATTTTTTAAGACCGCGAGCCGCCACTGAATTTTATCTTCATTCATTTCATTTATGTATTCAATAAACTTTACATTCTGTAGGTATGTTTACCAACTCATTTACATAAACAGTCTTTTTGACTTGATCTTGTTTTTTGGGGCGAATATTACGAATCTGAGAGCAGTTTTTGTTGCAAATGCTTAGGTTTTAATATGTTCCTTCTTAAGGTGCCGTTTTGTATAAAAGTTATTATTATTCATAATACCTAAAGCATTCTTGTTTCTTGTTGCCCTATTTTTTATTGTATATTATCACACAGCTTCAATGAAAAAAGCTATTTTTCTGGTTTTTTCAGTTACAACTTTTACTTTAATTTGGGTGTAAAAATAAATCAAGGAGACTAATTTTTTGTTGAAAAAATAGTTTATGGCATTTGGTTATATTTTTTTTTAAATATTATCCTTTTTACTCGTTTTTCTTTAAAATTGCATCACAAACCACTAACTAAGGCAATATGTGTCCGACACTAAATCTTTATACATAACAGGACTTTTAGAAGGAATATTTTAAAAACTAAGTAAGTGTTTCCGACAAAAACTGCTTCTAATCTAAGAAAAAATACATTGTTCCTTATAAAATCATTAATTTTGACGTGATGAACGTGTAATAGTTACGACCGAGCTCCTAGGAGGCTGTAGTTCGGCAGCCCCCCACTGTCAGCATCTCAGTCCAACTCCAATACTAATATACTAGCTTACTGTGGCTACTAAGTAAGTGCTAACATTAAATCTCACATGAATGCTTGAGCACTATAATTAAATTGTTGCAAAATCATTGTTTTAAATTGCCAATGACACTTCTCTATACCAGATTTACAGCTTACAATATAAATTATAAAATATGAGTGTATGGATCTAGTTAACCTAGTTAACCCCTAACTCGTGGAACATAAATATATTGGGTATCAAGGTCTAACATAAATAATAGTTATTTGTATTGGTACCTGGTTCCTTGCAGAATGCTTGTATTGACAAAACCCATAGTTGAACCCTAAGATGTACATCAGAGAAAGTTAATACTACTGTGGTGGAAGAAGCAATCTTAGGAAAACACCAACAATCCTTATCATTTTCAACTTTTATAAACTGACAGGTTAAAAATATATTGACAATGACACCTACTGTCTATTCTGTGAACAGCCTTGAAGGATCTGCAAGTTGCTGAGTGTTACACTCACCTAACTTTTCCTAAAGGCGGCCTAGTCTTTTTAAATTTGTAAGAAGTTTAAAATACAACTTACCACATGGAATGTAACCCTTGCGATAATCTTTTGAAGTGTGCGGAGATTCTGGCTTTTCAGGGACAGAGGAACGGTACTTGGAACTTCCTCTCCATACAACCAATTTACTAAATACATTTAAAATAGACTCTCGAAGGCTTAAGTGTCTTCTGTCACCACTCAATACGCTTGTCTTGGATCGGGTAATATCATTTTCATTACATTCTATGTTGGTCGGGGCTTTAGAGGACTTTCTTTTCTGCTTGCATTTTTTCCTGGTATGTTTTGAATGTTTCTTGGAAGTGTGGGGCTCGTTTTCGTCATACACCTCGAACACTTCAAGTTCAAAATCCATATTTTCCGAGATATTATCCTTCCTTTTCCTCTTATCATTTGTATGTTTGTTTATCTTTCCGCCTTTAATTGTTAATGCCACTTAAGTCTAAGCAAATACTGTTAAGCGGCAAGGTAAATACTATGTGCAAAATACCGAAAAAATCAAAATAATACTACTTCCTGACGTAAATCAGATCATAAAAAATCACAGTACACACATAACTGCACTTCGGGTAGAAAGAAATAAGTGGTAATGGTAAATTCCTCTACAATTCACACCCTTTATTACTTCTGACAGAAAGAGTGGGTAAAATATCTGGAAACGTTTTGAAACACGAAGAAAAAGACCATTTTTCACTAAAAAATCTGGTATTCGTTCACAATTTCTTCGATTTCGCCATGGCTGTCAGACGAATACTTAGTCACGCGTTCAGGTGGCGCTGACGATTTAAAAGGAAATTAAGTAACGGCAGTTGCATAATAATTGGCGAGCGACTAGAAACTAGGGGAAGCTTCGGTGAAGTATATCACGAAGAAATAATGTAGCTTCGGTATTTTCGAGGTATAAAACAATAAAAAAAGACATAAGTCCTCTCAATTTTACTAGATCAAAGAAGATGATACTTAATGATAAATAAATGATAATACCAATAGAATGTCAAGATTGAAAATTTAAAATAAAATTTGGCAGGGTCTCCTTGATAGGTGCTAATTGGCATAGTCCTTCCAAAGCTAACTGAAAACTAAACTACAACAATAAAACACTTTTTCTACTCCCACATGGATATTTGCTGTTTCTTTTACACTTAAGTGGCGAGTAAAGTAGGCTATTCCAGTTAACTGTGCGGGAAAATCTCATATCCATCCTAGTTAGGTAATGAAACTGACCAATCACGTGGTTAATTACAGAGAAGCCATTGTTATTTTTAAAAGTACTGACCAATCACAGTATATTATTTTTACTGAGGCTCCGCCTTCTTTTTCAAGACACTAAATTATATAATTTAAATGCATATAGTACAATTTGTTATTAATTTGTTCAATATAATAAAATCTAGACGCATTTATAATAGATTTATCAATAATGCAACCTGCTGAATGTGCATAGAAAATTAACTTCATGTAGCATCATTTATCAGTTGGTTTTCCGATAATTAACTAAACGCTTCAATAGTCCAGACGTTAGAGCGTTGGACTATGGAACCAATGGTCGTGTGTTCGAGCCCGGCAACCTACAAACTTTTTTTTTTACATTTTTTAGCATAAGGTCGTAGAAAAAATATACTGTTCAACTCGAGTGGATTGTCCATATTGCCCTCGGAAGTTTGAGCACTCCGCCTACTGCGTCCTCGTGCGATATGGACATCATATCCACTCTTGTTGTATGGACAAACTACTATTAGGCCCACTCAGGGGGATAGCGCAGCGGGCGAGTATTTTCAAAATGTCTTTCTCCGTCCTCTAGGTTCAAAAACGCCCAACAGATGCCGTTCACGATGGTTCATAGTTGCCAAACGTACTCGCGTCTATATCCTAGCCTAATGGCAAGATCAGGCGGATTGCGGATGAGGAAAAGGGAAGTCATTGATTTTTCGTGTTCGTATGAAAGGTTCTGCCGCGAAGAATCTGGTACCTCGCCACAACCGAGCGCATTACATGATGGCACGTGCCGCGTGGATTTCAGGTAACGAAGGGGACAAGAGAGTGGCGGGCAGTGTTGCCAATCCCCTTGAATTATCGGTAGATCTACAAAATGTATTTATTGTTTCCCGATGAATTAAACAATAAACATGATGAAATAAAATTATCGTATTTGAGGCAGGCGGAGGAGGGGCAAGGAGAAACCGCCACTGGTATTATATATTGAAAAATACCTCAAAACCCGGCCTTAAAATTACATAAGCGGCCACAGCCCTTACCCCAACGGAGTGGTTCAATAGCACCCTCCTTTGGGGTAAACCAGGGATAAACTATCCTAAATTTAAGGTAAAATGAACCTCGTTCTTAACTATTGAGAATAAAAAATTAAGCCCATCAAAAAAAAAGCAATTAAAAATAAATGCAATGTACACGTAGGTAGTATACGCGAACTAATGGCTCTTTTTAAATACCTACTAAAAATGCTAGACTAACTCGACCCAATCACAAATTTATAAAGCTCGCAAAATTATTACCAAGGATACAATTTTTTTTCTCTTTCCAAATGACAAGTTTCCCACGAACGAACCACGCTATACGCTATTTAATTATTTAAATATAAAGTTGCACCAGCTGATGTTTTCCTAATATTCGTTATTTTCTTTAATAATTTATTAAACCTACTTATATTGAGGACTTCAAGGTCGGATACGAACAAGGGCAAGGGAGCCCAGTATTTATTTTTATTTGGCCAAAACAGACCGAATGGACTCAGTTTTTCGACAAATCCTTTAGTCTGCACCTACGTATTTTACGTATTTACGACTACAGAAAATGTTTACTCTGAATAAAGAAACGTATGAAATTTAAAACAGTGTTTTAATCGCCCTACTCAGATGAGAATTATCGAATCTCTGGCCAAAATTGCTAAATAATGAAGTTCCCTGAACTAAAAACTAAATTTTCAATTTATCGACAAGACATATAACGCCATCTGTTAGTGACCAATAAAACACTTGGCACCTGTTATTTAAGTGATAAGTACAACAATTGGCTACCGTGTCTCGAGTATTGTTATATTAAGTGTGATATTGTGTAGAAAATATTTACTGTTAAATCATTATGGATTCCATTACAGGACGTAAGAATGTTGTTTATAAATAAATGAAACATTTCGATAATTACTTAGGTACTTAGTAGTATTATCATAGTAAATGTCTGTTTACCCATTAAGGTTGTCACTTGTTCCTACACTTTGTGATATCAGTATTGGAATTTTGAGGTAGGTTACATTTTTATTCATCTCTACAGAACCAAGTGTTAACAAATCCAATAGTAGCCAGCATGCCATTGATGATTTTAAAAGATAAATTGTTATTTTAACAATAAAGCGAAAAGAAAAATATTTTTTTGGAATTTGTCCTCATATACCAGAATTTGCTGGTTTTAAAATCGTTATTTATGTTTGTAGGTTGGAGACAATGATGTTTCTCAGTGGCGTGCATACAATATAGGCAAAAAAAGCATTGCCTACCCTGGGAACAATAAAACAAACAGAAACAATTTTTTTTTTGTATTTTAGTTTTTATCTGTGTAATACAACTTTGGTAATTTATCTCTACATTAATATAATAAATAATAATATAGGACCGAAAAATTAATCCTATATCATTTCCACGAACGCATTATTTTCTTATTATATCGTCAACTAGATCCCGTATAAGCATTCCGTAAGACCGTTCTCAAAGCAAAGATCTCGCTGTACATTAGCGTCTTATGGAAAAGCACTGCTTTTGTACGAGTGGAAGCAAGCGAGAGAACCGGTAGGCAGTAGGGTAGAAAGAGATGTAACAAATAAACCCGTCGCAACCTTCGTTCATCTATCAGCCCGCGCCAAGAAAGCACGCGTTTGGTAAATGCATTGGTGCCAATCTTCAAGTTTTACCGTAGTTTGGAAAATACTTCACTTTCTCAATATAAAATATGAAACACGTCTCTATAAGTTTTATTATTAATAAGTTTACTGATTTCGTTTTTGGTAACATTGTTTCAATCAGGTGGATGATAGATTTTTAATTTAAAATGAGTGTTTTTGCCCTTTTGCTAGACTTCGCGCCGTAGGTTTTCGGAAAAAAATATGGAGGCGTTAATTGTTACTATTCCGGCTAGCAGCGCGTCTGCAGAACGATTCTTTTCTGAATTAAAAAGAATTCATATCTATTTACGAAACACACAGGGAGAGATACGCTTATTAATAATAATCTCTCTGGAAAGCGACCTTTTGAAGGATTTAAAACGCAAAACCAATTTTTATAACGATGTTTAAAAATAATTTTTACTTAAAGACCGCCGGCGCCGTGTTGAACTAATTTACAAATAATGTCGTTTTATTTTTCTTCTGCCAGTGTTCTTTCCACAAACCCCAAAACAAGACATTTAGTGACAAAATTTGAAACTTAGATGCTTCAATGTTAAGGAAGGTAATATTTTTTTTCCTAAATGCAATTTTTGCCTACCCTGGTTAAAACAGCATTGCACGGTACTGATATTTCTTGAATAATAGAAGAGTTTTGGAACTGTATTGTCCTTACTTGTTTTAAATTACAGCGTTTCAACTGGTAAAAATCTCCAGTTGAAACGTTGTGATTTAAAACAAGTAAAGACAATGTAAATCCAAACCTCTTCTATCATAGTTATTGGTGACATTTTGCAAACCAACAAAATTCCTCTAAACGCTATTTACAACGTGGTTTCATATTCAGTGGCAAATATAATTATTTTCAGCGAATCGAGAATCCGGTTTCAGGTCAGTTCAGCCAGTGCGGAGATTTTAGCGCCTGAAAAATCGATTAGCGGAATTTTGTTAGTTGGCAAAATGTTACCATTTATTTTCATAACACCTCGTATTTATGATGACTTACCAATGGTTTGAGATCTACGAGAAATTCTGAAGGAACCTCTTCCGCCCATTTTTGCCATCGGTATACAAATTTGGATTACGAAGGCAGAGAAGGTTTATAATAGGGAAGGTTAGGTAAGGAGAAAAAGGTTAAAGGAATAAGGTATTTTACGTCGTTTGCTTTAAAAATATGGTATTCTAAAAACAGGACCAGCCCGTCGTCGGTCTGCTCTAAATATATAATATAAAGGCACTTTACAAGAGATAAAACACTCTCTCTATTTATGTTTACTAAAAAATAAGATCAGGTATAGATTAAGGCCACTTAGGAATATACACTTACTCTCTAAAAACAAGTAAAAAGTCGTAAAAAATCGGTTTTAAATTTTAGAAAACTATATAAAATGCGAGAGGTAGAAGTCTTCGGTGTACCAACAACAACAAATAAATAACTAATAATTTGTACAATTTATTAAGCAATAACAAATCTTATATACTTTTCGTCCGTTAAACTTATATTCCCCTGTTTGGTATTTTAAATCGCACGTTTAAAATGGTGATTGCGACAAATCTTGTGGTACAAAGTGGGGATTGGGGTAAGAATGGAGGGGGACGCCGCTGAGGAATCAAGGGGGGACTGGAGGGTCGAACATGGGTGCCGACTAGTGATGAGGTCCCAGCCATTTACTGCTCTGAAACAAGAAAAACTTATTAGTGGAAAAAGGTATAATAGGTACTTATTATAGTGTATGAAAAAAAATGTAATCTTCATCAAGTATAAGCTAACATAAGTAATTTTTCTACGACCACCTACGAAAATGAGAAAAAAAGCTCGGTTAACTTGGCTCGAAAGCGCCGAATATCACACGCGTGTTGAAAAAAAATATTTCAACTCTAGAGTTGAAATACAAGGTACACTATTTAATTTAAACATATGGTGCCAATTTGACAGACCACCCCTATTTATTAAAAAAAACAAATTTTAGGAAGCAGTAATTGTAAAGTGTTTAACTTATTTATCATGTATTTGTCGAGTGTACCAGAATTAGGGTGTGAAAATACGCCATCTAAAATTATAAAAAATGTTAATAATATACTGGAAAATCTATTACCAGATGTAACGAAGTTACATAATTTTTACAGGGTTGTATACGTATCCGTTCTTAACTTTCTTATTTTTCGTCGCACAAAGTTCATTCTTGTTCGTAAAGTATTCATATTAATTGTACTGATTAATTTTCTAAAGTTGTCCGTCGCGAAATACCGGGAAATAGCTTTTCTTAGTTTTCCTTCATTCCCCACTGTTCTGACTACGGGTCGGCGCGGAACCGCCGTCGCCATCGGTACTTCTCGATGTCGCGCGCCGAGTGGAAGGGGACCATCCCGGCTGAGAGCCTTCCTTAGCGAGATCGTGCCGTCGTACAATCAGAGTACGATACTCTCACACCGCAACCGGTTGACTCTCTTGACTAGCTCCGGACAAATACCGAGACCATCCGGGTTAAAGTAAAAATTAACGGTAAGCAGTAAAATGTAGATTATTAATAGATATTTAAACCGCCGTTCTATACCGCACATTCTGGCATTACTGACCGCTTTCTCACTCACACCGACTGACCATATAATGTTTTCTTTCATTCTGACGCGTATACCGGGTTGTTTTATGGTATTCACATACATAAGACCGGGCTGCTCCAGGTCATCTTAGCCGAGTAGCTCTGTCATATTGTTTCTCTCTCATATACACATAGTATACCGGAATAATTATTTCTCTGTTTCTCTCATACACGACACCGGACTGCTCCAGGTCATCTTAGCCGAGTAGTTCTGTCTCGTTTTAAACCTCAGATATAGTAGTAAGTACACGACACCGGACTGCTCCAGGTCATCTTAGCCGAGTAGTTCTGTCTCGTTCGGATTCAAGCCACAGTTCAACTATACGACACCGGACTGCTCCAGGTCATCTTAGCCGAGTAGTTCTGTCTCGTTTTAAATTTCAAAGGCTAAAGCGTTCATTTGTATCATTCTCATATCACCGGTTACCACCGCCATTACACTCACACACATGACACCGACAATTTCGTATCTCTTTTCCTCTCACATGCAGAACCGGACTACTCCAGGTCATCTTAGCCGAGTAGCTCTGTTTTGTTTTAATACAACGGGCCGCAAATTCATTTTTATCACCTTTATGCAAGTCCGAGTTGCTGCAGGAACTCTGATTTGCTTAATGTAAATTCAGACCGGGAAAATAGACTATCTGTCTCTCTCACACACACACCGACACAACATACACAATAACACATACATCACACCGTCCTTCTCTTACTCATACACTTGTAATTTCTATACACTGTTAGATAGCCAGAACGTGTAGGTCCGCGGAATTCATACGCAGTCACGCATGCGTAAAGTAAAACCGATCTACCATTTAAAGACCGCCACTGAACTGCTAGTCGTATTGTCGTTTATTTCTGGAACTTTTTACCGATACCGCTTGACGTAGTAACATCCGCATTCGCAAGTAGCATTACCGCGTTAACCTTTTCTTTCAAACATGGGCCGCATCCTTATTTTCCGATAACTGCAAGTCCGTCACCGTAGTCCGTCCTGACCGTTATTCTATTAATTAAGCTGCGACCGCGCTTGCAGATCTTTGTACTGATTTTGTTTCCGCGGGTCTATGTATTACTGTTATTAAGTTGACCGCCGGACCGCTTGCGAACCTGAAGACGCGAATCTTTAATTTAATCAAGCCGTCGGACGTCAAAGCCGGAATCATTTATTTTTAGCCGCGATTGGTCAATGACTAAAAGATACATGATCGCAGACAAAGAACGTATACAATCCTCCTCTCTCTATTATTTCCTTTATTTTTAACTGGTAAGATCATTCATTTTAAACCGATAGTAAATGGGGCACATATTAATGTAAAAGTATTTAAATACAACATGTTTTAAAACCGATTGTTTTATTATTCCTTCGCACCATACGCAGTTGAACGCCTGGATTATTTTCTCCACTGTCTAAAAGCTACTCGAAGGTAACTGTGGGCCTCTTACCACATTAATCCAAGAGGTGGCGCCCGAGACTCCGTTGGAAAAGTACTTTTCGTCCTATAGTCGCATGCAGCAAATCACGCATAAGCGACGTGAGCAATAGATTAGCTAGATAGATAGATAGGAATTTAATACGGATCGCAAAACGCCTTTTACACAGAAAAAAACAAATCGCGCTGAAGAGAGTGTCATGTATTAAACAACAAATCCTTATTGGTACCGATAGCGTAGAGAATAGAGCTCTAGCCTACAGATTGCAAGGTCACAGGTTCAAATTCCATCAGGAGTATTTGACTTTTTTTATATAAAAACATTAAATAAATTATAGAATTATTTTAAATCGAAATCTTCCTTTTCGGATGTTTTTTTTAAAATTTATGTTTAATACATCTTTCCTTGATTAAATTTAAAAAAATTCATTCTGGTTAATCTAGATTCTAGAAGACAATCCAGGATTAGTTCTTCCTATGATAATATATAAAATATAAAAAATGAAAAAGTTAAACTACAAATAAAGGAAAAACCTATGGACAAACTATAAAACCAGACATATTAAGTGGAACATAATCCTAAGTATGCTAATTTCAACACTAGTGTTGATATTTTGTTTCAACACTAGTGTTGAAATATTTTTTCACAAATCAAAGGCTTTTTCAATAATTCTTTGTGGTCGTAGGAAAAATAGTGTACATTACTCGTGTGAAAGTGATTATTCTAAAACTCGGAGAATTTCCTCACTCGGCTGACGCCTCGTGTTAAATATCTCCTTGTTTTAAAAGTATCACTTTCATCACTTGTTATGCAATGTACTATTAACATTTAATAAAAGTGTGATTGATTGGGGGTAAAAGAGTCATTATTTCGATGAAGAATTTATAAGGTATTGACTAGCTATGCTGTTTGCGGTATCCATTTGCTAACAAACAAATGGAGCGTTATCTTTTAGTTATTTTTCGGGCAAAAATCATTTTCAGATTCTTAATCTACGCTCCGAAATATATGTTCCTGAAAACATCATCAATTTTGGTGTGATAAGCGTAGATATACCGGGTTCGCCAACGAAGCGGGGAAGGACGATTAAATCATTATCGAGGAACTTATCAAAACTACTAAAGCAGCTTGAGGTATGGACTTAAAAGCGGCATATTTTAAAAATATATTACATTATACAGGGTGGCTCAAAAAAGTGTGGCGGACTAAACTTGGATTTTTTTTAAATGGAACACCCGATACAGCGTGATCAGTTAAAGGTACGGAGAGGCCATATCTCGGAAACTACTGGGCATAGAAATTCAGGAAAAAAAAATGATAACTAAAGTGGCCATGAGAAAATCCTGGAAGTAATTTTTAAGTTCCGCATTTTGCCGCAAGAGGGCGTAATTGAGAAGTAAATTTTAAAATTTTACATATCTCCGAAAATCCCACATTAAGGTATATCTTTGATAACACCATTAAAAAGCTTGAACAATTATCCATCATTTTGGTCCTATGCTCATTGGCGTACCGACTTTAATAAGAGGGGGAAAGCTGTTGAAAGTGTAATCATTTAAATCGCTGTAACTTATAAACGACTTATCCGATTTTAGCAAACTAAAGACTAGTTGGAAGAGAAATGTATGCACTTTCACCAGTCGTATTAAGCTGTCCATAATAGTTCTCAAACAAAATGCTAGAGGGCGCAATTTGTAATGATAACACATTTTTTGATTTTACTCTGAAAAAATAAATCATATGATATAATTATGATACCATAATCGCAAAGTAGATGAAATTTGCTAGAAAAAATATTAAAACCGCAGCTCGATATCTCCGTTCGTTTCAGCATTATCGCCAATAGAATAATTTTTAAAACTTTAAATGAAGAAGCGACTGGGACGCCACTGATATTTTTCCATGTGGATATAATTTCTGATTAGCCTGGTCAATTCTGCATAAAAATGGTCTCTTGTGTTTTTCTCCTCAGGCACACTGTTCTTAATTAAAATAATTAAATTAAATTAGCTCTACTAGTTATTATTATTAACAATCATAATGAAAAATTTTGTTTTAAAAAAATTGTTGGAAATGACCACCTTCATTTAATAGGCATGCTTGCGCCCATTTAATAATTTTAATTAAGAACGGTGTGCCTGAAGACAAAAACTCAAGAGACCATTTTTATGCAGAATTGACCAGGCTAATCAGAAATAATATCCACATGGAAAAATATCAGTGGCGTCCCACTCGCTTATTCATTTAAAGTTTTAAAAATTATTCTATTGTCGATAACGCTGAAACGAACGGAGATATCAAGCTGCGGTTTTAATATTTTTCTAGCAAATTTCATCTACTTTTCGATTATGGTATCATAATTATACCGTATGATTTATTTTTTCGGAGTAAAATCAAAAAATGTGTTATTATTACAAATTGCGCCCTCTAGAATTTTTTTGAGAACTATTATGGACAACTAAATACGATTCGTGAAAGTGCATACATTTCTCTTCCAACTAGTCTTTAGTTTGTTAAAATCGGATAAGTCGTTTAAAAGTTACAGCGATTTAAATGATTACACTTTCAACAGCTTCCCCCCTCTTATTAAAGTCGGTACGCCAATGAGCATAGGACCAAAATGATGGATAATTGTCTAAGCTTTTTAATGGTGTTATCAAAGATTTACCTTAATGTGGGATTTTCGGAGAAATATAAAATTTTAAAATTTACTTTTCAATTACGCCCTCTTGCTGCAAAATGCGGAACTTAAAAATAATTTCCAGGATTTTCTCATGGCCACTTTAGTTATCATTTTTTTTTCCTGAATTTCTATGCCCAGTAGTTTCCGAGATATGGCCGCTCCGTACCCTTAACTGATCACGATGTATATTATATTATTTTCTAATTCCATATAGAATTCCCGTATATTTTGTATAAAATGTCATATGTCTAAATTCAATTGTTTTTAAAATAATGACGTTGAAAATATGCCATTTTCAGACTTTGACAGGCTGTAGCATTGGAACGGCGCACCTTAGAGAAAAATTAATTTTACCTCCCTATCTTAGTTTTTTATTCTCTATCCAAACATACCAACGTCCGGTTTAACATTATGAACCAAAAAAATTACTCTGAAATTTTCACAACCACCTTCAGTCGAATAACTTAATCAAATTTCTTTTTGGTTGTGTGCAGTAGGAAATCCCATGGGATCCCAAGCCGGGGAAGATGTTATTAAGTGGAAGGAATTCACTCACGACAAAAAAATAATTTAGAACATTTTATTTTATGTTCTTTTAAATGCACTACAACCTAAAGAAAAATTTAATTGTAAATGCACAATAAAACAGTGACATAAAATTAACTATATCTTATTAAGTAATTAAAAATCGATTGTTGATAAGTTATGATAAGCAACTAGTCAATTTAATGACGAACGATTGATAATAATATGAGTGTAGAGATGTGTGGGTTAGTGGGAAATAACAAAATAAAAAAATTTCCTTAATATAATATGTAGTTATTTTTACAGTGGCGCGTAGCACACAGTAACATGAATCAAGCACAAAATTAACCTAATTCTCCAAAGTATAATGGTATAAAGATAAAATTAGGTACCTTTTGCCTTGTCACTTGATGTATTTCATCATTACAAAGCCTAAAATTAAAATTAATTTTCTGGATATAAAGTGTAAATCATACATTTTGATATTATGCTGTTAAATTATAAAATGCGTATCATAGTCTATTAAATAATGTAATTTCTTCATTTTCCCGTTAGGACTTCTTCAATATTACTAGAATCATGCGAACTTATATCTGTATACATATTAGTCTAGTACGGCTCAATTTCGGTGTCGGCTATAGGCGCTGGTAAATTTTGTGCATTAAATTATTTATGATAACTAACCAAAGAAAAAAAAAGATAAAATAAATAAATAAAAATAAAATAGCTTTAGGGTAAATGCGGGAGAGTTGCCGCGGCAGGAGAGACGCCGCATTTGTCGTATTACTCCTAATACGTAAAAAGTTAGACAACCAAGTACACCTGTGATGAGAGTCCATCCATTACTGAATC
The DNA here is from genome assembly GCA_935413205.1 of Polydrusus cervinus. Taxonomy (NCBI): domain Eukaryota; kingdom Metazoa; phylum Arthropoda; class Insecta; order Coleoptera; family Curculionidae; genus Polydrusus; species Polydrusus cervinus. The sequence goes on along the minus strand of OW284519.1, from coordinate 20,090,732 downwards.
ATTAGTACTGCGGCAGTGTTCGTTTCTAAAAGTTTCGCTTGCTATTCCGATATTAACGAAGGTAAGAATACATTTTTATTACAAAGTTTGAAGTACGGTTTTAATAAGTGTGATAATTTGAAACTCGTCCGCTTTATTTTATGTTTGAAAGTTTTTCCGGTATTTTGAGGTTATTGTTTACACCTGTCATGATATATTTTGTAGCGTTTATAGCCGGTGCCCTTGATAATCAGACGCGGCGTCTCTCCCAACAAAAAGGACAGTTGCCGCATTATCAGTAAGAAGAGACGCCGCATACTATTTTTCGAATATTATTGTTTTTCCATAATGCCAAGAAAATATCAAATAAAAGTAACTGCACGCTCAAGGGCCCAGTGGACTGAAGAACAATTGAAAGAAGCAATTTAACAAAGTTAGATCCGGTGAGATAACCAAAAAAGGAGCTCATAGGCGTTATGGTGTGCTGCCAAAAAGAGGAGAGGTTAACACTTTACCCAGATGTATGACTCCAGATTTACGTCCCAGCTTAGAACTATAACCCTCACAAGTTCTGTGAATCATACTCAAACAAATTCTCCTAGTAGTGGATATTATTGGGATGAAATTCCGAAAGTTACCCCTTCAAAATATCTGCATGAAGTGTCTCCCGTCCCAAAAATACCTGTATCCATTAAACAGCGGTTCAAGCAAAGCGCAAGTGTGTTAACATCATACAAAAATATTGAAACAAAAAAGTCTCGCCTTAATCCTAAAGATAAAAAGCCAAAGGTAGCAGAAAAGAACAGAAAAAAAAACTAGACAAAGAACAGTGGAGCGATAGCGATGAAGAGATCCTAGCAAATAAGATTATAAAAAAAGATAAAAACGCTGCGTGGAATGTTTCGAAATGTATGCAATAACAACTAAAAAGTCGATTGGGTGCAATGCCTTAAATGTTTAAAATGGTTCCACATTACTTGCAGCATGTATGGTAAAGTTTGCAATATGTTCCAGACTGGATCTACGTAAAAAAATGAAAATTAGACTCTTTAAACACTGTGGCATCTCTCCTTTCTAAACGCGGCATCTCTCCCAGCCATGTGGGAGAGTCGCCGATTTTTAGAAGAAAAAATATTTTTTGTTATGCCTATGTCTTTTTAGAATTAACGTTTATTTTTGCATTTTAATAAAGTTTAAAGTAATACCTGTGTAGTGACTTATTTAAAAAAAATTAACTGAAAAATTACAAAAATTATGAATTTTTTTTAAAAAGTGCGGCAACTCTCCCGCATTTACCCTAATTGTCTAGTAGTATATTAAGGTACTATTTATAAGACAATCTACTTAGCCAAACTATAAATAATTGTATATAGTATTTTTAAATGCCCAGTATTATCTTCTTAATTTCATTTTTATTTGTAAAAAATAAATCTATTTTGTTAGAAAATAAATGGCAACTGCTGTTTATAGAATGTTTGTGTTTAAGGTATGCAAGTAAAATAAATTGTTTTTTGGTCGTAGATGTATGCTCGGAGCATAGAATTAAATTTGACTGAGTAGATATGATGAGTCAATTTTATTATAGCAAGTTCATTTGATAAAGAAGGAACTATTAGCTATAGCAAATTTATACAAACATCGTTTTATGAAATATTCCGTGGAAGATATATGTAGCTGGAAAAACAGTATAACTGCGCTGCGCACACCGCCATATCCACCTGATCGATCGGACTGTCGACCCGTTAATTATAACGTCAAACGGAGATGACAGTTCCTCAGATGATGAAAAATATTATGATTTTTTATAATTTAATTTTGTATTTTGTTTTGCAATATTTATTAGAAAATAAGTGTACCTAATACTATGTACATAATGCACGCCTTTGTCACGCCATTTTCAGTGTTTGTGAATGGATAACAATAGGAAAAACCCATAAATTGACCCAAACCCAGGTGGTACTACCTGCATTTGTGAAAATAAAGAATTTTGCAATGAAATCAATGCCAAATCATGAAAGTGGCTTAAATATTCGTTGGGTCACTCTGTAGTCCCTTTGCATACCTAATGAGCTTTTATTACTCTACACCTTTCTGAAATAGACTATACAGATATTGCAGAGTATCAGTATTCTTTTGTAATTCGGGCCAAGAAGTCATAATTTAACATGGTACATTTTACCGTGGTCTAATCCACTTAAAGAGTCATCATCGACGTTGAGTATTTTGCATTCAACTGAAATATTTATACAATTTACTTTTCGTAACAAGTTGCCAAACGTTTAACTGGTGTGGTGACACACTAAAAGGAAGTTTTATATATTTTTTAAGGAAGTAAATAAGGGATTAGCCAGCACTTTGCTACGCTCCTGCAATAATTGTGGTTAAATCTAAAAAAAATTATAGGTAACTATTACACAGAAAATCAATATGAGAATGAGAATACGAGTAATAATTTGTAAATAAATAAAATAATGTTTGTAAGTATGACTAGAATTTATTATTATCTTTCAAAACAAAAATCAGTATCGCTGTTTAATATGGGAACCTTATGTTTATAACAGTAATTTAGAAAAGGTAATTAAATGTAATAACAGTAAGTATGTACCTACTGCAAAAAATGACTAATGTTACAGTTTGGTTCGATTTCGATGAGATATTAATTTTTTTCTCCAATTTATTTTTACAAAATAAGCTATGCAAATTTCTTGTGTAAAAGAAAATCATATATGTATATACAGGGTGAGTCAACGATAGAGTAAAGGTCATTTTCGCATTATTAGATAAAAATTCGAAATACAAAAGTTGTAGATACCATTGAGGTGCACATTTTAAAATTATGCTGGAGTATACAGGGTGGCCCAAAAAAACGTTGAGAATATAACTTAGGGTTTTTTAAATGGGACACCCTACATATTGTATTATTTTCTGATTCCCCACATAATTATACGCTTATTTAATACATGTTATATGTCTAAATTCAATAGTTTTTAAGATATTGATGTTTAAAATATGGCATTTTCAGACTATCACAGGCTGTAACCTTGGAACGGTTCATTTAAGAGAAAAATTGTTTTTACCTCCCTGTCTTAGTTTTTTATTCTCTATCCAAAGAAACCTTATTCTCTATCCAAAGAAACCAACTTCCAATGTACCAGGTTAAACAAAAATACCGGCATTAACGGTTTAACATGTTGAACAGGAAGTTGTAACTTTTAGATTGAGAATAAAAAAATTAAGATAGGGAGGTGAAAATCATTTTTCTCTAAAATGAACGGTTCCAATGTTACAGCCTGTTAAAATCTATTTAATAATAATTTTATCTATGTATATAAAAAATAATAATATAGGACCGAAAAATTAATCCTATATCATTTCCACGAACGCATTATTTTCTTATTATATCGTCAACTAGATCCCTGTATAAGCATTCCGTAAGACCGTTCTCAAAGCAAAGATCTCGCTGTACATTAGCGTCTTATGCAAAAGCAAAAGCACTACTTTTGTACGAGTGGAAGCAAGCGAGAGAGCCGGTAGACAGTAGGGTAGAAAGAGATGTAACAAATAAACCCGTCGCAACCTTCGACTTTCCTTCATCTACCAGACCGCGCCAAGAAAGCACGCATTGGTAAGTGCATTGGTGCCAATCTTCAAGTGTTACCGTAGTTTAGAAAATACTTTGCTCTCTCAATATAAAATATGAAACACGACTCTATAAGATTTATTATTAATTAGTTTAGTTAGGATATTTTTAAAGGTATCGTAAAATATAAGAAGAACTTTTGTGACAATTCAAATAATTTTTGCTGATAGGTTCATAATATTTAATATTCAGTAAGCTTGTCATATTTCACATAATTGACATCGTTTTTGGTTTAACATTGTTTCAATCAGGTGGATGATAGATTTTTAATTTATAATTAGCGTTTTCACCCTTTTGCTAGACTTCTCGCCGTCGGTTTTTGAAAAATAAATAAATATGGATGCGTTAATTGTTACTATTCCGGCTAGCAGCTGCAGAACGATCCTTTTCTGGATTAAAAAGAATTCACACCTATTTACAAAACACACAGGGAGAGACACGCTTAAATTAACAATAATCTCTCTGGAGAGCGACCTTTTGCAGGATATAAAACGCAAAACCAATTTTTATGACGATGTCTGAAAATAATTTTTCCTTAAAGACTGCCAGCGCCGTTCCAGTGTTCTTTCCACAAACTCAAAAACAAGACATTTTGTGACAAAATATAAAACTTAGATGCTTGAAGGCTACGGAAGATAAATTTTTGTCTTAAATACAATTTTTGCCTACCCTGATTAAAATAGCATTGCACGCCACTGAGAGCTGCCGATAAAATTATTCGCAATAAAAGATATCGAGTGCGATACGACGTTGTATGTACTAAAAATTCGACCTGCAACTTTTATTGTGGCTGCAATCGTCGAGGGAGGCAAACTACCCTCCTGACCCACATTTCAAAGGTCCCCCTCCCTGCAGTATTCCTTGAATTTAGGAAACATTGTAAATATAGTAATAGTAAAGCAGTTTTATTAAGCAATAAATGGCACGAAGGCTATGAAAAACAAATGAACCCACACGTTGCAAAACAAAAATGCATCGATGTACTATTTCAGTCTTAATTAGATAAGTGTGGGCGTTTAAAAAATAGCCGCGCTTAAAAAATTGTTTTTTATTTATATGTACCTACATAACAGGCGCATATTTAAAACATATGTTTCGCATGTGTTCTTCGTATTTTAATTGTTTGTAAATAATTAAAAATAAAAGCGAATAATGCGAGTCGATCTCGTGTGATAAGTGTTAATTATAGTCTATTTCAGAAAGGTATAGAGTAATAAAAGCTCATTAGGTATGCAAAGGGACTACATAGTGACCCAACGAATATTTAAGCCACTTTTATAATTTGGCATTGATTTCATTGCAAAATTTTTGATTTTCATGAAGTGCAGGTAGTACCACCCGGGTTTGGGTCAATTTATGGGTTTTGCCTATTGTTATCCATTCACAAACACTGAAGATGGTGTGACAAAGGCGTGCATTATGTACATAGTATTATGTACACTTATTTTTTATTTAACATTATAAAAAATACATTATACAGAAATTAAATTATAAAAAATCATAATATTCTTCGTCATCCGAGGAACTGTCATCTTTTGACGTTATAATTAACGGGTCGACGGTCCCATTGATCAAGTGGTTAAGATCCCACATGTTCTCCTCTTCTTTAAAGACATGATGAACTGCTTTTCGCCAGTTCTCTGGTGTCACTTCCTTAATGGCTTGCTCAAACAGTAGCTTAACGTCGTTCATTTTGAATGTCGTGTTGTGTCTTGCTACAAATCCTTTCACTTGCGCCCATATAAGTTCTATAGGATTTAGTCGGCAATGATATGGCAGTGTGCGCAGTACAGTTACACTATGTTTTTCAGTTATATCTTTCACGGCATATTTTATAAAACTATGTTTGTGTAAATTTGCTATAGCTAATAGTTCCTTTTTTTATCAAATTATCTTCTTTTTTTTGGTTAGTTATCATAAATAATTTGATGCACAACAGTTACCTACGCCTATGGCCGACACTGAAATTGATCCGAACTGGACGGAATTTCCCATTTTATTACTCTACACCTTTCTAAAATATACTATTTAATACAATCCATATTTTATTAAATTTCCATATTATTACGCAAATACCTACATATACTTTGTTTTTTCTTTTGCAATTTTAAAAGCTTATTTATAATAATGGTCATATCCTATGTATATGTACATCTGCCCTTAGAACATAAATTGCTAGTAAATTAAATATTTATATATTTTATTTAAATTGTGCTCTGAAATACATCATAATTTACAATTTTAATCACAGTCCTTGAATAAAATTAATCATTATGATTTTGAAATAGGATGTGCATCAAGCTTTACCTCGGAATATCTAATAAACCGACCATTTTTGTATGATATATTTTGATGACCACGATGCACTGCCATGACTTTGAAACTTTGGTCTTTGAGAAAAAATATGTTTAAAATAACTGTTATATCGCAACCTTCGCAAGTGAAGTGTCATATAAGTAAGTTTTTTTTTGTAATAGCATGGAATAGTATATTACATAACAAGTGATGAAAGTGATACTTTTCAAACGAGGAGATATTTAGCACGAGGCGTTACTGGGTCAGTCGAGTGCGGAAATTCTCCGAGTTTTAGAACAATCACTTTCACACGAGTAATGGACACTATTTTTCCTACGACCACAAAGAATTATTGAAAAAGCCTTTGATTTGTGAAAAAAATATCAACACTAGTGTTGAAATTAGCATACTTGGGATTATGTTTCACTTAATATCTGGTTTCATAGTTTGTCAATAGGTATTTCCAATATTTTTAGTATAACTTTTTTATATTTTATATATCATAGGACAAACTAATCCTGGATTGACTTCTAGATTAACCAGAATGAAAAATTTTAAATTTAATTAAGGAAAGATGCATTAAACATAAATTTAAAAAATCCACCCAACAAGGGAGATTTCAATTCAAAATAATTCTATAAATTATTTAATGTTTTTATAAAAAAAAGTCAAATACACCTGATTGAATTTGAACCTGTGACCTTGCGATTTGTAGGCTAGAGCTACCGATAAAGATTTGTTGTTTAATACATGACACTCTCTTCAGCGTGATTTGTTTTTTCTGGTAATAGATTTTTCAGTATATTATTAACATTTTTTATAATTATTTCAGATGGCGTATTTTCACACTCCAATTCTGAATCACTCGACAAATACATGATAAATAAGTTAAACACTATACAATTACTGCTTTCTAAAATTTGTTCTTTTTAATAAATAGGGGTTATCTGTCAAATTGGCACCATATGTTTAAATTTAATAATGTGCCTCGATATTTTACTAGTGTTGAAATATTTTTTTCAACACGCGTGTGATATACGGTGCTGTCTAGCTAAATTAACCGTGCTTTTTTTCTCATTTTTATAGGTGGTCGTAGAAAACCCGTTAAAGATAATTGCATGAAAATTAGTACATGCCTTACAACCGATAAGTTGTAGGTAAATTAACTACATTGAATTTAAAGTTAAATTATTTCTTTCAGCGGCGTCGCACGAAGTGTTCACTTTAAATTCACTACAATTTACAACTTATGGATTGTAAGACCGTTATTATTTTGAACGATTTCCATGCAATTACAAAAAAAAACGTTCCCCCTAACTTTCTTTATGTGTGTGTGTGTACGTTTCACTATATTTATGGCGCCTTGTGTGTACTTAAGCCTGTACTGTGGCAACTGCACGAATTATGGCAACTTACACGCGTTGCCACAATTTTAAAATGCCATAACATTATTATTTATTAATTTATAACGGTCTTTCATATTTTCGCCGACTTCTTTGTTGCTATTTTGTTATAAAAAAATTAATAGGGTTTATTTGCCTGGATATTTTTCTAAAAAAATGGTTTTTTTAAAAATGTGGGTAAGTTACCACATCAGTGGATATAGCAACTTCCTTACCCACCCCCAATAATGACACCTTCGGCTCGGCTGAGCTGTGGCGCCCTCTGGAAAGAATGTACAATGTTGTCAGTTTTCTTATGCACCAGTTTAAATATTTATTATTTTAGATTATTATCAGAGTCAAGGATTGAAAGTTGCCACTATTCAATAAAAATGTGTTAAATTATAAAAGTCGTTTTAACACGTTCTAATAGCTTATTGTTTATTATTAAGGTAAGGGACGAAAATTAATGTTTTCATCTAAATAAGACTTTGGAAAATATTTTCTATCAAGCAGGGTGGCTCAAAAATGCTATAACGGAACTAAACTTATGTTTGTTATATGACGAGCATTTAATTTCATTAAGACCAACTGGAATATTTTTTCATCAGCGGTGCTTTAATTCCTTTTAAAAATGGTTTAATAGCTGTTAAGAATTTAGATGTAGGTACACGGTGTTTTTAAACGCGCCGTTCTCTTAAATTTATAAATTGTGTCCCTTGATTTATATTTTACTATTTATACTTTATGGAACACGTTATGTACTATATCGCTGAGCTAAAAATACTAGAATTACTTAAAAAATATCGATTTTAAGTTATCCACGGACCATAATAATGTACAAAAAATGGTGTTTCTGAAGCTATGCAATAGATTAACTTATTTTAAAATGCTGATCTTACTATCGCAATAAGTAAGCAATTTTTGATCAGTTTTTAGGTATATAGTAAAACATGTTAATAACTATTTTTGTTGGGTTCGAGATGAGATTTATTTTATTATATTAACTTCTTGTTGATGAAACCGTAGGACATGTTAAGTGTCCAGTATTTAAATTGTTGATATAAATCAAAATTAAGGAAATAAATAACAATAATGTTTTAAACGTCCCGATTTTTACTTGATGAAGAAAATCTGGCTAATCTGGCAACTCTGCCTATGATAAGGTGCCGCAGTTACGGATATATTAGCTATGCGCTTTGCACACCCCCAATTCTGGCAACTTGAGCTTGCCAAGAACTCTGCAGTGTTGTCAATTTTCTCAACGATAAATATAATTACATGTTTTATTTGAAATTTTCCGTTAAATTAATATTAAAAGGTGACGGTGTAGTATAAGGAAATAATTTTAAAATATGCCTCTCTAAGTTCCAAACCTCATGTCACTTTGATAATTTTAGAAAGTCTGTGGATATAGCCATAAAATTTCGTATATTTAAAAAATATACTAGCTTGTATTGCATACCTAACTATGCTTGCTATACAATGTTCTAATATTTGGAATATTTTTGTTTCTGCGACATTTTAATTTTTATATAAACGGTTTAATGACCGTTAGAAATTTCGAGATACTAAGTACGCGGTGTTTATTAGCGCGCCATTTCACCAAAGTTAAGGAAATAAATAACAATAATGCTTTAAACGTCACGGTTTTTACTTGATGAAGAAAATCTGGCTAATCTGACAACTCTGCCTATGGTAAGGTGCCGCTGTTACGGATATAGTAGGTATGCGCTTTGCACACCCCCAATTCTGGCAACTTGAGCTTGCCAAGAACTCTGCAGTGTTGTCAATTTTCTCAACGATAAATATAATTACATGTTTTATTTGAAATTTTCCGTTAAATTAATATTAAAAGGTGACGGTGTAGTATAAGGAAATAATTTTAAAATATGCCTCTCTAAGTTCCAAACCTCATGTCACTTTGATAATTTTAGAAAGTCTGTGGATATAGCCATAAAATTTCGTATATTTAAAAAATATACTAGCTTGTATTGCATACCTAACTATGCTTGCTATACAATGTTCTAATATTTGGAATATTTTTGTTTCTGCGACATTTTAATTTTTATATAAACGGTTTAATGACCGTTAGAAATTTCGAGATACTAAGTACGCGGTGTTTATTAGCGCGCCATTTCACCAAAGTTAAGGAAATAAATAACAATAATGCTTTAAACGTCACGGTTTTTACTTGATGAAGAAAATCTGGCTAATCTGACAACTCTGCCTATGGTAAGGTGCCGCTGTTACGGATATAGTAGGTATGCGCTTTGCACACCCCCAATTCTGGCAACTTGAGCTTGCCAAGAACTCTGCAGTGTTGTCAATTTTCTCAACGATAAATATAATTACATGTTTTATTTGAAATTATCCGTTAAAGAGATAATTAATATTAAAAGGTGACGATGTGGTACGAGGAAATAATTTTAAAATAAATATGCCTCTCTAAGTTCCAAACCTCATGTCACTTTGATAATTTTAGAAAGTCTGTGGATATAGCCATAAAATTTCGTATATTTAAAAAATATACTAGCTTGTATTGCATACCTAACTATGCTTGCTATACAATGTTCTAATATTTGGAATATTTTTGTTTCTGCGACACTTTAATTTTTATATAAACGGTTTAATGACCGTTAGAAATTTCGAGATACTAAGTACGCGGTGTTTATTAGCGCGCCATTTCACCAAAGTTAAGGAAATAAATAACAATAATGCTTTAAACGTCACGGTTTTTACTTGATGAAGAAAATCTGGCTAATCTGACAACTCTGCCTATGGTAAGGTGCCGCTGTTACGGATATAGTAGGTATGCGCTTTGCACACCCCCAATTCTGGCAACTTGAGCTTGCCAAGAACTCTGCAGTGTTGTCAATTTTCTCAACGATAAATATAATTACATGTTTTATTTGAAATTATCCGTTAAAGAGATAATTAATATTAAAAGGTGACGATGTGGTACGAGGAAATAATTTTAAAATAAATATGCCTCTCTAAGTTCCAAACCTCATGTCACTTTGATAATTTTAGAAAGTCTGTGGATATAGCCATAAAATTTCGTATATTTAAAAAATATACCAGCTTGTATTGCATACCTAACTATGCTTGCTATACAATTTTCTAATATTTGGAATATTTTTTTGGCTGCGACACTTTAATTTTTATATAAACGGTTTAATGACCGTTAGAAATTTCGAGATACTAAGTACGCGGTGTTTATTAGCGCGCCATTTCACCAAAGTTAAGGAAATAAATAACAATAATGCTTTAAACGTCACGGTTTTTACTTGATGAAGAAAATCTGGCTAATCTGACAACTCTGCCTATGGTAAGGTGCCGCTGTTACGGATATAGTAGGTATGCGCTTTGCACACCCCCAATTCTGGCAACTTGAGCTTGCCAAGAACTCTGCAGTGTTGTCAATTTTTTCAACGATAAATATAATTACATGTTTTATTTGAAATTATCCGTTAAAGAGATAATTAATATTAAAAGGTGACGATGTGGTACGAGGAAATAATTTTAAAATAAATATGCCTCTCTAAGTTCCAAACCTCATGTCACTTTGATAATTTTAGAAAGTCTGTGGATATAGCCATAAAATTTCGTATATTTAAATAATATACTAGCTTGTATTGCATACCTAACTATGCTTGCTATACAATGTTCTAATATTTGGAATATTTTTGTTTCTGCGACACTTTAATTTTTATATAAACGGTTTAATGACCGTTAGAAATTTCGAGATACTAAGTACGCGGTGTTTATTAGCGCGCCATTTCACCAAAGTTAGGGAAATAAATAACAATAATGCTTTAAACGTCACGGTTTTTACTTGATGAAGAAAATCTGGCTAATCTGACAACTCTGCCTATGGTAAGGTGCCGCTGTTACGGATATAGTAGGTATGCGCTTTGCACACCCCCAATTCTGGCAACTTGAGCTTGCCAAGAACTCTGCAGTGTTGTCAATTTTCTCAACGATAAATATAATTACATGTTTTATTTGAAATTATCCGTTAAAGAGATAATTAATATTAAAAGGTGACGATGTGGTACGAGGAAATAATTTTAAAATAAATATGCCTCTCTAAGTTCGAAACCTCATGTCACTTTGATAATTTTAGAAAGTCTGTGGATATAGCCATAAAATTTCGTATATTTAAAAAATATACCAGCTTGTATTGCATACCTAACTATGCTTGCTATACAATTTTCTAATATTTGGAATATTTTTGTTTCTGCGACATTTTAATTTTTATATAAACGGTTTAATGACCGTTAGAAATTTCGAGATACTAAGTACGCGGTGTTTATTAGCGCGCCATTTCACCAAAGTTAAGGAAATAAATAACAATAATGCTTTAAACGTCCCGGTTTTTACTTGATGAAGAAAATCTGGCTAATCTGACAACTCTGCCTATGGTAAGGTGCCGCTATTACGGATATAGTAGGTATGCGCTTTGCACACCCCCAATTCTGGCAACTTGAGCTTGCCAAGAACTTTGCAGTGTTGTCAATTTTCTCAACGATAAATATAATTACATGTTTTATTTGAAATTATCCGTTAAAGAGATAATTAATATTAAAAGGTGACGATGTGGTACGAGGAAATAATTTTAAAATAAATATGCCTCTCTAAGTTCCAAACCTCATGTCACTTTGATAATTTTAGAAAGTCTGTGGATATAGCCATAAAATTTCGTATATTTAAAAAATATACTAGCTTGTATTGCATACCTAACTAACTATGCTTGCTATACAATTTTCTAATATTTGGAATATTTTTGTTTCTGCGACACTTTAATTTTTATATAAACGGTTTATTGACCGTTAGAAATTTCGAGATACTAAGTACGCGGTGTTTATTAGCGCGCCATTTCACCAAAGTTAAGGAAATAAATAACAATAATGCTTTAAACGTCCCGGTTTTTACTTGATGAAGAAAATCTGGCTAATCTGACAACTCTGCCTATGGTAAGGTGCCGCTATTACGGATATAGTAGGTATGCGCTTTGCACACCCCCAATTCTGGCAACTTGAGCTTGCCAAGAACTTTGCAGTGTTGTCAATTTTCTCAACGATAAATATAATTACATGTTTTATTTGAAATTATCCGTTAAAGAGATAATTAATATTAAAAGGTGACGATGTGGTACGAGGAAATAATTTTAAAATAAATATGCCTCTCTAAGTTCCAAACCTCATGTCACTTTGATAATTTTAGAAAGTCTGTGGATATAGCCATAAAATTTCGTATATTTAAAAAATATACTAGCTTGTATTGCATACCTAACTAACTATGCTTGCTATACAATTTTCTAATATTTGGAATATTTTTGTTTCTGCGACACTTTAATTTTTATATAAACGGTTTATTGACCGTTAGAAATTTCGAGATACTAAGTACGCGGTGTTTATTAGCGCGCCATTTCACCAAAGTTAAGGAAATAAATAACAATAATGCTTTAAACGTCCCGGTTTTTACTTGATGAAGAAAATCTGGCTAATCTGACAACTCTGCCTATGGTAAGGTGCCGCTATTACGGATATAGTAGGTATGCGCTTTGCACACCCCCAATTCTGGCAACTTGAGCTTGCCAAGAACTTTGCAGTGTTGTCAATTTTCTCAACGATAAATATAATTACATGTTTTATTTGAAATTATCCGTTAAAGAGATAATTAATATTAAAAGGTGACGATGTGGTACGAGGAAATAATTTTAAAATAAATATGCCTCTCTAAGTTCCAAACCTCATGTCACTTTGATAATTTTAGAAAGTCTGTGGATATAGCCATAAAATTTCGTATATTTAAAAAATATACCAGCTTGTATTGCATACCTAACTATGCTTGCTATACAATTTTCTAATATTTGGAATATTTTTTTGGCTGCGACACTTTAAATTTTATATAAACGGTACTAGAAACATTTTCTTGGTCCGGTCTATCAACTAAAGTACTAGAAATATTTTCTTCGTCCTGCCCTTCTATTGATATGTTATTATAATTTTTCTCAGTAATGGTTAGAGCAATCGGTTAATATTGGTAAGTCGAGATTTTCATCATGCGAATGTTGTTTATACATTGAAAATACACCACAATCATTCTAAGTGGGAGTTGTAATTCCTATATTTTCCTTTTCAAAAATCTTTCGATACGTTTTATAATAATTTAGGTAGGTATCTTTTTAGAGAAAGTATTTATACTTCTGCTCTATTGTAATAGAAAACTTGAGGATAATATAATTCAATATGTTCTTTCACATTTTTATTGTCTGCCTCTGATATATTCGTCATTTGTATCCCCCGTTTATTCCCTTTCATCTTCCAAAATGGGTTCGCCCAAAGAAATAGTTATGGAAGATTTTATGATGTATATTCTCTTGTGTTTTGTTTTTATTAGCGGAGACCAAAAATTTCTTCTCTGGTGCCGTTGTTTATTAAAACATGATAACCTTTTTCTAGAACGATATTTTGCTTGAAAATTAGTGAGCCCTATTCCATGTTTATCTGGAGATTTAAAAACGTCCGGGTAGTCCTTATGTTATTTTATTTTTCTTCAATTTGAATGAAGAACTGGTAAGAGATATCATATATATATATTTCCTTTGAGTCAATAATTCATATCGAACAATAGTATATTACAATACGAGAGAGCGAGATTATGATTTATCGAGACCCGTAGCGTAGCGTCGAGATAAACTATAATCTCGAGACCGCAATGAAATTTTCCGTCGAGGATTGTATACTATTTTATTTTAAGCGAAAAGTGTAGGCTTTCGGCCTAAAAAGTCAAGTGTTTTTTCAAGAGAAAACATCAGAGATTTTTTGGTTAAAGCACCTGAAAAATTTTTGTATATGAAGATTGCGCTTATTGTTGGAGTCTCGGGAGCATGCAGGAGTGATGAGTAAAGATGAAAATTTCCCATGTTAATGTTTTGTAACAAAAGGTCATCGAAATCCCTGATACGAAAACATATTATTATATAAATAGATCCTTCATCATAGGATTCATAAGTGACCCAAATTTGGATTGACGTCTTTCATAAATATGTGACTTTGCAAAACAACATTCAAAATGACAGGTTTTTCGTCCCATAATCAGGCCATTGGATATCATTCAATCGCGAGTTTTCCTCAAAAGATAGCTACTTTCTTGAAACCTCCAAATGTAGGGTCTTTCACGGGTCATGCTTTTCGACGAACAGCCGCTACTTTGTTGGTTGATAGTGGAGCCGATGTTTTGCAGCTAAAAAGACTCGGCGGATGGAAATCGAGTGCAGTTGCGGAGGGATATGTAGAATCCTCAATAGAGAAGAAACGAAAGACTGCTGAAATGTTATCATCTTCCTCTAAAACTGTTGATTTACCAAGTATTTCAAGTGAGCTGCATCGCAGGAAATACGAATTTCAAATCAAACTCAACTTCAAGAGGATTTGAAAATGTCTGTAATAAATAACAATGCTTATTTAACAATTAACATGTATAAATAAAAATATGAATAAATAAAGAATCAGATCATTGCTGTGTTCTTATTTTACCCCGTTTTTATAAGACCTACTCAAAAATACCGGGCAAGAAAATAAGGATTGAAATGTATTAGGATGGAAACGCATTTTCCGTCTTAGGGTGGAAAATGTGGATCGGAAGTAAGAAGACAGAAATGTGACATTTTCAAATTTCTAAAAAAACAGGAATGTCAATATACATGGCTGAAAATAAAAAATATTAAACGCATATTGTTAATTCCCTTTATTTATCTTTAAGTCCAATTCGACCGTATGCCAGAAGCTTTATATGCAGTTTTTTTTAAACATGCATTTGTTGAGTTCACCTTTTGTATTACCAATGCCGTTATGCCTTTTACTAAAATAGAATTCACCTACACAACTATTTGATCATTTTTTCGAACCTTAAATTTAAAATTTTGATGTTTGATTTAAAATTATGGGTTGAATTCCGTTCAGACTTTTTGGATTCAAATAAAATGGTTTAAAATATTGTTTGTTATTTTCATTTTTAATCAATACCGATAGGGGGAGATTTTAGGAATAAGTTAAAATCTGGCAACAGCGCAATTTACACACTTCTTGTTATTCTATAATAATGGCAACCTAACTCACACCTATTCTTGTATCTACATATTTATGGAAACTTTTTTACACTTACCGAATTATGGCGCCAGGTGCCATAAATGATTTTCCGTTATAACTCGAATTGTATGGAGTGTAAAAAAAAAATTCCTAGATTTACACACTCTTTGGAAAAGCAGCCATTAATATACTAAATATTTTGCAAAGTGCCACAATTGGGGATATAGCATGGGCTGCCACAAATATGTACGTACGTGTAATGGTGTGTGTGTGTGTGTGTGGGGGGGGGGGGGGGGGGGGGGGGAGATAGGGTTTAACTCAGAAATATTAAAAACGAAATTGTTAATTTCGGTGCGAGGAAAATAAAGAACTAAAAAGAGTAGACTACTTTAACAAAAATAATACTATGGTTTTGATAATATAACCTTAAAATTGTTAAAAATGTTACATTGATTTATACCTTGGGGTTAAGGTCAATAGAAACATAGTCACCGCAGGTTCATATAAATTACGAAATGTGTGTACTTAATGATATTGCGTGCAGCACACATTTTTGTTATTGTTTAAAGCGTGGCCGTCACAAATTGTACCGACATGCTCTCCATGCTACGTTGCCGATTCGAAAAAAAAAAAAATTTTACTGCCCTTGACAAAAATAAGTAATTTGTGTTTTTATTTCTTCTTCTCTGTTTGGGGGGGGGGGGGGGGAGGAGGAGGGGGGGGGGGGGGGAATCAAAACCCCAAGATTGAGCCTGTTTGAACTTACAAATGTTGCGTTTAGCCTGGACTCCTGAAATCGAACTATTTTTTTATGTTTAATTTTTGATTCATATTGAGTATTACTTGATGTAAAAATTTAATTGAGTGGCCTTCGAAACCGCGACCTTTTTTGACCTATTGTGACAAGCATTGCCTTCTCGATGTAAGAAACCGCGACCTTTTTTGACCTATTGTGAAAAGCATTGCCTTCTCGATGTAAGAAGAGTGAGTGAGACAAAATCTCTTACCGATTCATTTGGGGACTGTGATCTCGGTGCGGACACGTCTTTAAGGGGGGCCTAACCTTAAGAGTAGACCTCCATGTCAGCGGCCAGAACTAAACAATTTGAGGTTAGTTTTGTTTGTCAAATCGTGCCAAGGCGTTGACATCCGTTCACGATACACATATGTTAATATTTTAAGGTTAGTGTTATGACAAGATGTTGACATCGGCTTGTTTACTTGAACGTGTTAGAGGCAATTAATAGTAGTTTGTACAACAAGAGTGGATATGATGTCCATATCGCACGAGCAAGTAACAAACTTCAGAGGGACAATCCACTCGAGTTGAACAGCATATTTTTTCTACGGTCAAACTTACAAACCTTATGCTAAAAAATGTAAAAAAAGTTTTCAGGTTGCCAGGCTCGAACTCACGACCATTGAATCCATAGTAAAACGCTCTACCTCTCGACTATCGAAACGTTAAACTAATTATGGGAAAACCAACTGATATTGATGCTACATGAAATTAATTTTCTATGCACATTCAACAGGTTGCATTATTGATAACTCTATTATAAATGCGTCTAGATTTTATTATATTGAACAAATTAATAACAAATCGTACCATATGCATTTAAATTATATAATTTACTGTCTTGAAATAGAAGGCGAAGCCTCAGTAAAAATAATATACTGTGATTGGTCAGTACTTTTAAGAACAACAATGGCTTCTCTGTAATTGACTACTGTAATTGGTTAGTTTCATTACCTATCTAGGATTGTTATGAAATTTTGCCGCACAGTTAACTGGAATAGCCTACTTTACTCGCCACTTAAGTGTAAAGGAAACAGCAAATTTCCATGTGCGAGTAGAAAAAATAATTATTCGTTCATTTTCCATTTTTACTCTGAAAATAACAGTTTAGAAGAGTAGAGTTTAGGAATGTTTACGCAAATGTTTAGGATGTTGTCACTCTTCGTTAAATTCTAGAAGGCCATGGTGGTAACAATCGCATATGGCGGACTTTTAAAACAATTTGGCCACACGCAATATTATTGTGAATGTCATAACCTAGACGCTAGTCGCATTTATTGGTTGCTATAGTAGGGCCGTCACCCCTTTGTGAAATTATTCTGAAATATTCCTAACCACGGAAATGTGTGTGTTTCAAAATGGAATCGATATACGGGAAGGGCAATTTTTTTTTAAATTGATAAATAAAAAAATATTTGAATGGCAGTATAGAGTTTTGGACTCGCATTATCTTTATTTGTTTTGAATCCCAACGTTTCAGCTGGTAAGTATCTCCCGTCGTCTTCAGGTGAATATTAAATAAGTTTATTATGGTATTTACAGCTCTATTTATACTATAGGTACCTACCATACTTATTTAGTATTCACCTGAAGACGATTGGAGATATTTATCAACCTGTTAAAACGTTGTGATTCAAAACAAATAAAGATAGTGTTTTGTGATTTTTCCAAGCCGTTTGATTGAGTCAATCACGGAATACTGCTTGCAAAGATGCTCACTGTGGTTTTAGGGGTGTTGCTCTGAAATGGTTCGACTCGTATCTTACGATTAGGAGACAGGTTGTAAGATCTAGAAACGGACAGTCCAGTCCTGCTGATATGAATCACGGAGTTCCTCAGGGTTCAGTACTGGGCCCACTTCTGTTTCTCCTATATATTAACGACATTACTGCCCTTGAAATACAAGCTTTTTACCATTTTTGCAGATGATAAAACTATTTCATGGTCCTATAATTATTAATTTCAATACTAGCTTGTTCTTAAGAACGCTCTATCGTTTCCTGGCTTATCTGATTGAAAAATTTATACAAAAATTTTACTAAGGGGTTCACAAGAACTTCTAGTTTGCGGATAATACTTTCTTAAAAAAAAAAAAAATTATTTTTAAGTTCAAATTATATCATCCGCCATGCAGAATATAACAATAGAAATATTACGGTTATTCATGATAATTTCTTATTTTCCAATAAAATTACAAACGATAACCCGATATTATCTTTAAATTTTCCCGTGACGCCGCGCCACTTAATGCTCGTGAAATTAGTTTTTATAATATTTTGTATATAAAAAAAGACATTCTATTGGCATCGCCAGACACAGGTACAATAAGCGCGATGTGGTGGAAATGCACTATTTGTTCCTGATGACTCATCGACTATTGTTTGCTCTTGAGGATTAGGTTTTTTCGTCTATGCCCATACAATATATCAATATCACATCATAATATTTTTATCGGTATTTTATACAACCATTAATTACATTTATTATTTTTAAAGCTGCATTTTAAGAAAATAGAGGTCGTTGTATGTAAATACATTATTACCATTTTTTAATTAACTTTTAATTGTTGTAAATATTTATCAGTTTATCGTGCTGGCATTTTATAAACAAAATAGAATAACAACTTTTAGTGAACATTCAAATGTTTAATTTTTTTAAAATGCACCTTGTACAAGTCTTTTATTTATTTAGCTATTTAAAAAATGAATTTATACTATCTATGGAGTGGATTATTAATGGAGTGTAGCGATGTCTAAAATTATAAATTTGTTATACTATACTTATCGTCTATTTCAGAAAGGTGTAGAGTAATAAAATGGGAAATTCCGTCCAGTTCGGCTCAATTTAGGCGTAGGTAAAGTTTGTGCATTAAATTGTTTATGATAACTAACCAAAGAAAAAAAAGAAGATAATTTGATAAAGAAGGAACTATTAGCTATGGCAAATTTACACAAACATCGTTTTATAAAACGTGCCGTGGACGATATAGCTGAAAAACATAGTGTAACTGTGCTGCGCACACCGCTATATCATTGCGAACTAAATCATATAGAACTTATATGGGCGCAAGTGAAAGGATTGGTAACAAGACACAACACGACATTCAAAATGAAAGACGTTAAGGAAGTGACACCAGAGAACTGGCGAAAAGCAGTCCATCATGTCCTTAAAGACGAGGAGAAAATGTGGGATCTTGACCACCCCATCGATCAGACCGTCGACCCGTTAATTATAACGTCAAGAGGAGATGACAGTTCCGCAGATGACGAAGAATATAATGATTTTTTATAATTTAATTTCTGTATAATGTATTTTTAAAATTTTGTATTTTTTTATAATGTTTAATAAAAAATAAGTGTACCTATAATACCATGTACATAATGCACGCCTTTGTCACACCATTTTCAGTGTTTGTAAATGGATAACAATAGGCAAAATCTATAAATTGACCCAACCACTTTATTAGAAATACAGCGGTAACTTTTAAGACTCTAATATCTGTCGACGTCGAATGCTCATAAGAGTCATAAGTTTTACTTTGTAATAAAAAGAACATTTGCAAAATATTTATTTGGGTTTCCATGAATGGCTTTTTTAAATTTCCCCATTTTTAAGATTTTAATAAAATCAAGTGAAATGAAAATAAAAATAAAGTTCTTTTAAAAATGTTGACAACGCAAGGGTATTTTTGTAATAAATGATAATTTTTAGCCCCCCTTGAGTAGTTTAGATGCTATGTAATCCTGCGTTGAGAGCGGGCCACCCTGTATATGTATTAAATTAGATCAAGAACATTGCGCTCTCTTGGCCCGAATCCTGACCATCTTTATTAAAATTTTCAAAAAAACCTTTAAAAAAGTTTTGACTCTACAGATTTATTTATTGAATATTTTCAATATTTTATACCCACCTTTCCATTCATGATAAAAAAAACTCAATAATTTGGTTAGCTTTTATGTAATTCCGGCCAAAAAACACGGGTAATTTTTTTTGCTAAATCCCTTACTGCATTATTGACATCGCATGTTGGAAATTGAATGTGTATCCAGTAAGTTTGAAAACATTCTCGTCGCCAGACTTTGGCAAACGTTCAACGGTACATATTATGTTACCAACAAATTACCACTTATACGGAAAATACCTCAGATAAATGTTAAATTATTCATGTTTATTGATGAAGTTAAAACTTTTAAATGCAAGGGTTAATTAGTATTCTATGTAGACTGGAAACTACCAGGGGCACTAAAAAGGTCTGTTCCCAACAAGTGAATACGGAATATCTCTGTCACGCCTAACCTATAATAATAGCTAATAAGATGAAATTTGGTATAAAAACTAGGACGCGAAAAAAAAAAATATAAATAATAGTTATTTACGACATAAGTGTTGTAAAGATTCATATTACAACACGAGATATTAAAGTTGTCAAACGAGGCGTCAGCCGAGTTTCATAAAACATCGAGTGTAGAAATATGAATTTACAACAAGAATATTGTACAAAATTTTATCTACTTTCATCTATGAATAAAAATATTTGGCAAAAGGCATTTTTAAAAATAAAAATGCACCTGTAAAAATGCACCTGCTATTAAGTTTACTAATCAAGTTCTTTATGTTACCTTTCGCATAGTTACTGTCAGCCCGGTGAAACTTCTTATGGGCGGGATCGCAGCTAGAGTGACGTCAGACCTCCAGACTTTTTCAAGTTAGGACCTACGTTTATCCCCATTAGTTATGTGTTAATATTACACCTACGTAGTTATTTCTACAAAGAGAGCTACGGCAGACGAACTTGGTCTGACTATATTTGTCTCTTTTTACATCGAATGGAGATAACTTGATGCAGACAGAGATAGGTACTTGACATGAATAGCACGAGCTGTTAAATTATTTTACAACCTAACTTTCCTGTTTTGAGCTTGACCACCAGCACAAATCATTGACATTTGTAATGTCAATGGCACAAATGGAATTGCCCCTTTTTCTTTCTTCATAGCTGTAAATCGGACCAGGCTTTTTTGATATTTTTATATTATTTTTAATTTTCTAATCTTTTTACCAAAAGGACCGTTTTCTTTTTGTTGCAGGTAAGTAAATCTTTAGTTATTTTTATTCGTTATTTATTACATTAGTTTACCTACTTGTTGCAAAAATAATTATGTTCCAAACATATTTTTACTTTAAGGAGATTTTCACTTAATAATTTTTATTAATGTAGATGTGTACTAAATCATTTATAGTATATTTATTAATTGTAGGTAACACAAATACCTACAAAATATATTTTTTTTGCTATTCAATTATTTAGAATTTAGACTATTAGAAAATTTTAAGTCTGTCGAGTGTTCTAGTAAGTAATTCATTAATTTTTTTATTTTATATTCTTTTAGGTTAGCTATTTCAAGAAGTACCTATAGGTACGTGAATCTTTGATGATTATGCATGTTGCATGAATAAATGTCCCATGAGAATCACTACAGCTGGTAATGTAAGTTAATCTGGGAAAGTAAGTACATTTTGGGAATATAAAGAAAAAACGAGGTACTGATCTTACCTATATTTTCATCGTAGTTGTCAATAAAATTAATTATAAGCTGATTTCTGAAGTTTTATTTCTAATTGTACAACTTTAATAAATAACATTTTAAAATGATATTTACAGCTTAAAAATCTAATCAGAAAATCCTAATATTTAATTTTTACTCTACTTGAAAAATCAAATAAGAGGATTATTGTGAATAATTTGATGGCCTTAAATATCATTTTAAGGTTTTGTGTGCAACATTTTTTAAAATTGCCATATTTGAAAGTCCCGCCTATAGCCGAAAGGTTGTCCAAATTTTTGCACATAAAATTTTAAAATTATATTTACAACCAACAAACTATTCACAATCCTCATTTAATTTTCCAAGTATAGTAAAAATTAAATATTAGAATCCTGATGGTTTTTTAAGCTGTAAATATCATTTTAAAATTTTGGCGGCCAAAATTTTTAAAATGGTCATATTTGAAAGTCCCGCCTATAGTCCAAAGGTTCCCTCCAGACCCGATGGTGGCGCTGTTTTGACGTTTCTTATGTCAAATTTGCTTCGACCAATTAAAACGTTTGTTTGCCTTCTTTCTATGTTTGTCTTCGTTGGTTACTGTTTCGCATGGTTACTGTCGAAACGTTGTCAAAAAAATTCAAACATATAAAAAGCGTTTTTCAAAATGAGCGATTCTGATGGAAGTTTACCCTCTGATATAGAAGCAGCGGCAAACGAAGCGATCTCAAGTTTAGTTCCGACAAAACATAAGGATCAGAAGTTTGAAGATTGGTGCAAAGCTAACAAAATAAAGGAGGTGTCTGAGAAAATCCTTTTGGGTTATTTTTCCGTAAAGCAACGCTCCCAGAAACCATGCATCTACACTATGGACTCACTACTTAATGTTAAGAAATATGATTTCAGTCAAAAAAAATCAAGATATAAGCAAATTTTCTCTACTAATCGCATTTTTGAAAAGAAGTTCAGAGGGTTACAAGGCCAAAAAGTTTAAAGTTTTCATAAAGGAAGACGTATGTAAGTTTCTTAGTACTGCAGATGATTAAATATATTTACTTATGAAGGTTGTTATGATAATCGGCATTTTTGGGGCTTGTCGGCGCGAAGAACTAGCTAAGTTAATGTTGGATCATATTGAACACAATGATTTGTATATAAATATTGTGATTCCATTCTCGAAAACCAAAATTATGCGAGAATTTGTTATAACAGAAGGAAATGTGACAGGTGTCAACTGTTTAAGTATTTTTCGAAAGTATGCTAAACTTCGTCCTCTTAATGCAACTCACAGGCGGTTTTTTGTATTCTATGGAAAAGGAAAATGCACCTCCCAGCCTGTCGGAATTAATAGTTTTGGAAGTATAGCAAAAAAGATTGTAACAAAACTTGGATTGAATAATCCCGAAGTATACAGTGGACATTGTTTTAGGAGGTCCTCAGCCACCATTCTAGTTGATGGTGGTGCAGATATGCAGATGTTAAAGCGTCATGGGCGCTGGAAATCCTCTTCTACGGCAGAAGGCTACGTTGAGAATTCTTTAGAAAATAAGAAACAAATAGCAAAGAAGATCATGGGGTCAGACACGGATTTAATGATTGGAAATTCGAACGTAAAGGGCTCCATCACATCCACTTCTGGTATACAAATTTCTAACTGTAAAAAGTGTATTATTAATGTTTATAATAAACCTTAAGTGTTATATTCTAATTAATAATTGGTAATTAATTTTATAATTGTTAATAATAAATCATTCTTCTAAAAAGTGTGGTTTTATTTAACAGCAAAATTTTAATAAAACCGTTGCCCTTACAAAACGATTTACAGAACTGTAAAATTCATACTACTAAATGAAAGTAGATAAATTTATTTTAATCGGTCTATGGTCTATTTTAGTAAAATTAACTTTTCCATACATAAGATAAAATATAAGATTAGAATGAATTAGAGAGATAGATATAAATAAAGTATTATTTATATGTTGTCCTATGTTATAAATAAAAGATTAGCGGTACCAATATTACCCCTTCAAAAATATAAACGTTTGAGTATTTGTACAAACTCTATAAATCCATCATTTTCAACGAAAATAACAATGGTAATTCAATAGATAAGTAATCATAATCATTACTTATTGTGGTTGGGTGTAAAGCACTGGTCCCCAGTACCTACGTTTTTTGTTGTTGTTTGATGGTCGACATTTTATTTAGAATATCTAATTTATTTCCATCCAGAGTCGGCTCTAGCAATAGGTTTACTAATGTAGCGCGAGGGCGTAATAAGATAGCGAGTTAGGGGGGGGGGGGGTAAATAGGGAGCCTACGACACTTATTTAATAAATGGGGAGAAATAATACTCTAAGTCAACATTCACTAAAACATATTTGATAAGAAACCTTTATTTTATTGTATTTTACATGTTTCGAACGTATAAACGTTTATCTTCAGGAAGAGTATAGCTTATGTTGGAATAGATATTATTATTCAATATAATAGATTATTTTAAAATACTCAACCATTCTGCCATCTTCCGGTTAAGCCGGAAGTGGATTTGAAGGTTTGAATTGGCCGAAAAATAGTAATTTACACATGAATTAACTCCCCAAATTTTCAATCTTCACCCAGTATTTTATTATTTTTTTGTTATATTTGTTGGGCGGTGGCGCAAACCCAAAGAAAACCGCCACTGTTTGCAATTTTTTTACGTTCAGTTCGCTAAATTCTGTTTTGCCCGAAGAAACCTAGGAGGGTGAAATAACGAAATATTATCTCTTCTGGTAGCGTGTTTATATAAAATGTGTTATTTAATTAAATTACCTCTGGCAGCAAAGAACGGTAAAAAATATCTGTTATTTGCGTGACATTTAGGTACTCTATGGCATTTTCTGTCTCTCTACGTTAAAATATAGCCGTTGTATGCCGTTACACGTATTGCGGACTTTTTATTTTTAACAAATTTACACGTGACAAGGTCGGTTGTTCTTTTTAGTAGAAATTTAGTGAAAATACTCATTGCACCTATCAAAATATCTCAGGAACTACACACACAATAATGTCAACACACACTAGGCATTTTGTATTCAAGGGGAATATACACCTTTCTTTACCACGAACCCAAAGATCAAGTCGTTTTCCTGAAACAAGGCCTTTTATAGTCTATTTCAGAAAGGTGTAGAGTAATAAAATGAGAAATTCCGTCCAGTTCGGCTCAATTTCGGTGTCGGCCATACGCGCAGGTAAATTCTGCGCATTAAATTATTTATGATAATTAACCAAAGAAAAAAAAGAAGATAATTTGATAAAGAAGGAACTGTTAGCTCTGCAAATTTACGTAAACATCGTTTTATGAAATATGCTGTGGAAGACATAGCTGAAAACATACTGTAACTGTGCTACGCACACCGCCATCTTTGCCAACTAAATCCTATAGAATTTATATGGGCGCAAGTGAAAGGATTTGTAGCAAGACACAACACGACATTAAAAATGAAAGACGTTAAGCTACTGTTTGATCAAGCCATTAAGGAAGTGACACCAGAGAACTGGCGAAAACAGTACATCATGTCATTAAAGAAGAGGAGAAAATGTGGGATCTTGACCACCTGATCGATTGGACCATCGCGTCGACCCGTTAATTATAAAGTCAAGAGGAGTTGATAGTCCCTCAGATGACGAAGAATATTATGATTTCTTATAATTTAATTTTTGTATAATGTATTTTTTGTATTTTGCATTTTTTCTTATAATGTTTAATAAAAAATAAGTGTACCTAATACCATGTACATAATGCACGCCCTTGTTACATCATTTTCAGTGTTTGTGAATGGATAACAATAGGCAAAACCCATAAATTGACCCAAACCCGGGTGGTATTACCTGCACTTGATGAAAATAAAGAATTTTGCAATGAAATCAATGCCAAATTATGAAAGTGACTTAAATATTCGTTGGGTCACTTTGTAGACCCTTTGCATATCTAATGAGCTTTTATTACTCCACGCCTTTCTGAAATAGACCTAAGACTTTATTAGAAATACAGCGGGTTGCATAAAGAAAGTTCTCGATTAGCTTAACCGCGTATTAAAAAGACAAATCAGAGGCTAACAAGGCAAACTTCGTATAAGGGAATCCAAACCACGTGATTCAATATGGCGGTTGGCTGGTAAAAAGCATTGAGCCACCCTCTAAATGGCACCAGCAATATTATTTATATAGTCACCTGCACCAATTATAACGCAGTATTTGCCAGCCAGCCGCCATTTTGACACATCGTTAGATTGCCTAATTTGTGCGAAACATTTTACAAAAACTGGTATCTGACAGCATTGACAGCGGCCATCTTTTGCAAAATCTGAGGCAATTTTTTGGAGTAGGCCTTGCCAGCCTCTGATTAGTCTTTTTAAGCTAACAGAGAACTATTTTTCCTTATGCCACCCGCTGTCAGAGTATCGGCAACAACTCTCTAATTGTTTATACAATGTAAACTTTAATGATAAATCATCAAATCGTTGGTTTCAGTTGACACGAGTGACTGGTGTCAACTTCCATGATGTAATCTAAGACGATTGGTTCAGATATGTTTGCATCATTTCCTATTATGTTTCCAGTAGTAAACATTGTCCTTGAACAATTTTTTACGATTTAACCATGACGTTTTAATATTATTTTTAAAACAACTTAGTCCTCGATTTAGCAATAGTTTAGCAAGGGTTTAAGTAGATTTGGTCCTATTAATTAGTTAGGTACACGAAAAAAACCTAATCCTTAAGAGTATAAACAATAGGCCTTTTCACACCAGAATGGATATAGGTACGCGATGCACTCATTTAGGAACCCATTAATATTAAATTTATGGGTCTGTAAAATAAACATAATGGGAAATAGGATAAGAAACGGGGAAGGCAGTCTGGTCTGGCTTGACGACGCGCTCTATCACATAGCCCTGGTTTTGTTCCCGATATTTTCTTGACGTATTTTATTTTATTTTAATTATTTACGAATATATTATTTTATAGACTTTTCGGAGTTTTATTAATTTTAGTAGTTTACAAGAGTAAATAGTAGTCGAGTAATCACGAACAAATACTGCATTTCCACCACATCGCGCATATTGCACCTGTGTCTGGCGATGACAATAAAATGTCTTGTTTTATATACAAAATATTATAACCGTTTGTAATTTTATTGGAAAATAAGAAATTAACATGCATAGCCGCTATATTTGTATTTTTATATTCTGCATGGCGGATGATATAATTTAAACTTATATTATGTTGAAACTTCAAAATAAATTTTTAATTTTCTTTTGAAAAATAGGGTATCATAAGCCAAACTAGAAGTTCTTGTGAACTCTTAAATTAAAATTTTAATTAATTAAATTTTTGTATTAAATTTTCAATTAGACAAGCCAAGAAAGCAGTGGCGTAGTCAGAAAATATGCTGGGGGGGGGGGGCTCAGTGGGCGTAAGTAGAACATTTTTGTTCTGGAGAAAAGGAACAGTCGGGACTACATGTATTTAATGATATCGTACCTAGTGAAGAAGGCGGAAAAGTACCGCAGGCGAAAAATTTTCGGGGCCACGCCCAAAGTTCGTTCAAAATTCACCTAACTAGTATCAAATTTCAAATAAATTAGTACCTCTTCCCCTCTGCATGGTTGGATTAAATTTATTTTTGTAAATGTTTTTTTTTGTAATTCCTATTCTTTATTTAAAAGAAACATTTTTCATATTTGTAAAATAAAATGAATATGACTATTGGTGTCAATCCAAAATTTTTACATAAGACGTATGTATGACTCTAACCAGCGTTTTTCGGGCTCGGTTTTTCATGATTAAAAATAAAGTAAATATCGCTCACCAAGCCAAACTTGACGATTTTTTCAGAAATCATGTATTTTAGGAGCGTAGATCTAAGAGCAGTTTTTGGTGCAAATGCTTAGCTTTTGAAATACTCCTTCTTAAGTGCCGTTTTGTATATTCATAATAAAGCATTCTCGTTTCTTTCCGCACTATTTTTTTTATTATAAGTTATCACACTTCTTCCATATAAAATATTTTAATTAAAATTTTTACTTTAATTCTACTCTTTAAAAATAAATACCTAATTGTTTTTGTTGTTGTAAAAATATTTTTTCTACTGACGTTTTATAATAACCTCTTTTTGATTGTCATTATGGTTTTTTAATAACCTCCTTTTAGGCGCAGCGTGCTTAAAAAACTTTTAAGTGCGTTACCAGGAGCAACGTGCTTAAATGCAGGTAATTATTTACAATTAAAACGTAACCACAGACTAGGTATAATTTAATTTTTTTTGGCAAGTGTCAATTTTTGAAAGGGGCAAATGAAACATAGGTAATAAAATGTTAGTAAAATAAATTAAGTTTTTTATTATAAAACCTCAGTAGAAAAAATATTGTATACAACTCGTTACGAAACAATGTCTTTTAGTCACTTTGACGTGTTGTCCAACTCGGCTTCGCCTCGTAGGACAATTCACGTCGCGTGCCTAAAAGACACTTATTTCGTTACTTGTTGTATAAATAGCTATTATTGCATTGGGTTATATTTTTGTTGATTTAAAACAGCTTTAAAAATGGGAAAACGGAACAGACAAGTATAGAAAAATACTATAAAATATTATTATTTTTACTCGTTTTTTCATAAAATTGCCTCATAAATCAATAACTAAAACGATACGCGTCCGAAACCTTAATTTCTATATAAAACAGGACTTTTAGAAGGAAAAGCTTAAAAACTAAACGTTTCCTACAAGACCTTTGTAATCTAAGCCAAGAATACATTATTTAAAAATTTAAATTAAGAGTCCAAGCGTAAGACGAAAAATTAGGTTGCAATTAGACTTTTAGACCCGAGTTCCTACGCTCGGGGGGGGGGGGGGGGGGGGGAGCTGCAGCCTGGCAGCCCCTTTCCCTAAATACGCCACGGGGTATAGGACATGTTGGGGGGGGGGCTGTAGCCCGGTAGCCCCCCCCCCCTTCTTCTCGTGGCGCCTCTAGGAGTCTTTAAAAACAATAAAATTGCTCACCCCATTCTTTCTTTCAAAAAATATTAGGTTGTCACAAATATCTAAAAAATTCATGGTTATCATAGTCCTCCACGGGCTGAAAGAAAACGTCACAACAAATAACCTACCGCTCCAAATAATACAAAAATCCATCACATCCACTCAACTTTTGGCACTTAACCACAATAACCATAGCCAGCGATCTCCAAAGCAAACAACTGAAAACTCTTTTTTTTTATTCAAAAGTTTCTTCGCAACAAAACAAACATCGACGCCGCGCGCCGTTCAATGACTCAGGCGACGCTAGACGTCCACGACACGTCCTTGTCACACACGAAATGACCAAAGATAATGGAAAAACTATTAGGAATACCTACGGAGAGGAGTTTTTGATAAGCGCATGAGTAACAGGGGTTTTCTCTTGAATTATTTTTTTTAATGTAAACTATGGGTCGGAAAATGGGTCGTTTCGCATTGTACAAGGATGTGTTTGATAGTACCAATAATAAAATGTTTTATTGGCGCGAATTTAACGCCAATTTTAAATTAGAGTGATACAAACCAGTATTTTTTCTGTAACAGGGACGTTACGTTCCAGTTCCAAGTTTGTACTTGTTTTTGTTTACCTAGTATTTAGAGTTGCCAATTTTTAAAAATAAATTTCAAGGACACATTTTTAAAAACACTTTATGTCTTCAAAAAAATAAGGTCTTCCCTGTCATCATAAAAAACCATACCTGACCATACCCTGTTACTTTTAAAAGACATTTACTAACCGTCAAAGGACTTTCTTTTCCTTGAAATAAAGCAGTGGCGGCTCGTCAGGTGAAGCAGGTGAAGGGGCTCTTCACCAAAAAAATAAAATAAAACCAGGAGGCAAGTTTTTCGACAATAAATATTAATGTATGTACCAATACAGCCACCATTTTAGCCCTTAAAAAATAATTCTGTTCGAATTAATAATATTAATTTAATCCGAATGTAGATATACATTTGGGCTACGGTTAACTCCGATGGACAATAATTATAAACACTCGTGTATTTTGGCGCGCCCCAGCCGACCGTGGCCGTTAGCTCAAAGCAAGTGAAGACCCAGAGTCCAACGTGGCTTTGATATTCATTGTTGCTATGGTTACGTGACGTCAGTCACGCAAACAGCATGTAACAATTTGCATTATGATGAAGGGCAATTTAAAAATAGATCAGTCGTATGCACCATTGTTTGATTGTTTTAGCATTGGTTCGCCCTTTGAATTTCAACATTTAAAGAAAGCCGAATAGATATGCGCACTATGATTCATTCGCTACGTAAGAACCGACGTGACTTCGGAGCGCGCAGTCTGTTAATATTGAAATTCAAAGAGTCGCCTAACCTTAAGGTATTTATTTTGAGGAGTCGCGAAACTTACGGTTATAGATATCGTTTTTACGTGATTTACCCAATGACATAGTTTGTAATTTGTTGGAAACTCCAGTCGTTGGACAGATGAGGATAAGATTTCGATTCGAGTTATTTATAGTGCAGTATGAAATACAGGGTGATTCCTAAGTTGATACTTTTTAGCTGTGTATAGAAGGCATTAAAACAAACAACATTTTCAAATACCTTTTTTCAAAGAACTCAAAAATAAGGTACTTAAATTAATTTATTACACTATGGATCAAATACCGTCCTGCCTAACTTGCCCGTTGACTAACATTAAGAAAACTTCTGGGTGTAGGATGAGCCCTCAAGGTAAAGCGTTCTGGGTATAATCTCGAAGCAGCAGCCGCACTTTGACGACACTCACCGTAAATTAGCACCATATCTACTAGTTCATTGTTTTTAAATTTTACCATTTTCACGTGTCATTAATTTAAATGTAACTTGCTTCAGAAAAACACACCGCAGCGGATTGCCAAATAACTCACCACGGACCCCTAAATTGCATGACTAATAAGACAAAAATAACATATAGTATAGCAGGCTACGTTTTGATGACCAGCACGCACTTAGATTTTTTACTTCTGTACCTCGCCTATTTTTACGTTTTTTGGAAAAAGGTATTTGAAAATGTTGTTTATTTTAATGTCTTCTTAACGCAGCTAAAAAAGAAGTATCAACTTAGGAATCACCCTGTATATAAGACTTTGTGTCCTGCAAGGGCGGGTTTGCCTTTTTGACATGGAGGGGAGGTTTTTTTTTGTTACTTACGGTTTTAACGATATTCATAGCTTGTGTGTCCACTCAGTTTAAAATCTTATACTACAATAACAATTTAAAAAAAACGTTAGAATTACTTTTAACTATTCACAGCCAAACACGAAACAATAAAAACTTTTTCACTCACCGCTGCCGCGTTTAATTAATTTTCGAAATACGACTAACGTGAAAAGTGAATAAGGCGAATGTTAAACAAACTGGATCGAGTCATTCGGGGTAAATGTACGCAATTTGGTATTCTCGGCTATGCTAAAAAGAAACTGGGGGGTTTAAAGGGAGTCGATGATTTTTAGGGAGTATGCAGGATCAGGGGCGGATGGGATCCTTTAAACCGGCGCGGGAAGTTACAGTGAAGCGGCGCCATCACATGCCAGAAAAAAAGATTAAATTTTTTTTTGCTTTGATCAACGGAGGTTCTATTAGAATCTAAAAACCTAAGAAATTTTTTTTACAATAATTCTCAAATAAAAAAAATTCTTCATTATTACTTAAATAAAAAAAAAACATAAGTTATAAGACAAAAATCACATGAACAAATAAGGATTTCCAAAACAACTCTTTTATCAAACATAAATTGAAAACAAAACTTATAACTAATAAAATACTCAACACAAACAAATAAACATTATTCTTTTCTGATTTATTTAAATTTATTTATATTTCTACGTTTTCACGTTAGATGGCTATCTTTTGCATTGAGTTGATTCCTACTGATGGCGTTACTGGGTTCCATCGCGTTTTTATTTCTTAAAAACGCCTTGAAAGAACAGGCTCGCTGTACTGGGGGTCGCTTACGGGTTATGGCTTTCTGATGAGTTCTAACAAGAACGACACAGCCTGTCATTGTCTACCTGTGCCCCAGGGAACCCATTACCTTTGGCGTCCCTGTGAACTTTAATGCAAAAGATAGACGCACTACTCTGTCCGCTTGCCGCTAAGCTTCTTTTCTTTATATATTTTAACGGACACTAAATTCCACTATTTTATTATTTTTTTCCAAAACAAATAAATATCACAATAAAGGAAATATTAATTCTTTACAAAAAATAAAAAAAACACTAAATTAAAAAAAAAACAATATTCCATAAAATAAATGATAACATTAAATAAAAAAAAACTATTTTTTTCATGTTAATACAACAGTTTTTTGGATAGTAGAGAGCTGGATCATCCCAAAGCATCTGATGATCTCGTTATTTTTCTATTTTATTTAGAATATCCTTTTCAAAACTTATCAGCATGAAAGCATCCTATCAGTTATGGCTAAGAGTACTTCTTAACCTGTTTTTTAAATATTTTAATTTGGAAAAACTTCTATCATAGGCTACCTGAAGTTAATAAATATTTATATGCTAATTCCAGCATTGGGTAAGCCTCTTTATACATTTTGTATTTGAGAAGGATGGAATAGCAGCACAATGGGTAATTTTTGCAACTTTTGCATTGCATACGGGTTTCTTGATTGCCATTATCATTATCAGAAGATTCCTTTTCAAAATTGAATGTATAAAATTCATCGAAGTTTTGGAGTGTCCCAGTTTTCCATAAAGTTCTCTAGCTCATCATGAAGTTCTTGGTAGGTGGCAAGGGGATTTATCTTTATGAGCGTTTCAGAAAGAGTCTCCAAACTATTGCGACGAAATTTGCCTTTTAAGTCATTACAATTTCTGGGATCTAAAATATTAAAATCTTTGCAAATAGTAAAATTCTTGGTGAACCTTCCGTCCGTTGATTGAATTATTGTATCAAGGACCACATAATACGTTTCTGTTTCAAATCTGTCAGTGGCATTATTTAATTTTTCATCCTTGGATTCTTCTTCTGGCATTTTTTTCACTCTTCTTACTCTTACTGCTGGTAAATTAATTTCAATTTCAATATCCCGAATGTCTAGATCCGAATCAAATGAGTTGACTTTTTTTCAGTAGTTTTTTCTATATTCTCTATTGATGTTATTTATGATTTAGAGTTGCCAAATTAGTAGGAATAGTAGGTATTTTTTTCCAACTCTGATTTTTTAAATTTTATGTTTAAGTCTAGATTTATTTTTAACCAAAAATAAAAAACTCGTGGCGGCGCCTAGCGGTGCCTGATGTACCGGCGCACCGGAAAATGTCCCGGTGGGCCTATCCGCCCCTGTACAGGATCCTTAGGAGCATTTGACCCATATTTATAAATTTTTTTACCAAAGTTAGCAGCTCAAAGAGAAATTATATATAAATATAATAAATTGTAGTCTATTTTAGAAATATAATAAAATAAAAGCTCATTAGGTATGCAAAGGGACTACAGACTGACCCAATGAATATTTAAGCCACTTTCATAATTATACTTATTTTTTATTAAACATTATAAAAAAATTACAAAATATAAAAAATACATTATACAGAAATTAAATTTTAAAAAATCAAAAAATCATAATACTCTTCGTCATCTGAGGAACAGTCATCTTCTCTTGACGTTATAATTGACGGGTCGACGGTCCGCTTGATCAGGTGGTCAAGATCTCACATTTTCTCCTCTTCTTTAATGACATGATGGACTGCTTTTCGCCAGTTCTGTGGTGTCACTTCCTTAATGGCTTGATCAAACAGTAGCTTAACGTCTTTTATTTTGAATGTCGTGTTGTGTCTTCCTACAAATCCTTTCACTTGCGCCCATATAAGTTCTATAGGACTTAGTTCGCAATAATATGGTGGTGGTGTGCGCAGCACAGTTACACTATGTTTTTCAGCTATATCTTCCACGGTATATTTCTTAAAACGATGTTTGTGTAAATTTACTATAGCTAATGATTCCTTCTGTATCAAATTATCCTCAAATTCAATACCAGTCGATAATTTCTTGTTTTCTTTATAACTACTACTGAATTAGCTGGAAAATTTTAATCATTTCACCAAAATAGTCCTCAAAAACATTCGAATTCATGTCCTCGTGGTTATCTCCCGTATTGAACGAATAAAAGGTTAGCAAGCCTTCTTTTAAAAATCCCTTTTCTCTTCCATGTGTGCCTATGGCCGACACCGAAATTGAGCCGAACTAAACGGAATTTTCCATTTTATTACTCTACACCTTTCTGAAATAGACTATAATAATGTATAAAGAGCACATTATAGTATTACCCTACGCTTCGGCTTATTGTTTTTATACGTCCACCAAAGATTAGGCCGTTCATAGAGATGCCATTTTAAAATACAGGGTCTAATGGGCATTAATTATCTCCTTTTTTTATGAGAGCTGTGCTTGAAATATTTTCACTTGAAATATTGTATCATGCGGAGACGAAGCAATCCGCGAACTGCCCACTACACCAGTTACCCCGTATGATTCTACCGATCGTTGCGATGCGTCATTGGTTTATCTCTCATATCTCTATCAGTTATCTTTTCCTTGAATCACCGAAAATCGCCATATTTTTCCACACATGAATAATCCTTGTGAATACGAAATAAACGAGGTTATACGCATGTAACGTTTGAAGAAGGAGTCTTTTTGTCGGTAGTGCCAGTACCACAATGCAATGATTTGAATAGGTATTTAAAAAATGCGGTCTAGAGCGAGTTGACTTGGGAGCGAATAGGTAATAGTATATTACATAACGAGGGATGAAAGTGATACTTTTCAAACAAGGAGATATTTAGCACGAGGCGTCAGTCGAGTGCGGAAATTCTCCGAGTTTTAGAATAATTTTCACACGAGTAATGTACACTATTTTTCCTACGATCACAAAGAATTATTCAAAAGGCCTCTGATTGTGTCAGCACTAGTGTTGAAAAAAATTTCAACACTAGTGTTGAAATTAGCATATTTAGGATTATGCTCCACTTAATATTTGGGTTCTTAGTTTGTCAATACACTTTTCCTTTATTTGTAGTTTAACTTTTTCATTTTTTCATATTTTATATATCATAGGAAGAACTAATCCGAGAATGACTTCTAGATTAACCAGAATGAAAAAATTTAAATTTAATCAAGGAAAGATGCATTAAACGTAAATTTAAAAAATCCACCCAACAAGGAAGATTTCAATTCAAAATCATTCTATAAATGATTTAATGATTTTATAAAAAAAAGTCAATTACTCCTGATGGGATTTGAACCTGTGACCTTGCGATCTGTAGGCTAGAGCTCTATTCTATAGCTACCGCTACCGATAAAGCTTTGTTGTTTAATACATGACACTCTCTTCAACGCGATTTATTTTTTCTGATGATAGATTTTCCAGTAAGTATATTATTAACATTTTTTATAATTGCAGATGACGTATTTTCACACTCTAATTCCGAATCACTCGACAAATACATGATAAATAAGCTAAACACTTTACAATTACTGCTGTCTAAAATTTGCTCTTTTTAATAAATATGGTGGTCTGTCAAATTGGCACCATATGTTTAAATTAAATAGTGTACCTTGTATTTCAACACTAGTGTTGAAATATTGTTCCGCAACATGCGTGTGATATACGGCGCTTTATAGCCAAATTAACCGGACTTTTTTTTCTCATTTTCATAGGTGGTAGTAGGAAAACATTTATTAAAGTCTTCCAGTGGCGAAGCCAGGGGGGGGGGCTGCTAGGCTGAAACGCCTCCCCCTCTCCGAGCTTAGGAGCTCGGGTTTAAAAGTCTAATTGCAACCTAATTTTTCATCCTACGCTTGGACTCTTAATCTAAATTTAAATATTTATTTAAAAAATGTAAAACCAACTCAATA
Organism: Polydrusus cervinus; assembly: GCA_935413205.1. Lineage (NCBI taxonomy): Eukaryota > Metazoa > Arthropoda > Insecta > Coleoptera > Curculionidae > Polydrusus > Polydrusus cervinus. The sequence goes on along the minus strand of OW284519.1, from coordinate 20,055,056 downwards.
CCGGGTTAGTGAAAAGTGCCGGAACGCTTTGATATCTTCAAAATCGCTAAAGCTGCACTTACAAAAGTCGGCATTTGGAGGTTTCTGAGTATGCGGAATTGAACAATAATATCGGCGCTGTTGCCCGATTTCCCAGTTTTACGCTATACGTAGGTAGTAGTTTTGTTTTTACTGCAACGCAGGGCCGTAGGTAAGGGGGGGGGGGGGGGGGTTAGGGGGTTCAAACTCCCCCCATGATATATTACTTGACTGAACTATCCAACTCAAAAATCGTCTCCCTAGCCTTACTAAAGAAGATAGAAAAGATTCTTTTCTAAAAAAAATATTACTAAAATATATTAGATATCTACTAAAAACAATATTACCTAAATGAATCAAGGTGTGTCCTTCCACGTTTGCTTTACCTCATTCATCACCTTAAGATTTACTAACAATTTTATTTGTCCGACAAGTGCGTTTAGTCAGTCCTGTTCTGTGGTCAGTCCGACCCAGTGGCGTATTTGGGGGGGAGGGGGGGGGGGGGCTGCAGCTCCCCCCGAGCTCGGCTCTAAAAATCTAATTGCAACCTAATTTTTGAACGCTTGGACACTTAATTTAAATCTTTAAATAATGTATTCTTAGCCTAGATTACAAAGCTTTTGTAGAAAACGTTTAGTTTTTAAACTTTTCCTTCTAAAAGTCCTATTTTATATAGAGATTAGGGTTTTCAGACGCATATCGTTTTAGTTATTGATTTTTGATGCAATTTTGAAGGAAACCGAGTAAAAAGAATAATATTTTATAGCATTTTTTCAATATATACTTGTCTCTTCCGATCTGCCTTTTTTAGCTCTATTTTCAATCAACAAAAATATAACCCAATGCAATAAAATATTTGCACAACAAACCAAAAAATAATTAATTGAAACATTTTTTATGGAAGAAGTGTGATAATTTATAATAAAAAAAATAGTGCGTAAAGAAACGAAAATGCTTTATTATGAATATACAAAACGGCACTTAATAAGGAGTATTTTAAAAGTTAAGCATTTGCACCAAAAACTGCTCTTAGATCTATGCTCCTAAAATGAAAACATGATTTCTGAAAAAATCATAGTTGCTGAGATGTGACAATACAGCTCGACAGATCCATAACCGGACGTGTTTCGCTGTATCACAGCTCATCAACGAGGCTAGGATCGGACGCAAATAGAAATAACTTTTAAGTCACTTGAAGAAACTGGAAATTATTTAAACGGCACCACTTAACGCACAACGCCATTATACTAGCAGCGTAGAAAAACCTAAATATTATTTTAGTAAAAAAAGCTGCTTCGAGCATCTATAAGAAAAAGGGCAGGAAATGACAAGGAAAAATTTCCAATTATTAACAAAAATTATATAATTCCTGACATCTTAAAAAATATTTTATACCAAAGTGACAATATATCAATGCCAAAACTCTGAATACTCACTATTAATCTGTATTTTGTGAGTTATTTCGATTCCTTGTTTAAAAAATTTGAAATTCAAATATTTCTAACTTTGCAAGTTTGTAAATTTTATTGTTCAGTGAAAGACGTCTCCAGGGGCGGCTCTTTCATAAGATTGTTTCAACCTCCCATAACAATTCCCTTTTCATGCAGCTTAATATTTATTAAGTTTAAAATTCCTTCAATCAGCCAAATTTCGTTTTTCTTACTACTACTTCTAATATATCCCTCATAACCCACGCCCCGGTTAATAAGCCATATATTTACAGACGTAACGGCGCCAATGGCAGCGGAATACCTATTCCGTCCGCCTCCCGCAAAATCTCCGGTCGGCAGATTTGGTAACCATCCCTTTAAAATAATTCCGTTAGCAAGAGCGAAATAAATACATGCTACCACTTACGCGAAAGACGAAGAAAAATATACACTGCTTTGCCACTCTGTGGGATTCTATTCTATATTTTATTATTAAACACTTAAAAAATAATAATAGTTTGGAATGTGAAAAGTGGTTGAGGTTTTAAGTAAATGGTCGCTCACAACTTAGTTTAAATATTAGACAAACTAGTAAGGATAAAACGCGCTGTCGATATACAGGGTGATTCCTAAGTTGACACTTCTTTTTTAGCTGATAGAAGACATTAAAATAAACAACATTTTCAAATACCTTTTTCAAAAAACTCAAAAATAAGGTACTTACATTCATTTATTACAATATGGATCAAATACGGTTCTGCTTAACTTACCCGTTGAATAACATTAAGAAACCTATTGGGTGTAGGATGACCCCGCAAGGGAAAGCGTTCTGCGTATAATCTCGAAGCAGCAGCTGCACTTTGACGACACTCACCGTAAATTAGCACCATATCTACTAGTTCATTGTTTTTAAATTTTACCATTTTCACGTGTCACGAATTTAAAATTGCTCCAGAAAAACACACCGCAGCGTATTGCCAAATAACTCACCACCGACCCATAAATTGCATGACTAATAAAACAAACAACATAAAGTATAGCAGGCTACGTTTTGATGACCAGGCCCGCACTTAGATTTTTTACTTCTGTATCTCGCCTATTCTTACGTTTTTTGAAAAATGTATTTGGAAATGTTGTTTATCTTAATGCCTTCTATACACAGCTAAAAATCAACTAAGGAATCACCCTGTATACTATACTCAAATTATGATAATGACCCCATTGTAAAATTGGCCACGAGTCGCCACTGGACATATCATTAACCCAAAAAAACATTGATCGGTTTTACTTGGTGCCGACTGGCATATTCCCTCAAAATACATCGTATTTAATTTTTTTAAAGGATCAGGGATGATTTAAAACGGCTGCCTAAAAAACTGATAATTTTCTTGTATCCTTCTTATAAATAATTACAGGGTAAAAATAAAAAGGATGGTAATTAACTAATTACTAGTGTAAAATTTTAAACTGTAAAATAAGAATATGGCTGTCTAGTCAACGCCTACATAAAACCGAGAATTTACTTTAAAAAATGAATGTTATTTTTTTTTAAATTGAATTAACAAATGGTCAAAGTAGTAAACCCCAGAGACTTTTTGAGAAAGATAAAGTTAGGTGCATGTAAGAATTTTTTTAATGCACTCTTAAAACTGGCCTAATATACATTACCAGAATCTTAGTTCCTGAGACAAGAAAAGTTAGTTAAAATAGCCTCAAGAGGAGACTACATTTTATTGCTAGACCGATTCCGGCACTAGTCACTTTTGTCATTAGCAAAGTAACTGTTTGTTAGTTCAAAGAGTATGTTTGTTGCCAATACTATTTTGTTTAGAAAATGCATTAAAAAAATTTTTCGAATCACCTGAAAGTTCCTTTTTTTTTTTTTTTATGATAAAACACCTGCACTGTAGGAAAAATCCTTTAAGGCGCTCTGGGAGCGGTGCGAGTGCGAAAAAAGCGATTAACGTTGGTCTTGAAACGTTGAAGATTGTATTCATTGGGAAACACGACCTCAGGAAGATTATTCCACAAAGATGACGTTCTCCAGATGAAAGAATTCTTGAACAATGAAGTTCGAGGAGTACTAAGCTGAACAACATATGGATGAGCGGCAGTGGTTTGCCGTGTATTTCTGTTTTGAATTGCTCTAGGTGGAATCAAGTGGGCAATGTCAGTCGAACACCTGCCATGGAAATATCTGTAAAAGAGAGCCAAATCACCAACCTGTCTTCGATGCTCCAGGCTATCGAGGGTCTTGGTCAGCTCGGGGTCGCCGATCAGACGAATGGCTCTCCTTTGAATGGAATCCAGTAGCCGAAGGGTGTGCTTGGGTGCAGAGCTCCAGACATGAGAGCAATATTCTAATGATGGTCGAATCTGGGCTTTGTAGAGTGTCAAAAGTTGATGAGGTGTGTACAACCTTTTGGTGCGGAAAAGTACACCAAGTTTCTGTGCAGCTGCCTTGGCAATTGCGGCAACGCAACGTGATCATGCCAAGACATATTACCTCCCAGATTGACCCCCAGCAAATTAATAGACGGTGCCAGGGGAATTGCGTGTCCTGCCATGACTATATCCGGTTCTGCAATGTTAACCTTTTTGGAGAAGACTGCTGCCTGGGTTTTCTTAGCATTAAATTCGACTTGGTTACTGTCACCCCAAGCCAAAATTTCGTCCAGGTCTTTGTTGAGGCGCAATACTTCATGCTGCCTGAGAAGATGTGCGTCGGCAGCGGATGTTTGGGGAGTCAAGGTAAAAGATGAGACAAGTGTGCTGTCATCAGCAAAGCTATAAATTGGATTTTGGGTTTTCACTAGAAGGTCGTTAATATACAGTAAAAAGAGGGTAGGCGACAATATGGACCCTTGAGGAACACCGGCATTGATGGTGAAGGTGTCTGAAAGAAACCCGTCAATCGCCACTTGCAGAGAACGGTTCTTAAGGAAGCTGGTTAATCATAAACAGAATCCATTAGGCATACCGTAGGATCGCAATTTACTTAGAAGCCCATCGTGCCAAACACGATCAAAAGCCCTAGATATGTCCAGTGCAACAGCCCGGGATTCTCCATGATGTTCGATGGTGTTGCTCCAAAGATGGGTGACATATGCCAGAAGGTCACCTGTTGATCTGGACTTACGAAAACCGTATTGATGGTCGCTGATAATGTTAAGCTCTTCCAGATACTTTAGGAGTTGTTGGTTAATAGCTTTCTCCATTACTTTTGAAATTACTGAAAGCAATGCGACGGGTCGGTAGTTGCTTGGCAGGGTCTTCTTACCTTTCTTTGGAATGGGCTGGACACGCGCCGACTTCCAGCAGGATGGAAATCCTTATAATATAAGGTCATATTTTGTCCACCCTGTGTCAAAATACAAATCAGATTGAACTACCAAGAAGTAAAGACTTTACTATTGGTAGGATGCAACCGCCTGCAGGCCGGTTTCGAACTCTTTCGTTCTCGTCCGTACAGGGTAGGTGTCTATACCTTCCAAACGATAGACTTATACTAAAAATTACAATATTATCAACCTTCAACCAAGTTCTTAATTTGATTCATTAGTTATCTTCTATTTAATAAATTTTATATAATTAAGAAAATATTTTTTTCTGTGCATAATTTAAACGTCAATATCTCAAAAATAATGGAATTTAGATATACCACATTTTATACAAAATAAGCATTGGATTTTGTGGGGAATTAGAAAATAATATAATATACAGAGTGTGTCAGTAAGGTGTCTGTCTTATATAGCACCTAAACTATCAAAGATAGGGAAAAAGTGTAATACAAAAGTTAAAGGGTTTTTTAGGATGCATAATCTAAAAATATTTTATAATCTACAGGGTGGTCCTAAAAAGTGGTACTGAATATTAAAAAAGAACATTAAAAGGGGCACCTAGTATAATTTCCTAAAATATAATTCAATGGAATAAGGACTTTGCAATCATATTAAAAATTTTTAAGTGAAATGCAACGTTGCCAAGTAATTAATTTTTTTCCGAAATTTTAGTAATTTTAAGGGTATTGTTAAAAAATCATAGTAACCTATAGATTAACCCTAGGCAAATAAAATTTACATTGTGGGTACTTTAAGATACGATATATTGATCTATTAAAATGTTTTTTAAATCTTTTATACAGAGCGTTCATTATAAGTTGGACAACTCGATAGTTTTAAAAATGCTTTATTTCAATTTTTTTAAATGGGACCCTTCTGTTTTTTTAGGCAAAAGGATTTATCTTTCGAAAACCTTAATTTTAAAATTTAAACAGTAATAAAGCACAAAATATTAGCAAAATAGTTTTGCAATAGTTACGACAAATCCTAAAATATTTCAAAAACTATGATATTTAGATATATGACATGTTTAACAAAAAAGTAAAGTTTTCGAAAGATAAATCCTTTTGCCTAAAAAAATAAAAGGGTCCCATTTAAAAAAATTGAAATAAAGCATTTTTAAAACTATCGAGTTGTCCAACTTATAATGAACGCTCTGTATAAGAGATTTAAAAAACATTATTATGGATCAATATATCGTACCTTAAAGTACTTAAAACGTAAATTATCTTTGCCCAGGGTTAATCCACAGGTTACAATGATTTTTTAACGATACCCTTAAAATTACTAAAATTTCGGGAAAAAATTATTTACTTGGCAGCGTTGCATTTCACTTAAAAAATTTTAATATGATTGCAAAGTCCTTATTCCATTTAATTTTCTTTTTTAATATTCAGTACCACTTTTTAGGACCACCCTGTAGATTAGAAAATATTTTTATATTATGTATCGTAAAAAACCCTTTAACTTTTGTATGACACTTTTTTCCCTATCTTTGATAGTTTAGGTGCTATCTAAGACAGACACCTTACTGATTCATCCTGGATAGGGTGTTCCATTAAAAAAATATGTTTGATATGCTCTGATTACTTGGGACACCCTGTACACTTAATAATTTGGTGAAAAAAAATTGTAATTATTCCGAATGCTTTCAGAGATATCCGTAAAAAAAGAGAAGTTTCCATTTTTGATTTTTTGCGCTTTTATGACTTGACACACTTTTTCATAGCCGTATTTTATGTTCTATAAGATGGCGTTATTAGTTTTAAGATTCGACGTTTCGTTCTTTAGGTACCAAACTCAAGTACATTTTTTTAAATACGGACCTGAAATTTTAAATACAGTTTTAGGAATTTCTAAGCTTTAGAAATTTGATACAATGTACAAGTTTTGGAAATTTTAACGTTTTGTCATCTAATAATAATACATTTTTCAAATTATCTTTTTTATTTCATTACGGTCCTGAACATTTAGAGCCAAACTAAAAGAGAAAAGATTTCTGATTTGAAAAATCCATCCATTTTTACTCAAAGAGGCCTGTTATTTGATAGTTTGCAAGAAAAGAGACCCAAAGCATCGGCCTCAAATATTTTCCTGTCTGTCTATTCTTGTTACATGTTTCGCCTGAAACTAGCATCATCATTTTCTAAACAGTAAAAAAAAATTAATTGTTTTTGAAACAAACATAAGCGCATCGCAGTAACATAACTAGACTAACACTCCAGTTACCTTTTCTTCACTCGGGATCATTTTTTTTTCTGATTTACAGTATTTTGGTCTAGGCAAGCAAAAACCATAGGACATATGACAAAGATATACGTTATATTAATAAAATAAATAACATACTAATACAAAATAGAATTACTTCTCTTGCCTTAAAAACTTTCTTACTTCCTGGAGTATTGTGACAGTAAATCTTATTGAAAAACCAAACGGCCTGATCACCATAATTTCATGTAATGTAATTTTAATATTACAGTAATTCTAAAAATAATCGCCAGGGCCGTAATAGTAAAGAAGGGATAATTTGAAATACTAGTGATGTGTTAGGTATTTGATGACAAAACGTTAAAATTTTAAAACCCTTTAAATTGTATTAAATTTCCAAAGGTTAGAAGTAGGTACTTAGAACTGTTTTAAAAATTCCAGGTCCGTATTTAAAAAAAATAATTGGGGTTGGTATCTAAAGAACGAAACGTCCAATTTGAAAACTAATAACGCCATTTTGTAGAACATAAAGAACGGCTATGAAAAAGTATTTTTTGTTTTTTTTCCAAGTCAAAAATAAAGGCGCAAAAAATTAAAAACCAAAACTAAAAATTTCGTTTTCCCCGAAGGTATTTGGAGTGTTTACAATTTTCTTTCACCAAATTATCAAGTCCCAAAAAACGCAACTTTGCATCAATTTAACCATCTTCGTATCTCTTACCGTTTTCGAGATTCCCTTGTACGCACACGAATTTGTAGCACCCTGTATATGTATTTATACCTTTATAATATGGTCATGAAAAATCAACAACAATATTTGTAATAAAAATTCATGGAAAATTACGACAACAAGAAAGACACTGCAAAAACTATCTAATCCATACCAAAAAAGATTAGCGTGTCAGTTGCGGTCATTTTCAACCAATAAAATAATCCCACAGAAACAAACGGATAAAGGTGGATTGATTGCCCGGCTTGATTTTAATTTACAGGGTGTCTTGCGTGCGTAGAAAATTTACCTTTAGATTTAGGTAAATTTACAGCAATTTCGTAATAATGTTGAAGGACAATTTACAGTCACAAGTGAGTAAATTTGCAGAATTCTGGTGACTTGTTTTGTAAATTTAAACCCATACTACGTTAAACTAATATGATAAATAATAAATGTAAAGTTCGTACAATTACTGGGTGGATTCACGTCACTGCTTCTGACGTAATTTTTGATTCGAGTCATGTCGTTATTTTTTCGTTTATTTTTTCAATTCTGTCAGAATTTAATTAGGCTTTAAAATGAGCATTTTTTTGCTGAATAATGAGACATATTTTCAGAATATGTTAGATTTAATTTTTCGCATGTGCAATGCAGTATAATAGATTTTTAAAAGTCCTGAAACGTTTGTATTTCACATTTTTCGTTAGAAAAAGAAAGAAAATATAATTAAGAAATAATCGACCGTTTCTCCAAGTTAGCAGTTCCATTCTAAATTATATCTATATACAGGGTATCCCAGATAAGGAATTACAGGGATCTCGTAAACCAACGACGCGACGGTTACATTAAAAAAAAGTTTCGCCCTAATAAGTGCTGAAACATTGTGTTTTCAAATTTAGAGAACTCGGAATCCTCCCGAAGATATTTGGACAAAACCGAATTTTCGCGATTAAGTTTTTATTTATTTCTAACTCTATTTGAAAAGACACTCTTGAGCATACCAGCACCTCTAACAAGCTTATAGAAATAAGTAAATGTTAAAAGAGGAAATCGCCTGTAAAGACATTCGTCACAATTACAGGAGTCCCGCTAGGCAGCGCTAACTCACATCGGTTTATTAACCGAAAACAATGAGTAAAGAAGATTTTCCTTTTCATTTCGCCAGATCCATCTCTAGACACGTTTCGTCATATCATGACTCATCAGTAGAGCTAGGATCCGACGAAAAGAAAAGGGATCTCGAAGCTACTTAAGGCAGCACTTGGTGGGACACACCAGTAAGATGTGGCACGGAGCGCCATCTGTGTCGTTGTTAGACACTCTTGAGCATACCAGCACCTCTAACAAGCTTACAGAAATAAGTAAATGTTAAAAGAGGAAATCGCCTGTAAAGACATTCGTCACAATTACAGGAGTCCCGCTAGGCAGCGCTAACTCACATCGGTTTATTAACCGAAAACAATGAGTAAAGAAGATTTTCCTTTTCATTTCGCCAGATCCATCTCTAGACACGTTTCGTCATATCATGACTCATCAGTAGAGCTAGGATCCGACGAAAAGAAAAGGGATCTCGAAGCTACTTAAGGCAGCACTTGGTGGGACACACCAGTAAGATGTGGCACGGAGCGCCATCTGTGTCCTTGTTAGACACTCTTGAGCATACTAGCACCTCTAACAAGCTTATAGAAATAAGTAAATGTTAAAAGAGGAAATCGCCTGTAAAGACATTTGTCGGATCCTAGCTCTACTGATGAGTCATGATATGACGAAACGCGTCTAGAGATGGATCTGGCGAAATGAAAAGGGAAATCTTCTTCTTTACTCATTGTTTTCGGTTAATAAACCGATGTGAGTTAGCGCTGCCTAGCGGGACTCCTGTAATTGTGACGAATGTCTTTACAGGCGATTTCCTCTTTTAACATTTACTTATTTCTGTAAGCTTGTTAGAGGTGCTGGTATGCTCAAGAGTGTCTAACAACGACACAGATGGCGCTCCGTGCCACATTTTACTGGTGTGTCCCACCAAGTGCTGCCTTAAGTAGCTTCGAGATTCCTTTTCTTTTCGTCGGATCCTAGCTCTACTGATGAGTCATGATATGACGAAACGCTTCTAGAGATGGATCTGGCGAAATGAAAAGGAAAATCTTCTTCTTTTCTATTTGAAAAGATATGTTAAAATAAAGTTTACATTTTTCTTATTACTTTTTCGTCTACAAGTTGGTGTAATTAGATTTTTAATCCGACTTTTCGTTTTTTCAAACCCATCATCAATGGGAATAAGTGAAAAATCTTTCTTTTGTGTTTATAAAGCCAGCTAGAAATAATTTGACTTTGGACATCGACAGCACAGTGGCGGCTCGTCAGGTGAAGTAGGTGAAGGAGCTCTTCACAAAAAAAAAATAAAACCAGAAGGAAAGTTATTTGACAATATTAAATATTAAAGTACCAATACAGCTACGATTTTAGCCCTTAAAAAATAATTATATTCGAATTAATAATATTAATTTAATCCGAATGCAGCTATGCATAATAGGGCTTTGGTTAACTCTGATAAACAATAATTATAAACACTGTTGCATTTTGGCGCACCCCAACCGACCGTGTCCGTTAGCTCAAAGCAAGTGAAGACCCAACGCCCAACATCGCTTTGATATTCACCGTTGCTATGGTTACGTGACGTCAGTCACGCAAACAGCATGTAACAATTTGCATTATGATGAAGGGCAATTTAGAAATAGATTAGTCGTATGCACCATTGTTTAAGCATTAGTTCGCCTAATCTTAAGGTATTTATTTTGAAGCTTCGCGAAACTTACGGTTATAGATATCGTTTTTACGTGATTTACTGTGTGATTAAAAAGTTTTGTTTTTATTTTTCAGTTAATTCAGTAATATACGTACCTACTTAGTTGTGTGTTTTAAAAATGAACCCAATTAATGACATAGTTTGTAATTTATTGGAAACTCCAGTCAGTCGTTGGACAGATGAGGATAAGAGAGACGTTTTGTTACACGGGTTTTTAGTCAATGTTTGTTTAAGTACCTACCCGCACTTAACCTAGCTCTTCACCATTTTTAAGACCGCGAGCCGCCACTGCGAAAGCAAATCATATCCAATTTTTCTTCTCTTGAATGTTTATTAAAAAAAAACTCCTCAAAAACATACAAATTTTACTTCAATGAAATTAGATAAATGTTGATTTGCACTAAACGATTTCATTAACCTAATCTGTCATTTGGCAATTATTTATAGTTTTGAATTAATTTTAATCATAATAATAAAACAAGTTCCTGTCGCAGCCTACTATACAGCTGAGACAGATGAAAATTAGATTAGATTACAGAAAATGAAAATAAAATAATTTCAAACAGGATGAAGTTGCACTTATTCTTATTGATGATGGGTTTTTAAGTCCGAAACGTGTTATTAATATTGGGTGTGATACGTCATTAAATTATAAAGGAAAAGGGGAATTTAAAAATAATAAAATAAAATTTCCCGATTATTTAAGAAAGTAAAGTTGATGATGGTTTTAAAAAAACGAAACATCGGAGTAAAAATCTAATTACACCCACTTGTAGAGGAGAAAAAGTGATAATAAGAATGCAAACTTTATTTTAACATAGCTCTTCAAATAGAGTAGGAAAAAATCAAAACAAAATTGCGAAAATTCGGAATCGATTCGATTTTTTAAATTAGAAAACACAACGTCGCAGAATCTAGTAGGTCGCAACTTTTTCTAATTTAACCATTCCTGTATCTTCTATGGTTTACGAGATCCCTGTAGAGTGCATCCTTATGAGGGACATCCTGTATATTAAATTAGATCAAAACCATTGCGTTCTCTTGGCCCGAACCCGACCTTTTTAACGCGGTCGGATCCACTTAACGAGTCTAAATTATCCGAGGGTTAATCAGTCATATCAGTCCTTTATTTTTTATGCTCTTTGGCCTATAATTCCTAAACAATAATGGGGTTTTCTTGAATTATAGTAAGTATTATTACATTTTTAATAATTGATACCTGATATTGACAATCGAAGTTTCCAGTTAAAAAGTAAACCTTGAAAACTTTCTAGAACACAGATATAGCGTCGGTATTAGTTATAAATAATTACTATCCCAATTACTGAGAATACGAAACCTCTTAGACTAATCGCAGTAATAATATTAAATAATGCAACCATACCACTTTAAGTTTATCCGACCGCGCAAAAATTCGCCGTGTAAATTTGCCGTTTCTTTTGAAGTGAATTACAAAAAAACTAAGCAACTTTTTGTATTTTTTTTTTCACCAATGGAAAGGTGGTACCTATGTGGGTGTGCGAAAGTTATTTTTGTGCAGAAAAAAAAATCGAAGAAAAAGATACGAGGTAATGAAAACCAAATTTTTTTTTACCAAATTTCATTGTATTATTAAAAATATAAAAAAAAAAATTTTTTTAATGAAAATAACTTTCGCACACTCCCCAATTCCTGTAGAGTCTAACTAAAAAAAAAAATTTTAAATCCATTAAAAAACATGGTCAGGATTCACTTCAAGAAAACGCAATGTTTTTGGTCTCTAAAATCAAACGAAAATAATTTGTCTCTGTTGAAAATCGACATTTGGTTTTTGCTACACGTGTTGTACTTGGGGTAGTACGCCTAAACATTAAAATATTGCTTTCTAATCATTACTAGATTATATCCTAGGCTTCGCTTGCGTAGAATATGAAAATAATGAGAAAATCAGTTGGTTTCCATTGCAAAGATCTTAAACAGTCTTCAGCGCAGTTTTATGCTAACGTGTTAAACGTTTTCTTATGTGTATATTATTATATTATATTTGATTAACTTTCTATAGGGTGTTAAAAAATGAAACTAAGTTCAGAAAATTAGATTTAGAAAAAATATATATTTAGCAATGATGAATATGAATAATAACAATAATAATATAAATAATTAGAGAAGCGCCGAAAAGTGGTTTAGGCTATTAGCCCAATAACGAATATTCGGTCTATTTTCAAGGCCGAATAACGAATATTCGGCCTTTATTCAAAAGTGGCCCGAATACTTGGTGCATCTCTACCAATTTGAACAAACTTTATCAGTATATTTTTTTTTCTTACTTTAGTTTATTTTGTCTGCAAAGCAAATGATGTTTGGCCGAATATATCAGCTCTACTTGCCAAATAACGAATATTCGGCATTTGCTCAAAAGTGGCCGACTATTCGGCAAGCCGAATACTTGGTGCATCTCTAATAATAATAACAATAATAATAATAATAATAATAATAATAATAATAAAAATAATAGTAATAATATTAATAAAAGTATAATTTATTGCCAAAAGAATCGTATAATTGGATTTAGACTGGAGAAAGACTTGTATAAACGTTATATGAGCAGTTAGTTTAAAAGTTTAAGTTTAAAATTTATTCAAAATAAATTTATTTTTACTTATAAATTTAACAGCATAATAAAAAATGGATTTTTGACAGCTTGTAGATGAGTACACAGTACTCATGTGCATATGCCCGAAATTTTTTTTAGATTTAGTTAAATGTACTAATGAACATAAAAACAATGTTATTACTATACTATGTACTAAAGAAATATATACTACTATACTAATATTATACTAAAAAAATTTAGATTTTTATAATTGTTTAAAACAAAGCTTTTGCTCTGCTTGCTGATATCTATGATCGAGGAATCTTTTTAATTTCGCATTTTTGTAATAGTAGGTACAGACTAAGTTATTATAAATAGAGGTCACATTGCATAAATTATCACTGTACAAAATTTTAGTGGGGTATAATCTGTTCTTTATAAAAATTTTTAATTCCATTTAAAATTCGACATATATTTTTATGAAATGTGTAAGTTATATTATTTATGATTTATTAAATTAAAAAATGCAGTACAATGCAGAATTTAAACGGTTTATTTTGGTGCAAACATTGATTAAATTGTTAATATTTCGTCTGAAACCACAACTGTGAAATGGGGAATGGTATATTTTCTCTTAATAATATAGAAACTCAAACAAAAACAAACAAAAATATTTAGGTATAACTTAACAACACAGACATAAACTATATAGTGAATTTGTATGGTGATGATTTTCCCTTGGATCGCAACATGTTCCAATTTTGGTACATTGATGTTTTTTTGATTAACCACTATAAAAATGGATTATTTCATAAATCTTACACTAGCCGACTACCAAAAGTAAATGTATTTTTATTGTATTATTTCATCTATAATTTCTTTTAATAAAAAAGGAAGATAATTTTCAAAGTAAAATTTGTGTAACTTAATAAACATTGTGTTGCAAAAGTTTGGATCAAATTTGATACGTTCGTATATTACACCTTTTGGAGTCCATATTGCAAAATAACAGAATTTTTTTCCTGTTACGAACAGTTGTCCTTGAACTTGATAATAATAGGGATGATTGCGATTGAGTGTAAATTTTAATGAGGTATTATTTATTTTACCATATTTTATAACTTGTTTTTCAATGGCCTCCTGTGGTGGCATATTTCTAGCTGCATAAGGACATTTTACTTCAGCTATCATATTTTGGCCTATAAGACCGTCTGGGGAAGCAGCTAAAAAACTATGTTGCGGATGTATAAAAAGACCCGATTCTAAGATGTCACTTTCAAGAAGTTGGCCAAGTTCTTTTAGGGCAATCTGCTCATTTTCAACGCCATATTTTGTACTAACATTTCCAAAAAACTGTTTGAAAATTAAGTCATGAGCAACTTTGTCTTTGTTGGTTGTAGCTTTGAGTTTAGCTATTCTACCAAAGTTGGAAGCGGTAAGACGTTTTCTTCTTTCTGAAAACCATTCATCGCAAGATCGTTGATTTACTGTTGCGTGGAACACTTGTTTAATTTCTTCTTCATTTTTAATAAGTTTCTGAAGGAAATCTTCTTTTATTTCTTGGTATTGCAGTGGATCAATTTCTAGAACTTTGTCTGCATTAGGGCCATAATTTTCATCAGATTCAGTATGTGCTTGCGTGTTCTTTTGTGGGGCAAATAATCTCCTTCCTTTTTTTAAAATTCTCTTTCTGAGAGCTAGACTTTTGTAAACAAATGTTTTAGTATGTATCCCAGGACTTCTGCCTGTTATTTTTTTATGGACATAGTTATGAAAATTTCCTTTGGTATTAAAAGATATAGCTGCAGCATTGCACCTTAATTGATAGCTTCCTCTGGAGGAAAAGTTTATACGTTTTCCGCCGACAAATTTTGCCACAACGCTGTTATATTGCTCACAGAAATTATTGTTTAAATATTTCAAAATACTTTTTGCGTGATATTTAAGGCGCAGAGTGCATGCTTCTACATCTCTTAATAATCCACAGTCTCTCATTCTGGGTATGAGGTTGTTTTCATTTGTTTCTTTACTTTTACAATAATAGTCTAAGCATTGTTTGTGATCACCGAATACATGATATATACTATTACTTATATCTGTCTTTAAGTTGTCTATTTTAATACTTAATTCAGAATTTGCACCTTTATGATATTTAGTTGCACAATCAACGGCCATTCTTAACCTTAATATATTATTCTTGAGCACCTTTCTTAGAGCAGGGGGCACTTGTTTTCCGTCCGAACTAATTTTCTTTGTAGTAAGGGCACGAAGGACGTTGCAATAGTTTCTTAATAAATGATTCCGACATTCTACCTTCTCAACTACTGTATCACCATAAGGCCTGCTCTCCAAAATTTTTTTATAAACGCTGCTGTCGCCATCAGCGACCAGTGTCTTGTATATTATACCGTGCATTGCCAAACTACACTTGAATCCCTCAACTATTGTGTTTGACTCCATAGCAGTGGATGGGCCATCGAAATTTTTGTAGCAAATATGATCTGTTCCTTCACCAAAAAGTTGACAGGAAGAACAATATTTATTTTTGATCCCAACAAATAAAATCTTTTGTGAACGATATCCAATTTTGGCAGCTACCCCTGATTTTGCGTTGTAATTAGTTTTATAAGATCTTTTACTCCAAGCTCCATCTGCTATAACGGTAATCATTGGATGCCCTGCTTTATCTACCTCTTTATTTGCTACTGCTAAGTTGGATTCTTCCATTTCAGCCTCTAGCATAGATGTCCAAGCCATTTCATTGTATACTTCAACAAGTTCGTTGTGAAATTCTTGATACTTACGTTTTGAAAAAGATGGTATATCTAATAAACCTAAAAACTCTGATACCTGATAGTGTATCCAATGCCAACTGAAATACTTCCATTTACAGCAGATACATTGACATTAAAAGTTTTTTTTTTTAGGATCTTCAGTTTTTACTGAATAATCGACTTTGCATATTTTGCAAGTTAATACAAATGTTGAAATTAAGCCAGTTTTATATTCTTTTTTTACATAAACTTGATTAGATGTACAAGAAAAAAGTCCATGGTGGGGAAAGTTTAAAATCTGTTCGACAAAATAAAATACATCAACAATCCTTCGACCAGTTACTCGAATATTGTCAGATTCTGTATTTTCCCTAAAAAAAACTTAGTATAATATTGGGCTACATAAAGATTTTAAACAATCAACAAACCGGGCAACTTTGAATGGGACATAAATGAAATTGACACAAATAGGTTTCTCACAATTCAAGTGACCCATAAATTTACTGAAAACTTTGATTATGAATAAATTATAAATGTATGTTTAGTAGTCCGGTAATACTTTATTTTAAAAAACTGTAAAATTTACAGTGTCTTCTATCTTATTTAAAAAAAAAATTACCTATCTTGTTTCCGTTTTGGGGTCAAGTTGATATTTGAATTAATAAATTCTTTTTGTGTGCTGTTATCCCTAAAAATAAAATTAAAATTATATTTTTCAATTACCTAAATTATTAATCCTGTACAGGGCTCTATATACTTACACACAAACTTCTGGCCTAGGCAGAGGCTCAGAAAACCGAATGTTGTTATCAATATCCGACGACGTAGATGGTAAGCAAGAACTAAAAAAAATATGCAAGAATTGATTGTTTGAAACATTCAAACTTCAAAAGTACTACCTAGTAAGTAATTCAAAAATATAGGTCTCACCTTTTTTTCCCAATATTAGAAGCCGAGTCAACATTAGGCAAGCTGAATTTATTTGCCACTACGGAATAAATTCTAAAATGAAAATTTAACATTATTTTCAATTTTACCTCTCATTTTATTATTTAGCATTGATTCATTTTAAATAAATATGAATGCAGGACATTCCGTTCGGTTGTAATACATAGTAGGTAAATATAAAAGACCCTTGAATGTTCCCGTTTTGATAGGCCTACTATGGTAATACAAAATCTTATTTTTGGATTTCTTATTATGTAGAATATATTCTCGAATTAAGTTAAGATGAAAACGTTTTAATTTTTGAATTTTATACTATAAAATAATGTATATAACTGTTGGAGCTTACGGCCTTAGTGTTTCTGTATGTCTCTAATAATACATTATACAATAAATTAGTTCAGGTAGGTCCTTGTTTTAACAAACTCCAAACTTTACAAAACTACTACAATTTTCGGGGACACGCTTAAAGTTTGTCAAAAATTCACCAAGCACTACTATCTAGTTTTTTTGATTAAATTATTATTACCCTTACCTCTCTAATTAACCCATGTTTTTATTAAATTTGGTTGTTTAAATTATTTTTTTTACTTTCCTTCTGATTTTTCCTAGCTAGCTCCTGGCTGTTTATTTTTAAAATAGAAAAACATTAACAACAACGAAAAAATTGAGTAAAATATTTTTGAGCTTTTATTGTTTAAAGGAAAGCAAAAACACGTATATAGATTGAAAAAAGGTTTTCGGAGAGGTGGGTTCAGACCCCCTGGACTACCCCTTAAATACAACACTGATAATATAACACCTTCGGCCTTGTATACGACACTGTTGTTGAACATTTTTAACAACTGCATAAATTAAAACCTACACACAGTTTCCAAAATAATTTTTTGAAAAAAGTAATAGATTTTATCTTTTTACAAAGCTATAAACGTAATAATAATTTTTATAAAAAATATATGAAACAATTTTACAAACCTTTTTTGGGCCAATTTTCTATTTTTTTTCGTATTATTTTTCACTCTTCGCTTACTAGAACCTATTGTCACAAAATAGTTATTTAACTCTAGTTATAAGAATGCACGCACCAACAACGACTACTTCTACATAAGCGATTCACCACCCGCATCTAAACTTGGTTTCCGCGAAACCCCGACAGCAGACGGTTTTTTGCGGCTGTCCGTCGTTTCCGCGTATTTGTTTGGCGAGTAAAGTGGCAATAAGTATAGGGAGATACATTGATTATAGTTTTTAATATTATTAAACGTTTTTTTAGATGTATTGTTTATTTTTATTTTGACTGTCAAAAGTCATCATAAGTGGCACTATTAATAATATTAATAATTACAATGTAAATCAATATAGACTTGGTTTCAGACCAAAAATCAAAAAAATTATTTTTTTGATATTAAAATAGTTAGGTACATTCCTGACATATTAAATAGTTACATTTTTGACATTATGTCATTGTTCAATACCTGAATGCATCAAATCAGTAAAGACAGAAATTAAAAAACTTTAATTTAAAATTAAATTTTTTTTATTACATCGTGGTTAATGCTACAAGATTTCTGAGAATATTAAAAAATAATTTTGAATGGAGATAAAAAAAAAACATTCCAAATTTTAAAAATCCATCGTCATAATATCCGTAACTCACACTGAAAATGCTTTGCGTAATGTATCAGCTTATGTACTGCCGCTCTTGAATTGAAGAGAAAGATCGCCGTTCAATACCTGAATGCATCAAAGGAGTGAAGGACGATAACTGGTACGACGAGGAAGATAATTCGGTATATTTTCTCATAACGTCGTGCTTCGAGCCGGTAACTTTGGAAAAGATTTTAGAAATATTGTTCGGATCCTCTTAAATCTTGTTCGATTAGAAGTAATCGTTATTCTTACATATATAAAAAAATTAAACGTATCTATTTATCCAATTACGGACCCGTAATTTTAATATAGATAAAAACGGAAATGTATTAATTGTATTATACAGTGTGTCAGAAAAGTTTGGGATATTGCCCATATTTAAAAAAATCGTATTCAGTAGTTTTTGATAACTTTCAACACTTTTTTTTTTAGTTTTTGACAACTTTCTCCCCAAAAAACAACACTCTGAAGTTAATTTATTCACTCGCCTCTATATCTCAACCTATTACCGGCATACTGCGCATGTCAGGCGGATAGCGTGATGGCGAGACATTTAAAATATAGGTAGAAATGTATTTAATTATTTTTTAACGTCACGGTGTTGAGTCATAGTCGAGGTGTTAAGTTTTCTTACAAGAACAGTTTGCCAGTTTGTTAATTTGTAGCCTTGTGGGGCATAATTAGAATGGAGGGGCAGGTTATTAATCAGTAAGTTTTGTTATGGCTGCGGCTGTCACAAAATATTAAATATTTTGTGGCGGCTGTTAAGCACCTGTAAAGTAAAAACCTAACCGTCATATTTTAAATTGTAGAACAGTTTATGTGTGCACAGACTGTGGGATGAAATGTAGTACAAAATTAAAAATTAATAAATAAAATAGTAGAATTTAGTGTCCGTTAAAATATATAAACAAAAGAAGCTTAGCGGCAAGCGGACAGAGTAGTGCGTCTATCTTTTGCATTAAAGTACACAGGGACTCCAAAGGTAATGGAATCCCTGGGGCACAGGTAGACAATGACAGGCTGTTTCGTTCTTGTTAGAACTCATCAGAAAGTCATAACCCGTAAGCGACCCCCAGTACAGCGAGCCTGTTCTTTCAAGGCGTTTTTAAGAAATAAAAACGCGATGAAAACCCAGTAACGCCATCATAAGGAATCAACTCAATGCAAAAGATATAGCCATCTATCGTGAAAACGTAGAAATATAAATAAATCTAAATAATCAAGCACGGAACGGCCACTTCACCAGTATAGGAAACATTTTTTCGCTTCTCCATACATCTCCAAGCTTTGTGGATTCAGATCTAGATCGCACTGCAGTCACCCACTGGTTTTGCAGCACTATTCCGTAAATACCGTGTGTAAGTATAAATAAAATAGTAAAATTTAGTGTCCGTTAAAATATATAAACAAAAGAAGCTTAGCGGCAAGCGGACAGAGTAGTGCGTATATCTTCTTAAAAACGCCTTGAAAGAACAGGCTCGCTGTACTGGGGGTCGCTTACGGGTTATGACTTTCTGATGAGTTCTAACAAGAACGAAACAGCCTGTCATTGTCTACCTGTGCCCCAGGGATTCCATTACCTTTGGAGTCCCTGTGTACTTTAATGCAAAAGATAGACGCACTACTCTGTCCGCTTGCCGCTAAGCTTCTTTTGTTTATAAAAATTAATGTTCACATGAAAAAAAACACAAAGCCGCATCAAAAAACGTCACATCCATCATTTCTGGTATTAATGCACTAAAAACAACAATAAGCCCTATGATTTCTTCTAACTATGACCCTCATAACAAAAAGTAGGAATTACAAAATCGTAGACTGTCAACTTCGGTAACCACATCTTTGAATTCCTTAAAACGTAGAAGAAAAAAAGGGAATAAAGTGCGCCCCCCCTTTTTGGGTCCAAATTTTTTTACATGACAAAAGCGAGGCTCATAAAAAATATCTGAGGAAGTATTTTTGGATTTTAGACAAATCTTATTCCCAAAGCCGCTATAAGCAGCGTTCCATTTAAAATCCCCACCCTGTATTGATCTTAACCAAACAAACGTGGACTACCAAGAGATGGCGCTAAAAGTTATATATAACCCTAGAAGGTTAACCGTCTCTGTATAGGCCGCTTTACAGTTCGCAATTTTTCTTTCATGCAAGTTGTCTTGCAGCAATTAATATTGTGGCAATACAAATTTCAAGTCGTTTTACAGCGTGCAATGCACTTGCCAAGGTCGTAGGTGATGTACCACTTGTCAACCTTTAACATAAAAATATATTAGGTTAGGACTTACCGGCGCTTTTTTGTGAATTCATTTTAACATAACATCATTACAGGACACAAAAGCAAACCAAAAAAAACAAAACGAACCCAAGGTTGGTGTCTCATAAATTACCAAAAAATCCCCAGAATTGCGTTTGCAATTGCAATAAAAATGGGGTCGGAGCTATATTTCTTGCAAGCAATACAAATTGCGCCAGCTGATCATTAGTCTCGTTCTGCGCATACTCCCGGGCAATCTTTTCTTGCGTGAAAGAAAAATTGCAAACTGTAAAGCGGCCTTATCTCATAGGGTTTACGAGATCCCTGAGTGCATCTTTATCTGGAACACCCTTTATACATATATGTGCTAATATTGATTTCAAAAAAACTCGAAAAAGGAACATTTTTAAGCCATTAATAAAGTTTTAGGTCCAGCTTTTAAATTAATTTAGCTGAAGAAAATGATTGGAATACATTCACCTCTTGTCTGCGGATTGGTAGCCTTCTCCTTCTCTGCCTTACTTTTATTTTAAGTTATATTATCGTCTACCATCTCAAGGTTTACGGTGAACTGCTAAAGAAACGCAATTTGCGCGTACTAAAATGACGTAACGGTCCATTTTAACTAAAATAACATTGATTCATTATTATTCATAAATATTTTTATTTTATTTAAAAATACTTTTGTTATTTTTTCTTTAATGGGCTTTTAAATCGTTTTTATTTTATTACACGGAGAAACCTGACAGGACCATCATAGCTGTTGGCAGCGTCGTGCATATAATATAGGTAAAAAAGAATTGCCAACCCTCTGGGAACAATAAAACAAACAGAAGCAATTTTTTTTGTATTTGTATTTGTAATCCAACTTTAGCAATTTATCTCTAGATTAATATAGGTAATAAATAATAATATGGGATCGAAAAATTAATCCTTTATCATTTCCACGAATACATTCTTTGCCTTTTAATATCGTAAACTAGATCCCTGTATAAGCATTCCGTAAGACTGTTCTAAAAACAAAGATCTCGCTGTACATTAGCGTCTTATGCAAAAGCACTGCTTTTGTACGAGTGGAAGCAAGCGAGAGAGTCGGTAGGCAGTAGGGTAACAAAGATGTAACAAATAAACCAGTCGCAACCTTTGACCTTTCTTCATCTATCAGCCCGCGCCAAGAAAGCACGCCTTTGGTGTGTGCATTGGTGCCAATCTTCAAGTTTTACCGTCATTTGAAGAATACTTCCCTTTCTCAATATAAAATATAAAACACGCCTCTATAAGTTTTATTATTAATTAGTTTAGTTAGGATATTTTTAAAGAGATAACGGATAAGGTATCGTAAAATAAGAAGCACTTTTGTGACACTGAAAATAATTTTTCTGATAGGTTCATAATATTTAATAATCAGTAAGCTTATCATCATAATATTTCATATATTTGACCTCGTTTTTGGCTACATTGGTTCAATGGTTCAATCAGGTGGATGATAGATTTTTAATTTATAATTTGTGTTTTCGCCCTTTGGCTAGACAT
Source organism: Polydrusus cervinus (assembly GCA_935413205.1). Taxonomy (NCBI): domain Eukaryota; kingdom Metazoa; phylum Arthropoda; class Insecta; order Coleoptera; family Curculionidae; genus Polydrusus; species Polydrusus cervinus. Next base: position 20,032,813 of record OW284519.1, on the reverse strand, counting down.
CGCGTTGTCGTGTTTTTTAATTACTACTATTCCGGCTAGCAGCGCGTCTGCAGAACGATCCTTTTCTGGCTTAAAAAGAATGCATACCTATTTACGAAACACACAGGGAGAGACATGCTTATTTACAATAATCTTCTGGAGAGCGCCCTTTGCAGGATTTAAAACGCGAAACCAATTTTTATGACGATGTTTTAAAAGAATTTTTATCGTAAAGACCGCCGTGTTGAACTAATTTACGAATAATGTCGTTTTACTCTTCTTCTGCCAGTGTTCTTTCCACTAACTCAAAAATAAGATATTTTGTGACAAAATTTGAAATTTAGATGCTTAAATGCTACGGATAGTAAATTTTTGTCTTAAATGCAATTTTTGCCTACCCTGGTTAAAACAGCATTACACGCCATTGGCTGTTGATATTTTCCATCAGTCCCGTCGGACTTCCATTGTATTTATTTTGTTACTGAACACGTTTCGGTTCAAAACATAAAATTCAAATAAAATTTAATTTTTACCAGATGCCGAAGCAGTAATCAACTGAAGAAAATCATTATCAAAAAATTAATTATTTCCAAATTAAAAATGCATTATTTCTGATTTTAGTAAATACCAATTCTGTCACATTTAACAATCAATTAGTTCGTTGTTCCTGAGATAGCCACACGTAAAACTAATTTTATGCGTTAAATTGTAATATTGTTAAGGCTTTATTACTACTTAGTTAGATGTAGGTCATTCAACTTAAGAGTAGATACTACACAGAGAAGATAAGCTTTCAATTCTAGAGGTGTGAAATACGGTTATCGATATGGAACGTCCCATTTCATATCGCAACAGGAAAATACCGCGACTAAATAACCGTTACTTGGGAACGAACTAGCGTGCAAAGTTTGCAAAAAAAGTAAAAAATTGTTCGAAATATAAAATAATCATTCGTATCGGTTACCTTAAAATCTCAAAGCAATAAATGAAAAAAATTCAAATCGGCTCTCAAATTAGTTAAATGATTTTTAAGAATAAATTAAGCTGCGATTTCCACTATATTGGAAAAAGTACCGAGAAAATTCATCTGATCGATCAAAACTGGAAGTGTCAATCTTTTCAATATTTTCTCTTTATTTAAAGTTTTTTTAGCTGGTTTTTGAAACTGTTTCTTTGATTAAAATTAATTTAATGACTCATAAAAATTATCTATTTTAAGTTTTCAATAATATTAAAATATTTTAGTCAAATTGACATATTCTGGAGTCATTTCTTTCATCATCGATACAAGCTAAAGAAATCCCAGCCACCGAATCCATTAAAAAATACTATACCACCGTGGCTATCGCGCCAGCAAAACACCGGCACCGTAACTACGATTCGCAGCGTCAAAAAAACGGTCCCACGACATATACGTTTCCGCGAATGGCGGCCGTAACAGTTCCTTCAGCAACCTTTCATCCCCGGTCTGAAAAAATACTTTCAACGACAAAATATATACCGTCAACCACGAGACTGGGACTGTTACTCCGATACCGTTTACCGTTGCGCACTCCACAACGTACGGCTGAACAGGCCGACCCGACCGCTGTCGCTTTTTCTAGGTTTGCATAGCAGCAGGTAGCGGCGAAGCACGAAATCTTAGTAGTTTCAAAGTAAATGATTGCTTGTATGAGGTGGAGCCACATACACTATATTGCTAATACCATAATTCAATGATGACACCACTGTAAGCAGATGATCAGGGGCCGTTGAGTTGGCGCAGCTCGGAAATTTGCTTCTTGATGTAAACATTTGACAGGACCGACTTTCAAAATATTTTTACAAGCTTTTATTTAAATTCACCCGTTTAGTTCGGGTGTGTACAGTTTATGGTCAAATAAAACTAAGTAACCAATATTGTACATACCTGAAATACCTTATTCCTGGTATTGAACCGCGATTCGTGCAAAAAAGGATCATGCACTTTTTTCTACCCATTTTGAGACACAAGTCGCTAACAATAACAAAATGTCTGGTAAAATTTTATACCTAAATTCGCACCTAAAACTTAAAAATAATATCCACAATCACACACGGAACATCCGAACGAATACAACGTAAAAAAAGATGGAAACGACTATAACTTACAAACTAACAAAAAAAATGTATAAAGTAAAGTTTTATTAATATTAACACCCAAAACTTGAAAATTATAACAACACATGAATGAACGAAACAAAAGATGGCGACTAATAAGAATATAACGGCGAGCCGGTTCTGTTCAAGAGACCTTGGGTTCTGTTTACGTTCTGTTAGAAATCGTGTGGGTTGCCTAATTTTTTCCCTACTGCGCAAGCGCCACGGCCCCCAACTCAGGTTATTTTGAATCGCACGATGGGTGTCTTCTTGCTTCGTGCGGTTGCTTGTATTGGCAATATAGTGTTTGTATATACAGGGTGACAATTTGAAAACGAACAGCATTTAATATTGCCTCTACCAATGATAGTATGAAAATTTGGCGAAACACGTCAATTGATATATCGAGGGGGACATTTTTTAAGACATTTGTTGTCGTGTTACTTTCAACCCCCTAACCCCCAGGGCACCTACCCCTAAAATTTTAAATGGCAACCCCTATTTATTTTGCCATTTTTGTGTTCCTTATAAAATTCTACATAAACTGTATCTATTTTTTTTTCAAAAAATGTAATTATTTTATTTTTTCTAGTGGCGATATCGAAGACGAAAGGTAAATAAATAAAGGAATTTGGAATGTATTTCTACATTTCGTCTTCGATATCGCCACTAGAAAAAATAAAATAATTACATTTTTTGAAAAAAAAAATGATACAGTTTATGTAGAATTTTATAAGAAACACAAAAATGGCAAAATAAATAGGGGTTGCCATTTAAAATTTTAGGGGTAGGTGCCCTGGGGGTTGGGGGGTTGAAAGTAACACGACAACAAATGTCTTAAAAAATGTCCCCCTCGATATATCAATTGACGTGTTTCGCCAAATTTTCATACTATCATTGGTAGAGGCAATATTAAATGCTGTTCGTTTTCAAATTGTCACCTTGTACGTAAGTGGAGCGCGAAATGATGATATTAAAAAATTCCGTTTCAAAGTAGCAGTTACACAGATACCGATCCACCACTACTCAATTCACTACTTTCTATGGCCTTAAAAATATTGCTTTAATTAACTTGCCATTTTCTAAAATTCTTTGAGTCAAAAATCTTGAAGCTTTTATTTAAGAAAAAAAATTCTAAACGAATTTATTATTTATTTCATTAAAGTTTTCAGTTGGATCAGAGTAAATAAGATTTAATGTCAAACTGGAAGTGCAGAGCCTGCATTAAAGCAATAGTTTACTAAAAAAAAAAAATAATAATAATAATAACCCAAAATAAAACAAATGCCAAGGTCAAAATTAACTTAATCAATTTGAATATATTATATTAAAGAATCTCTTCGAATTTTATTGCTTAAATTTTGTTTGACCATGAAAACATTTTATTCAATGGCGGATGAAAGTTAATTGGCCACAAATATATAACAATTACGTAATGAGAATTAAGGATATTGTTTTTTTATTGTCAAATAATTGGGCGAATATATCTCTATTTATGGCGTCGCGTCGCATGCTCTCTAATTATACTTTCCTTAAGAAAAAATTAATAAAAATCCTATAATAGACAAATTAATAATCTTATTGATGAAGTACGATTGATTACAATAAAAAGAACTGATTATACTGCGCGTTTCAATTCATACATTCATTTGTATTTATTTTATAAAATAATATTTTTAGAACAGGGTGTCCCACCGGGAACCGAATCGATCTATATATAGAAAACGATACATAGGAACATTTTTGAAAATTTGCCAGTCTGCTGATGCTGATGGGGGCGACCGGGCTAAAATATTTTCATAATGGTGGCACTTCCGGTTATACCGGAAGTAAGTGTCAACTTGCTTATTTTAAATGGGACACCCTATATATTATTACATTTTTGCATTCTACGCAAGATTCTAGGCAGATTTTGTATACCATGTCCTATACCTATGTCTAAACGTTTTTGACATATTTGAATTTTTATGTCAAAATGACGTTTGCAAGCCTTAGAATAATTATCAATTTTTTCTATAAAGAAGCCTTATTTATTTAATGTAAGTGGGATTCCTTGTTACAAAGGACCTGCTTTAATAGATTTTTTATAATATTTTGATAACTATTAATACAGGGTGTTTAAAAAATAAGATTAAAAATGAAATTGAAAAAACTGCAAAAAGTCTAGATTTTCAAATAGAAACACCCAAATTTTATAATTATTTCTTATTTAGCATTAAAAATAAGGGTAAGTTTGTGTAAGGTTGTATATCTCAAAATTAGAGTAACTAAACTTAAAATCCGCTGCAAGATCGCCATATAAAAATACTAAATTGGCAATATTTCGAAAACTAAAAATTTTGAGATATACAACATTACACAAACTTACCCTTATTTTTAATGCTTATTTTTTAAACACCCTGTATTAATAGTTATCAAAATATTATAAAAAATCTATTAAAGCAGGTCCTTTATAACAAGGAATCCCACCTAAATTAAATAAATAAGGCTTCTTTATAGAAAAAATTGATAATTATTCTAAGGCTTGCAAACGTCATTTTTGACATAAAAATTCAAATATGTTAAAAACGTTTAGACATAGGTATAGGACATGGTATACAAAATCTGCCTAGAATCTTGCGTAGAATGCAAAAATGTAATAATATATAGGGTGTCCCATTTAAAATAAGCAAGTTGACACTTACTTCCTGTATAACCGGAAGTGCCACCATTATGAAAATATTTTAGCCCGGTCGCCCCCATCAGCATCAGCAGACTGGCAAATTTTCAAAATTTTCCTATGTATAGTTTTCTATATATAGATCGATTCGGTTCCCAGTGGGACACCCTGTATACCACTCTAAGTAACTAGGTTTGTTAAAGTAAATTTAAAATAGCATTTCCATGCTGTTGCCATACAATTTTGTTATGGTGTACCATATTATATTGTTATAATATGACGATATGTATTTGACTACGATAACAATTTTATACATATAAAAATAAAAATTGTAGATATACATAGGTCTATATTGCTTAAGAGCAACCAGTAGTCGATGAGTCATCACGAACAAATAGTGCATTTCCACCACATCGCGCATATTGTACCTGTGTCAGGCGATTGCAATATAATTTCTTTTTATATACGAAATGTTATGAAAACGAATTTCACGAGAATTAAATGGCGCGGCGTCGGTGGAGATTTTGAAGATAATAGCATCGTTTGTAATTTTAATGGAAAATAAGAAATACAACCGTAATATTTCTATTTTTATGTTCTGCATAGAGGCTGATATAATTTGATCCTATATAATTGAAACTTGGATACCGCAAGCTATCATGCACGATGCACAGAGAAGACTCAAACTTCATCTTGGAGAAAACAAGAAATTATCGACTGGTTATAACCACCAAAAGTATTGAATTTAAAGATAATTTGATAAAGAAGGAACTATTAGCTATAGCCAATTTACACAAACATCGTTGTATGAAATATGCCGTGAAAGATATAGCTGAAAAACATAGTGTAACTGTGCTGCGCACATCGCTATATCATTGCGAACTGGATCCTATAGAACTTATATGGGCGCAAGTGAAAGGATTTGTAGCCAGACACAACACGACAATTAAAATGAAAGATTTTAAGCTACTGCTTGATCAAGCCATTAAGGAAGTGACACCAGAGAACTGGCGAAAAGCAGTCCATCATGTCAATAAAGAAGAGGAGAAAATGACCACCTGATCGATCGGACCGTCGACCCGTTAATTATAACGTCAAGCGGAGATGGCAGTTCCTCAGATGACGAAGAATATTATAATTTTTAATAATTTAATTTCTGTATAATGTATTTTTTTGTTTAATAAAAAATAAGTGTACCTAATACTATGTAGATCATGCACACGGTTACTAAAAAGAACGGTTGTCTGGTAACTTCTGACCAATTAGAGCCTGCCTGCTGATGTAAAAAAAAACGTACCTACGAGTTGTAGCTGCTGTTATCAGTTTATTTTTAAAAATATATATAAATTTTGTTTATTTTTTATAAAACCTATATTTAATTGTTCTGTACAGATAAAAAAGTAAATAATTATCGTTTGAATACAAAAACATTTTACTAAAACTACTTTAATTTATGACAAAGCAAAAGGTAACAGTTGTTTGTACAGATCAACCATCATTTAAGCTCAGAGGCGTATCTAAGGGCGAATAAGCACCTGATGATTGATGAATTTAGTAGTAGATAGTAGATGAAAAAACCCAGTTGTTGAGTCCAATAAAATTTGGCGATATCATGACAATAAAAGTTTTTTTATGACTACAGCCACCCCTCCCCCCAGACCAAAATACGTGCTTCGCTACTGATTAAGTTACATTATAAGAAAAACTACATCAATAAGTAATAAAATAGGTACACACACCAAACGAAGTCTCATAAAAATTCCCTTTGACAATGTCGAGGTTACATGTTTCGCTGCTACCTGAGCATCATCAGACCTAACTACAAAAAGCAAAGAAACACAAAAATAAAAACACCTGCATCATAAATAACACACTAAATATTTGATTGATGATGTTCAGATAGGTACCAGCGAAACATCCTGGACATTATTAAAAGAAAATTTTATGAGAGGGTAACTTTGTGTGTGTATTTTATTATTTGACTTAAACCGGGTCTCAGCGAAAATTGACAAATATGAATTTTATTTATCAAAAAAAATGAATCTATTTTAGTGATGTATTGATTGAAACATACAGTTTCCTAACACTTAATTAGTTCACAAAAAATAAATAACTATTACCTTATATATTTTATTTATCAATATACGGGACATGCCCATTCGCACTGACCTCATAGTCCTTAGTCTAAACTAAAATAACCAGTGCACTACACAAATACAAAATTCAAACATTATTAAACAGCTAATACATCTTTTTTTTTTTAATTACTAGTAGGTATTCCTTAACATTTCCAATGGTTGTAAATTTATGTTAAATAAATCACCCCTAAACCTGTTCCCCTTTTCATTATTCTATTGATTGGGGAATTTTCACCATACACAGTATATCTATTTGGTCGGGAGTTAAAAACTTTGAGAAAATTTCCTTAACATTGCCTTCTAAACCTTTATCTGTGCTGTCAATTTTATGTTCAAGGTTTTTAAATTTTTCCTGCAGAGTTCCTATTGTTTGTTTATGCTACCTAGTTTGGTTTTTTAAACATTCATTTTCTTCTTCAAGATCCCTGTACTTTTTAAATAAAATTTCATAAGGCGTAGTTTTGCTTGTTGATGGGAAATTCTCAATTTCAAAAACAGGGGGAGAAAGTCAAGAAAGGGTTTCTGTTTTTACAATATTAATTGTATTTTCTTCAGGTATCAGAAGATTAGAAATAATTTCCTTCCTTTCCTTTTTTTCTATCCTTTTTTTTCTCTCTGATGGGGTCTTGTTGGTTTTATTTGGCAATACTATATGGGTATATTGCTAAAATTACAAAACTATGTTAAGTTTAAGTTACATTATATTGGTTTCTAACTTACCATTTTTTTTAGCCTCTTAGGTTGAGCGTTAATTAATTTAGAGTGTATTTCGTCCTCAAATTGACAACACTCAAAATGTTTACTGCAAATCTTTTTGTGGTTAGGGTTAAAGGTGTCTTTTCTACAACAAAGGTTAACCCATTGCTTTCTCACTATATGATTTTTAGGAAATGTAAAAAACCCCACAGCTTCTCCATCCCTCTTTGCCTTTGCTTGGCTGCTTTTACAGGTGGCGATACTACATATCGTCCCAGGCATCTTAAAAATACAAATAAAACAATTTTTACCTAATTCACTTTGAATGTGATTTATGTTTATTATTTACCTTTTATTGCAATATACTGATGAATATATTGATAAAATGTCTCTTTATCTTTAAATATAAGTCTCCAAAACACCTTACAACTTTGAAAATTCGCTGAAAACCACTTCAAAAACAGAAATAACAGAATAAACAATGCTAATTCTGTATACAAATGTCTGAAGAGACGTTTTGTGACGTAGGCGATGACGTTTCGCCCGCCATGACACCAAGCTTACAAGGCAACCTATCTATCCAAAGACCTTGGATCATGCACGCCTTTGTCACACCATTTTCAGTATTTGTGAATGGATAACAATAGGCAAAACCCATAAATTGACCCAAACCCGGGTGGTACTACCTGCACTTGATAAAAATAAAGAATTTTGCAAAGAAATCAATGTCAAATTATAAATATTCGTTGGGTCACTCTGTAGGCCCTTTGCATACCTAATGAGCTTCTATTACTCTACACCTTTCTGAAATAGACTATAAGATAGGGAGGTGAAAATTTTTTCTCTACATGCGCCGTTCCAATGCTACAGCCTGTCAAAATCTGAAAATTCCTCTATTTTTGCGAAATATTAAAAAGTTAGACCCGAACAAACCCGGGTGGTACCACCTGAACTTAATGAAAATAAAAAATTTTGCAATGAAATCAATGTCAAATAATGAAAGTGGCTTAAATATTCGTTGGGTCACTCTGTAGTCCCTTTGCATACCTAATGAGCTTCTATTACTCTACACCTTTCTGAAATAGACTATAAGATAGGGAGGTGAAAATTTTTTCTCTACATGCGCCGTTCCAATGCTACAGCCTGTCAAAATCTGAAAATTCCTCTATTTTTGCGAAATATTAAAAAGTTAGACCCGAACAAACCCGGGTGGTACCACCTGAACTTAATGAAAATAAAAAATTTTGCAATGAAATCAATGTCAAATAATGAAAGTGGCTTAAATATTCGTTGGGTCACTCTGTAGTCCCTTTGCATACCTAATGAGCTTCTATTACTCTACACCTTTCTGAAATAGACTATAAGATAGGGAGGTGAAAATTTTTTCTCTACATGCGCCGTTCCAATGCTACAGCCTGTCAAAATCTGAAAATTCCTCTATTTTTGCGAAATATTAAAAAGTTAGACCCGAACAAACCCGGGTGGTACCACCTGAACTTAATGAAAATAAAAAATTTTGCAATGAAATCAATGTCAAATAATGAAAGTGGCTTAAATATTCGTTGGGTCACTCTGTAGTCCCTTTGCATACCTAATGAGCTTCTATTACTCTACACCTTTCTGAAATAGACTATAAGATAGGGAGGTGAAAATTTTTTCTCTACATGCGCCGTTCCAATGCTACAGCCTGTCAAAATCTGAAAATTCCTCTATTTTTGCGAAATATTAAAAAGTTAGACCCGAACAAACCCGGGTGGTACCACCTGAACTTAATGAAAATAAAAAATTTTGCAATGAAATCAATGTCAAATAATGAAAGTGGCTTAAATATTCGTTGGGTCACTCTGTAGTCCCTTTGCATACCTAATGAGCTTCTATTACTCTACACCTTTCTGAAATAGACTATAAGATAGGGAGGTGAAAATTTTTTCTCTACATGCGCCGTTCCAATGCTACAGCCTGTCAAAATCTGAAAATTCCTCTATTTTTGCGAAGTATTAAAAAGTTAGACCCGAACAAACCCGGGTGGTACCACCTGAACTTAATGAAAATAAAAAATTTTGCAATGAAATCAATGTCAAATAATGAAAGTGGCTTAAATATTCGTTGGGTCACTCTGTAGTCCCTTTGCATACCTAATGAGCTTCTATTACTCTACACCTTTCTGAAATAGACTATAAGATAGGGAGGTGAAAATTTTTTCTCTACATGCGCCGTTCCAATGCTACAGCCTGTCAAAATCTGAAAATTCCTCTATTTTTGCGAAATATTAAAAAGTTAGGTTGCAATTGAATCGTTCATTTCAAAAACCACATAAGTCAACATTTGTCAAAAATGGTGTCTTGTCATGAAATTACTTTTCAGGGGTATCTACACGTTCGGCGTAAAAATCACACAAGCCACATAGACCGTTAGAGAAATATACATACTTAAAAATCGCTTTTGTTGCCAAAACCACATAGGTCGTCGATTTATGTTGTTTTTGCACGGATTTTTAAATATAATGTCAGCTGATTAAAGTTGCGAAAAGGGTGAAAAAATGTATGATACATGTTAGTTTTTTTTATATTTTATGAGAATTGTAATTAAAAGTTTTGTTCATGTAGCATTTTGTTTTTTATTTTTGTTAAAAAGAAAAATAGCGATAAAAAATATTCCGAGCAATAACCACATAAGTCAAGAGATATATATATATTTTTTAGAAAAAAATTCTCATTTTATACCATTTTTTTTCATATACATATTATCTAGTTACCTTACTATTTTATTTACAAAATAATTATTTTCTTTAATAAAACATACTTTTTGTATTAAACAGTTTTTATCTTCTCCTGAAAATTTAACTCTTTTGACTTATGTGGTTTTTGAAATGAACCATTCAATTAGACTCGAGTTCCGTGACTCGGGGGGAAGGGGGGGGGGGGCTGCACCCCCTTCCCCCCTTAAATACGCCACTGCTCGCAACTAATACCATACCGATGTGTTACCATAGGGAATTCCCATGCATGGTGGGCGAGACATATCAGAAGAACAAGTTTTAGAATGGTGCATATTGGAATAATATAAAAAGTGCTATGTCATTATCCTACAAGAAACAACACTGAAAAAAATGTTACAATGTTACCTAATTTGAAACCGGTTAAGCGTGACTTTGAAACAATACCCATACTTTTTATGTTTGTTTCCTGATAAGCAGTAAATATTTAGGTATTATTATGGCATAAACGTGGAAATAAAATGTGACATTATATTTTCTCTATTTATATGCTTTTCTTATCTTTTGCTAGCATTTTAATGTTACCACGTAAAATTTTTTCAAATTATGTTTTCACGGATACATTTAAGTTTATAGAAGTTTTGAATTTTCTAGCTATACACGGCAGTGGCGTCTCGCGGTCTTAAAAAATGGCGAAGAGCTAGGTATAGTGCGGGTAATTGTCTAAAAACCCATGTAATAAAACGTCTCTCTTATTTAGGTATCCTCATATGTCCAACGACTGAATGGAGTTTCCAACAAATTACAAACCATGTCATTAATTGGGTTCATTTTTAAAACACACAACTAAGTAGGTACGTACACTACTGAATTAACTGAAAAATAAAAACAAAACTTTTTAATCACACAGTAAATCACGTAAAAACGATATCTATAACCGTAAGTTGCGCGAAGCCTCAAAATAAATGCCTTAAGGTTAGGCGAACCAATGCTAAAACCATGGTGCATACGACTGATCTATTTTTGAATTGCCCTTCATCATAATGCAAATTGTTACATGCTGCTTGCGTGACTGACGTCACGTAACCATAGCAACGGTGAAAATCAAAGCCATGTTGGGCATTGGGCATCCACTTGCTGCTTTGAGCTAACGGACGCGGTCGGCTGGGGCGCGACAAAATGCACGTGTGTTTATAATTATTGTCCATCGGAGTTAACCGTGGCCCTATTATGCATAGCTACATTCGCATTAAATTAATATTATTAATTCAAACATAATATTTTTTTAAGGGCTAAAATGGTATAGCTGTATTGGTACATTAATATTTAATATTGTCGAAAAACTCTCCTCCTGCTTTTATTTTTATTTTTTGTTGAAGAGCTCCTTCACCTGACGAGCCGCCACTGCTTTTTCATAATTTAACCATCTCCGTATCTTCTATGGTTTACGAGATCCCTGTTAAGTGCTTTCTTATCTGGGACACCCTGTATAACCCGATCTTCTTGGCGTTATAGACGAACCAAACGGTTAATAATCAAGAATCACTGCGAAATCTCTCTATTTCATTTTCTTTGCTGTGTCTTCACGGAATGTCAAACAAAAAGGCGCGCCCAAACTAATTTTGAGAAACTGAATTAGTAAACCATTACCGGCTAGACCAACCCTTAAATTTCGATTTTATGATTCTCCCTATCTGAGTGATAGTTTCTGGTCTTTCAACCTAAAATTAACCCTATCCGTGTGACTGATACAAATGGATTTATTACTGAGTGACTGATTACATTCTGATTTGAGTAATTGATGTTTTTCTTTCGTCTATTTTACAAAATCACACGCGTGTCTAATTAAAACAGATAATAATGGTATACACGGAACAGTGCTGTGCAATGCTGTTTTAACCAGGGTAGGTAAAAATTGCATTTAAGACAAAAACATACCTTCCCTATCATTCAAGCAACTAAATTTCAAATTTTGTCACAAAATCTATTGTTTTTGAGTTTGTACAAAGAATGCTGTGGCAGAAGAAGAATAAAACGACATTATTTGTAAATTAGTTCAACACGGCGCCGGCGGTCTTTACGTAAAAATTATTTTAAAACATCGTCATAAAAATTGGTTTTGCGTTTTAAATCCTGCAAAAGGTCGCTCTTCAGAGATATTATTGTTATTAAGCGTGTCTCTCCCTGTGTGTTTTGTAAATAGGTATGAATTCTTTTTAATCCAGAAAAGGGTCGTTCTGCAGACGCACGGCTAGCCGGAATAGTAACAATTAACGCCTCCATATTTTTTTCCCGAAATCCGACGGCGCGAAGTCTAGGAAAAGGGCGAAAACACTAATTATAAATTAAAAATCTATCATCCACCTGATTGAACCAATGTTTTCCAAAACGAAGTCAATTATTATGTGAAATATGATAAGCTTACTTATTATTAAATATTATGAACCTATCAGCAAAAATTATTTCATTTGTGACAAAAATGCTTCTTATTTTACGATACTTTGTCCCTTTAAAAATATCCTAACTAAACTTATTAATAATTTCATATTTTATATTGAGAAAGCGAATTATTTTCTAAACTACGGTAAAACTTAAAGATTGGCACCAGTGCACTTACCAAGCGCGTGCTTTCTTGACGCGGGCTGATAGGTGAAGGAAGGTCGAAGGTTGCGACGGGTTTATTTGTTACATCTCTTTCTATCCTACTGCCTACCGGCTCTCTCGCTTGCTTCCACTCGTACAAAAGCAGTGCTTTCATAAGACGCTAAAGTACGGCGAGATCTTTTCTTTTAGAACGGCTTTACGGAATGCTTATACAGGGATCTAGTTTACGATATAATAAGCAAAGAATGCGTTCGTGGAAATGATATGGGTTATAAGTTATCGGTCCTATAATATTATTTATTATATTAATGTAGAGATAAATTTTCAAAGTTGGATTACACGCATAAAAACTGAAATACAAAAAAAATTAATCTGTCTGTTTTAGTGTTCCCAGGGTAGCCTATACGAAGTGTTACAAATTCGACAAACCAGCATTGGAATCTCGGAAACCATAAGAGTTAGAGAAACTGTTAAATGGGAGCAAAGTTGTGCAATTCGGTGCTAATTATAATGCCGCTTTAAAAGTTTTCAAATTCCGAATACTTCCAATTTTATTCGAAAAAAACCTAAATTTTGCGAAATCGTTTTTATTTTTTCCTGAGCTCTTTTGACTAGCTATTTAAAGATAAATGACACTTTGTTATTGCCACTTTTTCTCCTCTACAAAATGACGTTACTAAACTAAAGATCCACCGTTTCGTCTCCGAGCGGCCATCACCAACTTTACTTTTTTAAATACGGACCTGGATTTTTTTAAACCGATTTTTAAACCCTTCTACCCTCAAAATGTAATGACGATATTACTTTCTCATATTGATGAATTGACCTTGCTTATTTTTTTAAATTCATATTTTTTACACTTCCTGTCAGTCCAGTCTTGGCAACGAATTACAGTATTAATTAAAAACTTTATTTTATTTAAAACCTTTACAAATAAATTTCATGAAAAAGTTTGTCTAAAGTTCATGTTAGGTATGTTTACATACAGGCTGCATTTGGTAGGATAAGGAGAAGATCGGTTGAAAGGGCTGTCGCCAAAATTGGAAAAAAATTAGGATTTATAATAAGTAAATTTAGAATTATTGGAAAATTCTTATAAAATAAATTATATTACTTATGTATGAATGTTTTAAATACAATAAAGTTTTTAATTAATATTGTAAGTCGTTGCCAGGACCGAGCTGACAAGAATTGTAAAAAATATGAATTTAAAAAAATAAGCAAGGACAATTCATCATTATGAGAAAGTAATATCGCCATTACTTTTTGAGGGTAGGAGGGTTTAAAAATCGGTTTAAAAAAATCCAGGTCCGTATTTAAAAAAGTAAAGTTGCTGATGGCCGCTCGGAGACGAAACGGTGGATCTTTAGTTTAGTAACGTAGAGGAGAAAAAGTGGCAATGACAAAGTGTCATTTATTTAAATAGCTAGTCAAATGAGCTCAGGAAAAAATAAAAACGATTTTGCAAAATTTCGTTTTTTTTCGAATTTGAAAACTTTTAAAGCGGCATTATAATCAGCACCGAATTGCAAAACTTTGCCCCCATTTAACCGTTTCTCTAACTCTTATGGTTTCCGAGATTCCAATGCTGGTATGTCGAATTTGTAACACCCTGTATTGTATGCACGCCACTGACACGGAACGAAAAACCTATTCCTTAACCAATAAGCTAACAGAAAAAAAGTGAATTTATTGACTTTCAAGAGCTATCGTTTCTATTTTAAAACGTTTCAATTTAGATTAAAAGTCAAATTTAATTAACTGAAAATGTTTAGCGGCGTTGCAGACAAAATTTTTAAATTGAAAATTTGTCTGCTTCCGCTGGGAATCGAACCAAGAACCTCTCGATTGCACGTCAAGCGCGCTACCAATTACGCGAGGCTACGTTTTACGTAATCCGTCACAGATTTGGACGTCGCCGTTCTCAAAATTATGAGCGGTAAACTTTAACATTAGATGGTTTCTCTCGACTCAGTTTCTCTATGGTGGTTTATTGTTATTTTGTGGCTTTAGATGAATGTGCACAAACAATTAGTGTTAATTAACATAATAATCCTAAATAATCTAGCTATATTAGGGCTTATGCGGTATCTGATAACAGTTATAATAACAGATAACACACAATGGTATGGTAATTATGTTTTAGCAACGTTTTTCGATGATTTCTTAAAACAATAACGCTTTACGAGGATTGTAAATGTGGGTTAGTGTGAGTAGTACTATTTATATAATGAATAATGTGTGGGATGGTAAAATTAATTGTTTTTCCGTATTTTATGATCTTTTTATTTTCTTAGAGACGAGACAATAATATATTATTTCGTTTGGCGTACAGATTAAAAAATAAATTTTATATTATGGATCGGTAGTTATTTGTACAATTTTTCTGTAATAATACATAAGTTCATAAGTATATCTCCATGTTATCAATTTGGAGTAAAATATAGATACCTGGAAGTCAGGTTAAGTCATACCAGCCATCAGCCAAATTCCAAGTGTGCTTCTATTGTAAAGTTAAAGGGATCCGGCCAATATACAGGGTGGGGATTTTAAATGGAACGCTCCTTTATCCAAAAATGCGTCCGATCTATGGGCCTCGCTTTTGTCATGTAAAAAAAATTAGAGGATACCACTTATGCCTTTTTGAAAGCTTATGGAAAAAGGATTTTATTCATATTTTTTTTTACACCTGTCAAACCATGTGTCAGAAATTTAATAATAGTTATTTACGATATAAGTGTTGTAAAGATTCATATTACAACACGAGATGTTAAAGTTGTCAAACGAGGCGTCAGCCGAGTTTAATAAAACATCGAGTGTAGTAATATGAATTTACAACAAGAATATTGTACAAAATTTTATCTACTTTCATCTATGAATAAAAATATTTGGCAAAAGGCATTTTTAAAAATAAAAATGCACCTGCTGTTAAGTTTACTAATCAAGTTTTTTATGTTACCTTTCGCGTAGTTACTGTTTCGCATGGTTACTGTCGGAACTTTGTCAAACAAATTCAAAAATATAAAAAGCGTTTTTCAAAATGAGCGATTCTAATGGAAGTTTACCCCTGATATAGAAGCAGCGGCAAACGAAGCGATCTCAAGTTTAGTTCCGACAAAATCCAAGGCGCGGTATGAGTTGGAGTATCAGAAGTTTGAAGATTGGTGCAAAGCTAACAAAATAAAGGAGGTGTCTGAGAAAATCCTTTTGGGTTATTTTTCCGTAAAGCAACGCTCCCAGAAACCATCTACACTATGGACTCACTGCGCAATGTTGAGAACTATGATTTCAGTCAAGAAAAATCAAGATATAAGCAGATTTTCTCAACTAATCACATTTTTGAAAAGAAGTTTAGAGGGTTACAAGGCCAAAAAGTCCAAAGTTTTCACAAAGGAAGACGTATGTAAGTTTCTTAGTACTGCAGATGATGAAACATATTTACTAAGGTTGTTATGATAATCGGCATTTTTGGGGCTTGTCGGCGCGAAGAACTAGCTAAGTTAATGTTGGATTATATTGAACACAATGATTTGTATATAAAAATTGTGATTCCATTCTCGAAAACCAAAATTATGCGAGAATTTGTTATAACAGAAGGAAATGTGACATGTGTCAACTGTTTAAGTATTTTTCGAAAGTATGCTAAACTTCGTCCTCTTAATGCAACTCACAGGCGGTTTTTTGAATTCTATGGAAAAGGAAAATGCACCGCCCAGCCTGTCGGAATTAACAGTTTTGGAAGTATACCAAAAAAGATTGCAACAAAACTTGGATTGAATAATCCCGAAGGATACAGTGGACATTGTTTTGAGAGGTCCTCAGCCACCATTCTAGTTGATGGTGGTGCAGATATGCAGATGTTAAAGGGTCCGGGGGCTGGAAATCCTCTTCTACGGAAGAAGGCTACGTTGAGAATTCTTTAAAAATAAGAAACAAATAACAAAGAAGATCATGGGGGACACGGATTTAATGATTGGAAATTCGAACGTAAAGGCCTCCATCACATCCACTTATGGTATACAAATTTCTAACTGTAAAAAGTGTATTATTAATGTTTATAATAAACCTTAAGTGTTATATTATAATTAATAATTGGTAATTAATTTTATAATTGTTAATAATAAATCATTCTTCTAAAAAGTGTGGTTTTATTTAACAGCAAAATTTTAATAAAACCGTTTTTTTTCCATTACAGCACTAGTGCTGTAAAGACATTTATTACAGCACTAGTGCTGTAATAGATGCCCTTACAAAACGATTTACAGAACTGTAAAATTCATATTACTAAATAAAAGTAGATAACAGGATTTTATTTATATTTTTTTTTACACCTGTCAAACCATGTGTCAAAAATTAATAAGGAACAATTACATTAACAATGTAATGTCACTTTTTAGCATAGCAATTGTTGAAAATGTGCCCCATGAATCTGTTAGCACAGACCAAACCGATGGTAGAACGCTTCCCTTACTTTTTCCAAAACTTTGGAAGTGATCTGCCCGAATAATCCTTGCCTACAACTCTTCAAGATTTCTAGGTTTGGTGACATATACAGTAATATACACAGTTCATTTTAAATCGCCTCATAAATAAAAATCTAAGGGTGTAATATCCGAAAATTTGGGCGGGCACTCTATAAATCCTCGCAGTACTATCCACGTATTTGGAACACGATAATAAAATTCAATTTTCATAGCTACGTATTTTAGAAACAGCTATTTTAAAATCAGCAGATTTTACACAGCTTGATATTTTAGCCATCACCATATATAAAAAAGACGATCTTTAAAAACCCTTTAAATTTGGACTCTACAGATATGGGAGTGTTTCAGAGTTATTTTTATAAAAAAAATATTTTAAATATTTTTTACAATACAACGAACTTTATAGTCTATTTCAAAAAGATGTAGAGTAATAAAATGGGAAATTCCGTCCAGTTCGGCTCAATTTCGGTATCGGCCATAGGAGCAGGTAAATTATTTATAAAAACTAACCAAAAAAAAAAAGGAAATAATTTGATCAAGAAGGAACTATTGGGTAGCTGTAGCAAATGTATACAAACATCGTGTTATGAAATATGCCGTGGAAGATATAGCTAAAAAATATAGTGTAACTGTGCTGCGCATACCGCCCTATCATTACAAATTAAATCTTATAGAACTTATATGGACACAAGTGAAAGAATTCGTAGCAAGACATTCAAAATGAAAGACGTTAAGCTACTGTTTGATCAAGCCATTAAGGAAGTGACACCAGAGAACTGGCGAAAAGCTTTCCATCATGCCATTAAAGAAGAGGAGAAAATGTGGGATCTTGACCACCTGATCGATCGGACCGTCGACCCGTTAATTATAACGTCAAGAGGAGATGACAGTTCCTCAGATGACGAAGAATATTGTGATGTTTTATAATTTAATTGCTGTATAATGTATTTTTTGTATTTTGTATTTTTTTATACAGTTTAATAAAAAAATAGGTGTACCAATGTAATACTATGTACATAATGCACGCATTTGCCACACCATTTTCAGTGTTTGTGAATGGAACCTGGGTGTTACTACCTGCACTTAATGAAAATAAAGAATTTTGCAATAAAATCAATGTTAAATTATGAAAGTGGCCTAAATATTCGTTGTGTCACTCTGTAATCCCTTTGCATACCTAATAGGCTTTTATTACTCTACACCTTTCTGAAATAGAATATATAAGTAAATATTTCTAGAATTGGCCTTTTTTTTTTTTTTTTTTTTTTTTTATGATAAAACACCTGCACTGTAGGAAAAATCCTTTAAGGCGCTCTGGGAGCGGTGCGTGTGCGAAGAAAGCGATTAACGTTGGTCTTGAAACGTTGAAGATTGTATTCATTGGGAAACACGACCTCAGGAAGATCATTCCACAAAGATGACGTTCTCCAGATGAAAGAATTCTTGAACAATGAAGTTCGAGGAGTACTAAGCTGAACAACATATGGATGAGCGGCAGTGGTTCGCCGTGTATTTCTGTTTTGCATTGCTCTAGGTGGAATCAAGTGGGCAATGTCAGTCGAACACCTGCCATGGAAATATCTGTAAAAGAGAGCCAAATCACCAACCTGTCTTCGATGCTCCAGGCTATCGAGGGTCTTGGTCAGCTCGGGGTCGTCGATCAGACGAACGGCTCTCCTTTGAATGGAATCCAGTAGCCGAAGGGTGTGCTTGGGTGCAGAGCTCCAGACATGAGAGCAATATTCTAATGATGGTCGAATCTGGGCGTTGTAGAGTGTCAAAAGTTGATGAGGTGTGTACAACCTTTTGGTGCGGAAAAGTACACCAAGTTTCTGTGCAGCTGCCTTGGCAATTGCGGCAACGTGATCATGCCAAGACATATTACCTCCCAGATTGACCCCCAGCAAATTAATAGACGGTGCCAGGGGAATTGCGTGTCCTGCCATGACTATATCCGGTTCTGCAATGTTAACCATTTTGGAGAAGACTGCTGCCTGGGTTTTCTTAGCATTAAATTCGACTTGGTTACTGTCACCCCAAGCCAAAATTTCTTCCAGGTCCTTGTTGAGGCGCAATACTTCATGCTGCCTGCGAAGATGTGCGTCGGCAGCGGATGTTTGGGGAGTCAAGGTAAAAGATGAGACAAGTGTGCTGTCATCAGCAAAGCTATAAATTGGATTTTGGGTTTTCACTAAAAGGTCGTTAATATACAGTAAAAAGAGGGTAGGCGGCAATACAGCAAATACAGGGTGTCCGGTAACTTATGGGCCGTGGAGTAACTGGAGATACTAGACATTAAACTAAGCCGATTATGTCATATAAGTTTTTTTGGATTGTCACTTTTTTTTTTTTTGTTAATTTAATTAGGTATGTACTATGTTTTTTATGCTTTGGGATGTTTAAAAGGAAATATCTCGAAAACCGTTAAAGATATTACGTATCAAGTACACCTTTTTGACTCAGAAAATGCCCTTCTTTAAGAAACTATAATTGAAAAACACCTAATATCACAGTTAAGAAAAAAAATCATAGATTTATGAAGCCCAGTGTATGCAACTTGCGCCCTCTAGTTTCAAACTTAAAAATTTCTACAAATTCTAATTTCTTGCTCATAAAAACATAATATTGCCAACTTTCAATTCTATTTATAACCGTTTTAAAATTATGGCTTATTTTCGAGAATAAACTTTTACTTTCTAGAACGAGTAACAATCCGAAAAAACGTATATGACTTAATCGGCTTAGTTTGATGTCTAGTATCTCCAGTTACTCTACGGCCCATAAGTTACCGGACACCCCGTATATAAAACAACGAAGGTATGTAGAAAACGCCGCGTTTTTTATCGCGGCGCGACTAAAACGCATACATAAAAGAGGCCTGCGGCTTAATAAACATGGCCAGGATTCGAGTCAAGAGAACACAATGTTTTTAGTTTAATTAAATATATAACAAAGAACACACTCTGGAGAAAAATGTATAAATATTGGTTGGATGCTTTTAACCGTTAAACAATGAAATAATTGAACAATTTACTTGGAATACATCAGAGTTTTCTCCTTGCCCTGTACACTATAAATAATTAAAAGCATCCTCGTCTTTAACTTCAATATTTTCCGCTTGGGGCGTAAATGTCAAGCTGACATTATAATACTACCTGGCTACGATACGCCAAGCGAAGCAAAACGAAATGGAACTCCTATTCCCCCAAATCCCTCCATCTAGGTGATGAGGGGGACGTTCCGCCTGGAGGGGGACTGTCCACCCCTTTTATTTCTTTCCGATTGCGGAAACTTCCCGATAAAGGTTGACCTAAATTAAATATTGTAGCTCGTGGGGCTGCACCGAACATTTTAGACCATTAGTTTAGGGATGGTTTGGATAAATCGCTCTATTCTTTTGTATCGCTTCGCTAAACGGGCTTTTAAGTAGCGACAAAATTGACAACGCTAACAAAAAGGCCTTTATATAAACCAAACTGCGAAAATAATTCCATTTAGGTCAGTGGCGGATCCAGGATTTTGCTGATGGGGGGCGACTAATAAAAGTGACTAAAAAAAAAGAATGGACCCTGGCTCTAAAAATCTTCCTACTCTCAAAAGTGACGTCTAGAGAAAATACTGACTCTTCTTACACCCTACAATTTTCAAGGCTCAAAGTAAAAAAAAAACACCCCCATTTTGTAAGGCTTAGAGTGGGGGTGGGCTGCCTTCGCCCCCCAGTACAGGCATAACTTCCCAGGGATTTTCCACAACGTGTGAACTTCTGTCAGTGGTACCTTCAAAACTTTACTTTAAATCCGCAGTTTGAATTACAAATTATGTTCACAGACGAGGCAAATAGACCAAGAGCCAGTGACCAATTTGAGGTGGTCATTTCAAAAGTCATGAAACTTTTCCTAGTAAATCCTCTATACCTACTGTAAATCAAAAGCCACTTCTGGCAGCCCTCTGTGGCCGGGGTAGACTACCCTAAAATTTTAAAGAGGGTAAGAAATAAAATTCATTTTGGTCAAAGTATCAGTCCTGAAATTTCAGGAAATTACTTTCGACAGTATTTTATCTTCATAAAATTTTTGCCAGAACATTTACATCCCTCCTAATTGTTGACAGAACACTTTAAATATTTATAAAAAAAAAATTCATTTTTGTCATTTTATCAGTCTTCAAATTTTAACAGAATATATAAAATAGATGAAAAATAAAAAATATACAATGCCAGAACGAAATTCCATCACCAACAATCTGCCAGAGCGAAAAACATGTTCGTGTGAGTGCAAGTAAGACAGGAATATAGAAACCTGCGGGTAAGAAAGAGATAGCTAATTGGAGAGTAAAATATGTAGAAGTTAAATGTATACCGTATAAAAATTTTTTTATTATACTCGGTGATTTTTGAGTGAGCACTAAAAATAATAGTGAAAAAAGGGTCGCGGCCTCGACATAGGCAGCAATAACCATAACCTTCCTCTTGTTTTCTAAGTGGTGTCTAAAAAAAAAGGTCGTGTCCGATATTAAAATAAATAAGTACTTAATTAAAATAATTTTTACAATAATTATATTGTTAATGGCATATTTACATTATTGAAATTGATATTAAAATCTACCAAAATCTACTAAAGAAAATATGCCTACTAAAATTTTCTGAAGAAGGGTGAAAATCTACCAAAAAGTAGAAAATCTACTAGATGTGGCAACGCTGATTGTTTGCAACGCCCTAAACCGTTAGAAAATCCCCTCTTCTTGTTCATACCTGTGTTAGGACCTTCGAAATGTAAAGTAAGGAATAGAAAACTACGTCACAGGTACAGGTAAGAGCAATGGACCTTCTACAGATTGTCCCCCGTAAAAGAAAAGAATACCTAGAATAGTACGTGTTTCATCGTTTAAATATTTTCCACAAAATCCTTGAAAATGACCTGGAAAACATCTGCGTCAAAGGTACAGAAAAATCTTTCTCAAGTCATATTTCAACAGGATTACGAAAAATTAATTAAATAATTCACAATTTTAAATCTACATCTAATGAAATCCATAGATGCCCAATTAGCTATCTCTTTCTTACCCGCAGGTTTCTATATTCCTGTCTTACTTGCACTCACACGAACATGTTTTTCGCTCTGGCAGATTGTTGGTGATGGAATTTCGTTCTGGCATTGTATATTTTTTATTTTTCATCTATTTTATATATTCTGTTAAAATTTGAAGACTGATAAAATGACAAAAATGAATTTTTTTTTTATAAATATTTAAAGTGTTTTGTCAACAATTAGGAGGGATGTAAATGTTCTGGCAAAAATTTTATGAAGATAAAATACTGTCGAAAGTAATTTCCTGAAATTTCAGGACTGATACTTTGACCAAAATGAATTTTATTTCTTACCCTCTTTAAAATTTTAGGGTAGTCTACCCCGGCCACAGAGGGCTGCCAGAAGTGGCTTTTGATTTACAGTAGGTATAGAGGATTTACTAGGAAAAGTTTCATGACTTTTGAAATGACCACCTCAAATTGGTCACTGGCTCTTCCTCTAAAATTTTTGAATCAACCACCAAAAGTGTTGAACTTAAAGATAATTTGATAAAGAATGAACTATAGCTATAGCACATTTACACAAACACCGATTGCGAACGAAATCCTATAGAACTTATATGGGCGCAAGTGAAAGGATTTTTAGCAAGAAACAATACATCATTCAAAATGAAAGACGTTAAGCTACTGTTTGATGAAGCCATTAAGGAAGTAACACCAGAGAACTGGCGAAAAGCGGTACATCATGTCACTAAAGAAGAGGAGAAAATGTAGGATCTTGACCACCTGATCGATCGGACCGTCGAACCGTTAATTATAACGTCAAAAGGAGATGACAGTTCCTCAGATGAAAAAGAATATTATGATTTTTTATAATTTAATTTCTGTATAATGTATTTGTTGTATTTTGTATTTTTATTATGTTTAATAAAAAATAAGTGTACCTAATATTATATACATAATGCACGCCTTTGTATGCCATTTTCAGTGTTTGGGAATGGATAACAATAGGCGAAACCCACAAATTGACCCAAACCCGGGTGGTACTACCTGCACGTGATGAAAATAAAGAATTTTGTAATTAAATTAATGCCAAATTATGAAAGTGGCTTAAATATTCGTTGGGTCACTCTGTAGAGTTCCTTTGCATACTTAATGAGCTTTTATTACTCTACACCTTTCTGAAATAGACTATAATAAAGTCAAGACGAAAAAGGTATACAGGGTGATTCCTAAGTTGATACTTCTTTTTCAGATGTGCATAGAAGGCATTAAAATATTAAACAACATTTTCAAATACCTTTTTTCAAAAAACTCAATAATAAGGTACTTACATTCATTTATTATACTATGGATCAAATACGGTTCTGCCTAACTTGCCCGTTGAATAACATTACGCAAACGCCGCACTTTGAAGACACTCACTCTAAATTAGCACCATAGTTTTTAGTTTATTGTTTTTAAATTTTACCATATTTCACGTGTCACCAATTAAAGCTTCAGAAAAACACACAGGAGTAAATTGCCAAAATAAAGAACTGACGACCGACTCGTAAAATGCATGACTAACACACTAACAATACAAAAAAAGGACGAAAACAATATAAAGTAAAGGGCTACGTTTTGATTACCAGGCCCGCACTTAGATTTTTTACTTCTGTAAATCGGTTATTTTTAAGTTTTTTGAAAAAATGTACTTGAAAATGTTGTTTATTTTAATGCCTTCTATACACAGTTAAAAAAGAAGTATCAACTTAGGAATCACCCTGTATATAAAAAAATAAAATAAATACCAACAGGTACTTTCTGTAAAAATTCAGGCATCCATGGCATATCGCAAATTTATAATTATTCACTAATTAAATCGACACACCCTCCGTTTCCTAATAGGTACGCTTGTCCTTACTTAATTAATAAAGAAAGCATCATTATGGATTTGTTGCTCTACTTGGAAAAAACTAAAATTGTATACATCCACAGCACCTAATTTATAATTCAATTTTGTTATTATAAAATCAATAATATATTTTCCGATAAAATTTGCCCTATACAAAATACCCGCATCATTAGATCTTGGTTATGAATATTTGATAGCATCTTTTTATTTATTGATCGATTTCCTTTAAGAAAATAATAGTTCTTGCCTCAA
The DNA here is from genome assembly GCA_935413205.1 of Polydrusus cervinus. Lineage (NCBI taxonomy): Eukaryota > Metazoa > Arthropoda > Insecta > Coleoptera > Curculionidae > Polydrusus > Polydrusus cervinus. Next base: position 20,008,244 of record OW284519.1, on the reverse strand, counting down.
GGGTCTACTATTTTGAGTATTATTTACTCGCACATTGCATTTACATATATAATTTACTCAAAAACGACTTTACTAATAAGTATACCTATATGACTTGTATATGTTACCGGCCAAACCAGATTTCAGGATAAACTAGTTTGGCCTAACCCGATTTTAGGATAAACTAACATATACACTGTTAATCATCGGCAAAAACTTCTCCTCCTATTAAAAGTAACTTCCCCATCTCCCCGATGGGCGACCATCGGTGGCGGCTCGTCAGGTGAAGTAGGTGAAGGGGCTCTTTACCAAAAAAATTAAACCAGGAGGAAAGTTTTTCAACAATATTAAATATTAATGTACCAATACAGCTACCATTTTAGCCCTTAAAAAATAATTATGTTCGAATTAATAATATTAATTTAATCCGAATAATAGGACCACTGTTAACTCCGATGGACAATAATTATAAACAATCGTGCATTTTGGCGCGGCCCAGCGACCGTGTCCATTAACTCAAAGCAAGTGAAGACCCAACGCTTAACATGGCTTTGATATTCACCGTTGCTATGGTTACGTGACGTCAGTCAAGTAAACAGCATGTAACAATTTGCATTATGATGAAAGGCAATTTAAAAATAGATCAGTCTTATGCAGCATTTTTTTACATCGTTGTATGAAATATGCTGTGGAAGATATAGCTGAAAAACATAGTGTAACTGTGCTGCGCACACCGCCATATTATTGGGAACTAAATCCTATAGAACTTATATGGGCGCAAATGAAAAGGATTTGTAGCAAGACACAATACGACATTCAAAATGAAAGACGTTAAGCTACTGTTTGATCAAGCCATTAAGGAAGTGACTAAGTGACACCAGAGAACTGGCGAAAAGCAGTCCATCATGTCCTTAAAGAAGAGGAGAAAACGTAGGATCTTAACCACCCGATCGATTGGACCGTCAATCCGTGAATTATAACGTCAAGAGGAGATGATAGTTTCTCAGATGATGAAGAATAATATGATTTTTTATAAATTAATTTCTGTATAAAGTATTTTGTATTTTTTTATAATGTTTAATAAAAAATAAGGGTACCTAATGTCATGTACATAATGCACGCCTTTGTCACACCATTTTCAGTGTTTTGTGAATGGATAACAATAGGCAAAACCCATAAATTCACCAAACCCGGGAGGTACTACCAGCACTTGATGAAATTAAAGAATTTTGCAATGAAACCAATGCCAAATTATGGAATAAGCTGCTTAAATATTCGTTAGGTCACTCTGTAGTCCCTTTGCATACCTAATGACCTTTTATTTTACTCTACACTTTTCTGAAATAGACTAAATAAAGGTAAAATACTTCAATAATGTTTAAAACCTTTCTTGGAAGACAAATTAAAAATTATGGAATTGGGCCAAATGCCAAATTTAAATTATTGAACGGAAGGCAGAAAACAGCACCTTTCCTTGGCTTTTATTCTATTCTAAATCCATATCCGCGGACATGCTGTACATCTTAAAATAAATTCCTTAGCAAACAATATCAATGCAGGGTGCGCGTAGAACCGTAGAAACCATTCAAGCCAAAGCGATGGTAAAATATCCCTTTGTTATTTTGGCGCCATATTATGACAGAATAAGGTAGTTGTTATGGTTACGGATTTGTTTGTGTCTATTCAAGTTTTTTTAGGGTAAGCCCCACGCTAAAACGTTATAATATAATAACAAACTTTAAAATGTTTAGTAGTTCATCAGTCGTTAGCTGTTTTTAGCCACCGATAAATTGCGTGACCTAATAAAAAGTGCATTGGTTTTTTAAAATCCTGTATCATGATGATCCTATAATAAAACTATTTTCTATTCGCAATAAGTTTAAAAATACTTAAGTTCAGCAAATTTCAATAAAAATCACACCGACACACTATCTTACGTGTATAAACATTTTATGATACATTTTGCAACATTTAACTACTGACTTATTTACTTAAGTTTGAACTAAATAACGTAGATAATCACATAAAAACCCGAAGTTGTTTCAAACCGTCTACAGAACAAGATCTTTATGCTAAATTTAAACCACTTATACTTATACGTATTTCGATATTGAATTACATAAAAACTTAAAAGTATGAGTAGGTAAACACAAAATCTAACCTAAAAGTTGAAGCAAAACAAAAAACACGCTGTAAAAAGGCCAAAACAAAATAGCGGGACTTACCCGGAATCAGGTGAGCTTCCAGGGACGTCCGGAAAGTGTCACTTTGTTAAATACCCAACAAAAATGTCATTATTACGAGCTTTTTAAGTGTTTCTTATAAAATTAAATAACAGATACACCTGTTTTCGTTCTACCTGAGCTCAGAGAAACCGTAAAAATCAAAGGCGAACGCGACGTGACGAGCGAAAGGTGAAATGATGTTGCCCGGGGATTGGCCGTTTCATTTTTTATTTCGCGCTGTTGATGGTGAATCAGTCTGAGTAGAGATGGCGCGTTAGTCAAATTTCCTTACCGAAATATTTAGTTTTGGAGTTTACCGGCGTCGAAGAAGTGTGTTACTTTCTAGTAGATGGCGCAATGAGAGCCACCGTAAGAGAACTTTATACAGGACATGAACGATCATCATGAAAGATCAGAAAATATGTAAAAGATATTTTATTTTTTTCATCGCCATTAAATAATTTATTTTATTCAGAAACGACTAAAGCCAGTGGCATATTTAGGGGGGGGGGGGCTGCCGGGCTTAGAGGCTGGCAAGGCCTACTGCATGCTTGCGAAAAATTACCTTTAATTTTGCGAAAGATTACCGCCACACACATGCCAGTTATTGTAAAATACAAGTTTATTTTGTACAAATACGAAGTTGGCCTTGCCAACCTCTGATTAAATTTTGTATTTTATGCAAGTCTATTATAGTTACCAAGATAGCGATGATAATGCATCACCCTCTCATATTGTTTTTAATTTTTTCAATACTCTTCCAATAGTTCACATTTACAGTGCCGCAGTGATGTTACTAAGTGGGAAGGGAGCGCCCTCTCCCAGCCGTTCATTTTTTACGCAAAGATTGTTTGCAAAGTACAACCACAAGCATTGAATAATGATAAATTTTATTTTCAATATTTGTAATATAATAAATATGTTTATTTATCTTCCTCAATAAACTTTTTCTTTGATCCCTTGAAGACGTGCTTGTTAGGGGCAATCAAAAATAAACTTTTATTGAAATCCTTTGAGACTCTAATCTACACCAGCCAACTGGGAATATTCAGAAAAATATGAAGAAATATGGATGGTGTTATGCAATACAATGTTAACCCACAAAACACTCATTTTAAAGAATGTTGTGTGTAATTTCTATGACCCCTTTCTAAAAAAAAGGTTGAATTAATCCGTTTTTCTTGGTATAAACATAAACCAGTCATTTCGTAAATCTTTTAATCCGTTTTTATAATCCATAATGTTAAAAATGTAATTTTCTCAACCACATGTGTATTGTGGATTAACATTGTTTTGCATAACACCATCCATATATTCAAACAACCAAATTTAAAAATGACACTGCTTCTACTAAGACCACTAAAATGATACAAAATTTACTGGAAACTATATTTATTTGTCTGCTTATTTCATACAGCTAAACAAGTCATCTTAATGACACGTATTAAAAAAAAAGTTTTTTTAAGGTCAAATAGTAACGAAAACTAAATAGAAAAAACATAACCTTATAGCTTAGCTCAAAGGTTTCGGAAGGATGTAACGACTACCTACACAATACTTAAAATTACATTGAAAAAATCATTAGAAACAAAAGGTGTAGCTTTTAACGTGTCTAAATTATTTGTACTTATAATCGTTTCTTATTATTAAAAATATGGTAATATAAACTCTTGGAGAAAATTAATGCAACATCATCATAAATTTGCCACAAATTTGATGATCTATTTTTCCTCATCCTATGATCCGATTTGAATGATTTTATATTGCGGTTGGTTTATTGCCTTAAAATGTCAGGAGGTCCAGAGCGTACTTGCAAAACATACAGTGGCATATTTAGGAGGGGCTGCTGTAATAACAGATATTATGAAGTGAACCAAAGAACAGAATGGCAGGGAGCTACAGTCAAATTTCAACTGTTATGTTACTCCTCAGATTGACACGAAATTTTCCAGAAAAGAAATATTTTTATTATACCCGGTATAAAACGAAAATGACCTTTTCATCACAAATAGCAGAAACTATGGTATTGTCAAGGAATCAATCTACAATCGAACAAAAAAGTCATTCAAATCGTATCATATCTAATGATATGAGGCAAATTTTTGATGTTAAATTAATTTTGTTCAAGACTTTAACATATACATATTGCGTCGGTAATATGACGATACATTTTAACCTTTGGTAGTTGTACCAAGAACACTCAAAATATTGTCCACTTATTTATGAAATCAACACCAAAACCTATTTATACCAATAACCTACACCCTCTAGAACCTACCACCATTTTCTTCCTAACTTTTTATTATAAATATTTAACCTTTCTATCAGGTAAAAAAAAGTTTGTGTAGTAGGTTCAGTTACGCATACATTCTAACAAAACCATGTATCCAAGTACAATTATGAACGGCAGTAGAGTTTTGGACTTGCATTGTCTTTATTTGTTTTGGATCACTACGTTTCAACTGGTAAGCATCTCCAGCCGTCTTCAGGGTGAATACTAGTATACTTACCAGTTGAAACTTAGTGATTCAAAACAAATAAAGACAATGCAAGTCCAAAACTCTACTGCCGTTCAAGAAACGTCATGGTCTCCAACCTTTAAACAAGTACAATCATATTACCGATAAAATATCGCGTGCACACCTGCTTATTGTAGTCTAGAGTACCTATACTTAAAGTTTAAGCCATTGATGTATCTTTGAAACAGTGACGTACTAGCCGGAAAATGGTCCGTAGAAAAACTTTCTGACAGAGTTCCTATAAGCGTAAATTTTACAGCATAAGTCAAACATGATTGGTTAAAAGTTAGCTGATTGACTTTGACTCTGTCAATGAGCTAACTTTCGACCCATCACGGCTCATAGAATCGATGTGTCCATGGGGATCCGGTCTCGTTCCCAAAAGTATGACGTAATGAATCAAACTTAAGGTGGGGGCACTATAGCAGTTAACAGTACCGACTACTACTAAAAATATGAATTTTTGTTTATGAAGAATGAAATTAAGTGTACCTGAAATTTGAATATATTTTAAATATCTCTAATCGACCTAAATTAGAACTCATAAATATCCTAAATAAACGTATTAGTTTGGTAGGTATGTATCACTACCCACTTTAAGCTAAATACTAAATATTTTAAGAAAATCGCGAATACTTTTTGTAAAGTAGGGATAGAATGCAACGTATGGCACTCAAAACTGTATGAAAATCATTCCTGGAACATAATTTTCAGAGAATAACTTTAAGATTACCGATAAATACCAGAATATAAGCTAAGATCACGTATACCTACAACGATGCACTTTTAAAACATTGAATTGTCTTCTCGAATGATAATTGAATTTTTGGACTTGCATTGTCTTTATTTGTTTTAAATCACAACGTTTCAACCGGTAAGTATCCCCAGTCTTCTTCAGGTGAATATTGTGTAGTGAATAATGAGTAGAATACCCAGTATTCACCTAAAGACGACCGGAAATACTTACCAGTTGAGACGTCGGGATTTATAACAAACAGAGACAATGCAAGTCCAAAATTATCTTTTATTAAGAAAAATATATTCCGCTACGCTAAATAACCCAAATTGGTAATCCATTAGGCCTAATCTTAAAACACCTTTGTACCGCCAGAAAAGCAATGTTATAGAATTTTTACACCATTGAAAACTTTTGAACATTTACCAAATTTTGTGAAATAAAAGCTATGATCATTGGTCCCGTCCAAGATAATACAGTCCCACAAAAACGGTTCTAAACACTGAACGTGACTGTGATATTTCTATGTATTTTTCAAACGTTGAAACCGAATCTGATATTACAAAACGTCGCAAACCCCAAATTTTTGCCCCACAGTCAAAAACAACCCCCGGCATGGGGTAGAACCTCCCTATACATCAGAGTACAATGAATGAATGCAAATAAATTGTAAAAAACGTACATGTTTTGTATTGAGCAGTCAACCTACCAAGTAATGAGTTAAAACACCCCCTACATTGTATAAACATAACGTACCTATATAAACATAAGTAAATCGTGAAAATTGTGTACGCTTGATCCAATGAATTAGACAACAAACTAGACAACATGAATAGGTTTCCACTTATAATGGAAACAAGCTTCAAGTTTTGATATTTCTGAATTGTTTTAAATTTTGGTGTGGTTATGTATGATCCTAGGGCACATTTTTAGTTAACTCATTGGCGTACGGATTTATACAGGGTTTAAAATAATAATTTAAAAATTAAAGTACCCCTATAAATCCGTACGACAATGAGTTAACTAAAATTTAAAGCAATAGAAAAGTGCGCCCTAAGTTCATACGTAACCACACCAAAGTTTACAATAATCAATTTAGAACTATTGAAAATACAATCTTGTTTACATTGGGGCACCCTGTATGTAGGTACTTTATTTTTACATAGGCGTAGTTTCTACCCGCCCTATTATAGGGGTAGTTTTAAGTTATTATTCGGGAAATTGACTGCTCAATACAAGATATGTATGTTTTTTACAACACATTTGCATCCATTCATTGTATCCTGATGTATAAGGGTGGTTTTATCCTATTATGTTGTTTTTGGCGGTAGTACAAAACTTTGGGGGGTACAAAACTCTATTTATTAATATTTTTATAGGAAAAATAGACATAAAAAACAGGCTGATTTCCAACTAACCTGAGCACGAGCAACTAATACAACGATTTTCCAAGACTGGCCCACTTACATCTAATTTAAATCTACCTACTTTAATATTTATTTACAGACCTAAAGAATCAAAAAGCTACACACTTTGTTCTGTTTTCTTTTTTCAAAAATACAAAAATCAACCATCCCCTTATATATCTATCTTCTGTACGGGTGGTATGCTTGCGAATTGGGCGTCCCGTACGAGGGGGTCCTTTGTGGTCCGCCAGAGTAACAGTCGCCTGCGGCTGCGGTTTGTGAGTAACCTAAGAATTTGTTAATTTTTTTTTATAGAAATATTTATTTTACAGTAATATTTCTATCAATATTATTATCTAAGTAGTTTAATTCAAAAAAAATCAGTTGAATGGTAAAGCAGGTCTGAAAGTATATTATCTTGACTTTTGGGGTCTACCTGTGATTTGCTTTAATAAAACCTTATTGTTATATCTATAAAAAAGCGGTGTATAGGGTAACCAAAGAACAATATTAAATAATAAAGTAGTGCATCTATCTTTTGCATTAGAGTACACAGGGACGCCAAAGGTAACGGGTTCCCTGGGGCACAGGTAGACAATAACCGGCTATTTCGTCCTTACTGGGACTCATCAGAAAGCCATAACCTGTAAGCAATTCTCACTACAGCGAAAATATGTTTTCAAGATATTTTTACGAATAAATGTATGATAAAACCTAGTATCGCCATCTATAGGAATCAACTCAATGCGAAAGATAGTCATCGACGTGAAAACAACAATAAACCAAGTACGTTAGGCCAACACACCAGTATAGGAAACGTTTTTGCGCATCCCTACACTTTCTCTAACGGGGGTTTGTAGATTCAAATATAGGTCGCGCTGTAGTAACCCACTGGTGCTTGTTGTTTTTACGTCGATGGCCATCTTTTGCATTGAATTGATTCCTATAGATGGCGATACTAGGTTTTCATCATATATTTATTCCTAAAAAAATCTTGACAACATATTTTCGCTGTACTGGGAATTGCTTACAGGTTATGGCTTCCTGATGAGTTCTAACAAGGACGAAACAGCCTGTCATTGTCTACCTATTACCTTTGGCGTCCCTGTGTACTTTAATGCAAAAGATAGATGCAATACTTTGACCGCCTGCCGCTAAAAAAACTTTCTTTCTTTAAATTTAATAATGTTATACTGGTTTAGTATTATTTTGCAGGAAAATCCTCTCCCTTTTATTAAGACTAGGCAGGTTCACATTGTATTCATTAAGTTTATATGGCGTTTGACATTGTCATTCAGGTTAGACACCCTTGTTAATTGACCACAGGGTCAGTGCAATTAGGATATATTAAATAAATCTAACCAATATTGAGAAAGCCTTTAAGATTGTTTAAATTAAAATTAGACGTAACATTTTTTAATTAGTCACTGATTTCCACCTAATGTAAATAATAAACTTTACTAGAAATATAAAAAAATATATGTTACTGCCAGAAATTTTAATTAAAAAAAAAATAGAAAATGTTTATTAATTTTAGGTTAGAATTCGGTGGTGCATCCCTGCATGTTTTAGTAATCTTTGAAGCCTTCATTGATTATATTTGCTTTGACACCTCCTTTGTTGCCACTGCCAGAAAAACTGATTGAAACTCGGGTAATATCTATCGACATTAGTCGGTCTTCGACTTGCTACTCTTGTTAGATTGATTAAAATAATAAAATATTGTATTTAACACACCTGGTGATGTCGCCAGCCCCTTGCTCTTACTGCCATTGTTGGTAGAAGAATACAACCCGGAGGTGGAATTGGAAGGACGGGTACCACAAGGAATTAAGGATGTGTCTAAGGAACTTCCAGGAACGGCAGATAGAGAGCTCAGGTCCGTGGTTACTACATAGCAGGGTAGGGAACCTATAGGCGGGATTAAACAGGATAGGACACGTAACTTTTTGAGCTGGTACTCGATATAGCAAACAACGTTTAGTGTTTATATTATGCTTCTCTTATAAAGCAGTCTAATGTGTTTCCTCACACCTTGTGATAATTATTCTGATTAGTTTCTTAGTTACAAAAAACGCACCTTTTTTAAAATATAATTTGTAATATTAGGTTTTAACTTTAATTTTGTTCTATTTCAGAAAGGTGTAGAGTAATAAAATGGGAAATTCCGTCCAGTTCGGCTCAATATCGGTGTCGGCCACAGGCGCAGGTACATTTTGCGCATTAAATTATTTATGATAACTAGCCAAAGAAAAAAAAAGATAATTTGATAAAGAAGGAACTATTAGCTATAGTAAATTTACACAAACATCGTTTTATGAAATATGCCGTGGAAGATATGGCTGAAAAACATAGTGTATAACTGTGCTGCGCACACCGCCATGTCATTGCGAACTAAATCCTATAGAACTTATATGGGCGCAAGTGAAAGGATTTGTAGCAAGACACAACACGACATTCAAAAGACGTTAAGCTACTGTTTGATCAAGCCATTAAGGAAGTGACACCAGGGAACTGGCGAAAAGCAGTCCATCATGTCATTAAAAAAGAAGAGAAAATGTTGGACTTAACCACCTGATCAATGGGACCGTCGATCCGTTAATTATAACGTCAAGAGATGACAGTTCCTCAGATGACGAAGAATATTATGATTTTTTATAATTTAATTTCTGTATAATGTACTTTGTATATTTTTTATGTTTAATAAAAAATAAGTGTACCTTATACTGCGTACATAATGCACACGCCTCTGCCACACCATTTTCAGTGTTTGTGAATGGATAACAATAGGCAAAACCCATAAATTGACCCAAACTCGAGTGGTACTACCTGCACTTGATGAGAATAAAGAATTTTGCAATGAAATCAATGCCAAATTATTAAAGTGGCTTAAATATTCGTTGGGTCACTCTGTAGTCTCTTTGCATACTTAATGAGCTTTTATTACTCTACACCTTTCTGAAATAGACTATAGAGCCAAAATCTTTTCATACGAGTTAACGTGCTCATCCTAGCACTCATAGCTTCAAAATATACCACAAAGTAAGAAAAGACTCATTAGGTTGTTTCTTTCAGCGAAGACACCAGGTACATAAAAATGGGAGGTGTTTTATATTCACTTACCGTAGAGTGGATCTTTTTTGTTGGCACGTATATATGCAATTTTCGTATATTACAAACACTCACTGTTTATTATCTGCCGACGCTTATAATCAATCAGATTTAAGGCTGTATGAGAATATCAGTGTCAAATGTAGCCTATTTACGGGGAGTGTTTACAAAGTACGGTTGCTAATGATTCGGCGTAATAAATATTACGCGCCATCACGGTTCGGTGCGCAAAACAATATGTTAAAGAGAATTGTGACAATTTCGAATAGAATGTTAAAGAATGAGTTCGAGTTCTTAGAAAATTTTTCTTTTTTAATTAGTTAGGTATCATCTTGTACTTTGAGAAGAATTTGACCAACCCCTATAACAAAAATTCATTAAATATAAGGGTTACTGCGGTTAGATGGTTAGGATAAGTTTCTTAATGTGTCTCTATAACTTAGCAATCAGATAAGATGTGATAAGATACTTTAAAATAAAAGTTAACTATGACTATGACTGCTTTTATATTGGTAGGTACCGCTCAGATCAGAATTTGATAGCTCCAGAGATAACTATCCCAAGGGCTCGAGTGGTAAAGTGAAAGCTACCAGTCAATTGTGCCGTCACTTATCAAATCTTATCTAGTAGAGGTAATTTAACAACACAATGACAAACTCTTCCTAAGAGTATAAAAAAAATTGTAGTGTTTTAACATGAAATAAAACTCAATTAGACAATGTCGACTAAGCAAACCTTGTACAAATTTCAACCTTAATTTTATGATACTGGAAGGACCTGCAGCTTATTTTTAAAGCACAAAAAAGCTAAAACACAACTCCCCCTCGGACAAACACAAGTTTTATATATTTACCTAACCGTAAAAAATCCCCAGTAGTAAAGACAAAAGCCTATACTTTGTCAAAAAGGACTGGGGGAACTACCGAATCTGAGCAAGCCAAATCCTAGAAAAATAAAGTGCTATACGAGTTCACATGGGGCGCAAACGGTGTAAATATGACAGCGTAAGTAAGACGTGATTGATCGAGTCAGCTGTTTGACATTGATTCTGTCAATCAGCTGACTTTCGACCAATCACGTCTTACTAACGCTGTCATATTAACATCGTTTGCGCTCCATGTGAACTCGGGCTAACACTACATAGCTTTGAGTTTTATTGCCAATAGCAATACGCTTTAAGGCTTGTTTATCCTTGTGAATTGTGGATTTGAATTTATTATAACTTATTTTATGTGTACAAAAAATAATAAAGGATGTAGCTAACGTCATGATTAACACTTGAACAAAAACAAAACATCTGGAATGTTTAAAACAAAACTGGGGTATGTAGGTATTTAATTGAAATTAAAATTTTTTAAGAATAAAAATAATCAACTTTACGCCGAAATTTGAACTACCCCATACAAATGAACAACTTGAAGTGAACGTAACAGGGTGTTATAATTTATGAAGTATAGAATTTCAATAGTCAATTTACATAAATAAAAAAACGAATAACCTTTGATGGTCGCCTTAAAAACCTGCTGGCAGGTGCCGGTGTATTCGAAATCTTTAAAGTAAAGACAAGATATTATTACAAGCTATTTGGTTTGCAGCTGGTCAATAAGGCGGCGCTCATTTCAGTCAATACGTTTTTTTATTTAAGTCAATTGCCAAATTTTAACGGTACTACACCATTCATTTCGTAAAACAACTCAATTGTAGACTAATAAAACTGTAGATAGAACAAAATAATTTTAAAAAATATAAATGACTGTATGTTGATAAAAACTGTGTCTTTATCCTTTCTTATTATGGTGTGATATGTACTAGGTTTTAAAAGATATACTTATACGGTTATTATGCTGTAAACGAAAATGCCAAAAGATAACTAAAACACAGAAAATATACAGGGTATTGCCCATCACCTTCCGTCTTCTATAGCTCACTTATTAATTAAGTTACGATTTTGATATTTTGCAGACTTTACCTATATCCTAGGGCGCATTTTAGGAAAATATTTTTGTTCATACAGTGTTCCAAAAAGTGTGACGTCATTAGGATCTAGTTTTTAAACTACATGCTATATATATTCTTACTTATTTGAATGCCTCTTATAGTTGCCTACATACCCCCAAAATTTTAATGAAATCGGTTCAGTATTATAGGCGAAAAAAATAAACACTAAGAAAAATCAGTTTTGCACCACTGGTTTTAAAAATTTAAAAAAAAATAAAAATAATACCTCGTTATTAAAATTATACAAAGGTATTTTATAAATAAGGTCGAACTGTCCCGTTAACCAAGTTTGATTAATACGAATTGCACAGGGTGTCCAAAGTTTAGTGTCAAACTTTGCCAACTTTAAAGCAATTTATTTTTCTTATTTCAAGTTGGAACCTCTGTATATTATGATTCGATGCAGAATTAAAAATCAAACATTTGTTCTAATTACAACCATATCCTAATTTCTAATGTATCAAGACTTATTGGCAGAAAACTCATTTTATCAATTATTCTACCAGTCATTATTATAAATATAGCTATTAATATAACGAGATTATTATGCGATTTATAATAGTCGAGGACATTACTAGGTGACGAGGCAACAGCCGAGTCACTCGCAATGTCCGAGACGGTGTTAAATCGCTAATAATCAAGTTGTATTCAAAGCTTTATCGTATCATTGACAACGGCGATGCGAAAATAAAAACAAGGTTTTATGTCATTTCATTTTGGCATTTCAAAAAGTCATTATTAAAACCATGCAAGATTTTGATATTCCTGACGATATATTAGCTGCAGCAAACATTATAAGGTTGAACTTGCTTTCGGAGAAATCTAAAATCCATTATGAAAAAGAATATCGGCAGTTTTGTGAGTGGCGAAACAAAGTACATGTTCAAGGTGCAGAAGAAACGGTATTGCTGGCGTATTTCGCAAAACTCTCTGAGGAATACATTATTTTTTATAAATTTTTAAAACCATTGATGCAAAACTGATTTTTCTTAGTGTTTTTTTTCGCCTATAATACTGAACCGATTTCATTAAAATTTCGGGGGTATGTAGGCAACTATAAAAGGCATCCAAATAAGAAAGAATATTTATAGCATGTAATCTAAAAAAATAGATCCTTATGACGTCACACTTTTTTGGAACACCCTATATATAAACAATTTTTTTTCCTGAAATGCGTCCTAGGATACCGGCAAAGTCTACAAAATATCAAAATCCTAACTTAATTAATAAGTGGGCTATAGAAGACGAGAGGTGAGGTGCAGGACCCTGTATATGAAAGTAGATGAAACGGAAATGATGCCCTAGCGAAAAAATATGAAGCTTGGTGAAATGACAGTAAGAATGTCGTCTACATTGGGCTGTAAAATAGTAAAAATACTGTTGAGTCACGTAGTGCCAAAAAGATAAATTTTAGAAATACCATTATTTCATGTTAGTATATCTTGCCTATGGCCAGAAGGTCATACTGTGCGGCTACGGAGGCCACGTCAGCCCTTGAAGCAAAGGGATAAAAGGAAAGGTGGCAAAATCAGAGACCCAATGTCATTTTTCAATTTATATTTTCTCATTATCAATGATAATGATAATAGGTACATACCCTTAAGTATTCTCATTTTTAGATTATTCTAATAGACATTTTTCAGGCTAAATATTATGTTTATATTATACTCAATACTATCTATACTACTAACATACCCCGAATTACAAATGCACTACATAATATTTTATATATTTAATAGTTTAAAATAGTTATTAATATTATTTTTGCTAAAAACCAGGTCTCCGTGTGTGTTATTAATAACAATTACTCCTACTTTATAGAATTTTTTTACGACAACCCAACACTTAAACATGTACGACTCTATAGCTTAAAGACAAGTCAGGCTTACTGATTTTGAGTACGAAGTGATATTTTTTTCTTAAACTTGGTATCAAACGATCTTATGGAATTAAGGGTTTAGGGAAAATTTCCGAGAAAAAAGTCGAACAACTTAAAAAAATAACTATATAGTATATCCCAATATGAAAACATATGAAGAAGTCACACCCATTTAACTATAATGCGTTTATTTTATAATCCCCTGTATGAACTAGTCCAAGCTGCAACCCCAGAAAAACTAGCGCGTTCCCGAAAGCGGTGAAGCTCATTCAACACAGTACACTTATCGTCATAAGCAAAGAAGTCAGTGTTCTGGTTCCGAACTTACACGCCCCTTAAGAAGGCAAAGCTTAGAGGCTTATTTACCTCATCGTTGAGGATGGCGATCATTTGGCTAATGGGAAGCACGGTGGACGGTGATCACACTGTTTACCCCCAACTTCTCGAGTTTAAAAAGATAATAAATCAAAATATCTCTCTTAAAATTCATTCTTTTAGCGATAAGGTCAACATTTTACCCCTCTAGTTGCTTTCCCCTCCTGCCTTGCCGGTAGAGACAAATCTGGGTTTTACCCCCCCCCCCCCCCCCAAATGTCGATAAAGAGCGCAGACACCTCCAAATGAGCAATGTTTTTTTTATTGTTTTCAGTTACCCCTCCTTTTACCATCCTTTTATATGGAGCGCCAAGGACCTTAACCCCCCCATCATACTGGTTACGGTCTTAACACTGGTACTGTATTATATAAGCGTCACCGTTTTTAGGAATGAGCTGGGTTTTCAACGATAGTCTCGTCGCATATCTCTCCCTACACTAAAAAATTGTTTTAGTTACCATTATTTTGAAGATAATATCATGAAACACAATTTTTTATTGCTGTACCCAAATGTCGGTATTGAAACCCAAACTCCATGAGATGTGATATTTTTTAAAACAGCCTCACAACTCACTCTACAAAAGTCCGAGGACTCTTCGAGCGCCAGTAAGACCATCAGTAAATCGTCACACATTTGAAACCCAATTTATACACGTCCGTACTTTATCATAGATGTATAAGATCCCGATTAATTTAATACGAAAAACAGCTTACACACATAGTGGCAGATAGGGAGCTACAATGACGACACAAAACTTTAATTCTTTAACGCTAGTACATAACTATGACTATGAACACTTTTTAACCCGTTTTGTAGGCATTCTTAATCAATTTGGAATCGCACAGCCATGTTGACCATTCTTGTATCGACTTCTACTATTTTTTCTGTTAAAAATTGATTGTAATTTTAATGCTTAAGGATAATCTGTCATTTACATGCCCTCGGGGCAATACAATTTAGTTTTTTTACCGATATTTCTGTCCTATAATTAAAGTTTGGCCAGCATCATTCCCTGGGGCTACCAGTTGTTCATCGTTGGAGATGAAAAAACTATTTCTTCAAACTCCCTACAAACATTATGGGTTCATAGAAACATTTTCAAATTACCACAATTTTTCTAGGAGGTTTGAACTAAGAAATGTTTTCTTATTTCCAACGATGTGCAACTAGTAGCCGCAGAGATTGATGGTCGCCAAATTTTTAATTTAGTACAGAAACATCGTTAACAAACTATGTAAGTAATACAATTGTTTAGTATATAGTGTGCCTTAATATTTCAACACTCGTGTTGAAATACGACGCTTCCTAGCCAAGTTAACCGTGCTTTTTTTCTCATTTTCAAAGGTGGTCGTAGGAAAATATATATTCTTTCTGTAAATTATAATTATAAAGACAAATAAAGGTTTTCCTTTTATCTCGTCAGATCAATCCCTACACGCGTTGTTGCGCAGAGCGACATCTGTGTCGTTGTTAGACACTCTTGAATAAAAATATGTCAAAATGGTCTGTGCTCACTCCTTTAAAATATACTAGTAAACCAGGTATATTAAAAATGACTAATTCTTATTAGATACATTTACCTACTGAGGAATATACAGGGTGTTACATAATGACATGTAGTTATTTTAAAAAGTGTTTCATTGGCCCGTTTAAAGTTGAAAAGTTCATATAAACCTTTATCCGAAGACGCTCGGTTTTCGATATACAGGGGCCAGTTTTTTTTTCAGTTTTGATCAAAAAAGTCGAAATTTTGGTGTGGACTATTATGACATTAGAACACATATTCTGCCTTGAAAAATGTTTTTCTTAAACGAGTGTGGCAAAAATCGTTTGTAAATACATATACATAAGTGTTGTAAAATTTCCACTCTGTACATATAACACCCAACATTTTATGATAAATGTTTGTATGACCTTTTTAACATAAAATTGTTCAATGTATCTCCCGTTAAAATAAATTCATACCACCAAGTAACCACCCTGTATGTCCATGCAAACCTTGGGATTATTTCTAAATAAGCAGAGGCTACCCAAAAATTTGAGCCCAACAGATAGAGTTGTCAGTAAAAAGTTAATCGACCTAATAAGAATTACAGCATTTAAATAGCTTTTTTTAGCGACCTGGTCAATAAGCTATTTACCTAAAATAAATATACTTTAATAAATTGTCTAAAGTTACAATTATGGGCAGTATTTTTTTAACTAGGAACCCCTAACTAGTACTCTTTCGCTGTTTTGTCCTGAAGAGTACATTAAAAAAAATTTGTAAATGTAACATTTTGTGTAATGTCCTCCCATTACCAAGCCACAGGTCCCGTAAAGGAGGACGGGCACCATAAGGACAAGGTTTTCCCTACATTTCCATTGAAATTAAAATATTTTAGTAATGTTCATGCACTGAATCGAACGAAGTCTAAAAAATGTCGACAACTATTCACAATGTAACGTGTGAGCTCACTAAAAATTTGGGAAAAATATGAAGTCCCGATATCATCTCATCGATGACAAATTACTGTATCGTCTAACGAGATAGTTGGTTACACAGAGTACAGACGACAGTGTTGTCTTGCTTACCTTTAACGATTCAGATAAACTGGGAGTAAGCGAGAATACTGTGGTGTTGGCAAAACAAAAACAAGGCATATTATTGGAAAAGCAGGTTCAGGTCCCCCTAAAACGTCTACTAAAGATGAAGATTGCTTAGTTATCTAAGGGATTATCCGTTCGAAACTGCAGTAAAGTCGAAGGAAGAGACGAACTTTCCAGGTTCTGCAAATACTGCTAGAGACAGGGGTCGAAATTCCGATATACGAAGTCGTTGTGGTGTCATATTTTTAACGGAAACAGCACATTAACATTTAAATCAGAATAATTTCTGGAAAACAGTTATATTCTCGCAAGAGTAAACTTTTCAATAATGTAATAATGGGAGAATTAAAGTGTATAGGCCTTTCTGTCTACGGCGAGATTGCCGGTAACCATTGGATGTCAAACAGTCATGTCAAGTCCTGTAAGTTATATTTAAAACACCACGAAAACTGCTGTCATAGTATTCCTTACTTATAGTAACGACAGTGGCGGAACAACGTAGTCACGGACCCGTGTGCGAAAACTTTGCCGGGCCCCCATTATGATACGGAGCATTTCCATTTCTGGTTTTTAATTTTTTGCTCTTTCATTTTTAACTTGGTAAAAAAATTAAAAACACTTTTTCATTGCCGTTTTTTATGTTCTACAAGATGGCGTTATTAGTTTTCAAATTCGCCGTTTTGTTCTTTAGTTACCAACCTCAAGTCAATGTTTTTAAATACGGACCTGGAATTTTAAATACAATTTTAGGGATTTCTAAGCTTTAGAAATTTAATACAATGTACAAATTTTTGAAATTTTAACGTTTTGTCATCTAATAACACGTTTTTCAAATTATCTTTTTCATTTCATTACTGTCCTGAACAGTAGTTCCGCCACTAAGTAACGAAAATATACTAATTAAGAATTTATATTTAAAAAAAATACTGCCTTAGATCTAGGCGTTTTGTGTGATCATTGCATACAAATATTTATACTAAAAGGGGGGCGGGGGGGATGAGGAAGTCAACAGGAGGGACATGTAGTAGTAAGCATAACTAACGTAATTTGTGTCCTCTTAACTAGAATTTAACACGAATTTGTTGATAGCTATCAGACTTAAGTATTAGAAAACAAGTTTCAACACACTTAACATTAACTGCTCACACTCATATATGAATATACAATTTCGAGTAATTTTTTTTTTACTTTAAACGTAGATGATCTCTTATCTTTAAACATAATACAAAATAATATCGTTTGAGCAAGACTTGTTAGTTCACTAATTAAATTTTAATACAGACCTCTCATTTTACACACAAGAAACACTTAAAATATAGTAATTTTAAAGTCATGCATCGTTTTTATTATGACTATTTTCTAGCTGTTAGTATTAGGAACTAATTTTATACCTATACTGTACTTAATATTGTCAAAATGTGAAAATACGTAAACGTATACTAAAGTTGTTTTAAATTATGTCTAAAAAACTTACAGGGTAAGAAACATTACAACGAAAATGTAGCCTACAGGGTTGTGATAAAGAAATGGATCAGTCTTTTATACAGAGTACCACTTACTTGAGTAAGAATAGCTCGGACACGTCAATTTTAATGTTTTTTAATTATTACCTCTGCACGGTTGGATTAAATTTGTTTTTGTAAAGTTTTTTTATTTTCCTTTTATTAAAATTTTTTTTATATTTGTGCAAAATATGAATATTGGCGTCAATCCAAAATTTTAACATAAGACGTATGTATGACTCTAACCAGCGATTTTCGGGCTAGGTTTTTCATGATTAAAAATAAAGTAAATATCGCTCACCACCCCAAAATTGATTTTTTCAGAAATCATGTATCTTAGGAGCGTAGATCTAAGAGCAGTTTTTGGTGCAAATGCTTAGGTTTTGAAATACTCCTTCTTAAGTGCCGTTTTGTATATAAAAATAAAGAATTCTCGTTTCTTCCCGCACTATTTTTTTTTTATTATAAATTATCACACTTCTTCCATAAAAAATGTTTCAATTAAAATGTTTACTTTAATTTTTCTCTTTAAAAATAAATGCCAAATTGCTTTCTGTTTTTGTTGTAAAAATATTTTATTGCATTGGGTTATATTTTTGTTGATTTAAAATAGCTCTAAAAAAGGAAAAACGGAACAGACAAGTATATAATTTTTTTTTTTTATGATAAAACACCTGCACTGTAGGAAAAATCCTTTAAGGCGCTCTGGGAGCGGTGCGTGTGCGAAGAAAGCAAATAATACAAAAATACTATAAAATATTATTCTTTTTACTCGTTTTTCTAAAAAATTGCATCATAAATCAATAACTAAAACGATATGCGTCAAAAACCTTAATCTCTATATAAAAAAGGTCTTTTGGAAGGATTCCTACAAGACCTTTTGTAATCTAAGCCAAGAATACATTATTTAAAAATTTAAATTAAAGGTCCAAGCGTGAGACGAAAAATTAGATTGCAATTAGAATTTTAGACCCGAGCTCCTAGGCTCGGGGGAGGGAGGGGAGGGGGCTGCAGCCTGGCAGCCCCTTCCCCTGAATACGCCACTGGGTATAGGACATGTTTCATAAAAATGTCCAGAATTGATCGTAGAATCTAATGTTAAAATATTTATAAATTCTAAAAGTGACGGGTCCCAGTGATTCTTGATGATGTGGTACTCTGTATAAAAGGCTGTACAGTTTCTTTATCACAACCCTGTATACTTGTGACAAACTAACTTGTAAAAAATCTCCTGCTAAACACGTCTTATTTAATGATTAGATCTATGTTCTGTGATACTTTGTTATGTCTATACGTTTTAACTCTAGTATCTATCTCTATTAAATTAAATTTTGGATTGGTAAGGTACATCTTAAGAGAATTTACGGCAAATACATACTAGTACCCTTATTACTAGAAACTTAAAATAAGTAGGTCGCTAGGGTAAAGCTAGAAATAAAACACTTTGGCCAAATGTATAAAGAGCAGACGTTTTTATTGTTTCGTAGCTACATCGAAATGCATTTCTTTAAAAACTACCGTATTTTACCAGTCTAACTTGTATCTTAAAACGAAAGGGCGTCTAAAGATAACTTATACAACAACTATTTCGCTAATTTAATGAGGAATTGCACTATAGTTAAAAGGCCCGTATTGTTTTATAATCGATTTAAATTTAAAACTTATCCAAGATATCTCTGTACATCAGTCGAATTGGTCTAAATTTTACTTCAACTATGTTTAAAATTTACTTTTACCGTAAAATTACACTAACAGGTCAAGATAACTATTTTATACCGTAAATATAAAGTACAATTAATTTACTGAGAAACAATTCCACTGGTAATTTTTATTAACTTTTTTTGTTTTCGTGAAACCAAACTAGACAAACTTTATAGTACTTGTTACGTCGAGTTCAGATCTATTTTCAAAATAAAATCACAACCGGGTTTACCGCACGGGCGGAAAACGCCGACATAGCGGCTCCTAAATTATGGATGTGGTTGGTTAAGTCAAGTCAATGTCAATCAAAATATAATTTTCCTAAGGACTTTAAAAAAATATAAACATCTGTAAGGTTAGAATCCATAAAGATTGACAATGGTGACATTTAATTTATTTTAGAATAACATCAAAATTCTCTATATCATAAGGTAAGTAAAAAATAGCTTAAGAGAAATTTGTAATTAACTATCTGCAGTACTTAGAGATCTATCTAATTTTGACTATATTTTATTGTTAAAAGATATATTCGCAAAGCGCACTAACACAGAGTTTCAAACATTTCTCTATGTACAGGTAGTTTTCTTTGATTTTGACCAAAACCATTTCCATAATGAATCTTTTGTCTCCTCTCCCCTGTTGCTAACAAGTCAGTTAATCAAAAAATAATAATAGAAATGACGTCACCACCAGCTGCGATGTTAACAAACGGGCATGATTCTTGATGTTAGTTTTGGACTTGTATTATCTATATCTATTTTAAATCACGACGTTTTAACAGGTAAGTATCTCCAGTCGTCTTCAGGTGAATACAGTATAGACCTAAAGACAACTATAGATACTTACCAGTTGAAACGTTGTGATTTAAAAACCAATAAAGACAATGCAAATTCAAAACTCTTGTATCATTCAACAATTTGTTGATATAAATAACAGGAAGTTTAGCTTAGCGGCACATGCAGGATGTCATTTTTCTTATAATTCTTCCATGGATCATCCCACAAGCATCGGGTGTGCGACATAGT
Source organism: Polydrusus cervinus (assembly GCA_935413205.1). NCBI lineage: Eukaryota > Metazoa > Arthropoda > Insecta > Coleoptera > Curculionidae > Polydrusus > Polydrusus cervinus. The sequence continues at coordinate 19,987,198 of OW284519.1, read as the reverse complement.
CCCCCACTCCGCTCCAGAGCTGAGGTCCACGCTGAGGTAGACACGATGCGTGGGGATGAATGAATGACCAATTTCATTAAAGATTGTGGGGCGAGAACTAAAGAAAATTACCTGTATAAAGACTATGTTGAGACAGATCTATAAAAATACATCCCAAAACGTTTTGGGAGCCTCTTCAAACATTTAAAAGTAGACCTCAATTCAGCATAAAAATACTATAAACGTTGCTTTAAGTACCGCAAAACAAAAATCGTTAACCAGTGCGCTTAGAGCTTATTTTGTATAAGTAGATTAACTCTAACATCTAACTATTTTAAAATAAATTACGTTTAAAATACAACAGTTCTTTAATTCAAATGCGTTTAAATGTATATTAATATATTCGTGTGGTCTCTTGAATAATTTTCTATTTAACTTTAAAAATACTTTTCGAAAACATAGAATTACCTAGGCTTTTTGTCAGGTATTCGATAATAATTTGTTTCAAAATGTGACACGCCCCAACTTTTAACTAGTCTCGAAGAAATTACTTAAAACGATAGAGAATAGTTTCCAATGTAAAATTCGGACCTTTTCTAATTCAATCATTATTCACGAAACAGAATTTTTAAGAGCAGTGTAATAGGTGCATAAATATCCTTAAGTGTTTATCTGTGTAATATAGCTTTATTAAATATTTATTTACAGCAGTTAATTTTTATCCCTCCACCACATAAGAAAGGGAATCTTTACTTATAAGAAGAAAGTCAAAAAATACTACTTCTCCTCCTTATTGCCTGTTAAATTCGTCTTAATTTAAAAAAAAAAATTACGTCCAAATTATTACAGCAAGAAAAAACTTTCTGTTAGCTTTCCATATGATTTGAAGATAACAGGTTTGCTCCCTTGACAGTGTGCATTTCTGACGAGAATTTACCTGTACAGCACAATACAGGAAAACCTCACAAATGCATTGGCACTGTTCGGCCTGTTATGTCAATGTCTGTCAAAATTTTGACATATCTGAACTTATTTCGAAATGTAAGAATGCGTTGATTGACACGAAAGACCCGACAGTGTTAACACATCTACGGGGTCTGCTTGCATTGTGCCATATAACTAAACTGTAGTCAGAAATACAGACTATTAAAAAAGCAATACTTACTTTTAAATAAAACAAGGCTAAAAAATACCCAAAAAAATATTCCATTTTCCAAAGAAAAAATTATCAAGGCATTTCTAGTCTTTGATTTTACTAAACGGAAGCAGTACTTCTTGATCTTCTCTGTATGTATTGATTTTAGAATAAAAATTGGTCTACTTCAACCAGATATACTAATAAACCGATTTGAAAGTTCAACAGTTTTTATCTATATATGTTTCAACTATGTAAACATTGCTCATGATCGCAGATTGTCACACTGAATTAAAATTTGGAAAATGCGACAAACATTTACTATTTTATATGTTTAAACTTTCCTATTATTATTTTTGCTTTTTTTAAATCTCACAACCTTAAATTAATAATTATAAAAGAACACTCGGTTAAAATAAACATCTTAATATTTGCCATTTTGTATCAGTGAAAAACGGTAATCTAACTTAACTTGTCAGTATTAGCAGGACTATTCTGTATTCGTATTGCAGTGGCAGCCTAAAATTATTCAGTGCTACAGAATCAAATAAAAATAATAATAGATTGTCTCCACTCAACGTTTAGGGTAGTTTTTTCGTATTTATTGACCAAAATTCAAAAAAATCTTGATACTTTTCTATCAGTTGAGAAAAATAAGTAAATGAAAAAAACCGGTACTGTAATGGGTGGTTGAGATAGGTACTGTAATACGTTGTTTTTACGCTTTTTAGGAGGTTAAATTGTAAGTTCCTTTGTATCTTACAAAACGCCCTGATGAGGGCCTTCCTGGGCCGAAACGCGTAGTCCTAATATATATTTTTAAGAAGGAAGATACATCAAAAAACTTACCTACCTAGTTTTTTTTCTATATCTAGGAGACTCCGGACTTTAAACGATGCTCTTTGAAAATATGGAATACTTCTTTGAATTAAACGATGCTATTTTCTTGCAATTGAAGTTGGCATTAACAATAAAAGTACTTACAAACTCTTTATATTTATCCTTACCAGTACAGAATAGCCCTGTAAAAATAACTTACTCTCTGCGGTCAAAAAAGCTTTTTAAAAGCAAGAATAGTTAAGTTTAAGTTGATAAATATAGTAATATTAAAGTAAATGTTTATTTTACAAGAAATGTCCTCTAGAATCATCAATTTTCGATATGCAGATGTAGCAAAGCGTAATGACCAAACGAGTGTTCGATGAATCACTAACAAACAGACAGAAACGGCCCTGATTACTTATTTCCTTATAACATACACATAATGTCGATATTTAAGTTACCATATTAGGGAAAATCTATAGTTTAACTCTTTTATAATATAGATCACAACCACTTAGTCCGCTTATATATTTTTAACTATTAGAATTATTTATAAGGTAATATAATTTAATTACGCTAAAAATGGTTCAAGTCTTTTTGTACTAAACTAAAAATAGGTATAGTTATTAATAAATAATTTTCTAATAAAAAAAATTAATGAAAAACAATATAAAATAATGATCAACAACAATAAATGTATACAGGGTGGGCCAGGAGTATATCGAACTGCATTTACCTAACACCATATCTAAGGTCTGCTACATCCATCTCATCGTAACTTTACCAACAAGATAATTTCCAAAGTAACCACTGTTTCCATAGAAATTATCTGGCTGGTAAAGTTACCAGGAAATGGATATATAGGGCAACGGTCCATTAGATCCATCTCCTGGTAACTTTAGCAGCCAAATAATCTCTATGAAAACAATTGTCTCAACAATGGTTTCTTTGGAAATTATCTTCTTGGGAAAGTTATCAGGAGATGGATATTCATCAGGAGATGATCAGGTCCACTAGATCCATCTCTTGGTAACTTTACCGACAAGATCATTTCCAAAGAAACCACTGTTTCCATAGAAATTATCTGGCTGGTAAAGTTACCAGAAAATGGATATATAGGGCCAAAGGTCCACTAGATCCATCTCCTGGTAACTTTAGCAGCCAAATAATCTCTATGAAAACAATTGTCTCAACAATGGTTTCTTTGGAAATTATCTTCTTGGGAAAGTTATCAGGAGATGGATATTCATCAGGAGATGATCAGGTCCACTAGATCCATCTCTTGGTAACTTTACCGACAAGATCATTTCCAAAGAAACCACTGTTTCCATAGAAATTATCTGGCTGGTAAAGTTACCAGGAAATGGATATATAGGGCAAAGGTCCACTAGATCCATCTCCTGGTAACTTTAGCAGCCAAATAATCTCGATGGAAACAATTGTCTCAACAATGGTTTCTTTGGAAATTATCTTGTTGGGAAAGTTATCAGGAGATGGATATTCATCAGGAGATGATCAGGTCCACTAGATCCATCTCTTGGTAACTTTACCAACAAGATAATTTCCAAAGTAACCACTGTTTCCATAGAAATTATCTGGCTGGTAAAGTTACCAGAAAATGGATATATAGGGCCAAAGGTCCACTAGATCCATCTCCTGGTAACTTTAGCAGCCAAATAATCTCTATGGAAACAATTGTCTCAACAATGGTTTCTTTGGAAATTATCTTGTTGGGAAAGTTATCAGGAGATGGATATTCATCAGGAGATGATTAGGTCCACTAGATCCATCTCTTGGTAACTTTACCGACAAGATCATTTCCAAAGAAACCATTGTTGAGACAATTGTATCCATAGAAATTCTCTAGCTGGTAAAGTTACCAGGAAATTAATATAGACGGCCTAAGGTCCATTAGATCCAGCTCCTGGTAACTTTATCGACAAGATAGTTTCCAAAGAAACCATTGTTGAGACAATTGTTTCCATAGAAATTATCTGGCTGGTAAAGTTACCAAGAGATAAATAGAGCGGGCCTAAACAAAATTAGTAACAAACATTATGTTGTCGTTTGAAAGCAACCTCGTTAAGTCAAAATGAGACGCTTGCAATGCCCTATCAACCCACATATATGTGTAATTGATTTCAACATAATCCAGGCGCACCCAGCACTAAATATTTTTTTTTAATTAAATTGTAGGTATTTAGTTTATAAAATGTTCAGTCATTGTTGTAGTTACTGTGTCCGATGCGCCATTCTAATTTTAAAAAATTAAAAAAAAACCTCCTTAGTCAAAATCAAAATGGCGACGAACAGAGCGTACCTAATACTTAACACTTAAAACATTTAAAAACAGTAACATCTTAAAAAGTTTACTAAAAAACTCGCTTATGTCAGAATATCCTAGTATAGTTACAGCCCAGATCTAAATTATATGTATGATATTCCTATAAAGCTACTGTTTTAACCTTAAAAATGTGACGTGGTTGTGCACTATTTATTTATTTACAAAAATTAGTTAACCTTTTAATTAATATAATTATAATTTACTTAAGTTAGGCTATCCGCCGGGGACGATATAGTTTAAAATTACCTTAGAATATGACCATTAAATGTTACCTAGCAATTTATATACAAATACATGTCCTAAATTTGATAGGTTTCTTTAGATTGTTAAGTTTAAAATTAAAAAAAAATAATGCGACTAGAGTTTGGGATCCTAAAACGTAATTAAAATTGAAGTAAATAGTCTGACAATAAAGAAACTATTTTGACCTATACTATCCTAATAGCTACTATATTAGATGTTTATTTAACTATAAGACAACTGGGGAAAGCTTATCATTATAACTAATATAGTGATATGTAAAAACTATAACCAAAAGTAAATTTACCTGCCGTATAATAATAATTAGCATCACTGACAGACTACGTACAATGAAATGGGGAGTAAAAAGAATTTCTAAAGCTAAAGTTAAAGAAATGCATTTGTCTTCAGTAGATATCCTAACTTTATAACAAAAATCAACTTAATTACTAAAAATATAGGAATCACAACTGTTTATCTATCAGAGCGTTAAAAAAAACTCTAATTAAAAATAATAAAATAAAGAAACCGGTCGAGACAGCCTAACTTCTCGCGAGAGTTGATGATGCTGATTTGAGAGAAATCTCAATAAAATTTTAAGAGAAAATTTACGAAAATTTCCCTTAAAACAGTCCAAAGTCATAATAGAAATATGCATTAGACGATATAGTGGTCCTTACGCTTGCCCGATAGTATTTTTAACACCTAAAATTATTGTAACGATCTCAAGCAAACTTAAAGACTACGTTCACACATATCTTACATTATCGTAAACATTAATCAATAGTTAATAAGATATGAGGTATTTTTCGATTTAAATCTTCAAATTCTAAATAGTATTTATTTACTTGTAAAAATTACTTCAACAAGTAGTATTTTCGTGAGCTGTTTCAGGCCTTTACTAAATGTTGCAACACTTTTTCTTCCCTATTTATAAAATTTTACTCTTTTTTCTGATTTTGTCCCATAAACCAAACTCTTAAAAAGGAATTTTAGTTAAAAAGCCGTTTTCTTAATGGAAGGTACATTTTCATTATTTTATATTCAACCAAATGTTTCTTTGATCTGTAGCTTCAAAGCAAAAAACACTAGAACAATAAGTTTCACGCAAAAGTTGTAGAGCATTTAGTTCTGAATAAAAAAGTGAATAATCATTTTTACGACATCTTTACAGGGTGTCCCAGATAACGACTTACAGGGATCTTGCGCCCTATTAAATTCTGCAACATTGTGTCTTCAAATTTAAAAAAAAACTCCGAATCCTTTTGAAGATATTTGGGCAAAAATTCAAAATTTCGAGATTTCGTTTTTATTTTTTTCTGATTCTATTAAAAAAGATATGTTCAAATAAAGTGTACATTCTTATTGCAATTTGTTCTCCTCTATAAGTTGCTGTAATTACAAGTAATCCGAAGTTTCTTTTTTTCAAACCCATCATCAACTTTGCTTTATTAAATAATCGGGAAATATTGTTTTATTATTTTTGAATTCCCTTCCTCCTTTATAAATCAATGAAGTATCACACTTAATGTTAATACCACGTTTTGGACCTAAAAACCCATCATCAATCGATCCTCCTTTAAAAAAAGCAGCGTTCTAAGGAAAATTCAGCGTTTGTTCAACACAACAATCAGATTTGTTCATTTGTGTTTCTCAAAACTCTACAAAGCTGTCCACTTACGTTACTTTTGAACGTAGTTGAATATTTAATAAAATTAATTTTCACTAATTTAGGGTTAACAAAAATATTTCATCGAATTCAGTTTTTTTTAATTGAATATTTATTTTGTTCAGACGATACTTTTAATGTAAAAACAGAGAAGTTAGTGGTGCAAAATCTAGTTAGGTCGTCTAATAATACTTAAAAATAGTCAACGCGGCAGTTAAAAGGGCGCTTTTCTGTCTGTCCGTTGTCGATCGGCAACTATCGTGCCTGCTAGGAGACGCTCGGCAATGGTCGCGCCTACTCGGTCGACCACGTGACCCGGCGTTCGGGCATCGTCGGTTAATAGATAGCATTTACTTATTATATATTGTTACACAACAAACTACGACATACCCCTAGTTTTTTATAGATTAAATATATGCAGAGAAAAACTTTGGGTTTTTCTCTTGTTAGTAATGCGGAGTTGACCGACTGACTGAAAGAAATGGGGTGAATTATTTGTTTGGGGGCGGAATGGTTGTTGTTTTAGGTCGTCTTAAATTGTATATTGAAAATTTTTAGGCATTTTCCGCTTAGTTTTAGTCATATGCTTGATAGATGGTTAAAAAGAGAAAGTTTTAACTTTAAACACACCCAAAACGACACCAAACTGACCCGAAAACAGAGCGTTAGACGCCCCGCTAAACCCCCAAGTCTCGCAGTCAGTGGGACAGCTCGACCACGGCCGCGGAGACTGTCCTGACGGCCAGTCCCGCGTTCGCGACCGCGGTTGGGGCTGGGCCCTGACCTTCAATAGGTTGTCATGACGCCGGCCACTCCTTGAAGTCACCAAAGTGTTTCGCACCTGCTGGTTGCTGCGGCTGGCTGGAATAGCCGCTGGAGTCGGCCGCACCATACTGGGCGGTGGACCGGGCCGAATAATCTGAATAAGACCCATAAGCGGAACCATAGGAGGCGGGACCATAGTCGGAACCTGGTTTGGAGGCGGTGCCTGCGGTGGGTGCGGTACCGGGAGGACCGGAGGGCGTGGCACCGGCCGACTGGCCTCCGCGAGAGTAGACATCGCCGGTGGCCATGTAGCCTGTGGACGAGAGGGAACGAGTGTGAAGCGTTGCCCAAGGGCGGGACCTCGTGAGAGGGGAGGAGGTGCGCGTAATACAACGTACTTTCGTATCAGTTTGCGCACGTACTCACTTTTTTGTATTATTATAGTGATTGCGCGTAGGTTTGATACAAAAAACGTTGACTAGTTATGTTAGTACATTAAAAATACCAAGATATCAAAAAGTATTGCTATTGGACAGGTAGACAGATAATTGACATTAGTATTACGTATAAGGTTAAGTTCTAACAAAGACAAAACTGACAATTGTAGTTTATCTGTCCCAGAGCCGTGCATTATCTGGGACTCCCCCGTGGCCTAATTCTGTAAATCGAGGAACAGCCTTCTTATGACATCATTCGCTTCCCCGTCATACGATTTTGACGGTTTCAAACTAACTCCGCCCATTTATCTCATGAGAAGGCTGTTCCTCGATTTCGAGAATTAGGCCTCTGGGTACTTAATGCACAAGGCAGTACACATATACCCGAAACTGTCCAATAGCCTCTTATATTTTCCGACACATCCTGCAAAATTCATTATTGAGCCGATTCTGTAACGGTATTTACACCGATATAAACTTACAGCGACGTATGACCACTAACTGACGTATATGTCAAGTTTAAATTAATTTGAAAAGCACCCTATTATGGAGATGTAAAATCGATCACAAAAACGTACCATTAACGCCCGATTGCATAAATGTGCCATACCTATCACCGAAACTTCATCAATCATTGTAATCATATTTTCGGTTACATTTCCCAACGACTGTGAATTGATATTGAAAAGTCAAAAGAAAGCTTGAACAAAAACACATGGGAATTTACGAAAAATAAGTTTAAATTTATTGTAACGAAATACATAATTACAAGGCGCTATTTTAAGTTACTTTCGATTGAAGATAAGAACGTATGTTAGTACACAACACTTGAAAATCCTTTTTTTTTAATTTTAAACACACGCTTCTATAATAATAATTTAGTAGTACACGCCGACGGAACAAACTCTGAAGATCATCTTCATCTCCTACCTGAGGTTATATTTAATATAAGGCTTAGCTTATCTTAGCAAATAGCTACCGATATCGAAAATTGCCATGGTCGAAAGCAGTCATGAAAGTGAAAACCAGCGTCTTAGTTTAAAAGACAATGACATCTAACATTCGACCGACTGAACGTGAGTAGGCTACTTTAAAGATGATTTCAAGCTGAGACAGTCATTTTGAATTTCATTACTGTCCTCGACCAAGGATAATTTTTGAAATTTCGATAATCTGGCTTATAATAGAACCTACCAACATAAGCTCAACCTTAGATTAAATGTTAGGAGTAAAGAGAGATGTAAACGGGCAGAAATATTCAATGTAAACAGGGGGTAAAGTTCTTCCCTCGTTCCAGAAAAAATCTAATGAACTGTTTTATCATTAAACCTTATCATTTGAAGGTTGCTAACAATGATGTTTTGTATACATGTACCCCGAGCTTTAATTATTTTATTTGTTTTCAAAACAAAACTCCCTATATCACATAAACAAAACGTAATTCGAGGTTTCAAAATCAATATATCAACGTTAAACCTAACGCGCCCTAACGAAACCTCCAACCTAAAACATAGATGTCGCTATCTCCTCCCCATAGGCGCCCGCCAAACGGGCTACGTTCTCACTTGCGTTTATAACCGTAATACACCTACCCGAGGGACCGGTGGAGCCGCTGTTCTGAGGCATGTTCCAGCTGTTCCAGGACGCTGCGCCACTGCCTATATGCACGGAGAGCCCCAAATTGGTATGTTTTATCGCAGCGGGGGCTATGCCTTTGCGCAAAAAGATATCTGAAAGACCTACGGTTACCGATCTTCTAACGCAGGCAACCAAAAATACACAATGACATTTCTGTTAAGGTTATGGCTTTGAATTTCAACATTTAAAGAAAGCCGAATAGATAGGCGCACTATGATTCATTCGCTACGTAAGAACCGACGTGACTTCGGCGCGCGCCGTCTTTTATTGCATAAAATAATTCAATATCTTGTGTCTGAAATCGATCGAAAATGGAGACATACATTAGTTCGTCTCCAAAAACGGTTGCCACATTTTTGCACTGATCCGTCGTTCTTTAAATATTGAAATTCAAGGTTATGGTTAACAATAATATTGTAAGACATTATTATGAATGTAAAGTAACTGTTTTACTGTCAGAATTTGTGTTCATAGACATGTCAGGATAGAATGAGGTCTTTCAAATGTTTTTTTCGCGGAGAGGCAAATCCACCGCTGTTTTTATGTATTTAATTAGGGTTAGTGGTACCTTACACAAGTGACTTACCTCGACACTTGAGTATTAAGGTAGTGTATCAAAATTTCTTATTACCTTACTATACTGGTGATTATTGATTCTTACATCATACTACTACCTATTTTTTTAAATAAAGTGAGTTTATACAAATGTTTAACTTCTTGACTACTGATAAAATACGTCATTAACTTGAAATGCACACCTATTATAGGTACACAGACTTCTTAAGAGCAACAAAAGGAAATTTTCATTTAATTTCAATATACATGGTGTCCATGAAATGACTGTACATTCACCACAAATTCCTTAATGAAAAATAAGTCGATTTAGGCAAACTTACCTATATGCAATGTTGCTTCGTTTTGCCGCTACAGGGCGCTAAAGTTTTCAAATTAATATCGTTTTTTTGGAATAATTTCTAAACGCGTTTATCGATTTCCACTATTTTTGGAACTAAGAATGACCACTATTAAGAGCGTGTTTTGACGTATACGTCATCTTTTTTAATACCTGCAAATTTAAAAATGGCGTGTGATTGGTAATTAAAAGTTCCCCTTTTTGTTACCCCCCGTATAAATGACTTTAATTATTTCTCTGACACTAGCTGACTTTACGTTGAAACTTTTTTGTTCTTGTAAAAATTTAGCCAGACATGCAGTTTCTCTACAAAAAAAATATTTATGTTGCAAAACATGAACAAGTTTCGAACAATTGTTATAAAAATCAAACTAGTTGGTAGTTATTTAGAATTAATTTTTTTTAATGTTTCTCGTTCTGAATAAACAGCAATGATGAATTACGGTATGGTAAATATTTTTTTGCAAAGAAACTGCATGTCTGGCTAAAATTTTACAAGAGACAAAAAAGTTTCAACATGAAGTCAGCTAGTGTTAGAGAAATAATTAAAGTCATTTATACGGGGGGTTACAAAAAGAGGAACTTTTAATTACCAATCACACGCCATTTTTAAATTTGGAGGTATAAAAAAAGATGGAGCATACGTCAAAACACGCTATTAATAGTGGTCATTCTTAGTTCCCAAATTACTAGAAATCGATAAAGGCGTTAGAAATTATTCAGAAAAAACAATATTAATTTGAAAACTTCGGCAAAACGAAGCAACATTGCATATAGGCAAGTTTACCTAGATCGCCTTATTTTTGGTTAAGGAATTTATGGTGAAGCGTTGTAGTCATTTCATAAACACCCTGTTATAAATAAAGGTCAAAATATTATGTAGTAAAATAGGTCTCAAAGTATATCATCATGGCTTTTGGCTATTCTATCTGTTGTATATTTGAAAGGTTTATACGCTTGACAGAAGTAGAATTTCAATGTCACTCGTTTAGCATTATTTTGCACAGGAATCATGTCCCATTTATTAAGAGCAGGTAGACTCATCCCGTATTTGATAAATTTACAGAGTTTGTCATTCATATTGTTAATTGACCACAGGGCCGGTGCAATTACGATATATTAAATAATCTAATCAGTGTTGATTTGAAAGCCTGTGTTGTATTGTGAATTTGAGAAATTTGTTAAAGTTAGAGTTACAAAAGATCAATTTTTTTTAAATTCTGCACCGATTTTTACTCTTAAAATAGCTTTTTACATACATTTATACATTTTATCTAGAAATTTGCATTTTGTGTATTGTTGTCAAAAGCCAAGACAATATACGAACATTTTAACATTGGTTTTAGGAGGCTCATTTATCAAATGAAGTCACCTCAAAAAATATTTCAAAACAATTAATTCATCATAAAGTTAATGACGTATTTTTTTGTGTCGTAACTGTGCAATGTATGTAGCAAAATATTTAAAATTATCCATTTATAAAATTCTGACCGCTAATTTTATTATCTTGTAAACCTATAATAAAATCAAAACTCCATCGCCAAGCAAAAACTAGCCTGGTATCAGCTTGTTTACACGCTTCACGACGGGCCAATTTGAGTATATCAATTACGTGAAATATATTCAGCGATTAATGACAACTTACTTTCTAAGTGAATAAATAAAGTAAACCTTTCGAATTCGTGAATCTTTAAAGCTACGTTTAGTGCCATATTCGGCATTTAATTTTGTTTTAACACTAAATAAAATAAAAGCAAAAAATGAAATTTTGCCAAATTAGATCACATTTTTTTTCTTTTATTATTTTGCGAATTCAAACTTGATAAAACGAACAAGTAGCTTATTGACCAAAAAACGAATGCAACTTTGGCAGTAGCTTTTCATTTACAAGCTTTAAAAATAGGCGGTCACAACTCTAGTAATCGATGATTTGTAAAAATAATAAAATTACACAAAACTTTTTTTTATCGCGTAATTCCGGATCAAAAATTGATTAAAACTACTTCATTTTGACATTAAATCAATCTATATTTAAAAAAACATGGTTGTACTCTTTACCAATAAAAAATTAACAATCTAAAAACACTTCTTTTTAGAGAATAACCAATTAACAAACCTCTAAAAACAGGATACAAATTTACGCATTGCAGTAGAAGATTGTGATAGCAAAGCAGAGTTGTCAACCTCCACTAAATATACAGGGTGATTCCTAAGTTGATACTTCTTTTTTAGCTGCCTATAGAAGGCATTAAAATAACCAACATTTTTAAATACCTCTTTTCAAAAAACTTAAAAATAGGCGAGATACAGAAGTAAAAAATCTAAGTGCGCGGGCCTGGTCATTAAAAGGTAGCCTGCTATACTTTATGTTGTTTGTCTTATCTCTTATTACTCATGCAATTTACGGGTCGGTGGTGAGTTATTTGGCATTCCGCTGCGGTGTGTTTTTCTGAAGCAAGTTAATTTTAAATTGGTGACACGTGAAAATGGTAAAATTTTAAAACAATGAACTAGTAGATATGGTGCTAATTTACAGTGAGTGTCGTCAAAGTGCGGCTGCTGCGAGATTATACGCAAAACGCTTTCCCTTGCGGGCTCATCCTACACCCAGAAGTTTTCTTTATTTTTTCAACGGGAAGTTAGGCAGGACCGTATTTGATCCATAGTGTAATAAATGAATTGGTGACACGTGAAAATGGTAAAATTTGAAAACAATGAACTAGTAGCTGTTTAAAGGTTGGAGACAATGACGTTTCTTGAACGGCAGTAGAGTTTTGGACTTGCATTGTCTTTATTTGTTTATAATCACTACGTTTCAACTGGTAAGCATCTCCAGTCCTCTTCAGGTGAAAACTGTATTCACCTGAACACAACTGGAGATTCCAGATTGCCAGTTGAAACGTACTGATTATAAACAAATAAAGACAATGCAAGTCCAAAACTCTACTGCCGTTCAATGAACTAGTAGATATGGGGCTAATTTACGGTGGGTATCGTCAAAGTGCGGCCGCTGCTTCGAGATTATGCGCAAAACGCTTTCCCTTGCAGGCTCATCCTACACCCTGAAGTTTTCTTAAAGTTATTCAATGGACAAGTTAGGCAGGACCGTATTTGATCCATAGTGTATTTTTGAGTTTTTTGAAAAAGGTATTTAAAAATGTTGTTTATTTTAATGCCTTCTATACACAGCTAAAAAAGAAGTATCAATTTAGGAATCACCCTGTATGTACATAAGAGCAATATCCAATATTTTCCAAGTCTGTTAACATGGCATCTGGCTGTTATATTTGCGATCTGAAGGTTGCCTACCTTTTCTAGAGGCCTTCGTTCAATAATCAATTGTAACGATCAGCTGTCAGATGCGCTAATTATTTTCAGCATGCATTATTTAAAGTGAGCTTTTTGTATTTTGTGATTTTATTATATAGTTTTTTAAATATTAATACACCGTATATTGTGATAAAATGGTAAGTCAGTTTGAAGTGTATCATCGCAAGTAGTACCCCCTCTATTTTATCCACTTTCCCGCGCTGACTGCTTATAGTTTTCTAACAATAATTTTAAGGTTTAAAAAAAGTTAAGGAGAAAACCACCCTTTAAATTCAAAATTTCCAATCTCGATTTACAGGCTAAAAAATGCATATTACCGGGCTAGGCAGGAAAAAAACTCACGAGTGCGCGTTTATGGTTTATGAGAAGCTTGAAAGAATTCATTCGTAAGAAAACAACGTAGTTATAGAATGGCATCATAAAAACTGGGTTTAATCAATTTTTGACCTCAACCCCTTTACAACTTAAGGTTTGAATACATAAAGCATAATCGACCGCAATATTGCGGTTGAACTTAGCAATGTTAATTACACGAGCGAAAATATCCCATTACAAGCTCAACTGCAACACTGCAGTTAATCATATTTACTTATAATGCATCAAGGTAACTTTTATCTAACTAGTGCATATTATTATGATGAGTAATAACAAAATTGAAGAAAAAAGCTACAAAATCAACTAGAATATGACTGGAAAATTTAATACAGTAAATATACATACAGGGTGTCACAAAATACGTTTTCGACATCCCGTATAAATTATATTAATTAGTTACCAAGTTGCATTAAAGTTGTGAAACTAAATACTATTGATAAAAATAATCTACTGATAAAAATGTGACTCACCATAGGATCCGTATCCTTGCTGAGTCGGGGGGGCTCCGTAGCTGTTACCCCACTGTGGAGGTGGCCCCTGGGGAGCAGGTGGTGCGCCCCATCCTTGGTACGATCCAGGACCAGACGGTGTACCGTACCCAGCATTGTATTGTTGTTGTGGTGAAGTTCCCCAACCCTAAGAAATTTTTTTATTATAAATTTCATCCAGAACAAACTTTAGCGTTCAATAGTTTTGAACTGGGTTCTTTTTTGTAACAAATGGTCGTGTGAATAAACAAAACTGTCGGTACTGGTCCCGTAAAAATCCTTACGGGATTCGAGATACTCAACGTCTTAATGTGTGAGGAGGCAGAATTGGTGACCAAGTCATCGGGGCTAATAATTTTTGAAGACAATCTAAATGGGTCGTTATATTTCAATTTTTTTGATAGCTTTGAATGCTTTATTTCCTTATCACGCAAATGCAGATATTCATGATGATAAAATTGAGTGGCCGACAAGATTACCAGATTCTAAACCCCTTGATTATTTTCCTTGGACAATTTATTCATGAAAATTTCAGGAAATTACATTTTTAATTATTTTACAAAGAGCACATATTTGTTGACCCGAAAGACCGGCTGGCCAAAAAAGTCCGACAGGTCCGTCAGACTCGGTAAGCCCGGAAAAAATTGTTAGGGCCCGAAAACCCAGGGCCCGAAAACCCGAGCCTTAATTGATTAAATGGCCCGACCTGAGCCCGAAAGTTGAGCCGGGCTACGTTAAGGCCCGATGCGAAAACCAGGCATGGGCAGGCCTCTAATTTAGATGCTATGAAAGTTTTCATTAGCGTTTAAAAAAAAATAAGTTTTAGCTTCAATGAAGAATGGTAAAATTCATGGAAATTAAAAAAAAAATGTCAACTATAATACACATACAAATACCTACATTACTAAATATTAAAAAAATCTGTAATTAAGAAAACAGAAAAAATATGGTACAGTAAATATCAGACACTTACCAAGTACCCTTGGTTCATATTGGGGCCCATGGGAGCACCCATGTTCATTGGTGGACCGCTCATCTGACCATTGGGCCCCTGCATCATGCCCATTGGAGCTTGTGGTGGGCCCCATGCGGAAGCATCATTACCTCCCATCTTGTTACCTCCCGAACCATCCCTAGGTTCTGCTTTTTTAATTTCAACCTGAAAGAAACGGTTCAATCAAATATGCATTGTCCGCAGAACTGAAGGTGAAGTCGAATCGAAAACCACAACTATACAGATAGATTGTGTACCGCAGGCGAAACCAGGAGTGGTACTATATTGATAGGCTCTTTCACTATTCTATAATTGATAGTTTATCATCAATAACACTATTGCTAGGTCATACCATGAATTTTTTGTAGCTCATTGAAAACATGCACAATTTCCACAAATATTAAAAACGCAAAACTGGCCCGATTACTCGATGACATCGATCCGATTAAATTTTACAGTGAGCATCGTTACCGATCTTTTACTTGTCATGACGGTGTTTTTGTTTACATCCGAATTATTGTGGAATTTTGATGTATTTTTGTTTAAAACAACTGTTATTTTTATTTATTTGCTCATAGAGCAGAAAGATCGACAAATAACTTAGTTTAGACTTTTTCCAACTGTCATTTCATTACCTTGGTCTTCTGTCAATAATTTCGGTGTTGCCACATGTGAAATATTTTATGCTAGTTAAATAATATGTTTGTTTCTAGAACTTTAATAGCTTATTTTAAGACAAATATAGATAACGTTTTGGATATAACGATTTTTTTTTAATTTTTCCGCATAAGTCCGTTTTGGACAATTATTTCTATTTAATTACTTTTCAGGTCTTGTCATTGTATTATAATACAATTTTAGAGAAAAATTGGCAAAGCTGCTGTTTTCATGACGTATTTTCGATAAAGTCCGTGTTTTTGTTCAAATAGTTATTTATTTATTTATTTTCTGTGATGGCTTAAAAAATCAAAAAGTACAAACACAGAAAATATTATTTTTTTGTTCCTTTACTTATACACTACAACCAAAATCAAAATTTAGTGAAATAGCCCATTAGGTGATTAATAAACTGCTGGACAATCGCTTTCGAGCAAGAAAAATTTCGCCTAAATTTACGTGTAGTGCGATACAGTTAATATTTTCTGAACCAGATATGATATCGACCTACGGTTTTCAATGGTTGATAGATTCATCCCTTGAGAAACAATTGTCAATGTTGGATTTACTTTAACTGTTAGAAAATTTTATATACAGGGTGTTAGAGAAGACGATGATTTTTGCTCCAATTTTAATGATGTGTAACTTTCACAATAATATTTTTAAATTGTATCACTCTACGTCAATTGAATCAGTGGTTCATAGCAAAGAAAGTAATTTGAAAAAATTTTTGATATCTGCTATATTTTAAAAAATACCGATTTTTTTGGAAAACCTTGCTTTATTTCAACTTATTGGTAGCTAGATCTCACTGTGCGTTGTATCGTGCAAACTTTGCGAGTGATTATTATACCTTATGAAAAGCTTGATTATGTTCAGTAACAATAGTTGTACCTAAATGTTATGATGTACAGTGGCGTACTTATAAACACCTATATGGCTAAGGTTTATGAGTATATCACAATTTTTCACGATTGTTTTAAATTGGAAAGTACTCGCCCCTAGATTGGGTAAATTTTTTTTTTTTCATATCGTACTACAGGTATATTATACAGTGTGTTTACAAAATTTTAACAAAGATAATTTTTTTAAATTTAATTTTTGGAAAAAATGTATTTATTAATTTCGTTTATTAATCATCGTCTTCTTTAACACCCTGTATATAAAATTTTCTGACAGTTAAAGAAAATCCAACATTGACAATTGTTTCCCAAGGGATGAATCTGTCAACCATTGAAAACCGTAGGTCGATATCATATCTGATTCAGAAAATATTAACTGTTAAATTTAGGCGAAATTTTTCTTGCTCGAAAGCAATTGTCCAGAAGTTTAGTTTTCCAATTATCTAAAAGACAGACAGACGAACTGAAAATATTCATTTAGATTTCAGACTTTTTATGGAACACTCACCTGTTTTCCATTTAGATTAACGAAATGTTCTGCCACACATCTGTCTACAGCGTCATCATCTTCAAAAGATAGAAAACCGAAGCCTACAAAAAAAATTTAATTGAAATAACCTAAATTTTTTTGAGAACCATCAATGGCTGTAGTTTTTGCTCTAACTGTTCGAATAAGATAGTTGCATTTAAAGTAAGATATTGTAAAAAATCATACCTCTCGACTTCTTTTTCTCCTGATCATACATGATAACAACTTCCATAACTTTACCAAATCTGGTGAAAAAACTTCTCAAATCTGTTTCAGTGACGTTCGAAGGTAGACCTCCCAGAAAAACTTTCGGGTAGCCGCCGCCCTTTTTGGGCTTCTGAAGTGTTCTTGGATTGCAGGGTTTTGGATCGATTGTCCTGAAAAAGAGGGATCTTTACCGTCATATCCACTAACGTGTTTTAAATTTAAAACTGGTCACATTTGACGAATATAGGGAAAAAAGGGGCTTTCAAAAGGACCTTTAAACCAGTCACGGCAGGATTTGTGTTGTCTTACCTTCCATCGAGAGTGTGAGGACCATTCTGCAACACCACGTTGACATTGGCAGGGTCTGCGAAAGTGACGAATCCAAATCCCCTGGACCTGCCCGATTCTGCATTTTTCATAACTACACAATCGATGACCTCGCCGTACCTCGAAAAGTACCTCTGAAGGTTGTCTTGGGTGGTCTCCCATGAAAGACCCCCTACAAATAGCTTCCTGGATGGACAAAAACAAAAATATAGTCAAAAATATATGGATCTGAATGGGGGAACTAACACTAAATCATGTCCTGTATTTAAGAGAAATTTAATTTATTGTTTGAAATGTTTAAAACAACGCAAATTTTTAGCAAGCCCGCTAACAGAGTCTTTGAATAGACTTTGGAATCCGCTTGGTTTTGTTAATGGGCCAATATCAACATTTTAGAATTTTAACATCTCTAGAAATACATAGATACCTTTTTGCAATAATCTTTTCCTTTTTTAGAAAGCGTCATAATAAATATTTACAATATGGTGGCACTTCCGGTTATGCTGGAAGTAGGTGGCAATTTGCTTATTTTAAATGGAACACCCTATATATTATTACACTTTTAGATTCTGTGTCAGATTTTAGACATATTTCGCACAAAGATTTTTAACAATAATTAACTAACCAGCAAGTTTGACTGCGATATAAATGACTTTGACAGGCATTATGTTGCCTTATTAGTAAATGAAAAATTAAGGTAACCGGGCCAGAATGATTGTGAGAAATTTTCTTCTGTCAATGTCATGTATGTCACAGCAAACTTGCTGGTTAGTTAATTATCATTAAAATTCTTTGTGCAACCCAAGTGTTTTTGATATATTTAAGATTTTATGTCAAAAACGACGTTGATGTAATAATTATAGGGTATTCCATTTAAAATAAGCAAATTGGCATAACCGTAAGTGCCACCATATTAAAAATATTTTAGCCGGGTTGTCTCCATCGACATACTGTCAAATTTTAAAAATTTTCCTATAAGGTGAAAAGTGGGGATTAAAAATATAAAAGGTCGTTTTTGAAACCACATAACTTTTTTAAAAAATCGAGTTACAGAGATGCGCTTTAGACAGGAGGTACTTAGTGATATTTACAATTACAACAAAATTTGTTTAATTATTTATCCAAGAATTTCATTTAAACAAAAAATTGTTACGAAAATATATCCATAGAAGGCACTTGCCCCAGGTACTGGGGTAAGTGGGTTTTCAACTTATAAATCGCGTTTGAGTAATGTTATATTCAACTGGAGCAAATGGGTTAATCTATTGTGACTTCACCAACAGGCTTTTTCAGATTTAAAAAATTTCTAAAAATAAACAAGCTTATATGTTAGAGATTTCTTCTTCTATAACTTTTTTTAAAACTACGTACTAAGGTTTTTAAGTTTTTATTTACTTTATAGTTTTTGCAGATTACGCACAATCTCACTTTTCAACGTCTTAAAACTTTTCACATTGAATTTTATTAATATAAAAAAAAAATTAAAATCTTTTTAACAATATGTTGGGGTCTATAAAAGTCCAAAAAGCCATTTTATTGTAGTTTTAGTTTTTAAAAATATTTTTTTTTTAAAATTATTACAAAAAAAAACCACTTGCCCCAGATTCCCACTTCACCTTATATAGTTTTCTACATATAGATCGAGGCGGCGCCCTGTATAGATATAATTTCGCATTAACCTTAAAGAAGAATTTAGAAATATTGTGTTAAGTATGTTAAAGCAAAATAAAAACCAATGAAACTAATTTTAAATTTTTTTATCTCCAAATTGGATCTTGGAATGATATACTGTAACTTAATGTTTGCAGGTTCTTTTAGAAGTATGCAAAAAACTCTGAAATTAAGAGACCTCTAACCACCCGTATTTATAATTTAAGGGTAAAGATTCCAGCGGAAACCATCATTTTAAAACAAGTACTTTGAGTTAAAAAATCCGTTAGCAAGTTTGCAAAATCTTCCAATCCAAAATAATTTCTCGACATTAATCTGGGTTTTCCTCGTCCATATAACGACTATAGCTCCTTCTTCATGATCTCTGACATTAACCTAACCTTGGCTCAATTCCTTTAGTGGGCTAATTAGAACAGACACATTAAAGTTGAAGTTCCAAGGTTCAATAAATAAATATTTTGGGATATTAGCCTATATAAATTTTTATTAAATGCTTTTTCTCCTGTAAAATGCTTAGAGCCGACTTTTCTTTTTAAAATTTATTACGTTTACATGAGTAGTAATGCTTTGAAGTATTTTTTTTATACTTAAATTTTCTCAGATCAGGAAACTCATATCACAAATTTGGTCAGTTATTCTGAAAGGAAAAAAAAAACAGAAGACAAAGTATACGCTTTCTCTTCTGTCAGAATACTAAAATCTAAAGACTACGTACTAATTCAATTGTAGTCTTGCGTCTTGGTTGGTGAGCACCCTGTATTTTACTATTATATATTAAAGAAAAAAATGTGTTCTATACTCCAGGTCCAAAATTGCTGTTAGTGACTCATCGCAACCCTCTGGACTCTATTTGAAAATGATGAATCACTGACGGTAATTATGGAATTAGATTATAGGTAACTTGGTCCTCTATAACTATTACTAAATCTGACATATCATTTCCTTTTCGAGACTCTACAAAACCCTAGCTTTCCCAACTTTATCCCACCACAAACCTTTAGGTAATGCTAACTTTCCCAATTTCCCCGTTTTGTTAATTTACTATAAATAGATGCTTTCCTTGGGCTGCTGGGCTGATGTGTCAGGTCCACATATTCCAACGTGTCGGTTCAATTCCTTCTATCTGTCACTACATCTCAATCCTACTTCCTTAATCTATACTTAATTCACAACAATCATAAAACATACATTGTCGCCATCTTAAATAATCCATACACACAATTAAATATTCAACACGCATAATACAGGACGGTTCATAAGTTAATACTTCTTTTTTAGCTATGTATAGAAGGCATTAAAATAAACAACATTTTCAAATACCTTTTTTCAAAAAACTTAAAAATAGCTGAGATACAGAAGTAAAAAATCTAAGTGCGGGCCTGGCCATCAAAATGTAGCCTGCTATACGTTATGTTGTTTGTCTTATCTCTTATTGGTCATGCAATTTACGGGTCGGGTCGGTAATGAGTTATTTGGTAATCCGCTGCGGCGTGTTTTTCTGAAGCAAGTTAATTTTAAATTTGTGACACGTGAAAATGGTAAAATTTGAAAACAATGAACAAGATAGATATGGTGCTAATTTACGGCGAGTGTCGTCAAAGTGCGGCTGCTGCTTCGCGATTATACGCAAAACGCTTTTCCTTACAGGCTCATCCCACACCAAGAAGTTTCCTTAATGTTATTCAATGGGCAAGTTAAGCAGAACCGTATTTGATCCATAGTGTAATAAATGAATGTAAGCACATTAGTTTTTTGAAAAAAGGTATTTGAAAATGTTGTTTATTTTAATGCATTCTATACACAGCTAAAAAAGAAGTATCAACTTAGGAATCACCCTGTATAAGGTATATGGTTGACAATTATACACTCAATAAAAAATTTCCAAGCAAAACTTTCATTAAGTAAATCATATTTTTAATTCAAAGCATTATACTGTCGAATTAAATTTAAAAATGTTGTTAATACCAAAAACCCATGTTGTTAATTCCACCTACCTACCCAGTGACAGTGTTAGTTTTTGGATCATTCCAAAGATGTTACTGTATGACAGCCACATGTGATTATCTCTATTGTTGCATAATACTCATCCACACAAAAAGCTTTAACTTCTTTTAAATATTCCTGACATGTTCAGAAACTTGCTCCAATTCACATCCACCCAGCAATCAACTCATACACGCGCTTCATACTCCAGCCTTGTAATAAAATTCGTAACTTACCCTTCCCAAGTGTCATCATTGGTATACCTTAAATAAAAATTGACAGATAAAAAAATATATTACTTGATGATAATAATAAAGGTTTTGAACCACTTATTGGACTTTTTTCTTCAATAAAAACAATGCTTGCACATTATTTAGTTATTTAAGTAATAATGCTAAAGCTAATTTTATAACCTTTATAAAACGTAACCTGCTCACCTAAGGGAAGGTTTTATAGATGTAATTATAAAATATATCTTGTTTTAGTCCATTTAGGTACGGTTGTCGATGCCAAATCCAATTCAGTAGAACTGGTGGCTAAGCTTTCTCTCTTTCAAATATGTACATTGGACCAAATTAAAACCAGATAGCATGTATTTTTATTAGAGACCTTATCTACCTGCCCAACTATATAATGAACTGGATTTAGCCCAGTTACCTAACAAAACATACACGCTTATCTTAACTATAAAACAATAACAAAAACTAGTAGCATTGTTGTGTTTTCTTGGCTAGGCATTAACAAGTAACAAATTTAAAAAAATAAGTGGTTAAAACCTTTATTATTTACGAAAACGCAGGGTGCCCACCAAATTAAAACTATAAAATTCCCAGAAAAGCGTCTTATTTTATGTAAAAAAATCCTTGAGAAATGAAGGACAAATCAAGTAAGTAATCTATAAGTACAATTACTAATATTTATAAATCAGTTTGTAATAAGTCATATTTTTCAGTTGCCGTTATCACCCGGCTTTCTATTTCACACACCGTCATAACTAATCATAACCAATAATAAAAGGCGCAAGAGTGTTTTTTCTGGTTTCTCGTTCTGGGGATTGATATCTTAAACTCTTCGATATTAAAAATTGCATTTTTTTTGACATCACAATCGCACACATCTCAACAACTTGGAAGGAATTAGTCAAAACAAAGACTTATTGGATGACACGGACAACTACCATTACAGGATTTTATTTAGATGCCTAATTTAAGCCAAAATTGGAGAAATCGATAATAAAAAATATTAATTTGAAGTAGTCCATACTTGAAGTGAAGTGGCAAGTTAAATGGGGAGAAATACTACTCTAATGTCAGGTTGCACAAAGAATTTTAACAATAACTATTTAACCAGCAAGTTTGACTGTGACAGACGTAACACTGACAGAAATAATTTTCTCACAATCATACTGGCCCGGTTCCCTTAATTTTTAATTTACTAATCACGCACCTTTGAATGTGAGTATATAATGCCTGTCAAAGTCATTTATGTCACAGTCAAACTTGCCGGTTAAATAATTATTATTAAAATTCTTTGTGCAACCCGACATAAGTCAACTTTCTAACTAACTAAGATACATTTGATAAACCTTTATTTTATTGTACACTACATGTTTCGAACGTATAAACGTTCATCTTCAGGAGAAGTATAGCATTATGTTGGAATAGATATTAGGAAGTGTCTGT
Source organism: Polydrusus cervinus (assembly GCA_935413205.1). Lineage (NCBI taxonomy): Eukaryota > Metazoa > Arthropoda > Insecta > Coleoptera > Curculionidae > Polydrusus > Polydrusus cervinus. The sequence goes on along the minus strand of OW284519.1, from coordinate 19,964,111 downwards.
TTAAAGGTTGGAGACAATGACGTTTCTTGAACGGCAGTAGAGTTTTGGACTTGCATTGTCTTTATTTGTTTAGAATCACTACGTTTCAACTGGTAAGTATCTCCAGTCGTCTTCAGGTGAATACTGTATAGCTCAGGAAAAAATAAAAACGAATTTGCAAAATTTCGGTTTTTTTTTCGAATAAAATCGGAACTATTCGGAATTTGAAAACTTTTAAAGCGGCATTATAATCAGCGCCGAATTGCACAACTTTGCCCCCATTTAACCGTTTCTCTAACTCCTATGGTTTCCGAGATTCTAATGCTGGTATGTCGAATTTGTAACACCCTGTATACCAACTTTTTTGAATTAATTAAATAACCTGTCAAATTCTAATAAACAATGAATTCCTTCCTATTTAAATTCAAAGCTACCATGGTTTTAAGTCATAACCTTTACCAACGAACCGTTTTGCTAGTACATATTTCACCTAAAATATTAAGGGATGTAAACAGAACATTTTAAGAACGTGTTGAATTGTGAACAGATTAAAATGAAAGGCATTTTGAATATTTACTGTAGTTAGTCTAGTATTTCACCTGAAATATTAAGGCAGTTATTTTTTAGTTTTTAATTTATTACTCCTAAACTACAAAAGCAAAATAAATAAAATTTTGGACAATTATAAAAGACTCTAATACGAACCTAAATATGCAATAAAATACCGGGTGTACCATATAAAAAAATTTAACTTTTGTTATCACACTTTTTTCGGCCACCCTGTATATGGGAAAATATTTTTCTGAACGACATCCTATGATACAGTATAAGTTTGCATATGAATGAAATTCCTAACTTAATTCGTATGGGAGCTATAGAAGTCTATACTACTGAAGTACCCTGTATACAGGGTGATTCCTAAGTTGATACTTTTTTTAGCTGTGTATAGAGGGCATTAAAATAAACATTTTCAAAAAACTTAGAATAGGCGAGATACAGAAGTACAAAATCTAAGTGAGGGCCTGGTCATCAAAACGTAGCCTGCTATACTTTATGTTGTTTGTTATTAGTCATGCAATTTACGGGTCGGTGGTGAGTTATTTGGCAATACGCTGCGGTGTGTTTTTCTGAAGCAAGTTAAATTTAAATTGGCGACACGTGAAAATGGTAGAATTTGAAAACAATGAACTAGTAGATATGGTGCTAATTTACGGTGAGTGTCGTCAAAGTGCGGCTGCTGCTTCGAGATTATACGCAGAACGCTTTCTCTTGCGGGCTCATCCTACACCCAGAAGTTTTCTTAATGTTATTCAACCGACAATGTAGGCAGAACCGTATTTAAACCATAGTTTAATAAATGAATGTAAGTACCGTATTTTTGCGTTTTTTGAAACAAGGAAAGGCATTAAAATAAACAACATTTTCAAATACCTTTTTTCAAAAAACTTAAAAATAGCTGAGATACAGAAGTAAAAAATCTAAGTGCGGGCCTGGCCATCAAAATGTAGCCTGCTATACGTTATGTTGTTTGTCTTATCTCTTATTGGTCATGCAATTTACGGGTCGGGTCGGTAATGAGTTATTTGGTAATCTGCTGCGGCGTGTTTTTCTGAAGCAAGTTAATTTTAAATTTGTGACACGTGAAAATGGTAAAATTTGAAAACAATGAACTAGATAGATATGGTGCTAATTTACGGCGAGTGTCGTCAAAGTGCGGCTGCTGCTTCGCGATTATACGCAGAGCGCTTTTCCTTACAGGCTCATCCCACACCAAGAAGTTTCCTTAATGTTATTCAATGGGCAAGTTAAGCAGAACCGTATTTGATCCATAGTGTAATAAATGAATGTAAGCACATTAGTTTTTTGAAAAAAGGTATTTGTAAATGTTGTTTCTATACACAGCTAAAAAAAGAGCATCAACTTAGAAATCACCCTGTATAAATATAATTTCCCTTGTAGCTGCTGACCTTGGAGAACAATTCAGAAATATCGGTTGGATTTCCTTAATCTTTCATGTCTTATCAAAAAATTAAATATACCAAGCATCAAACAAGCAGTAATAGAAATCTTTTAATCAGTATCTAAAAACATTAAAGTGAAAGCAAATTCTTGTTGATAAAAACATAATACCGGTAAAATTGCTTTATAATAAAACGACCAATTTAGGAAAGTTACTATCTAATTAATTCACCAACACTGCAAAACGAATAATAAAAGGTGCTTTGATTTCAATAATTCATAATTTTTAAATGAAATTCCATTGTCTGGCAAACTGTTACACTTTCTGATGATACTAAATATTATGAAATTTTAGAAACAGTTTTAAGTATGAAGGTTGTTTTTATAGTCTTTAATAGGTTTTCTACAATTTTTACAGCCAACCAAAATATACCGATATTAGGGGTTCCCAATGTTTTATTTTTGTTCCTGAACCTGAAAAGTGACTGGAGGAAATGATGTTTGAGAGGATGCGTTGCAGACTGCCGTTATTGAAAGAATACGTTACAAGCAGTTTCATTCAAATACCAAGCGACTCATGCAACCTAATTTTAAATGTACCGGGTGGTCAACTAAGAATGTACCGCCAGCCATATCTCAGAAACTAGTAATCGTACAGCATCCGGGTAATTTTTTTTATGACAAAAGTGCCCAAGAGAAAATGTTGGAAATTATTTTTAAGTTCCGCATTTGCCGCAAGAGGGCGTAATTGAAAAGTAAATTTTAAAATTTTACATATCTCCGAAAATTCCAAATTAAGATATATCTTTGATAACACCATTAAAAAGATTGGACAATTATGCATCATTTTGGTCTTATGCTCATTGGCGTACCGACTTTAATAAGAGGGGGGGAAGCTGTTGAAAGTGTAATTTGTTAAATCGCTGTAACTTTTAAACGACTTATCCGATTTTAGCAAACTAAAGACTGTTTGGAAGAGAAATGTATGCACTTTCACCACTTGTATTTAGTTGACCATAATAGTTCTCAAAAAAAATGCTAGTGGGCGCAATTTGCAATAATAACACATTTTTTGATTTTACTCCGAAAAAATAAATCATACGGTATAATTATGATACCATAATCGAAAAGTAGATGAAATTTGCTAGAAAAAATATTAAAACCGCAGCTCGATATCTCCGTTCGTTTCAGCGTTATCGCCAATAGAATAATTTTTAAAACTAAGCAATTATATATTTTTAAAGGTGTTATCAAAGATATACCTTAATGTTAATTACGCCCTCTTGCGGCAAAATGCGGAACTTAAAAATAATTTCCAGCATTTTCTCTTGGGCACTTTTGTCATAAAAAAATTTACCCAGATGCTGTACGATTACTAGTTTTTGAGATATGGCCGGCGGTCATTCTTATTTGACCACCCGGTACTTTCGGGACCTATTATTAGGATAAGCAATGCCAGGATAAATGTACTTTATAAAAACAAGAGTTTTAAAAGTAATAAAAGTTTATGACAGAAGAAGGGGATCTCGAAAACCGTAGAAGATACGAAGATGGTTAGATTGAGTCAAAGTGGCGTATTTTGGGGCTTAATAATTTGGTGAAAGAAAATTGTAAATATTCTGAACACCTTCGAAGATATCCGATAAAACCGAATTTATAGTTTTGGATTATAATTTTTTGCGTCTTCATTTTTGACTTGGGAAAAAAAACAGAAAACAATTTTCATAGCCGTCTTTTATGTTCTACAAGATGGCGTTATTAGTTTTTAAATTCGACGTTTCATTCTTTACATACCAACCTCAAGTATTTTTTTTTAAATACGGACCTGGAATATTAAAAACAGATTTAGGAACTTCTACGCTTTGGAAATATAATACAATTTAAAGATTTTTTAAATTTTAACGTTTGGTCATCAAATATCACATTAATATTTCAAATTATTCTTTCTTTACTATTACGGCCCTGGCAATTATTTCTAGGATAACTTAAATATTAAAATTACATTAAGTATAGGAAGTTATGGTGTTTAGGCCGTTTATTATTTCAATAAGATTTACCGTAAAAATACAAGTAAGCAAATTTTCAAGGCATGAAGAAGTATTCTGTTTTTTATTAGTATATTATTTATTTTATTAATATAACATCTTAAGTCCTATGGGTTTTTACCATAGACCTAGAGTGAAATATTGTAAAACCTGTAACAAAAATAAACAGACAAAAAAACATTAGAAGCCGAAATCTTTTTTTTTGTTTGGCTCTAAATTTTCAGGACCGTAATGATATAAAAAAAAACTTGAAAAAATGTGTTATTGGATGACAAAAAGAAAAACTTTAAATTGTATTAAATTTCTAAAGCTTAGAAGTCTTTAAGACTATATTTAAAATTCCAGGTCCGTATTTAAAAAAATTGACTTGAGGTTGGTATCTAAAGAACGAAAAGTCGAATTTGAAAACTATAACGCCATCTGTAGAACATAAAAGACGGCTATCTCCGAAAGCATTCGGAATTTTTACAATTTTCTTTTGTCAAATTGTTAAGCCCCAAAATACGGAACTTTGCTCTAATTTCAATTTAACCGTCATCGTATCTCTTAACGTTCTCGAGATCCCCTTGCACGCACACGAATTTGTAGCACCCTGTATATGTAAAACGCGAGAAAAACTTATGGAATATTTTCAAGAAGTGTCAATAAATTACTGCAAATAATTCCGTCTTATAATTCTATAATAGCAATTTATCTAGGAATGTAAACCAGTTTTGTATATTTATTTAATGATAAAGGTAAATACCTTAATCAGACCAAAACCCTGAGATTAGGAAAAATATAAAAACTATGTTACGATAAATTAGGCCAAGTCAAACCTGACTACCTACTTCAATAATTAAAGAAAAAATATAAATTTATATGATTCTGTATAGTAGATAATAGAAATCTAAAGCAAATAGTCATGGAGAACTATTATCTAATGCTAATGAACTAGGATAAGAGCATGATTTAAAAAAAAAACTCAGACAGTATACAGGGTGTTTTTTAATTGAGTGCCGATACTTTAGGTTGTGAATCCTTGGGTGATTTTAAGAAGAAAAGTTAATATTAACAAATGTCCTAAAGCTCTTCATTTTTTTTCAACTAAATATCGAAAGCAGCGAACAGACCCGAAGAAAAAAATTGTTTTTTTGGTTTTTATTTTTTTATGCAAAAAGGGTGCATCATAAGAAAGAAAGTCTATGGACAAAATTTGCTCCAAAATAAATGAGGATTTTAAATATAAGTTTGGTTTTTAGAAAAATCAGTGGCGTACCATTTTTTTCTTTAAAAATATTCAGTTCAAACCCCGTACGGACGTCACTGGTAAAAATTAAAAAAATCTTTTAAGTCAAAAAATGCACCTTAACTAAGAGTTATATAATAATGATAAAAAAGGTATATTTTTTAAAAATGTTAACACCCTGTAGCTCAAAAATGAAGAGCTTTAGGACATATGTTAATATTAACTTTTCTTCTTAAAATCATCCAAGGATTCACAACCTTAAGTATCGGCACTCAATTAAAAAACACCCTGTATATTCAAGTACCTAAGTACCTATATTCGAAAAACCACAACAATGGGCTCTTTTTTTCACTATTCTTATATTTGATAGTTTTGGCATTTAAAGTGTTAAATGGGTGCTGTAATAGGAGCTTATCATCAATAAAACTATTGCTAGGTCATATCATGATTTTTTTGCAGCTCAATGAAAACATGCAAAAGTTCTAAAAAATTTTAAAAACGCAATACTGGCGCGATTACTCGATGACGTCGATCCGATAAAAATTTACAGTGAGCATCGTTACCGATCTTTCACTTGTCATATCAGTGTTTTTGTTTACATCCCACTTATATCCGAATTATTGTGGAATTTTGATTTATTTTTAACTTATTTTCTCAGAGCAGACAGATCGACAAATAACTTACTGAGACTCTTTCAACTGGCATTTCATTAGCTTGGTCTTCTGTCAATACTTTCAATGTTGCTACATCAGCGGCGGCGCCGGGGGGGGGGGGGGGGGCACCCTTGAAACATGAGTGCTAACCCAAAATTGATGGATTCGGTTTTGTAATGGAATTTCCGGGGGAAAGGGGGATTTAGCTATGAAAGCTTTGATGAGAAAGGATGGTATTTTCAAGAGAACAATGAACTTTTTTTAGACGTTACTTTAACCAAGAGGGAAGTTGTGTTTGCTCTTGCTTATGACATTATAGAGCGTGGGGAGGCGGCGACTTGTCTTAAAATTTTTTTTAGAAGTCATTTTTGATTTGGGTAGTGCCCATTCAAAAATCTTTGGGCCCTCTCATCCCAAAAATCCTCGCGCCGTCACTGTGTCACCTTTATGCTAGTTAAATAATATATTTTGTTCCTACAACTTTAATAACTTATTTTAAGACAAAATATAGATAACATTTTGGAAAAAATGATTTTTTAAAATTTTAAGTCCGTTTTGGACAATTATTTCTATTGGATTACTTTTTAGACTTTGTCATTGTATTAATATAAAATTTTTAGAGAACATTGGCAACATTGTCGAGTTGCCGTTTTCATCACGTATATTCGATAGTCAGTGGTTTTGTTCCAATAGTTTTTTTATTTATTTATTTTCTCAGTGATGGCTTAAACATTTCAAAAAGTACAAACACAGAAAATGTGTGTGTACATGTAAATATACGGTAGGTAAGTTATCTATACATCTCTCATCAATCTAGCTAATGTTCGTGAGAAAAAGCCGTTTTCGGGTTTGTCAATAATGTTAAATTTTTAAATCATTTGTTGGACAACGCATTTGAAAAGAGAAACGTCAAAGCCTGAAAAACGTACGTGAAATTTACTATACAACTTTTAAACTGTATTAATATACTATAAATACAATGACAATGACCTTTGCACAATGTATCTTTTAATCACACTATCTTGCCAATTTTTGATTTTATTCAACACACTATTAAAATGAAGGCGGCAGCATCAAATCATAATAAATAATATGGGAACAGCAGATAGTAATAATAATCATTAAAGTTATTTAAATATTCATAATTTAAACATATTTTCGTGCACATTTCAGCTTTCCTCATGACAAGACTAGTAGTGATATGTAACAGCTTCATTAAAATAGATTTAGACCAACCTATGTCTCAAATAGGCTCAACAGTTTATTTTAGAAAATGTAATAAATTGCAGTTAGAGCATAGTTTTTTTTGGTTTATTCAGAAAATACCAAAGAAATAGTTTCTATGAATAATTATAACTGTTGTGCTATATCAACAATATTTAAATTCTACATAATGGCATTGTATGTAGGTATTCAATCAAATTATACACTTAAGTGCAATTATTACCCTAGAGAAGATAGATAACAGGCTAAATGTAAACATTCCTTAATCAATCTTATCTGTTATAGCTACACCATGCCAAAATTGATGGCTTCTTTAAGAATTATGTATAGTGGGGTGTAGATAAAGAACCTGAAAGCAGCTTTGTCAGAAATGCTTAGTTTTTCAAATATTCCTTCGTAGAGTGCCAGTATGTATAACAGAAAAGTAGGGATCAAAATGCATCCAAAACCTATACTTATAATCTCTACACAACAGCACTTTGAGAAGAAATATCTTAAATAGTACTAAATGTTTCTGACAAAAACAAATTTTAGATTTATAATCTAGGCCCCGTAATACATTGTTCCTAATTTTAGCTTGGTGTAGCTACAACAGTGGTGATATTTGCTGCAATGTTTGTTTTATTGCCTCACCCCGCCCTAGAAGTTTGTTTAGGATCTTGGTGTAGAACTGTAGAATGAGGTTTACTCCCTTTATTTATAAAAAATGTATCTTTTCACTATTTTTCGGGAATGTTTTCATTGGACAAAGAGAAATGTCAATTGAGTGGATTATTGGAAATTAATGCAACAAAAATAAACCTTAATGTTTTTATTGCAGTAAAAGCTAATTAAAATGTAATAATAAAATTTGTTATATTGATAAATTGCACCCACTTTGGTGAAATGGTGTGTACTGAATCTTAATGGGCATAAAAAATAAAAATTTGAAAGCTTGAGAAAATTTTGTAAATAGCCGTATAATCGCATGATAATAATACAAGACTGTAAAACAGTCATCCAAACACTCCTGTTCTAAAATAGTGTGGGAAAATAAGGCGAAACCGCAAAACATGGGAATTAAATTTGGCCTACGTTTGACCGTTTGATGTCTAGCTTGGGGTCGGTGAACGGTGGTGTAGAGAAAACCGGTACATCACCATACCGTCATATTTTCTGGGAATTTGCTTGGACTTCTCCAAGTATAACAGGTAAAAAGCCACGTTGTGCGATGCAACCAAGGATTTAAGAGCATTTTACCAAAAAAGAAAAAGTAGGCACGATACTGTCGTGCGTATACGACGACGTGTGACCTATAAAAGAGCAAACAAAATGGTGTAAATAGAAAGGTAAATACCCCTTTTCGTCGTCGTCCATGATCTCTTGTTTAATTCTCAACATTCTCATGCTATTCTAAATCCTTAATTGTACCAAAAGAGCGATTTTTCGCGGCCGGTCCCGCACACGGCATCCACCACGTATCACAAAAACCGACGGAACTCGAACTGCAATGGCAGCTTGGCGACTTCCGTCAATTTTTCGAGTGCGTGACTCTAGGCGCCACCACCACTTCACGCGCATAAAATACATCGAAAAAATTGCTTACCCGTACTCAAACTCCTCCATAACTTTAGTTCCACTTAAGTTTCACTATAATTACTCCTTAAACTAAACTTAAAATTAATTAAATCTAGAGTACTACCCTAAATAACTACTAGCTTAGTAGGAATAAACAGATATGTCACATACTCGGAAGCCAAGAGGGGTTTTGGGCACCATTTTTGTTCAAAAGTGGGGGTAAAATGTGCTAGAGGGCGTGACTTTCAGCCAATCACGAGGCGCAATTTCAAGTATTCCCCTACAGCCCGATTACAATCATTTTGGAAAACACTTTTTGTAACCTACCCTGGTGATTCCACTTTATTTTATTGCATCTCAAACATCTTTTGAGACTTCGTTTTATCGTTAATGCAGATATTTAATTATTTATCTCAAATATTTCATGTTTTTAGACAACTAAACATACTTTGGTGTAAACCGGGTGGCATAATTTGAGCATCGATTTTCCCGTTTTAGGATTTTAAGTAATAAAACTGTTCTATAGGAATTTATACGATGCAGTGACGACACTGGCTACAGCATTTCAATTGAACTAAATTCCTAAAGCGCCAGCGCAAATAATAGCCGGGAGAGGGGATGTTAGATGTAAATCATTACGCAATTATACAAAAAACGTGGTGGATTTTGAGCAAAAGCTGAGGTTTGATTAGTTTTTGTCATTAACAATATGATTAATATTGGTAATATTTAGAAAAAAATAAGAATAACGGCTATTAAGCATTTTTTTACCAGTGAACCAGTGGCGTCGCGCGCCGCTTGGTGTGTTTGGGTATGAGAGTCTGTGTTTTTGGGCGTTATCTTGGGTGCCGGAAGGATTTAGTTGATTAGTTCGTTATAAACGATTTTTTTGCCTTCTCTTATGTCAATCGGTATTTTAATAGATAAAAACCATCTCAGAATTTTTTTTGTTTTTCTGCGAATATATTTAGAGTTGTGGGCAGGGGTATGAAACTTGGATATGAAAAGACGCATCAAGTGTCACTTGTCTTCCACTACTTCTGCTGTCATCTTTCGACCAATCACGTTGCTCCATTTTTTAAAACCAACCGTTGATGTTTTTCCTTGTGTTCAGCTTTGAAGGTATTTTTCATGACATGGCTCTTTGTTTAGAAATTATTTATGTTTTTATCGCAAATATCTCAAGATCGTGATTTTAAAATGCAAAAGAAAGTCTTATTGCATGTCTGGGTAAGATGTTATATTAATATATTTAAGAAAAAAATCTGAAAACAGAGTTCAAACTATTTTATAGCGGCAAAGGTCGATGACCCTAAATTTTTAAACAATTTTTTACTTTTCTGCCAGAAATAATTTAAGTATCTTGGTATGTATTTGTTGATTAAGCGATTTAAAAAACGTCTCTATTTTCACAAAATAATATTTTTTAATAAAAACTTCAAGTCAGTTTCTTATCGAGGTTGTTTAAAAATAAAGGCTCGATGTTATTGAACATATTCCGGGTAGGTAGTACATTACCTAATTTTTGCTTTGCAACATGATATAAGATATAACTACTGATATTATCAAGTTGACTGTCTATTTAAGGGTTTACAAGAATTTAAGTGAATAAAATAACCAAGTTAATAGGTTCTGGTCACTTTAACTTTAAATATACAAAAGTTTTAGTAAAAGCAAAATAAACAATAAAATCTTAAAGTTACTTAAATTGTTCTTTCTTTGCCCCTTTTTTGTCTTTGTATTTGATATGTGTGATAACTAGTCGTAAGAGAAATAATTTGCCAATATAAGATTTTTGTCGCTGTTCTCTTGTTTCATGATAAATCCTTCAGAATGTTGATGAACATGATGTTAACCAACTGCCACTGGATTTAGACCTGAACTTGATGATACCCTTCACCGATACTGACCTTCACTGTAATAAGACCTCAACCTGATTTATTGATCTCTACTGGTACTGGATCTCGACATATGATTATGACCCTAAACTTATTTGTGTACATAGATGTGTGATCTCAGTTATTTATTTTCTTAATAAATTTATTTATGCGGCCGGTGTTTGTAGAGGGTGGTATGTCTATGTAGTAGTTTGAGAACACTTTTAAGGAGGATTAATCCTTGGCCTCTGCTTTTGTATGGGTTAAGGAATCCTTCAAGACTTTATTTTATATAAATTAAATGATTTTGTGCAATAAAAAAGTTGTATTATTGATTGTTTTACTAAAAATAAACCAAATATATTTGTCATCAAGGTAAATTAATATTTTGAGATTTAAAATTTGTGTTAAATAATTTTTATTAAAAATACGTTGTTGTTTACAAATCGTGCAATGCAAATTGTATTTATTAGTAACAAAAACGTAATTAATAAAAATATTTACTACAAATTTTAAATTTCAAAATATTAATTTTGACCTTCAAAAGAATTAAAACATATGGTGGCTTCCCCTACCCCCCTTCCGCCCGGATTAGTTCAAACGCACTACACTTTGGCGTTAGCATCGTCATTTAAAAGTCACAGCGGCATCTATCATTTAACACGTTAATAACTTTTCTCTTTGTTCGAATTCTGTGGTTGTGGGGGAGTAACGTATTAACGTAATACGTACCTACTTCTCTTAATGGGTAATTTATCGACCAATTTTAAGTTAAATAGTTCTCAAAAACTCATAAAAGGCTTGATCTTCGATATACGGTAAACTTTTTTTTCACTTTTTAACAAAAATCTTGAAAACTGTTCGAAATATTACATTTTACATTAAATTTTGGTGTAGATCTAATAATATGACAAAAACACATACATTTTGCTCTAAAAAAGTCTGAAATAACTTTAACCAAAAACCATGATGTTACGCCACTGATATTTGTTTGCAAGAAAATAATCAAAATAATAATTATTGCAGAGTAGACATAAATAAAACTAAAAAAAATTATAATTCAGAGTGAAGTCTAGTGATGCATTCGCCCCATTCGCCATTTGATTATTTGATCGATATTTCTTATCCTTTTGGCTTATTTATTCAAAAAGGGGCCAAATACCCGTCCTTGAGAATCAATTATTTAAAATTAAAAGTGTTTTGCCGGCGTACAGACAAGATTAAAATTGAAAAAGTTTTATGCCTCCGCTGGGATTCGAACCCAGAACCTTTCGATTACATGTCAAGCGCGCTGCCAATTGCGCTACGGGAGGACCTGATATTCTCTCACCAACCGTACGCCGGCAAAACACTTTTCATTTAAAAATTATTTACAGACTCCAACACCTACATTTTATCAATTATTTAGTCTTCAACTAAAGAAATTGTGATTGATAAATTAATAAAAGCAAAAAACCAAATTTTGGAAATTTTTCTTTGGGTAACGCGAATAGAATATAAAATTTTGATCAAACAATGAACTGGCGAATGCGCCACTAGACCTACCTCTTAGGGATAAACTTTTTAACTTAAAATTGGTCAAGGAATTTTCCTTAAAAATAAGTACGCATATAGGAATAGTCTGTATTGCGGATTCCTTTTTCCAGGAAGTCGACCCAAAAAAAAAATGTTCTGTTAATAAACTTTATTACAAAAATTACTTAAAATATAACACATAAAAGGAATGTATAGATACTAATAAAGGAAACAAATATTTAATAAATTTCTTATCTTACTAGAAAAAATAAAAATGTAAAGTACACTTTGCATACAAATTCTTTATGTTTAAAGAATTTGTCTGGCGATCTGGCGACATTTTTTCTTAATCCATTTCTACAAGACACTTTATGTTATTTTTTTTTGAGATTTTTTAACTTACCAAGTCGAAAGCAAAACAGGCTATAGACACAGGCAGGTTGCCAGATATGTCTCTTTGCTTTGTAAATTATGACTGACTCAAATGACCTAAGTAAAAAGTCGCCATCGCCTCTAGGGACTATGCAGGGTGATTCCTAACTGGATACTTTCTTTTGAATTGAGTATATACATACCGGGTGTTGCATCGTCGAGCGGGACATAGGAAATCCCATGTAATTTTAAATGGGGTCAATTATTGACTTCCCTAACTATTTTAGAGAAAAATTCTATTTAGGTTTATTAAAGAGTACTAAAACCCACATTCAAAAGAATAACTTTAGATATTTTTGATGAGCCCGTTTACGGGTTATCGCCGATTTCCTTTTAACTATTTCTCCTTTTTATGGCCCCGTATTTGCGCGCACCAGTCAAGGTAAAAGATGACTGTCAAATAAAGTTGTTATTTTGAAATGTGTGCTTTATTGTTATGAAAACTCGTACATCGAAAATATTAGCCATGAATTACACTTCTGAACAAAAAATATTGATGATTAAATGGCATTATCAAGGAAATAGTTATCAAAATGTGTCAGACATGTTTGCTGCTCTGTATCCGAATAGACCGATACCTGCAAAATCTACAGTCAAAAGGAATATCAAGAATTTTGAGAAAAAAGGCACTGTAATAAATAACTGCAAATGTGAAGAAAGGCAGGATCAAAGAAGAAATGCAAGTAATGATAGGGACTTGCAAAGGCAGGAACAAAGAAGAGATGCAAGAAATGATAGGGACTTGCAAGTTTTATTGTGCGTGGAAGAAAATGATGGGAAGATCAGCACAAGGAAACTTGAGGATGACATAGGATTAGATCACACCACATCGTTACGAGCTTCGAAACGACATAAATATTATTCATACAAATATGAAAAGCACCAAGAACTAAGACATAGGGACGAAATACGACGACAGGAGTTTTGTTTTGGTATGATTGAAAGAGCAAACATGAATAGGGAATTTTTAAAAAACATTTGTTTCACTGACGAATGCACATTTACCTTAAACAATGAACCCAATGTTCAAAATTATCGATATTGGAGCAAAGAAAACCAACACAGGTTTGTCGAAACAAGGACGCAATATCCACAAAAAGTTAATGTTTGGGCTGGGATTTTCGGAGAAAATATTATCGGGCCATTATTTCTTACACGAAATTTAAATGCAGAATATTTTTTGGAACTACTTGAAGATCATATTTTACCTACTTTACATGATGCCGCCAAGGAAAATCAGGAAGTTTGGTACCAAATGGATGGCTGCCCGGCACGTAGTACCCTGGTTGTCCGGGAATATTTAAACCGTGCTTTTAATGGAAATGTTATTGGCTTAAATCATACAGTAAATTGGCCAGCCAGGTCTCCTGATTTATCGCCAAATGATTTCTTTCTCTGGGGCCATTTAAAAAACAGGATTAACAAAGATAAAAAATACCCAAATCTAGACGAGTTAAAAAAATGCTATTTCTGCCGAATGCAATAGAATTTCAGTTTACCAACTAGCGAATGTAAGAAGAGAATTTTATGATCGCCTCGGTTATTGTCTAGCAGTCAATGGAGGAATATTTGAACATCTTCTTAAATCCTAAAGTTCTAACAATTTAATAGTACCTATAACTATTAATTAGTAAAATATTGAAACATGTAAAATGTCATAATTAACCTTGTAATTGGATACTTTATTTTAGTTTTATTTAGATTAATTTGTTCTCATAAATACACCTTTAATATTTTCGATGTACGAGTTTTTATAACAATATAGCACACATTTCAACATGACAACTTTATTTGACAGTCATCTTTTACCTTGACTGGTGCCCGCAAATGCGGGGCCATAAAAAGAAGAAATAGTTAGAAAGCAATCGGCGATAACCCGTAAACGGGCTCATCAAAAATATCTAGTTATTCTTTTGAATGTGGGTTTTAGTGCTCTTTAATAAACCTAAATAGAATTTTTCTCTAAAATAATTAGGGAAGCCAATAATTGACCTCATTTAAAATTACATGGGATTTCCTATGTCCCGCTCGAAGTTGCAATACCCGGTATAAGTTTTTAAAAGAAACGAAATTTGCAAATAATTTCTTTCAATAAAACCAAATTAAGATTTTTATAATTTTATGGAATATTAGAAAAAAAAAAGTTATTTACAAATTTGGTTTATTTTAATTTTATACCCAGTTAAAAAAAGAATCTACCTACGAATCGCCCTGTATTATAGTTGTATACCTGTTTGAATAAAAATAGCCACAGACAATAAGGGATTCAAGTGGGTTTTATTGACGTTCTGGGTTTTTCTGTAACTAGCAATATTTTCCAAGAAAATCCATACATATTTATGTAAACAATAATTTCTATTTATTACAATAAGGTTTGAAATAATTATGACGTTTTTCTGGGAAGGTATTTGCATCAGACAAAACTTAAAAGGGATGTTAGGTATTAGCTGGAATCATAATAAAGATAATTATTTAATCACTAGAATCATTAGGTATGTAGGGTAGGTAGAAAGACAAAGAAATTATTTTTACCACTTTATGAGCTGTCATCTTCTTAGCCGTGCATCCTAGGAAAAAGCTTATACAGGGTGTCCCATAACTTATGGGCCGTAGAGTAACTGGAGATACTAGACATCAAACTAAGCCGATTAAGTCATATAAGTTTTTTCGGCTTGTTACTCGTTCTAGAGATACAGGGTGTTGAAAGTAACAGTTTATTCTCGAAAATAAGCCATAATTTTAAAACGGTTTAATGAATCGCATTGAAAGTTGGCAATATTATGTTTTTATGAGCGAGAAATAAGAATTTGTAGAAATTTTTAAGTTTCAAACTAGAGGGCGCTAGTTGCATACACTGGGCTTCATAAATCTATGTTTTTTTTCTTACCTGTCATATTAGGTGTTTTTCAATTATAGTTTCTTAAATAAGGGCATTTTCTGAGTCAAAAAGGTGTACTTGATTGATCTTAATATCTTTAACGGTTTTCGAGATATTTCCCTTTAAACATCCCAAAGCATAAAAAAACATAGTACATAATTAAATTAATATTTTAATTATCAAAAAAAAAACTTATATGACATAATCGGCTTAGCTTGATGTCTAGTATATCCAGTTACTCTACGGCCCATAAGTTATGGGACACCCTGTATAGGTAGACTGATTTACACAGAATTCTGGGCTTTTATTTTTGTAGAATGCAAAATTTTAGAGAAAATTAGGAGAAACCGAACAAACCTATCGCACAATGGTCTATAAAAATGGTACGAATTATAAAAATTATTATAAAGAATGACAAATAATTAGATTTAGGAGTGAGGTCGCCATTTCATTTTTTGGTCAATATTTCTTTACTTTTATCGCAAAATCGGCCAGACACCGACATTTGAAGCATAATTACCTAAAATTTAAAGTTACGCAAGTTTAAATCTATAAAGTAACAAAAGCAGAAAAAGAAAAATGGACAAATTTCACAAATTTTCGTTTTTTGCTTTTATTAATTTATTAATCAAAATAACTTTTGTTCAAAACTGTAGGTAATTGCTACTCAAGGACGGGTATTTGGCCCTTTTTTGAATAAAGCGAAAAGGATAAGAAATATTGATCAAAAAATGAAATGGCTCACTCTTAAGAGTGAAGTCTAGTGATGCATTCGCCATTTCATTTTTTGATGAATATTTCTTATCCTTTTCGCTTTATTTAAAAAAGGGCCAAATAGCCGTCCTTGAGTGGCAATTTCCTACAGTTTTAAACTAAAGAAATTTTGATTAATGAATTAATGAGAGCCAAGAACGAAAATTCGGGAAATTTCTCCATTTTTCTTTTTCTACTTCTATTACTTTATAAATTAAAATTTGTTTAACTTTGAATTGATCAAAAAACGAAATGGCGAATGCGTAGTTAGACTTCAATCTTAACAAAAAGTTTCATGGAAGCAGGTTTATATTTTAAGGATTCCGAAAACTTACGTCACACAACCGAAA
Organism: Polydrusus cervinus; assembly: GCA_935413205.1. Lineage (NCBI taxonomy): Eukaryota > Metazoa > Arthropoda > Insecta > Coleoptera > Curculionidae > Polydrusus > Polydrusus cervinus. The sequence continues at coordinate 19,947,661 of OW284519.1, read as the reverse complement.
TCATATATAAACTTCCAATATGGTATACAGTGTGTCCACGGACAGAGTTTGGAAGAGGAAAAACTTTTTTATTTGTAGGTATAGAAGGAAAAGTCATTCTTTATAAAAACGTCTGCTTGTGTTGAAACTACAATTTCGAATATCAGATTTGCAATTACGGTGCAGGGTTCGCCTAAAGCAACATGTTTAGTTTTTTGGATTTTTTTTTAAATATTAATTTTCAATTGCTCGATTTATTGAATGAATTTTGCTTGTGTTGAAACTACAATTTCGAATATCAAATTGGCGATTTCTATACAGGGTTTGTTAGAAACAGCATTTTAAATTTTTTATAATTTATGATGGTATGAATAATTGAACAAATATGACATGTAATAATAAAAATACTTGAATAGTAGACAAAGAAAAAATAGTTTTTATACAACAAAATTGTTATTCGGCCAGATATAAAATCATATTCTTAGTAAGAAAGCAACAATAGTTTGTTTTTACGTAAATTTATTTTAAACAAAATCTAAAAAACTAATTATGTTTCTGACGAACCCTGTATAGTAATCGCATACAGATATTCGAAATTGTAGTTTTAACACAAGCAAAATTCATTTAATAGATCAAGGAATTGAAATATAGAATTTAAAAAAAATAAAATTAAAATGTCGTTTCTGACGAACCCTGTATAGTAATCGTAAATCTAATATTCGAAATTGTAGTTTCAGCACAAGCAGACGTTTTTATAAAGAATAACTTTTTCTTCTATACCTACTAATAAAAAAGTTTTTCCTCTTCCAAACTCGATCCGTAGACACACTGTATATTTTTAAAAATTTTGAAAGTTATTTGCATTTCACGTGTCTTTCATAAAACTGTGGTAGTAGAAAACATAGATCACGGTCACAAAATTTATAATAAACCCAAGACCCTCATCTATATTTTAAACCAAACAATCGACTGAGGTATTTTTATTAACTATTATTCCAAATGGTAAACCATTGCGCTATAACCGGTTTTTTGGTTTAACATGGTAAATCAGAGGTTGGTTTCTTTGGATAGAAAATAAAAAACTAAGATAGGGAGGTGGAAACCATTTTTCTCTAAGATGAACCGTTCCAATGTTACAGCCTGTCAAAGTCAAAAAATGCCATATTTTAAACGTCAATATCTCAAAAACTATTGAATTTAGACACACGACATTTACAACATAAGTGCAGAATTTTGTGGGGAATCAGAAAATAATACAATATATAGGGTGTTCCATTAAAAAAAATTGTCAAAGACGTGACGACAGTTCTGAGACACCCTGTATAATATTTTTTTAAGTCAAAAAATGCACAATTAAAAATAAAAATGTACGGGTCCGAGCGTTTTTCTAGTTCTTCAGTGGTTCCAAACGTTCGTTTAATAATAAAAAAGTTTCTCACACTTATAAATCTGTATAAGTTATTAAAGGTGTTCTTTCTCTAACTTTTACGTCTAAAATATAACAAGTAAATTAAGTACAATAAAATAACATTTTAAATTTAAGACAAAAGAAAAGTAGCAACGCACTACCGTTATTATTGCCTACATCTGATATATATATTTCTTACTAAAAACATACCTTATATATTTATATTAAAGTTTATGAAAATAGCAACTACACTTTTAAATAGATACTTTAAAAATAATACTTTTTACGGAATTAAACAAGTTTTAAAATTGTAATGGTAGTTTAAATTTTCCCTGCATATAGTAAATTTCACGTACGTTTTTAATGCTTTGACGTTTCACTGACGAACACTCCAATCTAATGCCCTTCAATCAGCTAAAAACCCGTCAAGAGATAATTGTTACAGAACTTGACAACGACGCCGTTAGTATGTGTATCTCTATCTTACGCTTTTGCCTTCGCATATCTTTTTCCGTTCTCATCAATCCGCGTGTCTTCTCTGCGTTCAAGGATCAAAGAAAATGTAGTGCATTTTTTTCATTAATAATTTTTTTTGGAATTAACTTTTTTTCCTCTCTTGACAACTGGGTACTTATCAGTATCCGAAAAATAATGGATGTCAAACCATAAAGTCAAACTTTGTAGCTCTGTCAGTTACATTAAAATGTTAAAATACCAAGAAACGATAAGTTATTCCGACCTTCCTTATGGCCAATGAAATCAAAGTTTAGCGAAAAATACCATTTTTGCGAAATTTTTATACTCCACACGGATAGGCCATAGTCGTTGGATGTCGAATTGTCAAGTTAAATTGTGAAGTTCTATCAATTACATACAAGTCCGGGAAATGTCAAAATGTCGAGGAGTGTTAACGCTTTTTCCTACGACCACCTATGAAAATGAGAAAAAAGGCACGGTTAATTTGGCTAGAAAGCGCCGTATATCACACCGGTGTTGAAAAAAAATATGTCAACACTAGTGGTGAAATACAAGGCACACTATTTAATTTAAACATATGGTGCCAATTTGACAGAACACCCTTATTTATTAAAAAAAACACATTTTGGAAAGCAGTAATTGTAAAGTGTTTAATTTAGTTATCATGTATTTGTTGAGTGATTCAGAATTAGAGTGTGAAAATACGCCATTTGATATTATAAAATATGTTTATAATATACTGGAAAATCTATTACCAGAAAAAACAAATCGCGCTGAAGAGAGTGTCATGTAATAAACATATCGGTCGCGATAGCGTAGAGAATAGAGCTCTAGCCTACAGATCGCACGGTCACAGGTTTAAATCCCATCAGGAGTATTTATTTTTTTTTATAAAAACATTAAATAATTTATAGATTTATTTTAAATTTAAATCTTTTTTGTTGGGTGGATTTTTTAAATTTATATTTAATGCATCTTTCCTTGATTAAATTTAAAATTTTTCATTCTGGTTAATCTAGAAGTCAATCCAGAATTAGTTCTTCCTATGATGTATAAAATATAAAAAAATGAATCTACGGAAGGAAAGCCTATTGACAAACTATAAAACCAGATATTAAGTGGAAAATAATATTAAGTATGCTAATTTCAACACTACTGTTGAAATATATTTTTTCACAGATCAACAAAGGCTTTTTAATAATTCTTTGTGGTCGTAGGAAAAATAGTGTACATTACTCGTGTGAAAGTGATTATTCTAATACTCGGAGAATTTCCGCACTCGGCTGACGCCTCTCCTCGTTTAAAAAGTATCACTTTCATCCCTTGTTATGTAATATACTATTTAACCTGAAACAATTAATAACGTCAACATTTCAAGAACAGGTTCTATTGGCTGATAGCCGAGAGAGCTTTTCAGACCGATTCATGATGTTTTTCTAGTATAACTTTAAAATGAACTGGATAAAATTTAAGAGAAAAATATTATAAAATTTATAAGTTTTTTTGGGTTTCTTCTGAAAAAATAAACAGATAACAATTCCCTTTAAACCTGCTACAACTATTTGCCGCTCCATTCGCTGACACGTCCATTATCAAAAACTAAGCTTCTTCTCGGTAACGGCACCAGCTTTCCTCTCTTCATGATTTCCATGTTTTCGCCTGGATAATACTGGCACTGTGATATGAAGTCTAGGAGTACGAAACCTAATTTCTTACTTGAATCGATTAGATGGTCCAAGCTAAAAGAAATAAGGAACATACTTTAAATATATTATTTAAATTAGGTGTACATCACATAGGTTATCCTATACCGGGTGTTGCATCGTCGAGCGGGACATAGGAAATCCCATGTAATTTTAAATGGGGTCAATTATTGTCTTCCCTAATTATTTTAGAGAAAAATTCTATTTAGGTTTATTAAAGAGCACTAAAACCCGCATTTAAAAGAATAACTTTAGATATTTTTGATGAACCCGTTTACGGGTTATCGCCGATTTCTTTTTAACTATTTCTCCTTTTTATGGCCCCGTATTTGCGGGCACTAGTCAAGGTAAAAGATGACTGTCAAATAAAGTTGTCATTTTGAAATGTGTGACTTATTGTTATAAAAACTCGTACATCGAAAATATTAGCCATGAATTACACTTCTGAAGAAAAAATATTAATGATTAAATGGTATTATCAAGGAAATAGTTATTAAAATGTGTCAGACATGTTTGCTGCTCTGTATCCGAATAGACCGATACCTGCAAAATCTACAGTCGAAAGGACTATCAAGAAATTTGAGACAACAGGCACTGTAATAAATAACTGCAGATGTGAAGAAAGGCAGGAACAAAGAAGAGACGCAAGAAATGATAGGGACTTGCAAGTTTTATTGTGCGTGGAAGAAAATGATGGGAAGATCAGCACAAGGAAACTTGAGGATGACATAGGATTAGATCACACCACAGCGTTACGAGCTTTGAAACGACATAAATATTATTCATACAAATATGAAAAGCACCAAGAGCTAAGAGATAGGGACGAAATACGACGACGGGAGTTTTGTTTTGGTATGATTGAAAGAGCAAACATGGATAGGGAATTTTTAAAAAACATTTGTTTCACTGACGAATGCACATTTACCTTAAACAATGAACCTAATGTTCAAAATTATCGATATTGGAGCAAAGAAAACCAACACAGGTTTGTCGAAACAAGGACGCAATATCCACAAAAAGTTAATGTTTGGGCTGGGATTTTCGGAGAAAATATTATCGGGCCATTACTTCTTACACGAAATTTAAATGCAGAATATTTTTCGGAACTACTTGAAGATCATATTTTATTTACTTTACATGATGCCGCTAGGGAAAATCAGGAAGTTTGGTACCAAATGGATGGCTGCCCGGCACATAGTACCCTGGCTGTCCGGGAATATTTAAACCGTGCTTTTAATGGAAATGTTATTGGCTTAAATCATACAGTAAATTGGCCAGCCAGGTCTCCTGATTTATCGCCAAATGATTTCTTTCTCTGGGGCCATTTAAAAAACAGGATATACAAAGATAAAAAATACCCAAATCTAGACGAGTTAAAAAATGCTATTTCTGCCGAATGCAATAGAATTTCAGTTTACCAACTAGCAAATGTAAGAAGAGAATTTCATAATCGCCTCGGTTATTGTCTAGCAGTCAATGGAGGAATATTTGAACATCTTCTTAAATCCTAAAGTTCTAACAATTTAATAGTACCTACCTATTAATTAGTAAAATATTGAAACATGTAAAATGTGATAATTAACCTTGTAATTGGATACTTTATTTTAGTTTTATTCAGATTAATTTGTACTCATAAATACACCTTTAATATTTTCGATGTACGAGTTTTTATAACAATATAGCACACATTTCAAAATTACAACTTTATTTGACAGTCATCTTTTACCTTGACTGGTGCCCGCAAATACGGGGCCATAAAAAGGAGAAATAGTTAAAAAGCAATCGGCGATAACCCGTAAACGGGCTCATCAAAAATATCTAAAGTTATTCTTTTGAATGTGGGTTTTAGTGCTCTTTAATAAACCTAAATAGAATTTTTCTCTAAAATAATTAGGGAAGCCAATAATTGACCCCATTTAAAATTACATGGGATTTCCTATGTCCCTCTCGACGATGCAACACCCGGTATAGGGTTACTTAAGTGAATCATGCCGCGCTTAAATATGCCATTTTAATTTGCATTGGCCCGAATTTCAAAAATACTTATAGTCTATTTCGGAAAGGTTAAAAATAATAAGTAAATAAAAAAAAGTAATAAAATGGGAAATTCCGCCCAGTCCGGTTCAGTTTCGGTGTCGACCATAGGCGCATCTTTTATCTTGATGAGACGTGGATTAATGAAGGTTATATAGTACCAAAATTGTGGCAAGACAAAAATATAACCAGTGCTCGCTAAGCGAAGAGATTAATAATCGTTCATATTGGAAGCGAAGAGGGATTTTTAAAAGAAGGTTTACTAACCTTTCAGTCGTTCAATACGGGAAATTACCACGAGGACGTGAATTTGAATATTTTTGAGGAGTGTTTGTGAATGGATAACAACAGGCAAAACCCATAAACTGACCCAAACCCGGGTGGTACCACCTGCACTTGATGAAAATAAAGAATTTTGCAACGAAATCAATGCCAAATTATGAAAGTGGCTTAAATATTCGTTGGGTCACTCTGTAGTCCCTTTGCATACCTAATGAGCTTTTATTACTCTACACCTTTCTGAAATAGACTATAGCAAATTGGCTCTTTCACTTAATTTTGATTTTTGGATTTGAAGAAACAAAAAATAAGATTTTCTGTGTTTGTACGTTTCGATATTTTTAAGCCATTACTGGGAAAATAAACAAATAAAAAAACTATTGGAACAAAAACACGGACTTTATCGAATATACGTCGTGAATACGGCAGATTGACAATGTTGCCAATGTTCCCTAAAATTTTTATATTATAATACCAACAATGACAAAGTTTGAAAAGTAAGTCAAACGAAATAATTGTCCGAAACGGACTTATACGGAAAAATAAAAAAAATCTGGATATTATTTTTAAAATGTTATCTACATATATTGTCTTAAAATAAGTTATGAAAGTTCTAGGAACAAAATATATTATTTAACTAGCATAAAAGGTTTCACATGTGGCAATACCGAAATTATTGACAGAAGACCAAGGTAATAAAATGACAGTTGAAAAAGTCTAACCTAAGTTATTTGTCGATCTTTCTGCTCTATGAGCAAATAAATAAAAATAACACTTATTTTAAACAAAAATACATCAAAATTCTACAATAATTTGGATATAAGTGGGATGTAAACTACAACACCGATATGACAAGTGAAAGATCGGTAACAATGCTCACTGTAAATTTTTATCGGATCGAGGTCATCAAGTAATCGCGCCAGTTTTGCGTTTTTCAAATTTGTGGAAATTGTGCATGTATTTAATGAGCTGCAAAAAATGTATGGTACAACTTAGCAATAATTTTATTGATGATAAACTCCTATTATAGCACCGACTTAATAATCTAAATGCCAAAACTATCAAATATAACAATATTTTTTTTTGGTCTTTATGAAAATGTAAGAAGTAAAAAATGCTTACCTTTCATTTTCCGCAAGCCCACCCGAAATTATGGCATCGCAAATTTTCGTATTGGCATCGGCATCAAAAAGGGGAATTCCAAATTGGCAGTCCAGTAAAGTCCAAACCTACAATGAGACGAGAAACACAGTGATAGACGACAGTCTTTATATTTAAAGTAACATGTTAAATTTGAAAATAAATATTCAAAAATGTATGGTCTATTTCTTTTCGATTGCGAACAATGACGAAAAAAAATTGAACAAAAATTCACCTAATTGGTTAAATCATGGACCAATTTACACTACATTAATGCATAGCCAACTTATTAAAGGTCTTTTTTTTAAATCACAGAAGAAGAATAAGAAATTTCCGTTCGATTGATTTCTAGCAAATACATATATGCTAATTATAAACCTTTTAGCAATTAAAAATAACTTTTAGCTCTAGTTATATTACGAAACAAACAATCTATTAACTTTCTGTACATAAAATCGGTTAATTTCACGTTTTTCTGTAACATAAAATAGTAAACCTATGCCTACTTTGAAATATAGAAGGCCATGCCAAACGCCAAAAATTGTGACATAACCTAAAAATTCATCTTCTTAAAGGCCGCTTTACAGTTTGCAATTTTTCTTTCACGCAAGTTGTCTTGCAGCAATTAATATTGCGGCAATAAAAATTTCACTTCGTTTTACAGCGTGCAATGACTTGCCAAGATCGTAGGTGATGTACCACTTGCCAGCCATTAAAATAAAAATACATTTGGTTAGGACTTACCGGCGCTTTTTGTGCATTCATTTTAACAAAACATCATTATTGGACATGAAAGCAAACCAACAAAAACAAACGTACCCGCTATAGGTTAGAAAAAACATAAATAAATGTCAGGGATTTTTATATTTAGTTGGGTGTCTCATAAATCACCAGAAAATCCTCAGAATTGCGCTTGCAATGGCAATAAAAATACGGTCCGAGTGATATTTCTTGCAAGCAATACAAATTGCGCCAGCTGATCATTAGCCTCGTTCTGCGCACACTCCCGGGAAATCTTTTCTTGCGTGAAAGAAAAATTGCAAACTGTAAAGCGGCCTTCGCAAGTGTTAATTTAAAATTCTAACCGCTATAAACAGTAAACAACAAAATGTCAGTTATGACGTAAATCCCTAACCTTACTTTTCAACTTGTCAAAAATGAAAATTCTTGCATTTTTTTATTGTAAAACGGGTTTCTGTCATCGTTCGCAATTGAAAAGAAATAGACCATAGTGGATAGCAAACGAAAGTAATTTTATATTATACTTTTTCTTGTAATCTGCGATAGATTCAAATTATCAAATCATCTTTCCAACCTACCAAAAATTCGCGAGGCGACATAAAAAATTAAAATCTGCCCCACTGAATTATTCTTACCCTCGTGGCTTCAACAATCTCCTGATTTCTACTAGTTTCTTTCCTTTTCTCACTTTCATTCGAAGCGTCTTCTATCCTACTAAAAATGCCGACATTTTCATCTGTCGGACTCTGTAGTTGTTCCACAGATTGAAGCCTATCCAAATTCTGTGGCTGGTTTTCTTTTTCCTTAATAGCTAACTGGTCAAGTTCTTCTTGTAATAACGTAGTGCAGTCTTGACTGGAAATAAAAAGCTTTATAGAATAAATATAAATATTATTTGGCCACGTCCTTTTACCTATACCTTCTATTCCGTTGCCGTAATTGTTGAGATGTACCACTACGATTAAGAAAACAATTTTTTTTCGCATATTGTGCAGTTGAACGCCTGGTTTGTTTTTCTCCACTGTCCACTGTGACAAGCTCCCGGTGCACGTGGGCTTCTTACCACATTAATTCAAGAGATGACGCCCGAGATACCGTTGGAAAAGAACTATCCGTTCTGTAGTAAAGAAAAACGCCTTCATAAAGCTTACCTAGTGAATCCATTGGTGGGTGAAGATCTATGGCTACAGCCATCTACCGGTGTCACGGCAAAGTGAGACTCCACAGGAGATTGAAGCCTCAAATCGTCAGTCTCTTTCCTTTCGAATCTAAAGTTTTCATTGGCCATACTAGTGGGGGCTGATGTATTTTTAGTAGCACCCGGACGAGACTTGTTGAATCCTTAAAAAGTTATTGTAAAATTTAAAAAAATCGGTCTCAATGTATTATAAAATTTAAAAAAAATTATTACAATCATGTTCTATTTTTAACAAAAATATTCCGATCTATAAGCAAATTGATCCCATAAATAAATTAAAATAAAGCCTATTAAATCTTATTATGAAGTTAATTGTAAAATAGGCTCAATTTGACAATACATGTGGTTTGAATGAACCGACTGTCTTGCCGTTTGGTACTTTACAATGGGCGATAAAGAAAAGCAAGGGCCTGTGTCATTTATCGATGAATAAAGTAAAGGAAAAATTTCATATAATGAAAGCATTTAGGCTATAACTAATAGAAGAGTTGATTGAATTCATTCAGGTACAATATTATAAAGTCCTTTTAAACCTAAGAATAATTCTAAAATCGTAGAAATGTCAGAAATGGTCGATTTATAATGTGGAATTGACCGCAAAGTTCAATTTAAGAGTAATCAACCTAATCATCACTTGTTATGTTATGTTATATTGGGTTATAACCAGGTAAATTACTCTTAACTCGAACTTAGCTGTCAATCCTACATTATAAAATGATCATTCCGGATTCAATTGAAACTGGTCCTCGGTTTAAATCGACTTTATAAAATTGAGTAAAAGAACATCTATGATTTAAACCGAGGTCCAGTCAAAAATGATTATTTTATACATTTGGTCAGTTGTCTAACTAATCCAAACACCCAGAAATCTGCGTCCGATTCTATGGCGCAGAATCCTGATTGTCACGGACTGTCCGTGACTGCAGTTTACATCTATGTTTAAACTTAGGTTTAAGAGGAGTTTATTAAATTATGCCTAAATGAAAGACCAAGATGGGGACATACAGACCGTTTCGCTCTATCTCCTTCGCATACTGTTAAGGGGGATTTCTACTGTGACGGTTTTCAAAAAATCGAAATTTTTTTCCGACGTATTTCGACTATAGCCTCTAGAATAACCGTGTGTAAACGTTTTTACCAAATCTACTCCAAAAAAAAGTTAAATCCAATTTTATGATTGCCGGTCAGTTCTCACCACTAGCCGCTTTTGAGTTAAGCTTCTCAGAGCTACGTTCTGTCGCCAGCGACATCATTTCGACCAATCAGGATCGTCAGGCCAGGCTCGCAAAGAGGCAGGAAGAATCAGCTCGTTTATCGTTTTTCGAGGAAGAGGAGGGTGTAATCTACGGGCCAGGCATCGCAGACTAAGCGACAGTGAGACTATTTTGTTGTGAGCCACCGTTGAAACTTTAAAGATGTTTTTCTCGAAACCCTGTTTTTAGCGCTGGCGGAAAGTACTTCGGTATGTTCAAATTATCAGAATTCAATGATTTTGGTCTTAAAATGCTCAGAATACAAGTGGTTATGGCCCCCTCTAGAATCAAATATTTTGCGATATTACAGAAAATGTTACGGCCCTTAAAATACAAAAAAAAAATGGTAAATTAAAAAAAATAATTTAAATCTCGCGCCATTTTAACAGTTACTCGAGTTTTGTCTTGATTCTAGTGGGGGCTATAACTACATGCTTGCAATTGAAGAAATTTTTGTCATGAATAGAAAAATTTAAATTCCGCCAGCAAGTTACGTTTTTTTTTGGGGGGGGGGGGTAACTTCAGCACCCTGTAGCACCTTTAAGTTTTTCATTTTTTGAGGGTTGAAAATTTTTGGTACATCTTATCTTTAATAAAAAGAATTGAATACTTGTTTTTCTGCATTTGTCTTATTATCCCCAGGAAAAAATCGTAAAGAAACGATGAAAATAGGACCATCACAGTAGAAATCCCCCTTAAGCTAAAAAATGATAAAAACACAATCGAAAATTTCTAGTTTCTACTTACCTTTCAACCGAACTTGAAAACCTTCCCCTTCGGGCCTACCAAAATCCAACACACCCACATTGGCAAATGTCATATAACCACAACAATGTTCTAGGTCTAATAATTCGGAAAGAGCTGGTATTGCGGGATGTCGTACTAACGGAGACTCAGTCTCTGGACTTGGTCTTCTAAACGATATTAATTATATATTAAATTGGGCAATTATTTCTTTTAAACAAAAATAATAAAATTTATTAAAAAGTAGAAATTTGATATTTGTATTTTTTGCATTTAGCAAAAAGCTTTGATGAATGACAGAATAGTTTTGAAATTGCATTGTATTTATTTGTTTTGAAACACAACGTTTCAACCGGTAAGTATCTCCAAGTCTTTGATGTTGTTAGCCATAAGTTTGGGTTAAAAAAATTGGAAAATATTAGATTTGGAGGAAAGGTATTAGAAATTATGTAAAAGATAAATTTATTTTAAAATAGATAGAAAAGCTATCCAAAAGTATTTAAACATGGTGTTCCTCATAATTAGTATAAATTGCTGCGGACAAATTCATAGATTTGCAGATGATACTACTATTTTTTGTACCGATACAAATTAGAACTTAAATAACCAGATTAAAGAAGAGTTGAAAATTATAAAAAATTGGTTTGATGTCAATTTATTAGGTAACAATTAATTTTGATAAAACAACTTATACAGGGTGTTATGTATTTTCCCGGGTATATTTGAACCTGTAAATATTAATATGATAACCTTCGAAGAAAAAATATTTTTAAATGTCGCTTTGCTTTAATAAGTGAGAAAATTCACCTTTAGTGTTTTTGAACTCGGACGCCTTCACTGCCTTACCCACTTGCGTTTCTTTTGATTTTGAACTGTCAAACTAAAATAGGAAGGTCAGTGATTTTACAATGTTGCATGACAGTGACCTACTAAATAATAGTTCACTGACCTTATGTTATTAGGTTATAGTCAAACTTTTTAGAAATTAAAATTAAACATACCTCAGCAAGAATCCCTAAAAACTGGCAAAAAAACCATAATAAAATAAACAAATTCTTTTAAATCGAAACTGCGATTCACACTTCGAAAACTAACCCTCATTTCGTAACAAAAACACGTTTCTTTAAGCCAGTTCATATTGAAAATTCTTTGTTAAACTATTTACTTCATATGGCGTCCTTACGCAAACACTTGTTTTTGTTCATATTTCTCTTTTTTCTGCAATAAAACCGACAAAACCTTTCGTTATTCCCACAACGCAAACACGTTTAAGCTGTCAATTACCTACAGTTACAAAAGACGCCGCTATAGCGCTGGCGCCGATTTGGTTAGTTAGTGATGGGCGATGTGTATCGATGGTTTTCTAAACATCGGTGTTTTTTACTGACGTTCCATATTTTGCCATCGATAATAAGTCACAAACAACGATGAAAGCATCGATTTTTAACCTTTGATGTTTGACACTGCGTATTAATATTTGACGCCGCCTTTTTATTTAGAAATTACTTTGGTGAGGCGGAGTTTCAGCACGCCAGGGACTGGCGGAACAAAACATCGATGAACCTCGCTCATCACTAATTTAATTTGCATGGTCAAAAGCATTGAGTCACCCAGCAATGCGAATGCATCAAGAATGTCATCTTGGAACAAAAAATAGCCTTTTCGTGTCTTGTATTATGTAAAAAACGTGTTTTTATTTCGTCTAGTTGTCTCCATAAAAAGGAGAAATAGTTAAAAAGAAACCGGCGATAATCCGTAAACGGGCTCATCAAAAATATCTAAAGTTATTCTTTTGAATGTGGGTTTTAGTTCTCTTTAATAAACCTAAATAGAATTTTTCTCTAAAATAATTAGGGAGACCAATAATTGACCCCATTTAAAATTACATGGGATTTCCTATGTCCCGCTCGACGATGCAACACCCGGTATATATATATATATATTTTGTTCCCCTTTGAATCTATATTCGGTCTCTTTGAGAACTATAAACGATTTCTTCGAATTCCATAACACCCTGTATTTCTGTTACTTTAAACCTAAATAATAAATCACAAAATATGAATAATAACGACTTTAAATATTAAAAAAGTAAAGAGTATTCAGGAATAATTTTCCCTAAACAAAATTAAGAAGTTTACAATCGATTCTTAGAAAAATTGAAGAGTTGAAGATTGATTTTATAAGTTTGTCCATTTACTTCCGACGTCATCGTTTTTTTGATTGTCGATTTTTTACCAATTTTGTGCCTTAAAAATTTATTTATTCATAAAAATAGTTCTTAGCATACTGTAACTCACTCAAAACATTGTTCTTGCATGTTATTTTTTCTTACCCATTTTTCGAAGGTGTAGCCATCGACTTAAAGGGAAACGGTAAAAACTTAGTCTCAGCAGGGTGATGTACACCAAACCCTTGTACCAGCACTGGGGCAAATTGAAGGGCCGCATTTACATATAGAAAGTTACCTACAGGTATCACTGCTGGTTCGTGTAACCACGAAGTTACCTAAAAAAAAAATGTCTACCATTGGGACAAATTCAAATCGTGAGTGGAAAATATCTAACAGCAATCTTATACAGGGTGCCGAAAAAGTATAGAAATGATTTCAAAAACTGTTGGTAAGGTGTATATGAATTTTTTTTTTGCATTGTGTTAATCCGTCTTGCGTATTCCCTGGTGTTTTAATATTCAGAGTCGCATATTGCTTTCAGATTTCACATGTAGGATATTGAAGATCGAAGTGCGTTTTTGTTATTCCTGTTTGTTCAGACAGAATCTACCGTCTGTGTAACATGTAAACGAGCATACTTACCAACAATCTAGTAAACCCTAAAAACATCCTGGGCAGTCTTTTCAGCTCAGTTCCTTTGGCCAACAACAAACTGGGCGGCCCATAGCCCGTTATATGGTACAGGAATAGACGAAACCAAAGACTATTAATTTCAGGCTGACCTGGACCTAGCAACGCGGGCGGCATTGTCGAAAGGGGGGAAATTCTTACCTAACAAAATAAAACGAACGTTTGTGAAAAAGACGAATGTTAATCACTGATTTTAAGGTATAAAAATTATTCCTTGAAAAGTTAAACACGTTTCCCAACTAGCATAGACAGTGACAAATACCGTTGTTTAAGTCTAAATAACTTTAAGTTGGGAAATGGGTAGAAATTGGAACCGCAATTGCCTATTTAAACGGAAAATAACTACTTAGTCCCGAGTTACAGACACAATAACGTTATATTTACTCTAAATGTGTCATATGAAGTAAGGTAGCAATATATATCCAGTTAAAGTCACATAAACTGACCACTCACTTCAAAAATGTCTATAAAGTATTTTCACTACAAAGTCGCTAGTCGACAGTAGCTAGAACTAAGGATTTACTAAAATTTTTTATGTTAAAGTAATTATCATCAATGGGTGACTTAACTGGGTGCTTTGGTATGACTTTGAAATTAGTAACATATTAGTTGCCCTAATCGTAAAATGTTAGTATCTTTTACTTCATAAGAATACGGTAAAGTAGCGCTTACTAATAGATTGCTATTCTTGCGACTTTGTACCCTACGTGACTGCTAAAAATTACATGATAGTTTTTGCCGTTTTATAGTAGAGTTTCTATATCTTTCCCAAGTTTGTAGGTTATAAACTTTGCTTAGTCAGGTGAAATGTGTATCAGTTGTGTTGTCTTTATTGTGGAATAATTATTTAAAAAATATGTCCAAGCCAACAGAAAAAAAGAAATTATATAGACATTTAACGACTTTTTACAGAGAGAGATTTTTACCTTTGTTGCACACGTTAGACATAAATAAATGTTAATTAGAAAAAAAAACTTTTTGGCTTTGTTAGGTAACTTTTATTTTATACTTTAAGATTTGGTATGTACAGGATTATATAAAAAAAATATAAAAATTATAGACAAACATTAAGATTTATTATTTTAAAACAGATTTTCTCAATCGAGAGATTAATGTCATTTAAACGTTAACCTCATTAGGTACCTACGATACCATTATTTTTACTAAATAATAATAAAAAAACCAACAATATTTTTAAATGTAAATTTTAATGTTTTCAGTAACGTTAAAAATTCTTTTTAATAGCTGAAAACAAAAACTAAACGGGCCAAAATACTATGCTACGCGATTACTATTTGAGGTTAGAAAACGATACATCAAACACAATAGTTCCATTTTAGTGGTAGGCACGACTTTAAAGTGGCAAGCCTACAAAGTTTCCGCTTGTAACTACATTGTGTAATTAGTACATGTTAAATCCCATCAATGCTGCTATAACGAAAGTAGCGGGGTAGTAATAAATAGTTTATAGTAGCTTTAGGGTAGCTCCAAAATCAACTTTACGATAGCAGATACTTTATATTAGAAAACCTATAGTAAGGGTTACTACAACATAGAAAAAAATACTTTTAGGTGGAGAAATTATCTTTTACGGTAATAGTTTTTTACTCCGCCATGTTTTTTAAATCAAATATCCGATGTTAGTTATGTGGAATAAAAAATTTAGTCTAACTTTTAGTAAGGAATATATTTTTATTAAAAAATAAGAATTGTGCAGGCGCGTTCACTTTTTAAGTATATTTTTCATATTTTTACCAGTAAAGTTAAATGCGTTAAAACATTTACCCCCAGCATAGCTTTAAACATGCCATTATAAAACCACAATTAACAAGAACTTTAAAGTAGCAAATCGGCAATAAACATATTATAACCATGATGCCGTAATATTGAAATTAATGTCAAACATTTTCTTTTAAAAAGGGAAAAGATACTAATGTCCAATAAGGAAGTACCAGTTACTATACTGTGACGTAGCAGTATAGGAACTATCTCTACACCGTTACGTCAAAAATAGTAACGGTGTAAGTCCCAAAAACGTTATGGGATTTAAATCGCTACTCAGAAATCATTCCTCAAATTAGTAAATACAACGTAGCGGATAAGTATTGAGACAGTAACAGTTATTGGTTGCGAAACACTATAAAGTCACGACGTTAGTCGAAATTACGTTCCTGCGTCGAAAAATGTTAGTTGGGTTACCTCTCTTCCAATGGGTGCCATACATATCAACAGGCGATATTTTCGTTTTAACAACCGCTGACAAGCCGCCTCATCTAGAGAGTTTAGACTTTCTAATCGTACTAAGTCAAGACCCGGGCCAGGAAGCTTTCTTAGAGACAATATCGTCGATCTAAAAAAAAATGAGATAGCAAAATTTCACGTTTTTTTCTGACAGTGATGCAGTGGCGTAGACAGAAAATATGCTTGGGAGGGTTCAGTGGGCGTAAGTAGGACATTTTTGTTTTGGAGAGTTCGTTTAAAATTCTCCTACTACTATCAAATTTCGAAAATATTAAATTATTACCTCTCCCCCTCTGCATGGTTGGATTAAATTTATTTTTCTAAGTATATCACTTTATATTTCCCTATTTCCAGTGACATATCAAACAACCCACTCCAATGTGATTGTGGCCTACTTTGGCTCCTCGACTTCACCCAAAAACACCCTTTAAAACTCATGTCAAACCCAAAATGCAGTTCTCCTTCTACCTTCAAAGGTTTACCCCTAAAAAAACTCAAAGTGGGAGTGGATATTCATTGTAAATCAGCATCCCATAATAATGGACTGCCATTATTGGACTTGAAGCCTGAGAACAATCAGGTGGTTTTTGAGGGTGACTCTTTAAAATTGCATTGTAAAGCTCCGAGTATAACTGACACAACTGATGATTCAAGGTATGTATGTATTTTTTACATAATTTTTCTCTAATTTTTTTATTTGAAGGTTCAGATTAAAGAATAAAATTTCCAACATTTTTTTTTATATTAATAACATATCTATTAAGTACTTCTTAATATTTTAAAAAATGTTCATACCTCAAGTTGAATATAGGCAATATCACCACCAGTGGCGTAGCCAGGAAATATGCTGGAGGGGGGTCAGTGGGCGTAAGGACATTTTTTTTCTGGAGAAAGGGACAGTCGGGACTACATGTATTTCGTGATATTGTACCTAGCGAATAATGCGGAAAAGCGCCGTAGGCGCAAAATGTTCGGGGCCACGCCCAAAGTTCGTTTAAAATTCACCTAACTACTGTTAAATTATTACCTCTTCCCCTCTGCATGGTTGGATTGAATTTATTTTAGTAAATATTTTTTTTTCGCTTTTTTTTATATTCTTAGCTGGCTCTTTATTTAAAAAAAAAAACATTTTTTATATTTCTGACAAATATTAATTTTGGTGTCAATCCGTAATTTTAACATAATACGTATGTATGACTCTAACCAGCGTTTTTCGGGCTTGGTTTTTCACGATTAAAAATAAAGTAAATATCGCTCACCACGCCAAAATTGATGATTTTTTCAGAAATCATGTATTTTAGGAGCGTAGATCTAAGAACAGTTTTTGGTGCAAATGCTTAGGTTTTGAAATACTCCTTCTTAAGTGCCGTTTTGTATATTCATAATAAAGCATTGTAATTTCTTCCCGCACTATTTTTTATATTATCACACTTCTTCCATAAAAAATGTTTTAATTAACATTTTTACTTTAATTTTTCTCTTTAAAAATAAATAGGTACCTAATTGTTTTTTGTTTTTGTTGTAAAAATATTTTATTGCATTGGGTTATATTTTTGTTGAATTAAAATAGCTCCAAAAAAGGGAAAACGGAACAGACAAGTATATAATAGAAAAATACTATAAAATATTATTTTTACTCGTTTTCCTATAAAATTGCATCATAAATCAATAACTAAAACGATATACGTTCGAAACCTTAATATCTATATAAAACAGGACTTTTAGAAGGAAACGTTTAAAAACTTAACGGTTCCTACAAGACCTTTGTAATCTAAGCCAAGAATACATTATTTAAAAATTTAAATTAAGAGTCCAAGCGTGAGACGAAAAATTAGGTTGCAATTAAGACTTTTACACCAGTGGTCGGGTTCGGGGAGGGGGAGCTCTAAATACGCCACTGCACGGACAAACTAAAAAACAATATTATTTTGAAATATGTTTACCTTAAAATGACGGCATGATCAAAAAACCTCCTTGCCTCACCTTCTCCATCCGCGTCCATCGCCGATACCTTCTCCAACTCGGCCAAGAAACTGTCCAGACTCTCATGCTGCAGTTTTCCAACCTCAAACATTGTGACGGCGTGACGTTTCAGTCCTGGAGATAGGTTACCCATCATCAAGAACGCCGTAAGGGCAGAGTCGAATAAAAAGGCTACTCTCTGACCATTTCCTGACGTCTGATTGGTCGAATGGGGCGAGTGGGTGGGGCTATCCGTTGGCGGATTTTCACTGGAAGGAGTGGGAGGGGGTGCGGGTGCGTTCGATGGGGATGAAAGGGAGAGGGTGAGGGGTGTGACGTCCATTTGGGGGCTAAAAATAACACGGCCGGTAAGGATACGTAAAAAACAAGGTTATACAGGGTGATTCCTAAGTTGATACGTATTTTTTAGCTGTGTAGAAAGCATTAAAATAAACAACATTTTCAAATACCTTTTTTCGAAAAACTTAAAAATAGGCGAGATACAGAAGTAAAAAATCTAAGTGTGGGCCTGGTCATCAAAACGTAGCCTGCTATACTTTATGTTGTTTGTCTTATTAGTCATGCAATTTACGGGTCACTGATCAGTTATTTGGCAATCCGTTGTGGTGTTTTTCTGAAGCAAGTTAATTTTAAATTGGTGACACGTGAAAATGGTAAAATTTGAAAACAATGAACTAGTAGATATGGTGCTAATGTACGGTGAGTGTCGTCAAAGTGCGACTGCTGCTTTGAAATTATACGCAGAACGCTTTCCCTTGCGGGCTCATCCCAAACCCAGAAGTTTTCTTAATGTTATTCAACGGGCAAGCTAGGCAGAACCGTATTTGATCCATAGTGTAATAAATGAATGTACGTACTTTATTTTTGAGTTTTTTGAAAAAAGATATTTGAAAATGTTGTTTATTTTAATGCCTTCTATACACTGCTAAAAAAGAAATATCGACTTAGGAATCACCCTATATATTTCATTTCAATTGGTGTTCCACAAGGCTGGGTTTTAGACTCATTTTAAGTTTGTTTTTTGTCATAACGCCGAGGCCATCTGGAAAAAATTCCCAGTTTCGTGTGTGAGTGTGTTGTGGTCGTTAAGAGCACATAATAGTCCTGGTAAATGGCAATAATGACACACATATAAGGTTACTAATATACCTTTCATTAGAACTTGGTATGTTAAACCAAGATGGATGGCGTCTACTTCTTTCTTGCTCAGTTTCAGGATCCAGCTTTCGGGCGAATTGCAAACGACAATAAAGAGAAACAGCTTGTTTTACTAATTCAGTGTCAACTTCCAATACAGCTGCTAGCTAAAATATAATTTACAAGTCAAAATAGTGTTATACAATTAAGCTAAACATCTATATTTAGATAAAGAAAATAGGTAAATTTATTCCACTAGTCAAAAATAGAAATGATTGTCGTCACTCTGGTTTAAAATCTCAAACTTTTAACACTATGAGTGGTTGGATATTCTGCTACTACTGGCCTTCTTTTAAATTATCATAAAGCTTGGAAATAGTTTTTGTGTCTTTAATCTGTAATAAGGCAATGCTGCAAAGCTGACATCATGGAAGCAAAAACAAAACCGTTAGATCATAGTTTAATGTTTCTCATCATTCAAGAATAGTATATTTATATTACATAACAAGTGATGAAAGTGATACTTTTCAAACGATGAGATATTTAGTACGAGGCGTCAGCCGAGTGCGGAAATTCTCCGAGTTTTAGAATAATCGCTTTCACACGAGTAATGTACACTATTTTTCCCACGACCACAAAGAATTATTAAAAAAGCCTTTGATTTGTGAAAAAATATTTTAACACTAGTGTTGAAATTGGCATACTTAGGATTATGTTCCATTTAATATCTGGTTTCAAAGTTTGTTAATAGGATTCTTCTTTATTTGTAGTTTAACTTTTTTATATTTTATATATCATAGGAGAACTAATCCTGGATTGACTTCTAGATTAACCAGAATGAAAAATTTAATCAAGGAAAGATGCATTAAACATAAATTTAAAAACTCCACACAATAAGGAAGATTTCAATTCAAAATAATTCTATAAATTATTTAATGTCAAATACACCTGATGGGAGTTGAATCTGTGACCTTGCGATCTGTAGGCTAGAGCTCTATTCTCTACGCTATCGCTACCGATAAAGAGTTGTTGTTTAATATATGACACTCTCTTCAGCGGGATTTGTTTTTTCTGGTAATAGATTTTCCAGTATATTATTAACATTTTTTATAATTATAGATGGCGTATTTTCACACTCTAATTCTGAATCACTCGACAAATACATGATATATAAGTTAAACACTTTACAATTACTGCTTTCTAAAATTGGTTTTTTTTTAATAAATAGAGGTGGTCTGTCAAATTGGTACCATATGTTTAAATTAAATAGTGTGCCTTGATATTTCAACACGCGTGTGATATACGGCGCTTTCTAGCCAAATTAACCGTGCTTTTTTCTCATTTTCATAGGTGGTCGTAGGAAAATATCATTGTTTCCAACCTTCAAACAGACACCAATATGTTTCTTCTTTAGAAAGAGTCATCCATCAGCGTTTAGGACCGTACTATCGGCGTCATTGTTCTTATTTGCGTTGCGCTACATTTTGTTTTTAATTCTATGGATTTATTATTCTTACCTCCTCTACAGTAGTGTGCTCATCTATGGAAACGAATATTTTGTACAAAAGCGTTTCAAAGTAATCTCCTAATATTCTATTCATAACAAAACCTTGTAAAGGTGGCACTTGTACTCTATCCACGGCAGTCACAGATACGTCTAAATACACTAAGCCTTTTCTAAAAAATATTTAGTTTGATTTATTTTTGAACAATAATACCTAGTTAATAGTTTTACAAGTAGTATCCACCTTTTTTAAATATGTAATTTTAAAAAAAATTTCATAACTTTTCAAAGTATTTTAGAAAAATGATGAACAGTTCTTTCACAAAATTTTGATTGTAGTGTAGAAATAAACAAAAAATAAGAATTTCCGTGTTTGTGAGTTTTGATATTTTTAAGATATCACTGAGAAAATAAATAAATAAAAAAACTATTGGAACAAAAACACGGACTTTATCGAATACAGGGTGTCCCACCGGGAACCGAATCGATCTATATATAGAAAACTATACATAGGAAAATTTGACAGTATGCTGATGGGGGCGACCGGGCTAAAATATTTTCATAATGGTGGCACTTTCGGTTATACCGGAAGTAAGTGTCAACTTGCTTATTTTTAATGGGACACCCTATATATTATTACATTTTTGCATTCTACGCAAGATTCTAGGGAGATTTTGTATACCATGTCATATACCTATGTCTAAACGTTTTTGACATATTTGATTTTTGTGTCAAATATGACGTTTGCAAGCCTTAGAATAATTATCAATTTTTTCTATAAAGAAACCTTATTTATTTAATTTAAGTGGGATTCCTTGTTATAAAGGACCTGCTTTAATAGATTTTTTATAATATTTTGATAACTATCAATACAGGGTGTTTAAAAAATAGGATTAAAAATGAAATTGAAAAAACTGCAAAAAGTCTAGATTTTCAAATGGAAACACCCAAATTTTATAATTATTTCTTATTTATTATTAAAAATAAGGGTAAGTTTGTATAAGGTTGTATATCCCCAAAATTGTTAGTTTTCAAAATATTGCCAATTTAGTATTTTTATAAGGCGATTTTGCTGCAGATTTTAAGTTCAGTTACTCTTAGTTGGCTATGACGGCTTTGAAAAACAATCAAATGCTAAGAAAATCTATGAAGCTTCTCTATAGAAAAAATTGATAATTATTCTAAGGCTTGCAAACGTCATTTTTGACATAAAAATCAAATATGTCAAAAACGTTTAGACATAGGTATAGGACATGGTATACAAAATCTGCCTAGAATCTTACGTAAAATGCAAAAATGTAATAATATATAGGGAGTCCCATTTAAAATAAGCAAGTTGACACTTACTTCCGGTATAACCGGAAGTGTCACCATTATGAAAATATTTTAGCCCGGTCGCCCCCATCAGCATCAGCATACTGTCAAATTTTCAATGTATAGATCGATTCGGTTCCCGGTGGGACACCCTGTATACGTCATGAAAACGGCAGCTCGACAATGTTGCCAATGTTTTCTAAAATATTTTATTAATTAATTAAGTCTGAAAAGTAATCCAACAAAAAGAATTGTTCAAAACGTACTTACGCGGAAGAATAAAAAATAAATCATATTATTATTTCCAAAACGTTATCTATATTTGTCTTAAAATCAGTTGTTAAAGTTCTAGGAACAAAATATATTATTTAACTAGCATAAAATATTTCACATGTGGCAACACCGAAATTATTGACAGAAGACCACAGTAATGAAATGACAGTTGAAAAAAGTCTAAACTAAGTTATTTGTCGATCTTTCTGCTCTATGAGCAAATAAATAAAAATAACAATTATTTTAAGCAAAAATACATCAAAATTCCACAATAATTCCGATGTAAACAAAAACACCGACATGACAAGTAAAAGATCGGTAACGATGCTCACTGTAAAATTTAATTGGATCGATGTCATCGAGTAATCGCGCCAGTTTTGAGTTTTTAAAATTTGTGGAAATTATGCATGTTTTTAATAAGCTGCAATAAATTCATGGTATGACCTAGCAATGGTTTTATTGATGATAAACTCCTATTATAGCACCGACTTAACACTATAATCGAACGGACTTATTCACTATACCCGAATTTATCATATTCAACAATCTCTTCCTGAACTAATACCTATTGAAAGTGTATCTCAATAATAAAAATATTTTCACCATTTCTAGGAACTATTAAAAACACGACGCGAAAGTAGGACGTTTAAAAACATAAGATGAGAAGAGATGTACGTCATCCTATTAACAATATGGAAATTTAGAATTACAATATTTAATTTTCAATTGTGCCCTCTTGCGGCAAAATGCGGAACTGAAAAATTATTTCCAGTATTGTCTCTTAGCCACTTTAATAACGATTTTTTCCCTGAGTGCCCAGTTGTTTCCGAGATACGGCCGGTGGCCATCCATAATGGGACACCCGGTATAACACATAATAAAAAACAAAAATAAACAAATATTATCTGTACTCGAGTTGTGGGCGTTATAAATAATTTTTTTTAACTTTGATTTACAATGTAATTTTTACACAAACTTTAGTTATGAAAAAACCTTCATTTGCAAGGTTACTTACTTACAAATTTGTTATAAGATTAAGTAAAATGTAGTTTTTTTTTGCGAGAATATCTTGATTTTTATTGTTGTAATACAGTGAAGATGGCATATTGTATGTTAATTGAACGACAATAAGGTATAGTAACATATTCTTCTTAAGAACAAAATTGTATTGTAAAATTTTTTAAATTATTTTAAAAAAATTAAAAGTAACTCTCCAAAAGTTCCTAAAAATACATTAATAAACATGGTCAGGATTCGGGCCAAGAGAAAAATTGTAAATTAGTGAATTTAAAATGAAAATATTTCTTCCAGTGGCGTCGCATTAATTGGAGCTTAACGTAAATATAATCTGATATTTTTTATTTCTAAGATTTTTTAATTTTAAATGCAATTTTTTGAAAATCTAGAGTTTATTTTTAAAAAAATACTCTTGTTTTAATTCGATTGGAAGCACATTTTTTGAGTAAAATTAATTTTAAATATAACATATTTTTTACGGACACCCTGTATACAGTGTGCCTACTTAAGTTGGCAACTAATGGGAAACTCTTTTATTATTAAATTTACGAAAAAAGTTATTCTTCATAAAAAGTTCCGCATAGTCCAAAACCTAACATGCTAGGTTTACCCCTAAAAAAACCCATCAGATGTTTAATTTCTTCGTATACGAGGTTTGTCAAAAAATATGAATTTTGCCCAAGAGTAAAGTACCTTTATTTTTGACAATATCGAAAACTGCAATTATGAAAAGTTGTTCGGTATGAAAAACTATGTACTAATATGCAATTACACTAAAAAGAATTTTTTTATTTTTACAAATTTTGTCTTAAATTAGGTACCTACCAATAAATTTGTAAAATTAAAAAAATATTTCTAAGTGTAATTGCATGTTATAACATAGTTTTTAATGCCGAACATCCTTTCATAATTACAGTTTTCGATATTGTCACAAATAAAGGTGCTTTACTCTTGGGCAAAATTCACATTTTTTGACAAACCTTGTATAAGACTGTAAAAATTTAATATCTAATGGTTGCATTTTAGGTTTTGGACCACGCAGAACTTTTTATGAAGTATAACTTTTTTTCGTAAAGTTAATAATAAAAAAGTTTCCCATTAGTTGCCAACGTAAGTAAGTAGACACACTGTATACACATAATTTTGCATGGAGCTTAACCTTGGAGATATTGTAATTTTCAATTGTGAATCAAGGCGGGACCATGCAAAGGCAAATAAAAAAATGATATCCTTCTTTTTTAACCTTTCTAGAATTAAATTTTACAAAATACTTACTTATATAAACTAAGTACCACATGATAGTTTAAATCACCAGCATTTTGTGAACCTAAATCTATTAACTTATCTATCACTGCTAATTCTTCTTCATTTACAACCTAAAAATGGTTTATTTAAAAGAAAAAGTCACCAAAATCGGTTTTTAAACTAAGAGTTAAGTCTTTCAAAATAAATAAAAGTAAAGAAAAATGGGGTAGGGTCAACTGGGGCTATTATGATACAAAATTTAAAACTTTAACAAAAAAAAAATATAAGTTTAAGTTTTAAAAATCTCTAAAAATTCCTTGTTGTAAGCAATGAGGTTCTCTACCCAGTTTTGGGGAAAAATACAAGAAAAACAATAGTTGACCGTAAAAAACCAACAAAATGCTGTATCAAAATAGCCCCACGTTTGCGGCTATTGTTGATACAGCAAGGGGCTATTGTGATACAGCGCTTTAATTCTGTAGTGGAGATGGATTTGAAATATGTGGGACTAATATAATATACTATTGTCCTTTATCAGTTTATCCTGCAATTTTGACAGCCATCCTTCAAGTATGTTTTATATCGTTTTCTTTTATTTTAAACGTTTTCTTATTATTCTCGGAAATAAGTCCCACTACTTCAATGTCGTTCTCATCTATATTTCTCACCATAACCACGTATTTGTATGCTACTGAATTTCATAAACCGCCCATAAATTTAGCTAATATAAAGCCCCAGTTGCTGTATCACAATAGCCCCTTCACTTTAACGTCGAATATACCTGCTTCAACATTGCTCAAATTTAACAAACAAGGGTTCAAATTAAAGCTCTAAGTGGGCCTTATACGACGGGAACCATAAACACATACATTATTACCTATCAATAGTTGTGCCTGCAGTAAAAGTTATCACTAAAAAAATAAAAGTTTACTAAGCAAAAATTGTGGCTAAAGTAGAAACATTTTTTTATTTTTTAAACGTTTTACATTTTTGTAAAAGTGAATATGACTTATAATTAAGTATATAATTCTCTACTTTACCAATTTTTCTTACTTTAATTTGATGACTGAAAGTATTTTTAAGGTAGCTGTATCATAATAACCCCACTATTTTGTCTGTATTACATTAGCCCCAGTTGACCCTACTTTAATTGAATGCAATACTGTTAGATTACTTAATTCATACTTTAATATCTTCTTCTAAAATAAGGCCAACTTCCACCCTCCACCATGGCTCCATGTGAATATTAACTGGAACTTTTGGCAATAAACCCATAACATTCTTTTTGCCGAAGAGCCTACCTCTATTGGATCTAGATTTATTCATTATTTCGATGTACTCATTTCTACCAATGCCTAATAACCTAAGACCTAAAATAGATGCACAAAATAATTAAAGCAAAGTCAATACAGTGATAGAATTGAGTTTCTACTTAATTGATGACTAAAAATAAAGAATATCCTTAAAAATTGAACATTTTAATGGATTCTATTCACAATGTTATACTTACAATCAGCTGCAGTAAAATTCGGTAAAGTATCATAACTTTTCTCTGCCTGCATAAGTTTTTCCACTACAGAAATGTAATAGTTAAATGGGGTGATCCTTAGGCCCTTGACAATCATGTCGGCCAAATGGTATGGGAATAACATGAGCCGTTCCCTACTGTAGGCCACAACACGCTCATAGTACCGTTTTTCGTCTTTAAATACATGACGAACTAAAAAATTAACTCTCTTGTATTTCCTCATGTGGCCATTTGGCATGTAGTACCAGATAATTCTATGGTGTATCTCTAGCTCTCATCTTTCATTAAAAGGTAAAACATCCAATTATTAGCATTCTTTGAATTTCTTTAGGAGAGGCCATTTACCACAATGTTAAGACATACATATTGTCAAAACAAACAACATTACATATAATATTATGGGTACACTTTGTTATTCTATGTTCATATTTGGTTTCAATTAAGCCTTAGTTAGCAGTGGTATTTCTTATTAATATATAAAGATAACCGATAACATTTCAAGAAATTAGGTTCAGTTTCAGTAAAGAATTTAAAATGGATGAAATAAAACTACATTATAGGTAGCTGTCCTAATTCCAATAGTTTTATAGGTCAGGATCAATATCAATACATTGATAAAATAGCTAGTTAGAGACTCACCTGTTAAGAAACCTTAAACAAATCCTTATAATTAAAGCAGTAACTTTTTTTAGTACTAAATACAATTTAAACATAAACATCAGGCCTAAAACAGAACTTACCCAAGTTGCCTCGATACCTGAGTTGATTTTTAATACTAAAATTCGTTATACATCGTTCATACTCTTTAGAAGAGTTGCTCAGAATCTGGAAATTAAAAATAATTTGATAGTAAAAGGTGTTATCGTATTTAACTTGGGATTTAGTATCGCGATGTATAAGACGACTCATGTTTTACCTGTTTTATATGAGTTGGGAGCCTAGCCCAAGGTACTTTTTTACGAATGTGTTCTTCAACCTCAGCGTTCATTGTTTATAAAACTTTTAAATTAAATATTTCCATTTTTCAAAAGCACTTTATCAAAGAAAAATGGATAAAAAATTGGGAAGAAACAAGAAACGTCAAAAACAAATCAAAACATGAACAGTGAACCACAGAAAAAGAATGGGTTTGTATGTGCAGTTATGGACGTGTCAAAAACCAAGGTCGAATCAGATAGTGTCGTTATATATATAGCGAAGACAATACATGTTTAATTTTCTGTGTCCTTCTCAATTGTCAATGTCAAATAAAATTCTAATATGGCTGACAGTTTGTTGTCAAACACAGGAAAAGTAGTGAAACATGTTTAAAATATTATTAATATTAGAGTTTATTTTTATTTAAGGCTTCAAAATTAAAAATTATTACATATACAGTTGATTTAAAACCTACAAGCTGTAAGATGGTGTTACTGTTTTATGATTTTAAGACTTAAATATCTCGAATATCTGTGTTGTTTATAGAAGGGTGTAGGTTTGAAAGTATATTCTTGCCGACAGTAAAGTTATTTTTGTAAATATGATTCTTGCTTCTATAAATTTCGCTCTCCTCTTTCTGAGGCTACTTGGTGATACTTTAGCACAGGAAAATATGTGCTCTAGTAAATGTATTTGTAAACCCAACTCACAACGGGATGGGGCCAACTTCCTTAAAATGGTTTGCGGGGAGTTAGAAAAGGTGTCTCATTTGGACGAACTGGAATTACTTAATATTGCCAGTGAATTAGTTCAATTGTAAGTAGAGCTGTTTATTTTTTAGTTATGTAAGTTCTTCATTAATATGGGTTTCTTTTAAATCTTGTCCTAATAATTTTGTTTTGTGAAAAAAAGCTGAACATTGAAGCCACAATTCTACATATTTAACCATTTCTTTTAGAAACCTCTCCAACAATAATTTGAAGACTTTTTTACCTAAAGTGGAGTTAATAGTTTTACAAAAATTGTAAGTAGGAATACATTTTCCTTTGTCATATAAGTTGTAGGTATAATTGATTTAAATATTTTAGAAATCTCAGTGGAAATCAGATAACCGATCTTCAAGAAAATCAATTTAGAGAAGTACCCCATTTAAGAAGATTAGATTTGTCTGACAACAATATAAAACACATTGATATTAAAGCATTCGAGGGCCTCAAACATTTAGAAAGGCTTAAATTAAATCACAATGAACTAACTGCTATTACTTTTGGCACCTTTGATGTTTTGCCTAATCTTAGACAACTGTAAGTGAAGAAAATGATATTACAATTTAAGTTATGAAATTAATTACACATTTAAGACCCAATATATAAATTCCTTTCTATTCTTTTTCTAACTGTCTTTACTTATAAAACTAACTATGTGGAAACAAAAGTGCATTTTTGTACATTTCTAAGTATATCACTTTATATTTCCCTATTTCCAGTGACATATCAAACAACCCACTCCAATGTGATTGTGGCCTACTTTGGCTCCTCGACTTCACCCAAAAACACCCTTTAAAACTCATGTCAAACCCAAAATGCAGTTCTCCTTCTACCTTTAAAGGTTTACCCCTAAAAAAACTCAAAGTGGGAGTGGATATTCATTGTAAATCAGCATCCCATAATAATGGACTGCCATTATTGGATTTGAGGCCTGAGAACAATCAGGTGGTTTTTGAGGGTGACTCTTTAAAATTGCATTGTAAAGCTCCGAGTATTACTGACACAACTGATGATTCAAGGTATGTATGTATTTTTTATGTAATTTTTCTCTAATTTTTTTTATTTGAAGGTTTAGATTAAAGAATGAAATTTCACATTTTTTTTTTATATTAATAACATATCTATTAAGTACTTCTTAATATTTTAAAAAATGTTCACACCTCAAGTTGAATATAGGCAATATCACCACCAGTGGCGTAGCCAGGAAATATGCTGGGGGGGGGGGGACGGTCAGCGGCCATTTTTTTTTCTGGAGAAAGGGACAGTCGGGACTACATGTATTTCATGATATTGTACCTAGCGAATAATGCGGAAAAGCGCCGTAGGCGCAAAATGTTTGGGGCCACGCCCAAAGTTCGTTTACAATTCACCTAACTACTGTTAAATTATTACCTCTTCCCCTCTGGGTTGGATTGAATTTATTTTTGTAAATATTTTTTTTTTACTTTTTTTTGATATTCCTAGCTGGCTCTTTATTAAAAAAAAAACATTTTTTATATTTGTGAAAAATATGAATAATGTGTCAATTCAAAATTTTTGACGTATCCAGCGTTTTTCGGGCTCGGTTTTTCATGAATAAAAATAATGTAAATATCGCTCACCACGCCAAAATTGATGATTTTTTCAGAAATCATGTATTTTAGGAGCATAGATCTAAGAACAGTTTTTGGTGCAAATTTTTAGGTTTTAAAATACTCCTTCTTAATAGCCGTTTTGTATATTCATAATAAAGCATGTTCGTTTCTTCCCACATTATTTTTTTTATTATAAATTATCACACTCCATAAAAAATATTTCAATTAAAATTTTTACTTTAATTTTTCTTTTTAAAAATAAATACTTAATTGTGTTTTGTTTTTGTTGTAAAATACTATAAAATAATATTATTTTTACTTGTTTTCCTTTAAAATTGCATCATAAATCAATAACTAATACTATATTAAAATAAGAGCACATGCTTTCATATGTAAGAAGAGAGACAAGAGAGTGCATATCAACTATTAACCAAGCTTGAATGTTAGCTAGTTAGAAAAAAGCACACACATTATACACACTATTATCTGGCATATTTTTAACTGTGATTTATTTTAGATTAGAATGGTTATGGCTTGATTCAAACCCAAAAAATCGCTTTACTGACATAACCATAGTAAAAGATTATTTACCAAGCACTGGTATTATTGATAGCATTCTCTATATAAAGAAATTAACAAAATCTCACACGGGAATATGGTCTTGTCTGTTTTCTTCAATCCAAGGAAGTCATTCAAAAAGCATAACAATATTAGTTATTTCTGAAGACACCAGGTAGGGTAATTTCTTATATATCTAGATTTATTGTTGATATTTTTTGATTATTCAGGGTTTATTAGGAAATTTATACAGGATATCCCACTGGGAACCTCCTCTGTATGATATGGTATACAAAATCTGCCTAGAATCTTGTGTAGAATCCAAAAATGTAATTATTTATAAGGTTTCATTTAAAATAAACAAGTTACTACTTCTGGTATAATCTGAAATGTCACCATATTGAAAATATTTTAGCCGGGTTGCCCCCGGCACACCGTTCTTAATTAAAATAATTAAATTAAATTAGCTCGACTATTTATTATTAACATTGATAATTAAAAATTTTGTTTTATAAAAATTGTTGGAAATGACCACCTTCACTTAATAGGAAAGCTTCCGCCCGTCTAATTTCATTTAATTATTTTAATTAAGAACGCTGTGCTTGAGGAGAACGCAAGAGACCATTTTTAAGCAGAATTGGCCAGGCTAGTCCGAAATAATATCCACATGGAAAAATATCAGTGGCGTCCCACTTTTTTTCTAAAAAATATATAACCTCTTCTTCATTTAAAGTTTTAAAAATTATTCTATTGGCGATAACGCTGAAACGAACGGAGATATCGAGCTGCGGTTTAAATATTTTTTCTAGCAAATTTCATCTACTTTTCGATTATGGTATCATAATTATACCGTATGATTTATTTTTTCGGAGTAAAATCAAAAAATGTGTTATAATTACGCCCTCTAGCATATTTTTTGAGAACTATTATGGACAACTAAATATGATTGGTGAAAGTGCATACATTTCTCTTCCAATCAGTCTTTAGTGTGCTAAAATCGGATAAGTCGTTTATAAGTTATAGCGATTTAATTGATTACACTTTCAACAGCTTTCCCCCCTCTTATTAAAGTCGGTACGCCAATGAGCATAAGACCAAAATGATGCATAATTGTCCAAGGTTTTTAACGGTGTTACCAAAGATATACCTTAATGTGGAATTTTCGGAGATATGTAAAATTTTAAAATTTACTTTTCAATTACGCCCTCTTGCGGCAAAATGCGAAACATAAAAATTATTTCCAGGATTTTCTCATGGCCACTTTAGTTATAATTTTTTTTCCCCGAGTTTCTATGCCCAGTAGTTTCCGAGATATAGCCGGCTACCTTTCTTATTGAATCACCCGGTATAGTTTCCCATATACAGGATTAGTAAACGTCATTTTCTCCTTTATCTTAAGAATTTGATAAAAACCCGAAAAGCAAAAGTTGTAGAGATCATTGAGATGCACATTTTAAAATTATACTGGAGTATACGGGGTGGTCCAAAAAAACGTGGCGAATATAACTTGTTTTTTTTTTTATTGTAACACCCTATATATTGTATTATTTGGTAATTCCCCACCAAATTCTACACTTATTTTTAATAAAATGTTATATGTCTAAATTTAATAGTTTCTGAGATATTGACGTTTAGAATATGGCATTTTCAGACTTTGACAGGCTGTAACATTGGAACGGTTCATCTTAGAGAAAAATGGTTTTCACCTCCCGATCTTAATTTTTCATACTCTATCTATAAGTAACAACTTCCTATTTAACATGTTAAACCTTTAAAACCGGTTTTTTGGTTTACCATGGTAAATCGGAAGTTGGTTTCTTTGGATAGAGAATAAAAAACTAAAATAGGGAGGTGAAAACCATATTTCTCCAAGATGAACCGTTCCAATGTTACAGCCTGTCAAAGTCTGAAAAGGATTTTAAACTTCAATATCTCAAAAACTACTGAATTTAGAGCGTAGAATTTTATGGGGTATTAGAAAATAATATATAGGGTGTTCGCATTACAAAAAAAAACCCAAGTTATATTCGCCAAGTTTTGTTGGGCCAACCCATATACTCCAATATAAATTTAAAATGTGCACCTCAATGGTCTCTACAACTTTTGTATTTCAAATTTTTATCTAATTCTTAATAAAAAGGAGAAAATCATCAAAAATATCGTTGCCTCACCCTGTATAGAACGAGGTAGTTCCCGGTGAGACACCCTGTATGGTGTAAGTCCATAAGGTTAAACAACTTATTTTTTTTATCTTTATTTCCTTTCAAGGTATTGCCAGATAACGAAAACAACAGGCAACAAGGGTTCGTACATATGGCCTAAAACGGTGGTAAATCACACAGTTACCATGCCTTGCGAATCTCTGAATCTAAATTACGACGCATCCTTTCAAACCGCCTCGTATTTTTGCTCTGACAACGCGACTTGGCAAACCTTGGACACGTCCCGATGTTCGTACATATCGGATACAACTAGAATCTTAGAACAATTCTCAAAAGTCAATTCAAGTGTCTTAGAGAGTGCCCGCCATTTCAAGAATTATACCTCGAACATTAATATTTATAAGGATATCATGGACTTGGCTTATACGGTGGAAACTATAGAGAATTATGCTAATCTACAACCTTCCGAGCCTCTCAGTAATATTTTGATGGACGCCACTAGTAATTTGATGAATTTGCCTTGGGATTATTTGAGGAAAGGCGATAAAGAGTACAGGAGTTGTTCTAAGTTTGTCGGCGTAATGGAGAATTTAGCTTTAGGTAATC
The DNA here is from genome assembly GCA_935413205.1 of Polydrusus cervinus. NCBI lineage: Eukaryota > Metazoa > Arthropoda > Insecta > Coleoptera > Curculionidae > Polydrusus > Polydrusus cervinus. The sequence goes on along the minus strand of OW284519.1, from coordinate 19,915,018 downwards.
CTGCCAGTTTGTTTCAGAGGGTAAGTTGTTATCGTTAAACGCGTTTTAAAAAATTATAAATGATTACTTAACATTGTGTCAAAAAAAGTATGCAACATTTTGATTACCGATTTTTCAGAAAATTTTATTCTTGATAAAAGTTAGTGCATGTCTTAAAACTACTACTAACGCATATTTTAGATTTCACCTGCGTCTAATATTAAGGGAGCAAATGCCATTTTTTCGAAATTGCTTTAAGAGTAAGTACCTTAATTATGAAAAATACAGCAAAATTTTATTTGGAAATGTTGTTTCAAATTAAAAACTTAGTCCAAATACGAAATTTGAGTTTTCACGGTCTACTCCTAAAAAAAGCAAAATACCTATTTTATATGCATTTTTTAAAGTAGTTTTTTGGACTTAGTAAGCGTACTGGGTAAAAATAACAAATTATTAGTTATTTTCCGGAGTATGAATAGAGTTGGTTTTTATCCTAACTTTGTTTAGAACACAAGTTGGGTAAAATGTGTTTAAATATGCGTGCAAAACGCTAATATCTAAACCAACTAAAGCTTTTTTGAAAAGCTTTAAAAAGTTTGCAACTATTTATTACATTTTTATTATGAACCCCTGGTTAAATTATCTGATAAATAGGTTAAAATTACGTAAACGAAAAATCGATCAGTGGCGTACTGTTTAGTTAAAAATTGAGGTTTAAGGAAAATAATTAAAAATTGAGACATACTGGGTCTCCCAAAAGTCCCGCATAAAATTAATATCAATTAAAGAAAAAAGATCTAGGAAAAACGCTCGGACCCACAAATTTTTATTTTTAATTGTACATTTTTGACATAAAAAAATATTATACAGGGTGTCTCATAGAACTGTCGTCACGTCTTTAACAATTTTTTTTAATGGAACACCCTATATATTGTATTATTTTCTGATTCCCCACAAAATTCTATGCTTATGTTGTAAATGTCATGTGTCTAAATTCAATAGTTTTTGAGATATTAAAATATGGCATTTTTTGACTTTGACAGGCTGTAACATTGGAACGGTTCATCCTAGAGAAAAATGGTTTTTACCTCCCATTTTAGTTTTTTATTCTCTATCCAAAGAAACCAACCTCAGATTTACCATGTTAAACCAAAAAAACGGTTATAACGGTTTAACATGGTAAATCGGAGGTTGGTTTCTTTGGATAGAGAATAAAAAACTAAGATAAGGAGGTGAAAACCATTTTTCTCTTAAGATGAACCGTTTCAGTGTTACAGCCTGTCAAAATCAAAAAATACCATATTTTAAACGTCAATATCTCAAAAACTATAGAATTTAGACATATGACATTTACAACATAAGAGAATTTTGTGGGGAATCAGAAAATAATACAATATATAGGGTGTTCCATTAAAATTGTCAAAGACGTGACGACAGTTCTATGAGACATCTTGTATAATATTTTTTTATGTAAGAAAATGCACAATTAAAAATGTACGGGTCCGAGCGTTTTTCCTCGATCTTTTTCCTTTAATTGATATTAATTTTATGCGGGACTTTTGGGCGGACTCATTACTCGTATTTGGACTAAGTTTTTAATTTGCAACATTTTCATATAAAATTTTGCTGTATTTTTTGTAATTAATATCCTCGTGTCAGCACGGGTTTTTACCAAAAAGATCTACTTTTACCAACTTGACTACCTTTTCTCAATACGTGCATGATGTTTTGCACCGGAAAACTCAAGTAGACGTTATTTATACTGATATGGTGAAAGCCTTTGAAAAACTCTTTGTCTGATTTAAATGTTTCTCCATTTCTAATTAAACTGATTCAGTCATATTTGGTCGATAGAAGACAGTATGTAGAAATAAAAGGATGTAGATCTGTTGTTTATAAGAGTACATCAGGAGTGCCGCAAGGCTCTAATCTGGGACCGCTGCTCTTCATAGTGGCTTTTAACAGGGTTACGACTAAGGTTAAGAGTTCAAAGGGCTTAGTATTTGCGGATGATTTTAAGATTTAAAAAAAAATAATTCGAGAAATGATTGTGAGACATTTCAGCAGAATTTCGGTGATGTTGCTAGTTGGTGTAATGTAAATGGTTTTAACTTAAATGTAGATAAGTGTGCCTGTATGTCGTTTACACTTAATAAAAATATTGTCCATGATTATACATTGAATGATGCTTAAGAGGGTTGAAGAGCGGAAGGATCTGGGAATCTTATTTGATACTACCTTATCTTTTTATAGTCATATAATTTCTAAAATTGAGAGTGCCCAAAGAATTGCAGGATTAAATGCAAGAAGTACTAAAGATTTCAATGTTGATGTCAGCCTTTATTTGTTTGACAGCTTGATGATACCAATTTTGGAATATGGCAGCATAATTTGGTCTCCTCAGTATAACCTTTGGATAAAGATGATTGAGGAAGTGCAGAGAAAGTTCTTGAAATGCATGCATTACAGAAAGTATGGGATTTATCCTCTTCAGGGTTGTGATAATGAGTATCTTTTGGGAATTTTTAATAGATTATATTTAAATAAAAGAAGGATAAGGATCTTCTTGTGTACAGTGTTTAAAATCCTTAAGAGTAATATTGACTGTCCTAATATTCTTGAACAGCTTCTGTTTACCTTCAATTGTGTTAATTCTAGAAATGGTAATGTTTTTATCTGACCTTTCCGCGAACGAATCTTTACAGAAATTCCCCCCTGTATAGATTATGTCATTTTTTAAATTTGTATGCTTCTGATATTGATATTGACCTTGTTAATCTTTAAAAAACTTATTCAGGATAAATTACTTATAAACTAACTGTTGCATATGTCGTATTTTATAATTTCTGTGTTATACATACAGTAGAACCTCGATTATCCGGGCCAGCCGGGACCGAGCCGTCGCCGGATAATCGAAAACACGGATAATCCAAAGACCTCATTTTTATTTTTTTAATAATTTATTCTAAAAAACACATGTGTTAGCACAGCATAATACTGTTACACGGTATCTACTTACTTTGAAACCTAAAAAAAAAATATTTTAAAAAACACTGTATACACGTAAAAATATGTATGTAAAGCTAACCTGGTGCACTAGTTTCTAAGCCTGCAGCAAGTGTTCTTTTTGACATCGCTTTCCAATTAAGTCCAGTTTCGTCTCCATTATACGCTTGCTCTGGCTTTAGGTTGTGCTCCTGTATAAGGTTTTCCAAAGCATAGCAAAATTCTACCATAGTGCCATAATCAGCACTTAATTTCTCCCCTTGAACAGCTAATTCTCGTATTCCATGACGTCTTTTAAACCTGTAAAGCCAACCAGAAGATGCCGAGAAGTTTCCTATGATTTTCAACTGCTCGTGAAACTTTTGAGCTTGCTTAGCACACATAGGTCCTGATATTGGAACCCCTTCGGATATTTTCTGCAAGACTCACCTGGTCATAACATCATCAAGCTCTCGAAAAGTAGACCCTTTTAGAGATTTCCTCTCAGAAATAGCTTTTGCACTGTCAGCTTTAGCTACAAAGCTCTGTAATTCGGCTTTCTTCTTCACAATGTCACGAACCGTTTGTTTTCCAATGTTATATGCTTTAGCCAATTCAGCAACACGTATGTTATTTTCAAATTGTTTTAAAATTTCCATTTTTTGTTCAATAGTTAAAACATTGCGTTTACGCTTTTCATTAGCACCGGTACGCTGCATTTTGGGCGCCTGTTTACGTTTAACTAACGAGTCGGTCGGCAGTTGGCGAAAATAATAAGTAAACACCTAAATGGGGTATTCCCCGAAATTTAAAATGCCGCACGGATAATCCGCCGCCCGGATAAACAATTACAATGCCGCACGGAGAATCCGCCGCCCGGATAAAGCGCGCACGGATAATCGGGGTTCTAATGTACTTTGCTGAGATAATTGTTATTGTTTTTTATGACTTTGTATTGTTGCCTGACTATTAGTTTAAGTTGAGTGTCTGTAATTGGCTTTTTGCTGTTGATACTTTGAAATAAATAAATAATTAGTATACTTTCTCCTAAGGTAATTTCGAAAAAATGGCATTTGCTCCCTTACTATTAGCCCCAGGTAAACTCTGAAATATGCGTTTATAGTTTTAAGGCTTGCACCAACTTTTAATAAGAATAAAATTTTTTGACAAATCGGTAATAAAAAAATGTCCCATACGTTGCATACTTTTATGGACACACTGTAGATTAAATTATTATTAATTGACCTGTTTTTAAAGAATCCCCTTAAAAATAGTTCTTGTAAAATCTCACAAAATGCTGCATGTTTACAGCGGTAGGAAATCCTATTTTTATCACCTTGTGTAAGTCTTGACAATTTTTTTTTATTGTAAATACGCCTTTAAATTTGTATTTTTAATTTTCAGGAAAACTTCGTTATAGAAGCATTTCCTACAGCTAAAGATAGTTTTCCAGGAATTAAATGCTCATGGTTTAGGAACGAATTGAATCCTTCAGATGCTTTGTTTTCTTGTAGTACTAACAACCTGCAAGATTCGGCAGTTTTGCAGGGAAAAACTATAGAAACTTCGGTAACTGTTCCCGAAAGTCTTTTTAGCCAAAAAAATGAGGTAATTATACAATGAAAGTTGAAATTTATGTACCGAAATGTAAAACTTATAAATTTAGCCAGACAAAATATAACCTATAATCAGTGGCGTGCAATGATGTTTTAACCAGGGTAGGTAAATATTGCATTTAAGACAAAAATTCACCTTCGTAGCATTCACGCATCTAAATTTCAAATTTTGTCACAAAATGTCTTGTTTTTAAGTTTGTGGAAAGAACACTGACAGAAGAAGAATAAAAACGACATTATTTGTAAATTAGTTCAACACGGCGGTCTTTGCGTTTTAAATCCTGCAAAAGGTCGCTTTACGAAGAGATTTTTGTTAATTCTCTTTAGCGTATCTCTCCCTGCGTCTCGTAAATAGGTATGCATTCTTTTTAATCCAGAAAAGGATCGTTCTTCAGACGCGCTGCTAGCCGGAATAGTAACAATTAACGCCTCCATATTTCTTTTTTGCCCGAAACCCGACGGCGCGAAGTCTAGCGATAGGCCGAAAACACTACTTATAAATTAAAAATCTATCATTCACCTGATTGAACCAATGTTTCCAAAAACGAAGTCAATTATTATGTGAAATATAATGATAAGCTTACTGATTATTAAATGTTATGAACCTATCAGCAAAAATTATTTTAATTTTCACCAAAGTGCTTCTTATTTTACGATACCTTATCCGTTATTTTTGTTTATTCACTTTAGCGTATCTCTCCCTGTGTGTCTCGTAAATAGGTATGCCTTCTTTTTAATCCAGAAAAGGATCGTTCTTCAGACGCGCTGCTAGCCGGAATAGTAACAATTAACGCCTCCATATATCTTTTTTGCCCGAAACCCGACGGCGCGAAGTCTAGCGAAAGGCCGAAAACACTACTTATAAATTAAAAATCTATCATTCACCTGATTGAACCAATGTTTCCAAAAACGAAGTCAATTATTATGTGAACTATAATGATAAGCTTACTGATTATTAAATGTTATGAACCTATCAGCAAAAATTATTTTAATTTTCACAAAAGTGCTTCTTATTTTACGATACCTTATCCGTTATTTTTGTTTATTCACTTTAGCGTATCTCTCCCTGTGTGTCTCGTAAATAGGTATGCCTTCTTTTTAATCCAGAAAAGGATCGTTCTTCAGACGCGCTGCTAGCCGGAATAGTAACAATTAACGCCTCCATATTTCTTTTTTGCCCGAAACCCGACGGCGCGAAGTTTAGCGGGGGGTCGAAAACACTAATTACAAATTAAAAATCTATCACTCACCTGATTGAACCAATGTTTCCAAAAACGAAGTCAATTATTATGTGAAATATGATGATAAGCTTACTGATTATTGAATATTATGAACTTATCAGCAAACATTATTTTAATTTTCACAAAAGTGCTTCCTATTTGACGATACCTTATCCGTTATCCCTTTCAAAATAAAACTAAACTAATTGATAATAAAGCTTATAGAGGCGTGTTTCATATTTTATATTGAGAAAGCGAAGTATTTTCCAAACTACGGTATAACTTGAAGATTGGCACCCATGCACTTACCAAACGCGTGCTTTCTTGGCACGGACTGATAGATGTAGGAAGGATGAAGGTTGCGACGAGTTTATTGGTTACATCTCTTTCTACCCTACTACCTACCGGCTCTCTCGCTTGCTTTCACTCGTACAAATGCAGTGCTTTTGCTTTGAATAAGACGCTAATGTACAGCGAGATCTTTGCTTTTAGAACGGTCTTACGGAATGCTTATACAGGGATCTAGTTTACGATATAATAAGGAAAGAATGCGTTCGTGGAAATAATATAGGATTTATTTTCGGTCCTATATTATTATTTATTATATTAATGTAGAGATAAATTGCCAAAGTTGGATTACTCGGATAAAAACTAAAATACAAAAAAAATTGTTTCTGTTTGTTTTATTGTTCCCAGGGTAAAAATGCTTTTTTGCCTATATTATATGCATGCCACTGCATTTATGCAAGGAAAATTTAAAAAATCACTTTGTACATTTTTTTTAACCATTCCGAATAGTCGCTAAACATATCGTTTCCAAAAATTATATTTTTAGATTACTGACGAACGTAAAGATTATAGTGTTATAATCTCGATGCTTAGCTCTAGTAAGTTTTTTCCAATTGACGATGAAAGAAATGGGAAAGAGGGAGTGACATCGGCTGTTGTTGGTGTAAAGTTAGGTAAGCAAAACTCTAGTCTACTCACGTTCAGTCGGCCGACTGGCGGACGTCCGTGTTCCGTTCACCGATAATGGCCGGCAGTTCTGGGCCGGATTCGATTGCGGCCTCCATTTCACTACACACGCACAGTTTTTTATCGTCAGTTCGAACTTGTCACAAGAAAAGAGCGCAGCGGCAATTGTTATTATATTACACGAGCAGAGAAAAAGGAAAGGAAAAACAATTTGGAAGATTGGTTAAAAAGACGTTACACTTTCTCCTATATTAAGCTTATAAGAGACAATCGAGTGCAAGTAATTTAAAAAACTTTTTTAGGGTGCATGATAGTTATTGTTTCGAGGATTTATTAAACTCTGCTCTTTTTGATATTTCAACCTTTTTAAGTTTCTTTCTGAAAGCACTTCTCATATTACGTATCTTATGTTCCACAGATTCTACAGTGCCTTCAACATCTACTGTAAAATAAATTCTTCATAAGCCTTCGTTCGCAAAAGCTCTGTTGGCATATAAAGTCTTTTATTTTTCACATACATCGCAGTACAAATCAATAAAATCTTTGATATTTTAATTTTTTAAAGTTATTTTAACCATATTCAATAACAACATTTTCGCCTGAAGTAAAAGTAGGACTGCAGTTCAATGCCGGCCGGCAAACGACCTACACATGTTCAGTTTTAACAAGCGACAATTGCCGGCCGGTCCTGGCCTATCATTTAACTGTGTGTGTTGCGAACTCGGCCGGCCATTATGTCTCCTGTAAATTCCGGCTGGCCGACTGAACGTGAGTAGGCTACTTTAGACCAATTAGCAAAACCGTTTTGTCGACCTGCACTAAATATACAGGGTGTCCCAGATAAAGATGCACTTTACAGGGATCTCTTAAACCATATAAAATACAGAGATGGTTAAATTAGAAAAAAGTTGTGCCCTACTAAATTCTGCGACATTGTGTTTTCAAAATAAAAAAAACTCCGAATTCCTCCAAAGATATTTGGGCAAAACCGAATTTTCGCGATTTAATTTTTATTTTTTTCTGACTCTATTTGAAGAGATATGTTAGAATAAAATTTACATTCTCATTACCATTTTTCTTCTCTTGGATTGATGATGGTTTTGAAAAAACGAAACGACGGATTAAAAATCTAATTACACCAACTTGTAGAAGAGAAAAAATGGTAGTGAGAATGTAAACTCTCTTCAAACTTCGTTCCAAACTTTGGACCTGTGTTGTTTAGATACTCAAATAATACGCCTTTGTTTTGAAATTAAATGTTATTTTTTCCCTAAGTGTAATAAATTTCTAAAAAAATCTAAAAATTGCATTGAAATCCCTATGTCCTAACTTCGGACATACAAAAAACTAAGTCCTAAGATAAGAATAGACGTCCCTAAGTGTCCGAAATTAACAAACCACTTAAATTTTAACTAAAAAATTACTGTCCTGTCTTAGGAAAAATATCCCTAACTTCGGACACTTCTTTTTAATTTTTTTTTAACACGCCGTTGCTCAAATTGATCTCTATCTTATTACTCTGGCAATAATAACTTACATGCAATATTTGTATATTTTATTGTTTAGTCAATAATCGTCACTGTATATAAATTTTGTCCGAAGTTATGGAGTTTTACGGTACTATTTTATTATTATTATTATGTTCTTTATTGGTTATCCAATTGGCCTTCAACCGAGGTCCTTCAGCCAAATATGTATTTTAATTTAATGAAAATTACTCCAGTTGGCCCGGCTCACCCCGAGCCGTCACACCCTATCATAGTGACAATACGCGCTCCCCAATCCACGTCCTACGAAGTAACCCCGTTCACCCCGGTCTACTGGGATAACTCCCTCGGCAGATGGTCCACCAAAGGTTGCCGTTTCGGACATCACTGGCAAGATCACGTCGTGTTTTCCTGTAGGAAACTGGGATATTACGGGCTGATGCAGGATGTGTCTAATACCAATATAACGGTGAGTAATAGAGTACATTTTCTATGACTGTATTTTTTTTTAATAGGAGTAAAATAAATATGTAGTTTACATGTACAACGGTATGCCGATGAGCAAACTGAAATTTGATCATCTCTGCGCATGTCGTCACATAGGAGGACGTGGCTTAGCAACCGTTTGACGCGAGTGACAGTTTCAACCTCACATTGTCAAAAGAGGGCAAATTTTCATGAGCGGCCTTTACTCGAACGGTTTTAACCGCGCGAATTTCGACGCGCACGTCTATTTCCACCCGTAAACGTTTGTTTCTATTCTGCGGCTGTTGTGTTTTTATTTTCAGTCCGGGTTCGAATAGTTATATAGCGTTCTTATAATTATTATTGGTGACATTTTGCAAGCCAACAAAATCCCGCTAATTGATTTTTCAGGCCGTAAAATCTTCGCACTGACTAATACCTGAAACCGGATTCTCGATTCGCTAGAAATAGATATAATTGCCGCTGATTATGAAACAGGTTTTTACAAAATTGTTTGTGTGGATTCCTAGAAAATCACGTTTGAAATAGCGTTTAGAGGGATTTTGTTGGTTTGCAAAATGTCACCATTAACTAAGCGATATTTATCCACTTGGTTCGGTCCCCTCAACGAGGTTAGTGCTCGGACTGCTCGGTTACGTACTTCACATTTTGGCAGAACAAAGCTAGAAAAGCAAGTAGCAGTGCCGATGTGTTCTTTTGCTGCAGTTTTATGCTCATTGTAAAATTGTGTAGGATTTTGGATATTCCCAATGCCCAACTCTACTGTGCCGATTTGTAACAATTGTAACACATAAATATACAGGGTGATTCCTAAGTTGATACTTCTCTTTGAGCTGTGTATAGAAGGCATTAAAATAAACAACATTTTCAAATACATTTTTTCAAAAAACTTAAAAATAGGCTAGATACAGAAGTGAAAAATCTAAGTGCGGGCCTGGTCGTCAAAACGTAGCCTGCTATACTTTATGTTCTTATCTCTTATAAGTCATGCAATTTGCAGGTCGGTGATCAGTTATTTGGTAATACGCTGCGGTGTGTTTTTCTGAAGCAAGTTAATTTTAAATTGGTGACAGTGAAAATGGTAAAATTTGCAAAAAATGAACTATTAAATATGGTGCTAGTTTACGGTGAGTGTCGTCAAAGTGCGGCTGCTGCTTCGAGATTATACGCAGAACGCTTTCCCTTGCGGGCTCATCCTACGCCCAGAAGTTTTCTTAATGTTATTCAACGGGCAAATTAGGCAGAACCGTATTTGATAAAACAAACAACATAAAGTATAGCAGGCTATATTTTGATGACCAGGCCCGCACTTAGATTTTTTACTTCTCTATCTCGCCTATTTGTCAGTTTTTTGAAAAAGGTATTTGAAAATGTTTATTTTAATGCCTTCTATACACAGCTAAAAAAGAAGTATCAACTTAGGAATCACCCTGTATAAAATATTTTGAGTTTTCAAAAAATAAGGATCTTACAAAACAATGGATTATTGCTTAAGAAAGGGGTGAAAATCAATTTAAGGAATGGTAAGTAATAGTATATTGTATACCTAATAGGAGAAGCTGAACCTTCCCGGACGACCGTAAAGATTGTATGTGGAGACGCAAGCCGAGACTGGCAATACGGAGTCCGGGTATGTGGTTTTTTCTACGAGGCATACATACTATTTTTCGGTAAATCGAAAATTATTAAAAGGACATAACTTATTACAAGCAACTTGTTAAAATTTTGAAATAAATATTAACTTTGTTCATAAATAAAGGATTCCTATAAATATTTGCGTTGTAACTATGGAAACACAGTAATATTGAATTGTCAAGCTTATCACATTTTAGTTTACAAGTAGCCGTACAGAAATAATATTTCCTTACAGTACAATAATAAATATTTCCTAACAGTTATTTTCCGTTACCTAGCAACGACTAAGTGTAAGGAAATATTGACTTTTGCTTCCAAAAATATTATCAAAAATGTCAATATTTCCTATCGATTTTCGACAAACCCAATTTTTGTAATTATCTTCTAAAAGAAGTAACTGAGATTTAATTAAAGCAGAAGTATATCGTTTATAATGTTTTCTTTTCTCAATCAAAAATAAAACATTTACTTGCACCTAATGTAAACACTGGCCTTAAAAGCGTTCTCGTAGTATATCGTTTATAATGTTTTCTTTTCTCAATCAAAAATAAAACATTTACTTGCACCTAATGTAAACACCGGCCTTAAAAGCGTTCTCGTACGTTACGTGACGTCACAATGTGTAGGAGAGATAGATAATTTGTTCATTAGCATACCATTGTGTTAGTGTATCGTGGAAAATAATTATAAAAGGTCGATGTGGAATTTTATCTTTTAGGGCACGTTTAAAGGTCTTTTCCGCCTTTCCCATCCGGCAATCTATGTAGGAAACGCAATACTTATTACATCCTTCCTAACAGCCATTCTAACCTATATTTTTGGATTTGTCTCAATCCAAATGCCCAAGAAAGCCAAACACTGTCTCGTCAACACGTGGGCCTCCATATCCCTCCTCTGTTTTATATATTCTTTTGGCATTTACCAGACCGAGGATCCAAAGTTATGTCAAATTGTTGGCCTGACATTGCACTATTTATCACTGTGTTCGATGCTGTGGATGTGCGTAGCCGTGAACACTATGTACAGGAGGTGGAGTAAAAATGGAGAATCGATTTTACAGGTAAGGTTCTGCACCAAATACAGACTCTTAACTGTGCTATACAAGGTGTCCCACCGGGAACCGCTGCGATCTATATATCGAAAACTATACTTAGAAAAATTTGAAAGTATGCTAATGTTGATAGGGGCGAGCCGGCTAAAATATTTTCAATATAGTGACACTTCCGGTTATACTGGAAGACGGTGTCAACTTTATTATTTTAAATGAAACACCCCTTAAAACTCACATACGTTGCTATTTCAAGTAAGTTCAAGAGAAACAATTTCCGCTTTATAGTCAACTCAGGCCTAAAGAGAAATAAACAATTACAAAGACCTTAGAGTCATTGGCTGAAAACTGTTTTGGTTCTGATTATGGTTTACATCATTTAGAGAGACTTGAGTGACCAAACGGCCAGAGGTTACCCTTACACTTGAATACGTTAAACAACTCCACTGAGTAAGCGTTCCTTTGAGTTTTTATAGTGTTTTGTAACCCCTACCAAAATAGAGAAGTGGTTCCTTCTTGCCGTGTCAGAAGTTATTAACATTAGGAGAAAAGCTTCTTAAATGTACTATTTAAAATGGAACCCTTTCTACAATCAATGACAAACAGTTATTTTTATAAACATTTGTCTACTGACTCCTTCTACGAAACTAGAAATGTTCTTGTCCTTGTTCTATGCACTATCTTTCCACTACACCTATTTTTATCAAAATTATCACCCATTAAGAGTCTTAACTTCACAGCAAAGTATTAGATGAGCAATCCATCCTTAAGGATACCAATCCATATGCCACAATATTTTAGTCTGGTTGCCCCCCATTAACTACTGTCAAATTTTCACAATTTTCCTGTTTAGTTTTCCATATATAGGTTGAGGCGGTTCCCGGTGTATATAGAGTTAGTACCCTGTATATAGAGTTAAATACCTTGTTTGTATTTAGTTGCCTGTAATTGTATAGTTGGTTATATGGTATGTATTTTTAGGACGATGATTTACCAAGCGAACAGCCAATTAAAAAGCCCGTCTTAGGTCTATACCTAGTAGGATGGGGTGTAGCCCTTATAGTTTGCGGTCTATCCGCCGCTATCAACATAAGAGAATATTCATCGCATTCGCATTGTTTCCTCCGCACCGGGCCTGCTCTGAGTGCCCTCTACGTACCTTTTACGATTTTGTTTCTATTTTTGGTGGTTTTCTTCCTGCTAATACGATGCGCCATCAGTAATTTGGATTTGGCGCATGGGGGACACTTAAGTGAAGGTACGTTTTTGGTATACTACTAGAGCATATAGCATATTTTATGGGCATGTCATTCAATCACAGACTTCCACGCTTTGCTTTGCCAAAATTTTAACAATTACGCATCTAAGACTCGTTTTTAGGAACCCAAGCCACCGAACACGTCGACTTGGACCTCCTGGAGCCCAGCTTTCCCCAACAAGATACCCGAAGCGTCCGAAGTTACTCATCGAAGACGGCCTCAAGCGAGACAGAAGATAACGAACGTTCGCCGTTGGCTCAGTTAAAAGCGCATGTCATTTTTCTCGTTTTGTTTCTGATGACGTGGTTAAGCTGCGCTTTCGCAACTGTGCCACCACTTCAAGTTGTATCTTATGAAGCCGAGTTGTTCAGTGGAGCTTATGCAATATGCGCGACTACATTGAGCGCTTTTACGCTGTTCTTTTATTGCGTGGCGAGGAATGATGTGAGAAGTCTTTGGATGGCAATGTTTAGGTAAGTTAAAGAAGGACAACGAGCGAGAGTTTCCTTTTATTTCGTCAGATCCATCCTTAGACGCGTTTCGTCCATGCGTTTCGCCATATCATGGTTCATCAGTAAGGCTAGAATCCAACGAAAGAAAGGAAAAGTCATGTACTATTTTATTATTTAAAAGTAAAAATTGAAAATTATTTAGAAAGAATACATTTTATTTCTAACAAACAATTTGGGTTTCAAAAAAATAAATCGACACAAAATGCTATTTAACAGAACAAATATATGACGCATTAGATAATAAAAAAACCTTCTATTTGTATTTTTCTGGATTTAGCAAAAGCACTCGATAAAGTTAATCACAATTTATTATTGGAAAAAATTGAAAATATTGTATTTAGAGGAAAACAATTTGAATTAATTAAAAATTATCTAAAAGATAGACCAACTTATTTTCAAATAGATAAAGAAAGAAAGCTATAATTAAATATGGTGTTCCGCAAGGAACAATTTTGGGATCATTATTTTTTAATATCTATATTAATGATTTATTTAATGTAAATTGTGATGGAGAAATTCATAGTTTCGCAGATGATACTGCAATTTTTTGTGCAGATACAAATTGGGACAACTTAAATAACAAAATTAAAAAAGATTTTAAAATAATAAAAAGTTGGGTTGATAAAAATTTATTAACAATTAATTTTGATAAAACTAATTAAGTATCTTCCTTTTACTTTAAATCCAAATAACATACCAGAAAATATGAATAGTATTAAAATAAATGATGATATTCAAATTTTGAAAGTTAATCAAGTAAAATATTTAGGAATAATCTTTGACAGTAAATTAAATTGGAATTTTCACATAGAATATTTTATTAAAAAATTAAGAAGTTTACTACCAATTTTTAGAAACATTAAAACAATTTTGAACGTAAAATATATGGAAATATTATATTATGCATTAGTTAAAACTCATTTAAATTACGGAATTTTAGGTTAAGGGGGAATAAATAAAACTTCAGTTAAAAAATTGGAAATATTACAGAAAACGTTTCTAAAAATTATATTTAATAAAGATTATCTTTATCCTTCAATAAAATTATATTCTGAAACACAAAAAAAATAATATTATACAACTTTACATTTATAACATCTTAATATACATATTTAAAAATAAAAATCTTATACAGTTTAAAAACCATCATCATAATACACGTCATAAAAATGAAATAACCATAAAACCTAAATTAAATAAGTCCATAGGACTCCAAAATTTCAAATATTTATGTTTTTATTTAAACGATTATTTACCAATAAAAATTAAAAAATATATTTCATTAAAAAAATATAAAGTCGAAATAAAAGCGTGGATATTGGAAATAGATAACTTTAAAAAAATTTTGGAAATGTTTTAATAAATATTGTTATGAATAATATATTTTTCAAAATTTGTATATCCTATATCTTCAAAAAAACTACATTTATATACATATAGTTAAACGTTTTTTATTTGCAATTTAACTTTTATACAGGGTGTGTTAATAAGATGTCTGTCTTAGATAGCACCTAAACTATCAAAGATAGGGAATAAAGTGTAATACAAAAGTTAAAGGGTTTTTTAGGATACATAATCTAAAAATATTTTCTAATCTACAGGGTGGTCCTAAAAAGTGGTACTGAATAATAAAAAAGAAAATTAAATGGGACACCCAGTATAATTTTCTAGAATATGATTCAATGGAATAAGGACTTTGCAACCCTATTAAAATTTTTGAAGTGTAATGCAACGTTGCCAAGTAATTAATTTTTTTCCGAAATTTTAGTAATTTTAAGGGTATCGTTAAAAAATCATAGCAACCTGTGGATTAACCCTAGGCAAATATAATTTACGTTGTAAGTACTTTAAGGTACGATATATTGATCAATAATAATGTTTTTTAAATCTCTTATACAGAACGTTCATTACAAGTTGGACAACTCGATAGTTTTAAAAATGCTTTATTTCAATTTTTTTAAATGGGACCCCCCTAATTTTTTTAGGCAAAAGAATTTACCTTTCGAAAACCTTACTTTTTTGTTAAACATGTCATATATCTAAATATCATAGTTTTTGAAATATGTGTCTTAAATCAGGGTAAAAAAGAAAAGTTCTAATTAAACTATTTAGTCAAGATTGCTTTGAAACAAAAAATAAATAATTTTCTTTGTCACAGCTGTCATTGCAAAATTATTTCGCCATTATTTTGTGCTTTATACTATTTAAATTTTAGTTTCCTGAACTAACTTTATCATAACTCATATTTTTCTATTTCGATAAAGTTAGTTCGGGAAACTAAACTTTTAAACAGTAATAAAGCATAAAATGTTGGTGAAATAATTTTACAATGACAGCTGTGACAAAGAAAATTATTTATTTTTTGTTCCAAAGCAATCTTGACTAAATAGTTTAATTAGAACTTTCCTTTTTTACCCTGATTAAGACAAATCCTAAAAGATTTCAAAAACTATGATGTTTAGATATATGACATGTTTAACAAAAAAGTAAGGTTTTCAAACGATAAATTCTTTTGCCTAAAAAAATTAGGGGGTCCCATTTAAAAAAATTGAAATAAAGCATTTTAAAAACTATCGAGTTGTCCAACTTGTAATGAACGCTCTGTATAAGAGATTTAAAAAACATTATGATAGAATAATATATCGTACCTTAAAGTACTTACAACATAAATTATATTTGCCTAGGGTTAATCCACAGATTGCTATGATTTTTTAACGATACCCTTAAAATTACTAAAATTTTGGAGAAAAATTAATTACTTGGCAACGTTGCATTTCACTTCAAAAATTTTAATAGGGTTGGAAAGTCCTTATTCCATTGAATCATATTCTAGAAAATTATACTTACACCCTGTATAATATAAACAAATATTTAAAAAAATACATTTTAATATTCTTATATATTCATAATTTATAATACTAAGATTTTCCTCTAACAAGCACGTCTTCGGGGGATTAAAGAAGAGAAGTTTATTGAGGAAGAAAAATAAACACATTATTTATTATATTATAAATATTGAAAATAAACTTATTATTAACATCTTTTGGCCTGGGCAAGGGCCTGTCGACATATTAAGCACCGGTTCCCGCAGATCACCGAAGTCAAGCGGTGTCGAGCGCGGTTAGTACTTGGGCGGGTGACCGCTTGGGAACACGGCGTGCTCTTGCCTCAGGGACGAGTGTAAAATGAATCGACACCTAGCCATCCCATTCACGCCGGACAGGCCGGATGAGATCGGATATCTCGTAGGATGAAGGTGCCGTTTCACACTCCCCAGTCGGTAGATCACATTTGTGGTCGATGACCGGTTCAAGATGACCTACGTAAAAAAAAATAACATCTTTTGGATACTTCAAAAGCTACCAAGTCTTCAATAAACTTATAAAATTAAGTAAAATATCTTTTAGATGGATGAGGCGAAAACGGTTACTTCGTCCACGCACAGTGTCCGACACGCCTCCGAGGGTGCAAATACAACCGCTGCCCCTTCCTCCAGTGCCCAACAGTGATCCTCAAGCGATGTCGCGGTCTTCCAGTAGAAGTTCCAGTAGGACAAAGTCGAATTCCATGAAGGGCGTTACTGGTGTCGATTTGAATAGGTCGCTTAGTGATAGGGCGTCTATAGTTGGTGGGACGAAGATAAATAACGTGAATTTGGTAAGTTTTTATTTTTTTTTTATTTATTTATTTTTTTTGTTTAGTTGATTTTAATGTCAAATTTTAACTTGTAGTTTCGTTCTTACTTAGGCCTCTTTATCTAGTCAGCATTGTCTGGTTACTCTTTATAGATATTTACATTTATAACATTCCATGTTCACTTTTCTATTTAAACATACATATTTTTTTATCTTCTTTTTTTATTATTAACATTGACGTATGTATACAGGGTGATTCACGTAGAGTGGCCTATTAGAAGATCTCGGAAACGAGTAAACTTATCTTTCTAAAAATTTGATAGCAGGCATAATTGGCTTTGAGCTTTTAAAACATTATATTTTGACGTTTTAATTACTTCCGGTTATACCGGAAGTTAATGTCTACTTTGCTATTTTAAATGGAATACCCTGTATATTTTATTATTTTTGATTACCTTATTAAAATCTAAATAACTTTTGTTTATAATAATCTCTTCCTATCTCTAACCGTTTTTGAGATATGAATTATAAAAGGATTTTTTTGTATAAAAACGCTCCGAGAAGAAAGTTTAGTATCTCTAAAACTAATAAAAGTAAACATTTAAAATTTTGTAAGCTTTTAAGTAATATATAGATCTTTAGTTTAAATTACTTAGGTTTCACCTTTTTTATACAGGGAGTTCTTAAAATTGTGCCAATGTTTCCATTTAAATAAATGTACATAAGTCAATTTTTGCAAATGGAACGCCCTATTTTTTAGCTTACTAACGTGTAGAGAATACAATTTCCTATCTAAACGCCTAATATGTTACAATCCACATTTTTAGCCGTTTTGGAATTATGAGCAATTTAAATAAAAAATCTTAAGTTTTCTGTTTGTGTTAATGCAACATTATTTTTGAAAATAAGGTTTCGACTGGAATTTTCGTTTGACTTTGAGCTTTGTTGCCAATTTGTAAAGTAGGCTTTGACCAAAATGATTTTAAAGTTGACACTTATCTTAGCCCTGTTGTCATATTCTAGTTAACTTATTTAAAATTACGTTCATTCTTGGTAGTCTGAAATATCGAATAATAATTGAAGACACAAGTGGATAAAGGTGTTATGTAGCATTTTTTTAAAAATGAGTTTTTCTAAATTTTATTTACTTTAAGATGTTATACTTTTATTCTGTCGTTACTTTGCTTCAAAAATCCTGTAAACAGCTGAGAATTTTCATGGATAAAGGTGTTATGTTCCGCAATTTTCATTTTTTACTCTGGATAAAGGTGTCAAGGTAACATGACACCTTTATCCACTGAAATTCGTCTAAAGCCCGGCGGTGCCTAAGTATACATGACACTTAAATTTGAGGTTATGTTGTTTTATTATTAGAAAATAAAACTGTTGTGTGGAATCGATTGCAAGAACTTGTTGAATACTCTTTAAAGAGCGTGGTTAAAAAGGAATGTCTCGAGGAAAATTTATTTTGTCATTGCTCAAGGGCCAACAGGAACAAAATGAATCACAACAAGGTAAGAAATTCTTTGATTTAACAAAAAATGCCCTTTGAGGTTAGAAAGAATAGGTAGGTACTATTTTTTAGAGATTGATATTAATCAAGTAAACATTGTGGTTAATTAAATTATTATCTGTTTTAACGTAGTTTTAAGGGGGCATCTATACTAACTATAGGATTTTAAATAATAATCCAATAAATAAAAATATGAAATTTTTTGTTAAAACAACATTTTTTACTAAAAGCATGCAATTAATAAAAAAAATCAATAAGACAAAAAATTAATTTTAAGAAAGGTAATTAAATTAACCTCACAATCTATTTGCTTTATTAGATAATATCTCCTTTTATAGCTTTAATACTTTGCAAGATTTATTTCAAATTTGTTTTAGAAAGCCAAAATGATTTTCATCACCTACCCAATACAAAAAAACCATACCATAATTTGCTTAGCCAACAAACAGTTGAGCCTGAATGCTCTGGACATAGCACGCCACCTACTTTATGCAGGGAATCAGTAGTTAAGGCTGAACATTCCATGCATATCCAAAGGAGAAACCAAAGTTTATCTAGTACTATAGAAATAATAAATGCTGAAACCTCAAATACTGCAGATGGAATCACATCAGGTAAAATATTAAATACAAATTTAACTATTTTCTAACACTGATTTTTGCACTGTAATTTTAGGTCTAAAAAGTTACACGCTGTCTCAAAGTGATTATAGTGATGAAGATGTTACATCGGGAAGCGAATACATACCCAGTGGAGGTGAATCCAGTGACGACTTAGATGATGAGCCATTATCCAATATTCGTGATAAGATGAATCGAATTAATCAGAACGCTGCTATGAACCTACCATGCCAGGGCTTGATTACACCAGAAAATAAAATTTTAAGCCATATTACAGCTGACAGTGATTTGTTGAAAGATTTAAATGAAGAACAAGTTTTTGAAGAAAAAAGACAGAAGGTAAAAAAAAAAATATTTCAACCTAATGAAAAAACTTCGAGGACTCGTTTAAGAAACCCAGATACCTGGAAAAGAAGGAAATCTGCCATTGCTAGACAAAATGGCGAAGAATATATTTCTCAAACAGGGAAAGTTATACCAGAAAAGAAAATTAAGCTGGGAATACTATGTAAAGGAAATTGTAGATTAAAGTGCTCGGAAAAATTTAATGAAGACCATAGAAAAGCAATTTTAAATAAGTACTATTCGCTGGACGTTAACTCCAAAAATGCCTTGTTGTTTAGTAGTATTAACATTCATCCCGTTAAAAGGCACAGAGCTGACGCAAAAAACAAGAAAACCTTTACCTTTACTTACTCGCTGGCATTTAATAAAAAAACAGAGCTTATATGCCGAGAAGCGATGTGTGCCCTTTATCAGTTTAGCCGAAAAAAAATTGAACGAATACAAAATATGTTAAAAAAAGGACAGAATGCGCCATCACCTGATAATAGGGGTCGACACGAAAATCGGCCTCATAAGATTAGTGAAGATGTTGTAGCTTACATCAGCAACCACATCAATAGATTTCCGGCAGAAGAATCACACTACTCACGCAACAAAAATTGCCATAAAAAGTATTTGTCGTCCCTTCTTAATATGACAGAAATGTACAAGATGTATATTCAGGAATGCGAAAACAATAATCTTGGGGATTCCTTTAAAGTTAAACTTTCGTCGTATGTCCATATATTTTCAACTAAATTTAATTTATCATTTGGTAAGAAAAACGTGGAGGGATAACAGTTGAAAAATTATCGAATTTGCGTGAACAACTTGTGTTTATTAAAGAAGAATATAAATGGTTTTATGAACGTATCTTGGAAGAAAATGAAGAAAACCCTAAGAAAAAAAGAAAAACCAAGTAAACGTTATGATAAGAATTTATTGTCATTTACATTATGTTTTGATTTAATAACAATGCAAATCTTGCTACCACATTGCACCTTATTCCATTTTAATAAACTGCAATTTTCTCTTATTCCTTCGTGGATAAAGGTGTCATGTTGATTAAACCCTTATTTTAATATGAAAAAAGCCTTTTTCCAAAATTTAAATATCATCCAAAAGAGTGTATCAAAATACTTAACAAAGTAATAAAACAAATATTTAAAATTTCTCTAAATAAAGAAAGTTCCGATAAAAAATGTTAAAACTTAATTATCTCAATAACATGATTTTGCGACATGACACCTTTATCCACTTGTGTCTTCAATTATTAAAATAATTTTATTTTAAAAAATTAGAAATAGCTACGCAACGAACATAGGCACTTAATAACAAATCTTAACAAAGCTCAAAGTCAAACGAAAATCCCAGTCTAAGCCTTCTTTTAAAAAAAAAACATTAACACAAACAAAAATTTTAAGATTTTTTATTTAAATTGCTCATAATTCCAAACGACTAAAAATGTGGATTGTAACATATTAGGCGTTTAGATAGGAAATTTAATTCTCTACACGTTAGTAAGCTAAAAAATAGGGTGTTCCATTTGCAAAAATTGACTTATGCACATTTATTTAAATGTAAACATTGGCATAATTTTAAGAACTCCCTGTATAAAAAACCTGAAACCTAAATAATTTAAACTAAATATCTATGTATTACTCAAAAGCTTAGAAAATTTTAAATGTTTTCCTATATTAGTTTCAGAGTTACTAAACTTTCTTCTCGGAGCGTTTTTACACAAAAAAAATCCTTTTATAATTCATATCTCAAAAACAGTTCGAGATAGGAATAGATTATTATTAACAAAAGTTATTTAGATTTTAATAAGGTAATCAAAAATGTTAAAATATACAGGGTGTTCCATTTAAAATAGCAAAGTTGGCATTAACTTCCGGTATAACCGGAAGTAATAAAAACGTCAAAATATAATGTTTTAAAAGCTTAAAGTCAATTATGCCTGCTGTTAAATTTTTAAAAAGATAAGTTTACTCGTTTCCGAGATCTTCTAATAGGCCACTCAACGTGAATCACCCTGTATACTTATATAATGGCATGAATAAAGAATTTGAATTTGAAGTAAAAGTGAGGAGATACAATTATACTCTTTGACAAGGTATTTTATTAATTGGATATCCTACGTGCCTCAGTAGGTAAGATTGTTATCTTTTATATTATTATTACATATCGCCCCTTTCGAGCGATATGTATATCTCCTCTCCATTTTAAAAATGTGTGAGGGTTGTCGTCGTCGTCGTCGCCGTCGTACCCGATTTTTGAAATCACGATTTTTGACATTTTCGATTTTTTTTTAATAGATCGCCCTACATCGCGCTCAGTACCGTTCCAATGTAGTTCCGCACATAATCGAAAACCCTACCAGTGCCGCGGAGGTGTTTTACAATCCCCACCAAAGCACCGTTGCCAGGAGGTTCTTTCGACGTCAACGAAAAGACATGGTAAAAAGAAATAACCTGCAGACGAAGCCTCCGAGAGACGTGAACAGTGACGCGACGTCGGTGTTCTCTGAGCCTAGACTGAAGAGTAAGCCCAATACCGAACAGAATATGTTTGGAACTAACTCGAAGGTAATATAAACTTTTGGAAATATGGTGTAACTAACTCATAGTCTAAGCGACATTATGAATTCCTTCTGAACGCTATGTTGTATCTTTTGTAGGTTAACAATACGAATATTCATGTTGAGCAGATCAGAAAATCTCAAAGGAAGAATCCAAATATTTTCTCTGATAGTGGCGATGAATTTGATTTTTTTAGCGACGTTCCGGTAGAAAAAATTGTTATCAATGCAGAAAGGTTAAGGAAAAAAGGTAATTTGTGTTTTAGTGTGACGAGCTTTTTTTACACGAAAAGATTTAATACATAAATAACAGGAAAACAATATTAATTTGCCTTATTTATAATACAAGACAACATTTTAAATATTAATTTTAATATATGTTTATTTATCTATCTGTAATAGTATATTACATAACAAGTGATGAAAGTGGTACTTTTCAAACGAGGAAATATTTAGCACGAGGCGTCAGCCGAGTGCGGAAATTCTCCGAGTTTTAGAATAATCACTTTCACACAAGTAATGTACACTATTTTTCCTACGACCACAAAGAATTAAGATTGAAAAAGCCTTTGATTTGTGAAAAAAATATTTCTACACTAGTGGTGAAAAAAAATCAACAGTAGTGTTGAAATTAGCATACTTAGGATTATGTTCCACTTAATATCTGGTTCCATAGTTTGTCAATAGGCTTTTCCTTTATTTGTAGTTTAACTTTATAATTTTTTCATATTTTATATACTTATCATAGGAAGAACTAATCCTGGATTGACTTCTAGATTAACCAGAATGACAAATTTTAAATTTAATCAAGGAAAGATGCATTAAACATAAATTTAAAAAATCCACCCAACAAGGAAAATTTCAATCAAAATAATTCTATAAATTATTTAATGTTTTTATAAAAAAAAAGTCAAATACTCCTGACGGGATTTGAACCTGCGACCTTGCGATCTGTAGGCTAGAGCTCTATTCTCTACGCCATCGCTACCAATAAACATTTGTTATTTAATACATGTTTCTCCTTAGCGCGATTTATTTTTTCTGGTAACAGATTTCCCAGTATATTATTAACATTTTTTATAATTTCAGATGGCGTATTTTTACACTTTAATTCTGAATCACCCGACAAATACATGATAAATAAATTAAACACTTTACAATTACTGCTTTTTTAATAAATAGGGGTGGTCGGTCAAATTGGCATCATATTATGTTTAAATTAAATAGTGTTCCTTGTATTTCAACTCTAGAGTTGAAATATTTTTTTCCACACGCGTGTGATATTCGGCGCTTTCGAGCCAAGTTAACCGTGCTTTTTTTCTCATTTTGTTAGGTGGTCGTAGGAAAAGGCCTTTTAACATTAGATGTAAGTTGCAAGTGCAAGTCAATTGTTGTTTTAAATGGGAAAACTACCACTTGCACTTGCAACTTGCTAGTTTTCCCATTTAAAACAACAATTAACTTGCACTTGCATCTAATGTCACAAGGCCTTAAGTTTATCTCTTTTTTTCTCTAGAAATCTCAAAACACAAAACTCGCAAAAAATCGAATCTTCCCCAAGATATCCCGCACCATATCGCGCAAATGCGAACGGTTTCGCAACAGTGTACACTGGAATACAGTTCGGAAAATCCTCTTTCCGACTCGATATTAGACAAGAGCGACTTGCTGTCGCCTCTGTCCCCGATCAAGGCCCTTCCGGCTTCGTTGAAGCATGTCATGAAGCATTTGGACGATGACGGTGTAGATACTCCTATGGAGACGACGACTACTACGGAAACTACGGCTCATTTAAGTACCAGGTAAGAGACACAGTCAACGATTTATTTTATTCTTTTACTCCCTCTCTTTCCTCCTCTTCTTCTACATCACCTCTCTATCCCTCTCCATCTCTTTCTCCCTATCCCTCCCAATGTATTGAAAGAACTTTGTGATGCTCTTTTATTTCCTTTGTGACAGATTGATTTTGTTATTTCAGAAGAGAAAATAGTCCAGTGGAAGAACCTCATCATTATTCTGAAATAGAAGAACTCAGAGATAGTGAATCCACTATAAGGGGAGGTAGATTTGGGTTAGGAGGAAAGAATAGTCCTTTTGCCAGGTAAGAACTGTATACGTATCTTAAGGAATGATTTAATATACCACTTTGTATAGCTAAATTAATGCCTAGTCTACCGGACCAGTTTTAATCACATATTTATAACCAATATATCGCTGATGATATGCAGCCAAACTTTCACCAAATGAGTCTCCTATGTAGCTCGTGCCCAGGTTTGTGAGCGTGCGCATTATGCAGTATCAACATTTTAACCGGACGATGCATTGACGCGAACAGTACTGGATCGTTCATTATTTTCGAGTATTTTTCAGGGATTTTCAAGCGTTGTGTTCTTGTTATTGCAAAAATAACTATTTAGGGCAATTTAGAAGTCTTTATCAACCACTGTGGTAGATACAGGGTGATTCACGTTGAGTGGCCTATTAGAAGATCTCCGAAACGAGTAACCCTATCTTTCTAAAAATTTGATAGCAGGCATAATTGGTTTTGGGCTTTTAAAACGTTATATTTTGACGTTTTTATTACTTCCGGTTATACCGGAAGTTAATGCCAACTTTACTATTTTAAATAGAATACCCTGTATATTTTAGCATTTTTGATTACCTTCTTAAAATCTAAATAACTTTTGTTAATAATAATCTATTCCTATCTTTAACCGTTTTGAGATATGAATTATAAACGGATTTTTTTGTGTAAAAACGCTCCGAGAAGGAAGTTTAGTAACTCTGAAACTAATAAAGGTAAACATTTAAAATTTTCTAAGCTTTCAAGTAATACATTGATCTTTAGTTTAAATTACTTAGGTTTCACGTTTTTTATACAGGGAGTTCTTAAAATTGTGCCAATGTTTCCATTTAAATAAATGTGCATAAGTCAATTTTTGCAAATGGAACACCCTATTTTTTAGCTTACTAACGTGTAGAGAATTAAATTTCCTATCTAAATGCCTAATATGTTACAATCCACATTTTTAGTGGTTTTGGAATTATGAGCAATTTAAATAAAAAATCTTAAAATTTCTGTTTGTGTTAATGCGACATTATTTTTGAAAAGAAGGCCTCGACTGGGACTTTCGTTTGGCTTTGAATGAGAAATAGATAAGCAACGAACATAGGCAGTTAATAACAAATCTTAACAAAGCTCAAAGTCAAACTAAAATCCCAGTCAAAGCCTTCGTTTTAAAAATAATATCACATTAACATAAAAAGGAATTTTAAGATTTTTTATTTAAATTGCTCATAATTCCAAAACGACTTAAAATGTGGATTGTAACATATTAGGCATTTAGATAAAAAATTTAATTCTCTACACGTTAGTAAGCTAAAAAATAGGGTGTTCCATTTGCAAAAATTGACTTATGCACATTTATTTAAATGGAAACATTGGCACAATTTTAAGAACTCCCTGTATAAAAAACGTGAAACCTAAGTAATTTAAACTAAATATCTATGTATTACTTGAAAGCTTAGAAAATTTTAAATGTCTACCTTTATTAGTTTCAGAGTTACTAAACTTTCTTCTCGGAGCGTTTTTACACAAAAAAATCCGTTATATTAAGATTCGATTACTTGATAAAAACCTATGAGATTGTAGGAAAAGAGGCTTCATTTGTTCGATATTTCGAATTCTTGTCCCAAGGATTTGGCGCCCCCATGAAACTGCCGCCCGGGGCAAGTGCCCCGGTTTGCCCCCCGTTAGATCCGGGGCTGCCATTAGCAATAATATATTGATTATAAATAATATGTAGTTTTAATTCTTGTTTTCTATTTGCACAAAAAGGCTCCGATCACCGTCAAACTTCTCCCGAGCAAGTAGCGCTTCGGTCACGGATATAGACGAGCTCTACCAGCAAATTCGAAGGGGCCCGGTCGCATTGCGGGGAAAAGGAGGACACCACTTTGGAAGTCCACACACGACCCAACCCCAACGGGCGTACTCCAGTCCATTTTTGTCGGACTCTGAAATAACTGGGTTCTCAGATATGACGCGACCCCATCCTGATCATTACGAGGAGGGGTTGAGTTCGATTGATGTCGAGACAACCGTGTAGAGTAAGTTTTTTTGCGATTTCTATGCGTTAGTTTATCTCGCGGTAAATTAATTTGATTTAAATATTGTTTAAAAAAAAATATACGTACCTAATTTTATTTCTATGTATTTCCCATGTTTTTTTTTCTTTTATTGTAGCTATTTTAACAAAATTTTCTTGGATTCGGGTTTTAAATATTTTTAATGCATTTTTGTGTGTGTTTTTTTGTAAATTTGATATAATGATTATTTGTTTCTACCAAGCATAGTATTATAACTTGGTAACCCCTCATTACTAGGTGATGTAAGAGTACTGTTGTACAAAACCTATTTTTTAAGTTATTTGTACGGAATGTGTTTCTTTAAAGTATTTTAGTGTTTATATAAGTTGGGTATTTTCCTTTAATTAACGGCAAGTTCTCTTACGCCTTAGTTTCTTGCGGTATTTATACAAGCAATTATAGATAGTAATTTTTTGGCTTTGACAGAGTTTGCTGTATTATTCATGATAGAACGTCGTTTGACGTATTTCGTTTCTAATACAATACTTCAATCATCTTCTACAATCTTCAAAATTAACCGATCTATTTTTGTGATATTTATTTTTTACACCCCCGCAATAAAAGTCCGAAGGAGTAAGGTCTGGGGATCTGGCAGGCTATTTAATTTGATGAAATATTTTTAATGACCTACGTAACTCGTGTTTTACGAAAATATCACTGGAAACAAAGTTATAGACAATTTAATGCTCTTCAAAAAGTCTTAGCATCAACGAGTCTCATGATATTTAGCATTGAAGCTTGAACAGAGTTGACAGCTTTCGCATGAACCTATAGTAACCTACTCACGGGCAATTACGCCGGCCGAAATTTACCGATGAGATTTCGCTACACACATACACAGTTCAATGATGGGCCAGGATCGGCCGGCAATTGTCGGTTGTTAAAATTGAACGTGTGTGTTTGCCGGCCGGCATAGGACTGCAGGCCTACTTTTACTTCAGATTTTTTTGAAAAATAAGACTTCATATGCCAACGGAGCTTTTACCAACGAAAGCTTATGAAGAATTGCTTAAACTGTATAAAACAGTAGATGTTTAAGCTTCTGTAGAATCTTTGGAACATAAGATATACAGGGTGTCCCGAAGGTGACAATATTTTAAAGAGTTGAAGTACATCCAAAAATAGAACTAAAATCCTCTATTAATATACCTTGAAAAACGCTTTGTTATGGGGCTAGAGCCCCCCGAATGGAAGCTATGATAAGCGGTTTTTTCAAATCATCTCAGAAACTGATTAAGGTATCAAAACAAAATTTGATACATGTTTTACCCATGACAAGACGCAATAAACGGTTTGTTTAGATTAGGTGTATTTCTTCCAGTGGCGTCCCACTGGATAGGTAGTGAGGAGAATATTGCCCCAACTTATTTATTTATAGGATTTTTTAACGCCAGGTGCAAGTTTTAAAAGCACTGAAGTTTTCTATTAAAAAAAGGTACTCCTGCTTCATTTCGGTAGGATTCACCATTTTTCAGTAAAATCGATTTTAAAATTTTCGGTTTTTTACAAGCCATTGAAAAGGCTAAGGTGTTTTTTTGCATATCTCAGCAAACAATATTAAAACATGAAATTTATTAGAAATTCTACTAGCGATAAGGCATATTTATTTAAGGATGTGACATTAAAATATTTTTCCAGTGGCGTCGCACGGGGTGGAGCTTAAAGTAAATATTACTATTTTTTTTTTTAATTTGAGGGGATTTCATACTTTTAATGTAATTTTTTTAAATTTTTAAATTTTTTGTTAATAAAACCTTCCATTATTGTAATCTGACAGAATATAAGGTTTTCAACAGATTTTTAGACCTTGTTTTTTAAATATTTATTTTTATAACAGACTTAAAATAAAACAAAAACGAATAACAAATTGCAAATCAAATTTAATTGTAAAACCACACGGAAAACTAATTCTTAAGCAAATGTTCGAAATGATTTCCATTTTGTTGGAAGCAAAATCTAGACCTGCGTGTTATGTTTTGTGAGGCACAGAGAATTTGAAAATATTATGAAAGGAAAGCCTCTCAAATTAAAAAAAAATTGTAATATTTACTTTAGGCTCCACCCCGTGCAACGCCACTGGAAAAATATTTAAATGTTACATCCTTTAATAAATATGCCTTGTCGCTAGTAGAACTTTTAACAAATTTCATGTTTTGTGTTTGCTGAGATATGCAAAAAAACACCTTAGCCTTTTCAACGGGTTGTAAAAAACCGAAAATTTAAAAATCGATTTTACTGAAAAATGGTGAATCCTACCGAAATGAAGCAGGAGTACCTTTTTTCAATAGAAGACTTCAGTGCTTTTAAAAATTGCACCCGGCGTTAAAAAAAACCCAAAAATAAAAAAGTTAGGGCAATATTCTCCTCACTACCTACCCAGTGGGACGCCACTGGAAGAAATACACCTAAGCTAAACGAACCGTTTATTGCGTCTTGTCATGGGTAAAACATGTATTAAATTTTGTTTTGATACTTCAATCAGTTTCTGAGATATTTTAAAATAACCGCTTATCATAGCTTCCATTCAGGGGGCTCTAGCCCCATAACAAAGCGTTTTTCAAGGTATATTAATAGAGGATTTTAGTCCTATTTTTGGATGTACTTTATCCCCTTAAAATATTGTCACCTAATTTCGGGACACCCTGTATAATATGAGAAGTGCTTTCAGAACTTAAAAAGGTTAAAATATCTAAAAGAAGCAGAATTTAATAAATACTCTAAATAATAAGTATCCACACTAAGAACGTTTTTTAAATTACTTGCACTCGATTGTCTGAGTTCTCGTATGAGCTCCATGTAGAAGAAAGTGCGACGTCTTTTTAACCACTCTTTCATCCGAATTTGTTTTTCCTTTCCTTTTTATTTGCTCGTGTAATATGTATATTAACAATTGCCGCTGCGCTTTCTTGTGACATGTTTGAACTGACGATAAAAAAAACTGTGCGTGTGTAGTGGACTGGGGGCCACAATCGAACCCGGCCCAGAACTGCCGGTCGTTATCGGTGAACAAAACTCATGGTATAGTGTGACTGACGACTGCCGGTCTGTCGGCCGGCTGACTGAACGTGAGTGGACTCCTTTAGATAGCGTTTATGTGGTAAAATACCCAGGGGACTGTCTCGAATAATTTAAAAGACAAAAGTTGATTGACCCGATCAAATATTTTTCTTTGTACTAATCTTAAGATACTTTAAAGGAGCAAAGATAGTGGTTTAAGGATATATTTATTGACCATTGCAAGCGGTGTTGTGCAGCTTAAGTGATGTGTGGAATAGGTAACGTATTGCCAAAACTTGCTCTCTAAAAATTGATATTTACATTTGAGAAAAAGCGGTGCACTGTAAAGTCTTTACGGCAACTTAACGGCGATTAGAATTGATGATTTTTGAACAAACCCAAAATATTGTGGTATTTTAGAGTTTTATGGAAAGTTTACCTGGCTGCCAATTATAAATTCAAATCAATGTAAAGTTACCCTACTTTTGCTTGAAATTAAAAAAAAACTACACTTTAGTCTATTTCAGAAAGATGTAAAGTAATAAAAGTTCATTGGGTATGCAAAGGGACTACAGCGTGACCCAACGAATATTTAAGCCACTTTCATAATTTGGCATGATTTTAGTGCAAAATTATTTCTTTTTATCAAGTACCACCCGGGTTTGTGTCAATTTATGGGTTTTGCATATTGTTATCCATTCACAAACGCTGAAAATGGCGTGACAAAGGCGTGCATTATGTAGGTACATAGTATTAGGTACACTTATTTTTTATTAAACATTAAAAAAAAATACACAATACATTATACAGAAATTTAATTATAACAAATTATAATATTCTTCGTCATCTGAGGAACTGTCATCTCCTCTTGACGTTATAATTAACGGGTCGACGGTCCGATCGGTCGGGTGGTCAAGATCCCACGTTTTCTCCTCTTCTTTAACGACCTGATGGACTGTTTTTCGCCAGTTCTCTGGTGTCACTTCTTTAATGGCTTGATCAAACAGTAGCTTAACGTCTTTCATTTTGAATGTCGTGTTGTGTCTTGCTACAAATCCTTCCACTTGCGCCCATATAAGTTCTATAGGATTTAGTTCGCAATGATATGGCGGTATTCGCAGCACAGTTACACTATGTTTTTCAGGTATATCTTCCACGGCACAACTCATAAAACGATGTTTGTGTAAATTTGCTATAATTAATAGTTCCTTCTTTATCAAATTATCTTCAAATCCAATACTTTTGGTGGTTAACCAGTCGATAATTTATTGTTTTCTCCAAGATGAAGTTGGAGTCGGACGTCGTGAATGATAGCTTGCGTTATCCATAACTACTATTGAATCAGCTGGAAGTCCTCAAATACATTTGAATTCATGTCCTCCTGGTAATCTCCCGTATTGAACGACTGAAAGGTTAGCAAACCTTCTTTTAAAAATCCCTCTTCGCTTCCAATATGGACGATTATTAGTCTCTTCGCTTGGCGAGCACTGGTTATATTTTTGTCTTGCCACAATTTTGATACTATATAAACTTCAATTATTAATCCACGTCTCATCAAGATAAAATATTTTCTTCTGCTCTCTTCTGTACTGCTTTATACTTCTCAAGTATTTTCGTCGCCAGCAAACAATTTTATCGCTTTCCAGTAAAAGTGATTTACGCTTATGCTTTTCCCAGACAAAATCCATATTTTTTACAGTGGTCCATAAAAGTTTTCTAGTTATCAACGGAATACTGTCATCCTGGCCAAGCTCCATTAGAATCTTATCTAGGGTGGGTATTTCTTTTTTAAAATAAAAATACTTTGCTTCGTACTACGCCTATGACCGACATCGAAATTGAGCTGAACTGGACGGTATTTACCATTTTATTACTCTACACCTTTCTGAAATAGACTATAATTGTAAAGAAATATTAATTTTATATTATTATACTTTTATGTTTAAACCTAGAACACTAGTGGGAACCTGCAAAAAAAAATAAAGGTCTTACAGTATATTTTACTGTTAATTTGCCAGACGATTTTACAGTAAAGACTGTAATATTAATAATAATGCTCAAGCAATGTGTGCAATTATCAATGTGCATAATCTGTAGATTTATTTTATTTTTGTGATTATTATTTTAGTAACTAACTGATTTTATTTTTTAAAGTTCAGCGTGCAAAAAGAAACTGAAACTATCTCTTAAAGTTACCGAGATAGTAATGGTAATGCATCGAATTTGTAATACCCAGTATATAAAAGAGAAAACTCCGTTCATCATCTTCATTGTAACTTTAGAATCTACTTGAAATAATAGAAATCAATTTTATTTTATTCATTACAGAACTGGCCCAGTAATCATTGTTTCTTTTTGCATATTGAGCATTTTAAACGAACGTCCTTATTTCGAAAATGTCATATATCGTAATTTTATTATTCTTTGATGTATTTCCGTCTCGATATTTTAACTTGAGTATTTAAATACGAAAAACTGTGATATGAAAAACTATATTTAAATAGGTATAATTTAAACTCCATGTGACAAATAGTATTGCCAAAATGTCCTGTCCATCATTTAAAGACAAGATTTTAAAATATATTGGTTAATGGTTAATAAACTGTTAAATACTGTCGGGGTTAGGGAGAACGGCGTTTATAACTCGCTAATACAAGTTACAATATTTTTAGGTTGACGTTCTAAAAGATTTTTATTCCTAGTTTTATGTCATTCATTTTTATTCGATATGTTTGTATTAGAGGTGGAAAATTACCGATAGTTTTGACTCTGATAAAAAGTTACTTTAAAAAATAGAAACTTTTCTCCTGGTCAAAAGTGACTTTTACAAAAACCCAAAAATGTCTACTCTGATCAAAAAGTTACCCATTCCTTTCCCAAACCTTTCTACAACAGGATGATAATAGACTATCTATGGTACAATCCCAATGAACATTTTTCCCTACTTATGGTAACATCAAGTTATATAATGGTAATAAAAGTATACAGGGTGTTATGGAATTGCCCAAGTTATATTTGAATGGGTGACTCCTTGGGTGTCCTAGAAAAACACTCCATGGTTTGTTTTTTTTAAATCGACCATCTAAAAAGTAGGGTAAGAACCCCTAAAATCAGCCCGACGCCAATGAAGAATAGCCATGAACTTCTCAATGTAATAGAGTGAGAGATACGGGGAGAAGCATAGCCTCGCAAGGGAGATAGATGGGTGTCACAACGTTGCCAAATATTACACTTTGTCAGGTGTTCAATAAAGAAAACAAAACATGTTTTTTAGGCGAACTTACAGCATCAGCTGTTTGTGTTTAGTAAACAAGAAATTATTTTTTAACCAGTTCACTTTTTAACTAAATAAAAATAATAAGATAAAGAAAATAAATAATTAATCAATTATTGGTTTTTGTCAGCTGCCTTGGTATTTTGTTAAGTTTGCCTAACATAAAGTAAACATGTCCACAAATTTTAGGTAAAAAGTTTTTTTTTATGGCAGTAAAAGATTACTGGAACTTGCCGTCTACAAAAAGACCAAGTCAGAGCTTCGTATACAGAGCAAACACCAGCTCCGGCAAGGCGTTGCCTCGCTGTTGTATCTATGTCACGTGTGCATATGTCATTAATAGAGTCTGTAATGCTATCTATGTAATTAGTATCATTATCATTCACATAAGTATACGAAACTGATATGTAGTATATAAAATAAATGAATAAAGACATTTTTAAACTAAACTAACTAGGTAAAAAGTTGCCCTAATGAAAAATAGCAGGTACTTACTTACCAGTTTTTTTTGTTTTACATTCTGAGAGGGGAAAAGCTCATGTTCATCACAAGCCACGAGACTTGTGATAGTGTGGGACTATGGGACTTCTGACTGAACAGCCTACCCACTAAAAACCCCTTTACCTTACCGACATTTATACATAACACTTTAAGCACACTACCACAGATTATTAATACTGCCAAAAAACTTTAGAACACAAATGTTTAAAGATCGCAAGAATACTACTTGTCATAACTTTACTAGCAAATTCTACACTATCAAAGTACACAAAACACTATAAATCACTTTAAAATACCAAATTTACACATGTGATGCGCCATGTAATATAATTTGATGCTAGCCCCACTCGTCTGGTTATGTTCCGAGTACCTAAGGTTGGATCTTCTTCTACCGCATCTAGAACAGCTTCTTCCGCGGCCAACGTGTTTGCATTTCTTGTTCGGCATCTTTCAATGTCGGATCCTTTAAAATTACCATAATCTCTTAATTGTTGCACCGTCGATATAAATGTTCCTTCAGCTGGTGGCACCCGGTTTGGAAATTGTTCAATGTATAAAAGCCGTACTTGTCTCGTATTTTGATTTGCTTCCCCGTAACATAAAACAATATCCGTTAGTTCACCAGCCGTTCTTGGCATTTTGAAGTCAATTGATGAATTTACTTAATAATAACAACCAAAAAAAGGATTTTTGCGCGAATTTTGATCGTTCTAATATAATCTGTCTTGACAGTTTATTCAAATAATCTTCTTGTCGACTGCAACCTTCAACCTTCCTAGAATTTTTGTGATTTATTCTGCTTCTTACTATCATAGTGTATTCCTAGCGCATTCGTCAAAACTAATCAATCAAATATTAAAAAACTATTATTTTAGTACAGAGAAAATTATTATTAGCGCAGATTAACAAAGGTAAAATTCTTCATTCTATCATTCAAAGGTAAAATGTGTTTCGCGCCTACTAAACAATTTCACAAACTTAAAACAAAAAACAACATTAAACGGTTTTGCGACGAATATTAATTTAAATTTGGCGCCATTTAAGTAGTTAATTTTAATGACAGTTGCGTCTGACACATGAATTCCACACGATGTGATTCCTACAAAAGAGTCCAGTGTTTCGGAACGGGGCGGCGTTTCGCTTTAATAACAAACTGTGAGATTTTAGTGAGGAAAAATAGAAATATGAAGAAAAACAAGTGTTTGCACAAGGACGCCAAAAGAAGTGACTAATTAATCAAAGAATTTTGCTTAAATAAAATAATGTGTTGTTTTCGTTGTGAAATACTCGAGGAAATAGTAAATACTGGTTAATTTTCAAAATGTGAATAGCAGATTGGATTTAAAAGAATTTGTTTATTTCATTATAGTTATGTTTAATTTTAATTTCCAAAAAGTTTAAATATAACCTAACAACATAGGGTCAATGAACTCTTATTTAGTAGGTCACTGTCATGCAACATTGTAAAATCACTGACCTTCCTATTTTAGTTTGACGGTTCAAAATCAAAACAAACGCACGTGGGTACGGCAGTGCAGGCGTCTTAGATCAAAAACACAAAAGGTGAATTTTCTCACTTATTAAAGCAAACCGACAGATTTACAGGTTCAAATATTATCAGGCAAATACATAACACCCTGTATAGTGGTTACCACAACCTTTCTGTAACTTCTGGTTATATAACTTAAATTTATATAGCGTTACGAAACAATGGTTTTCGCAACCTTTAAGCCCTTTAAGGGGTTTATAAGATTAACGGAAATGTTTCTGTTACTAAATATATAACTATTGGTTATTTAGTAGGTGATATAGCGTTTATGGTAAATCTTATACAACCAAAAACGTTTATTGGGTAATTACTATCGATAGCCGTGTTCTTTACACCACTATCGATAGTTTTTCACCTCTAGATTGTATGGATGATATAGCTGATGCCATAGACTCGAAATGTCATCTACAAACGACGCTATGATCAACGGAAATTCCCATTGCCGGTCTTATGTCTATAGAGATGGGTATATTTCCCAGTGATTTTAAAATATCAAACTTTTTACTGGTGACATTTTGTCAATATTTTTTGACGTTTGTGTACTTAGTCCTATTAGTTTCACTGTATACACAATTTTGATACAGAATTTTTAACTAATTTTTAGTACCATAAGTTTAAGCTTCGCCTTATGTAAATGTGTATAGGATAAATATATTTTACTTGAAGCTTATAATTATTTGTCGAATTAGCTGTTAGAACACTAACAGCGGTATATATTGCCGTGCATGGAAATAATTGCTGCAACAGTGGTATGGAAATTATCTTGCTGTTAATGGTAACAGGAGATTAAGGATCTACACCGCTGGCTGGTAATTTCTACTTGCCATTTACTGAAAAGCGAGTAAAGCTATCAACTCCATTTTAAAATATACAGGGTGGCGCATCGAAAACGAAACAGAGGCATTTACTGCTCAGTTCTTTTTTGGAAAAACCCTCAGACCCGTCGATTTTGTTTTCGAGGGAGACACAAAATTGGCAAATAATCATGTTAACACGTGCAGCCCTATGGGCGGGGGTGGCACCACCCCTAAAATCTTAAATGGAAAGGGGGTGATACCTTATTTTAAAGGTCTTTCAATTCCCTTTACTACTGAACTCAAGTACATAAATTTCACATCATTATGACACAGTTATATTGAACAAATTAATAACATGTTGTGCCATATACATATAAATTATATAATTTAGTGTCTTGAAAAAGAAGGCGAAGCCTCAGTAAATACAATAAACTGGTATTGTTCAGTACTTTATAAGGACGCCACAGAGGAATCTAATTATTATAACAATGTTATCAACTAATGGGAAATTTCCGAATTCGTGAGAAATAAAAAACCAAAGCACACAGGAATGATAGGTCGGCGCTGTCTCCAAAGGGAAATTTTTATGCACAGTATTATATTCGTGGGATATTCTTTAGGATCACGTGGAATTTTTCTTTAAAATTAGAAAGGAAATTTTATTTTTAAACGTTGCAACACTGTGCAGCACTGATAGTAATGAATTTGAAATTTTGTCGTACAGTCAACTGGAATAGCCTACTTTTATCGTCACTTAAGTGTAAAGGAAACAGCAAATATTAATCTGGGACTAAAAAAATACATATCTCATCATACGCCAACAGAGCTTTTGCGAAGGCTTATGAAGAATTACATAGTAGATGTTTAAGCTACCGTAGAATTTATGGAATATAAGATACATAATAATAAGAAGTGCATTTAGAAAGGAACTTTATTATCATTCACCCTAAGAAAGTTTTTAAATCCACTTACACTCGATTGTTGGAGTTCTTGTATAACAGCTTTTTAACCACTCTTTCATCCAAACTGTTTTTTCTTTCCTTTTGTCTCTGCTCGTGTAGTATAATAACAATTTCCGCACACTCTGTTCGTGACATATTTAAACTGACGAAAAAAAACACTCGCGTCTATATCCCAACCTATTGCCGGCACACTGCGCATGTCAGGCGGATAGCGTGATGGCGGGACAATTAAAATATAGGTAGAAATGTATTTAATTATTTTTTTACGTCATAGTCGAGGTGTTAAGTTTTCTTACAAGAACAGTTTGCCAGTTTGTTAATTTGTAGCCTTGTGGGACATAATTAAAATGAAGGGGCAGGTTATTAATCAGTAAGTTCTGTTATGGCTGCGGCTGTCACAAAATATTAAATATTTTTTGGCGGCTGTTAAGCACCTGTAAAGTAAAAACCTAACCGTCATTTTTTAAATTGTAGAACAGTTTATGTGTGCACAGACTGTGGGATGAAATGTAGTACAAAAACAAATATTGATGATCACATGAAAAGAAAACACAAAGTCTTCAAACGATCACGTTTAATAGTATATTACATAACAAGTGATGAAAGTGATACTTTTCAAAGGAGGAGATATTTAGCACGAGGCGTCAGCCGAGTACGGAAATTCTCCGAGTTTTAGAATAATCACTTTCCCACGAGTGATGTACACTATTTTTCCTACGACCACAAAGAATTATTAAAAAAGCCTATGATTTGTGAAAAAAATATTTCAACTCTAGAGTTGAAAAAAAATATTTCAACTCTAGAGTGGAAATACAAGGCACACTATTTAATTTAAACATATGATGCCAATTTAATAAATCGAAAGGTCACAGGTTCAAATCCCATCAGGAGTACTTGACTTTTTTTTATAAAAACATTACATAAATTATAAAATTATTTTGAATTGAAATCTTCCTTCTTGAATGATTTTTTTTTGATTAAATTCAAGGAAAGATGCATTAAACATAAATTTAAAAAATTCACCCAACAAGGAAGATTTCAATTCAAAATAATTCTATAAATTATTTAATGTTTTTATAAAAAAAAGTCAAATACTTCTGACGGGTTTTGAACCTTTGACCTTGCGATCTGTAGGCTAGAGCTCTATGGTAGGTTCCCACAGCAGTCACGGACAGTCCGTGACAATCAGGATTCTGCGCAATAGACTCGGACGCGGATTTCTGGGTGTTTAGATTGGTTAGCGAACTGTCAAAATGCCGATAACTTGTCCGTGATTGCTTGTGGGAACAGACCTCTAGTCTCTACGCTATGGCTATCAATAAACATTTGTTGTTTAATACATGACACTAATCAGCGCGATTTCTGTGATCTTTCGATCCGTAGGTCATGGCTCTAGTGTCTACGCTATGGCGACCCATAAACATTTCCTGCTTAAGTTTAATATATAACATTTTCTTCAGTGGGGCTTGTTTTGACTGGTAATAGATTTACCAGTATATTATTAACATTTTTTTAAATTTCAGATGGCGTATTTTCACACTCTAATTCTGAATCACTCGACAAATACGTGATAAATAAGCTAAACTGCTTTCTAAATTTGTTCTTTTTAATAAATAGGTGTGGTCTGTCAAATTGGCATCATATGCTTAAATTAAATAGTGTGCCTTGTATTTCCACTCTAGAGTTGAAATATTTTGTTTCAACACGCGTGTGATATTTGGCGCTTTCGAGCCAAGTTAACCGTGCTTTTTTTCTCATTTTCATAGGTGGTCGTAGGAAAAAACCATTACATGCCATGCATTTCTGCTATTAATGCACTAAAAACAACAATAAACCCTATGATTTCTTCGAACAGACCCTCATACTCATAACAAAAAGTCGGAATTACAAAATCGTAGACTGTCAACACCGGTAACCACATCTTTGAATTCCTTGGAACATAAAAGAAAAAAAGAGAATAAAGTGTTTAATTTAAAAATATAAATAGTAATAATAAAAATTTAATTAATTAATCGCTATATCAATCATATTTTACATGTAATAATTGAACTCATTTCTACCTATGGATATAGACGCGAGTAAAAAAACTGTGCGTGTATAGTGAAATGGAGGCTGCAATCGAAACCGGTCGAAAACTGCCGGTTGTTCGGTGAACCGGGTGAACAAAACTGAACTGACTAGCGATAACGGCGGGTCAGCGGACGGACTGTCGTTCACCGGCCGGTCGACTGAACACGAGACTCTTTTTAGGCGGACCTAAGAACATAGTTATTTTAATAATTTTTAAGTTTTAAAAAAATACCGCTAATTCGACAAGTAATTTTAAGTGACGGAATTTTTATAAAAAGAAAATTATATCCCAAAATGTACAACATATTGATGTAAAGACTGTTGAAATAAGAGTATTAATATTTAAAAACATTAAAAATAGTTATATTTGTGAAAAGCCACGTAATAAAAATATTATATACAAGTAACTGGTTGGTTTGTCTTATAATTAATTACAAATTTTAATAAACTGGCTCTAACTGATTACAAGTAGTGATAAAATTATTAATAGTAATTGTCTTTCACATCATTGGCGAGTATGATGCAATGAGGTTTTAGGAGTAACCACATTACCAAGTAATATCAATACTTATGATTTTGTAGGGCCAGCTTGAGATGGTCCTGAAGAACAACTTTACATATTCCGCGGTAAAACCAAATGGTTTATCTAAATCACAGTCTAACCAGCCAATCAACAGCTTTCGACGAATAAGCAAAGAAATGTATTTATACATTTGGCATGGGGGACATGACATACTGCGATCATAATGTAAATATTAGGCTGTCATAGTCCATTTCCTCGGTCATCTGCACGAAAGGGTTCGTTTATTATTCCCACGAAGAGGTCGCTCTATGAAAGTATAGTTTTGCCAATTAGATTGTGAGTTTTAGGACGTTTTTAATGACCGCTCCTGTACAGTGATAAATATTACACCGGAACACTGTTGACAGTATTAATAATAATTTCAATCGACTGATTCAATTCTTCCTGGGTTATTACTAACGGTGGCGCAAATCGGATGATGTCATCGTGGGTTGGCTTAGCTAATAAACCATTATCTCTTAGTTTAAGGCATACGTCCCATGCTTTGGCGTAATCTACAAAGAAAAAACAAGTTTTATAGTAGAATAATGACATAACTTCTTTGAGCTGGACTTCGATTTTTGGTGAAACGGAATTTCCATTGTACGGAAAATTAAATAATAATTTTTATTTAGTTTCCTGGACACGTGTTTCGACCCTTTTCAAACAAAGCATCTTTGGCCACTTTAGTCCAACGGCAGATATAACATACAAGTGGTTTATATAACTTTAAAAGATTTCACTTACTTGCGTTTATAACAATGGCATTTAATAAACCTTTTCCTCTAACGTCAATTGCAACTTTTTTGTTCAAACCCCTGTTAAGTTCGCGTCTGAAAACTTCTCCTAATGTGGCAGCGTTCTCCACCACATTCTCGTTTTCGAACACATCTAAGGCTGCTATGGCTACACGGGATCCCAGGGGGTTTCCCCCAAAGGTCGAACCATGGGTTCCTAAAAAATAAGCCGATGAAATAAGAAAGAGAAGTGACATTGTAACATAAAGAGGTAATTTTCCTTGTTTTCTGGCTGTATCTTTTCTGCTACATCATCTACATGGGCGAGACGTCGTCTCTTAGCTCTGATGCGAAATGTGGACTCCTTGTCCATGGAATTGGCCGTTTGTTTCATTGACTCGCGTTTTTATTTTTAACCCGTTTTGATCTGTTAAGCATTGCATTGTGTTAGTTGCAAGGAACTACTTTACCTGGTTCTATGACAAGCATGATATCATCATTCGCCAAGGCAGCCGATACTGGATAGACACCACCACCGAGGGCCTTTCCCAGGACCAAGATATCGGGCAGCACGTTTTCGTAGTCTACTGCAAGTCTTTTACCAGTCCTACCCAAACCTACGAAAAAATACACTGTGTTTATCTTCTGATGTCAAAATAATAAATAACATATTTTTTGGAATGAATATTATAAAGTTTTCATTATAGTTCTACTCTATTTTTACTGTAACGGAATTCAATAACTTTTTTTTGCTGACTGATATTTCATTATAGTCCTCTAGTGCCCATGCATATTTACAATCGTTCCTTGAGGCTTCCTTACTCGAGGAAAA
Organism: Polydrusus cervinus; assembly: GCA_935413205.1. NCBI lineage: Eukaryota > Metazoa > Arthropoda > Insecta > Coleoptera > Curculionidae > Polydrusus > Polydrusus cervinus. The sequence goes on along the minus strand of OW284519.1, from coordinate 19,874,713 downwards.
TCTCAAGAGTGTCAACTTGACATTGATTGATATTGACAGTTTCTTGAGGAGACCTTAAGGACTAATTTTTGTTTATCAAATCCGTTCTCACATGCGAGGCTTCCTCAAGGAAGAACTGGCTTTATGCCCTTATTTATAGACAAAAATTAGTCCTTAAGGATTCCTTGAGAAACTGTCAATATCAATTAATTTCCAGTTGACACACTTGACATTTTCCTCGAGTAAGAAAGCATCAAGGAACGACTATAAATATGGACATAGGACTGTAATGGATAACAGAAACTTTTCTAAATACGGATAACATTTTTTCTTTAATTCGTGTTCCTTTATGCTCAATTTTTCCCTCACCTGTTTGTATTTCATCGGCTATCCACAAGACGTTGTGTTTCGTACAGAGCTCCCTTATTCCCTTTAGATAACCTTCATGAGGCACCTTAATTCCAGCTTCTCCTTGTATTGGCTCTACCATAAAGGCACACACCGTTGGGTCGGAAATGGCTTCCTGAATACAAAAAAAAATTGGTTCAAGTAACTTTCAGGCAGTTGTAAAACTTTGCAGTTATTATAATTATTGTTTCGGGTTTTACTTTACCTCCACCGATTTTAAATCGTTGTATGGCACACAAGCAAATCCTGGCATATACGGTCCGTATCCCTCAAAACTTTCCGGATCGGTGGAAGCTGAAACTGCAGCTAGAGACCTCCCCCAGAAATTGTCACTGCAGAAGATTATTTTCGCATGGTTGTTGGGGATGTTCTTCTTCCTGTAGCCCCATTTCCTGGCCATTTTGCAGGCTGTATCGTCTGCTTCGACACCTAAAATAAACATCGCCCAATCAGAGTTAATGGCCTTTACAAGTCGGCAATAACCGAAAAGAAAAATACTGTAAAAGCAATAGATCAAGATTGCTGAAAATATGTAAGGGAAAGAAAAATTGTGTTGAAAATAAAAGATCATTAACTTTCTTGTCCTAATATTTGCCAACACTATTTGCTGATCTTCAAACTGCCACTGATCTTTTCAAGGTGTGTCTTAGGTTGATCGACTAATATCTTACCCGTATTCATAGGCAACACTTTATCATAACCAAACATCTTTGTGACTTTTTCGGCGTATTCTCCCATAACATCGTTGAAGAACGCCCTGGAGGTATGATGAAGGATCCCTGACTGAGTCCGGAGGGCTTCAAGAATTTTAGGGTGGCAGTGGCCAAAGTTATTGGCGGAGTATCCACTTAGGTAATCAAAGTATTTTTTACCCTCCACATCCCACATGAATACACCTAAAATTACAAGAGTTTATTAGTAACTTGTTCACTTCTGTGCGGTATATATTTGGTAATTAGATACAGGCACCTGTCACTTAACCTGGCGATTATTTTGCTTGTCATAAACTCTATGTTTGTCTTCGTTGTCATCAATAGCCAATGTCTCCAAATAAACATGATAAAGTTCTGGGTAATCAAACTTGCGAAAGGTTTTGCATATTTTATAAGAAGTAATAAGTTACAGAGTTGCCCTATTTTTGGTTGAGTTCTTTCATTATCAAAATGTGGTTAACAATAACGCTGTTATAAACTGTTGTATATTACCTTTTCCTTTTGACAAAGCCACTGGTATTGGATGATAGTTGTGGGCCGCATATTTCTCTTCCTTCTCAATAATATCTTTAGTACTAATCAGTCTTATCGAGTTCTTCTGTATATTTTTAACTAGCCTGGTAGCACAACGGCCTTTGGACAGCATTTTAAATATTTTTCTTTAATCTGCAATTAAATAGTAACGTCTATGAGCACACAATGACATACCATAGATCTATTCAATATGGTTTATCCGTTTATACAAAACTAGGAATTGTCTTTAAGATGATAATTAAACATTAGCAGGATTGTTGAAACTGTTTATCTCTCAAGTAAACCAATAATAAACGATGTCGTGTAGTGCATATCCTCTCAAAGTGCGATAAATGACAATTGTCTAGTTATATCTTGAGATATTTAAAGAACATGTTTGAAATACCTATCACGTATCTACAGGGTGATTCCTAAAGTTGATACTTCTTCTTTAGATGTGTATTATAGAAGGCATTAAAATAAACAACATTTTCAAATACCTTTTTTCACAAAACTTAAAAATAAGGTACTTAAATTCATTTATTCCATATTACACTATGGATTAAATACGCTTCTGCCTAACTTACCCGTTGAATAATATTAAGAAAACTTCTGGGTGTAGGATGAGCCCGCAAGGGAAAGCGTTCTGCGTATAATCTCGAAGCAACAGCCGCACTTTGACGACACTTACCATAAATTAGCACCATATCTACTAGTTCATTGTTTTCAAATTTTACTATTTTCACGTGTCACCAATTTAAAATTTACTTGCTTCAGAAAAATACACCGCAGCGTATTGCCAAATAACTGATCACCGACCCGTAAATTGCATGACTAATAAGACAAACAACATAAAGTATAGCAGGCTAAGTTTTGATGACCAGGCCCGTACTTCGATGTTTTACTTCTGTAGATATCTCGCCTATTTTTAAGTTTTTTGAAAAAAGGTAATTGAAAATGTGTATTTTAATGCCTTACACACATACATACACATCTAAAAAAGGAGTATCAACTTAGGAATCACATCATTCATCATTTTCTTTGAATGAAGAGCCTTCCATACCAGCGCAAAGCGCGGCATCGTTTCCTGGCTCGAACTGGAACTTCTAGTTTGGCGAATGATCCCTTTTTTTTATTTTTTTTTAAAGTTGAAATTTTTTTTTGAAGTTACAATTATATAAGTTCAAATTATATCATCCGCCATGCAGAACATAAAAATAGAAATATTACGGCTATTCATGCAAATTCCTTATTTTTCTATAAAATTACAAACCATGCCCCGATACTATTTTCAAAATCTCCACTGACGCCACGCCCCTCGATTCTCGTGAAATTCGCTTTTATAATATTTTGTATATAAAAAAAGAAATTGTATTGCCATTGCCAGACGCAGGTACCGTATGCACGATGTGGTGGAAATGCAGAATTTTTTCGTGATGGCTCATCGACTACTGTTTGCTCTTAAGAGAAACTCTGTAGCGTTGGTATTCATAAATCTATTTCACTCAGTAAGCTTGTCTATGGTTTTGGGACATAAGCATGAGTTCAAAAAGGTGTATTACTTATGTGTATTGAAGTTATCATCTAATAAATTCTTTGACACGTCGAATTCTCTGGCATATTTGAAATTAAGATTTTTTTTTGCAAGTTAACTCTACATCACCGTATCGTTTTACTCCAGCCGCCCCGTACCAGGAAATGACGATTAACTGATAACAAATACATTTTTCACAATTAAAAAATAATTTCTTTAATTGAAAGTTTTTATCTTTGTGATTTCATCTTACTCGCAATTTGGAAAAATATTCCTATTACTATCTTTTGTAAACAATAAATTAATATCCATATTTTTATCGTTTTTCAAAACAGAGAGATTATTGCTTAAAATTATAAGATTTTTAATAAGTATACTCAAAATCTCTTTCTAAAAAAATGTCAAATGCAAAATATACCAAATTTTATTTCCATTGGTGCAGTAGTTTGGTAACAATCTCTTTAGATATACAGGATGTCCCATAACTTATGGGCCGTAGAGTAACTGGAGATACTAGACATCAAACTAAGCCGATTATGTCATATACGTTTTTTCGGATTGTTTCGTTCTAGAGATACAGGGTGTTGAAAGTAAAAGTTTATTCTCGAAAATAAGCCATAATTTTAAAACGGTTTAATGAATCGATTTGAAAGTTGGAAATAGTACGTTTTTATGAGCAAGAAATAAGAATTTGTAGACATTTTTTAAGTTTCAAACTAGAGGACGCCAGTTGCATACACTGGGCTTCATAAATATATGATTTTCTTTCTTACCTGTGATATTAGGTGTTTTTCAGTTATAGTTTCTTATAGAAGGGCATTTTCTGAGTCAAAATGGTGTACTTGATTGATCTTAATATCTTTAACGGTGTTCGAGATATTTCCCAAAGCATAAAAAAACATAGTACATAATTAAATTAATATTTTAATTATCAAAAAAAAACTTATATGACATAATCGGCTTAGCTTGATGTCTAGTATCTCCAGTTACTCTACGGCCCATAAGTTATGGGACACCCTGTATAAATATTATATGTATAATTATTATGGCGCCGCGCGAGCGAAAATATAGGGCCAAATATTATTAAGAAAACCAAGAATTTTTAAAGTTAATACTTATATTATATCGGATTATTTTATTATTCTTTTTAACACTAAGGGACAGACTTGTACAAGTAAGCAAATAATTGAGTATTTTTCGCAAATAGAAAGGTGGTATCTACAGTGTGTCCATGGATTGACTATCGAAGAGGAACAACATTTTTAGTTGTGGGTTTATGAAAAAAAGTTATTTGTCATAAAAACTCCTGCTTGTTCTCAAACAACCAAAAAACATATTATTTTTTTAAATTTATATACCGGGTGTTTAGAATTTATAAAAATATAAAAAAAGCTAAGAACAAAGTATCCTTATGTGTAAAGATAGGATAAAAAATAATAAGTAAAAGTTGTTGTGGTTGAAAACCTACGTCTCATTACCAAGTTTTGACTTATTAGCTAAATGTACAGAGGTCGGCAAAAAATTCCAACTCATAAAATATGATTTGCTTTAAATTAACGCATTTTGCAAATTAGTTAGTTTTTAGAAGGTATTATTCTGTAAAATATTTATCTTTGTACCAGAAATTGTCGAGAACAACTAAGTAACTACCCATATTAATAAAAAGTCGATACGTTTTTATAATAAACGAATTTATTAGAGAACGAATGAAGAGTTGGAACTTTTTGCCGGTCTCTGTACATTTAGCTAATAAGTCAAAACTTGGTAATGAGACGTAGGTTTTCAACAACAACAACTTTTACTAATTACTTTTTATCCCATCTCTACACATAAGGGTACTTTGTTCTTAGCTTTTTTTATATTTTTCTAAATTCTGAACACCCGGTATATAAATTTAAAAAAATAATATGGTTTTTGGTCGTTTATTAAATCTGATATTCGAAATTGGAGTTTCAGCACAAGCAGACGTTTTTATAAAGAATGACTTTTTCTTCTATACCTACAAATAAAAAAGATTTTTCCTACGACCACCTATGAAAATGAGAAAAAAAACACGGTTAACTTGGCTCGAAAGCGCCGAATATTACACGCGTGTTGAAAGAAAATATTTCAACTCTAGAGTGGAAATACAAGGCACACTATTTAATTTAAACATTATGGTGTCAATTTGACAGACCACACCTATTTATTAAAAAGAATAAATTTTAGAAAGCAGTTTATTTTCTAACTTATTTATCATGTATTTGTCGATTGATTTCGAATTAGAGTGGGAAAATACGCCATCTGAAATTATAAAAAAGAATATACTAGAAAATCTATTACCCGTCAAAACAAGCCCAGCTGAAGAAAATGTCATATATTAAACATCAAATTTTTATGTGTTCCCATAGTGTAGAGACTAGAGCTATGGCCTACAGATCGAAAGGTCACAGGTTCAAATCCCATCAGGAGTATTTGACTTTTTTAAAAAAAAAACATTAAACAATTTATAGAATTAGGTATTTTGAATTGAAATCTTCCTTGTTGGATGGATTTTTTAAATTTATATATAATGCATCTTTCCTTGATTAAATTTTAAAAATTCATCCAACAAGGAAGATTTCAATTCAAAATACCTAATTCTATAAATTATTTAATGTTTTTATAAAAAAAAGTCAAATACTCCTGATGGGGTTTGAACCTGTGACCTTTCGATCTGTAGACCATATCCCTAGCTACTACGCTATGGTTGCCAATAAAAATTCTTTGTTAATATAATATATGACATTTTCTTCAGCGCGGCTTTTTTGAATGGCAATAGATTTTTCAGTATATTATTAATATTTTTTATAATTTCAGATGGCGTATTTTCACACTCTAATTCAAAATCACTCGAAAAATACAGGATAAATAAGTTAAACACTAAACTACTTTCTAAAATTTGTTCTTTTTAATAAATAGGGGTGGTCCGTCAAATTGGCATCATATGTTTAAATTAATAGTGTGCCTTGTTCTTGTATTTCCACTCTAGAGTTGAAATATTTTTTTCAACTCTAGAGTTGAAATATTTTTTTCACAAATCAAGGGTTTTTTTAATAATTCTTTGTGGTCGTAGGAAAAGTAGTGTACATTACTCGTGTCAAAGTGATTATTCTAAAACTCGGAGAATTATATTTCCTCGTTTGAAAAGTATCACTTTCATCACTTGTTATGTAATATACTATTCCTCTTCCAAACTCTATCCGTGGACACACTGTTCATAGATACTACCTTGCCATTGGTGAAAAAGAAACTCAATAATATGCTTATTTTTTTTGTAATTCGGACCAAGAGCAACCGCAATTTAACACGGACAAATTTTACCGCGGTCTAATCCACTTAATAGCGGAGTCATTCTGTAGTCTATCTTTCGTCGATAAATCAAAAATAAAAATACTTGGGAGACCTACTTCGAATTTAAATATAGCGCCATCCTGAGTTTTCATATAATATTGTTAATAATACCAATGGGTACTCCCCCCCCCCTATATCTAAGGCACAAGCCGTCCCTCCCTCGCACAATAACTTTGCTGGCAGTACGTATTATCATAAAAAATTCTAATTAGAAATAAATAATTCGGATGCCAAAAATAAAATTAAAAACAAGATAATAAGCAAGAATTACGTCATACATTACTTAATATACCTATTTTTAGAGAGTTGTGACGAAAATAGATAATCTTATTGTATTTAGGATTAATTATAAAGCTGATAAAACAATGCAGAATTTATGGATGCATTGGTCATGATCTTGAACATTTAATTTTTTTAAACAATTAAAGACCGTGGGATGAGGGGAGGGGGGTATGGTCACTGCTTGCCCCCAGGGCGTCAACCACATAGAGTCACATATTAAACTCTATAGAGATGGCACCGATTTTTATACTACTTGTTGTTGATGTATGTGCACCAGTTCTGTAGTTATTATGATTATTTGAAAAAAATTACTATAGATATTAGATAGGGCTTTTTATTCAGTTTGATAAAGTTCAATCAAACGTTATAACCTAACAATTTATAACAGCAATTTATAAAATCACTTTAAGTACAGATAAATTCTAAAAATTTTTATTTAAGAGATTCATTTCAACTTTACTTTAGTTTTTCTAAAAATTGGAAAAACTCTTATTGTAAATCTTCCTACAGTTTAATTACTATATAAACATTTAGGTGCAAAAATTGAAAACTGTAAGATGGAACTTACCTCTGTAAGTTTGCCGTTCACATTAAAACTGTAGCTCTTACTCTTACCATGCAATGTCATAAAAATAGCGAACAATGTCCCAATAATAATTACAAAAAGCTATTACCTTTGACGACTTAATTTAGACCTAAATGACTTGCTCACTACAACGCGCCACGTTAAATGATTTTGTTATTGTTGTTGATGAAATAAACAAAATGTGGTCCTCGCTTTTACTGACTGGTAAAGTCTATGGGTAAAGTAACAACGGATTCTGATCAATTAGTAGAGAGTTCACAAGCCAGCTAACATTAACGTAGTGAACATCAAAATATTTACATAATATATTATATGTATAAAGGCGTCACAAGCGATAGTGTAAAAATATTTATTTATACTGAGTGTTACAGTATGTTAATTATTTAAATTATAATTTGTTGACAATAGCATATCTGGTTTCATAGTTTGTCAATAGGCTTTTCCTTTATTTGTGGTTTAACTTTTTCATTTTTTCCTATTTCATATATCATAGGAAGAACTAACCCTGGATTGACTTCTAGATTAACTAGAATGAAAAATTTTAAATTTAATCAAGGAAAGATGCATTAAACATACATTTAAAAAATCCACCCAACAAGGAAGATTTCAATTCAAAATAAATCTATAAATTATTTAATGTTTTTATAAAAAAAAGTCAAATACTTCTGACGGGATTTGAACCTTTGCCCTTGCGATCTGTAGGCTAGAGCTCTATGGTTGGTTCCCACAGCAGTCACGGACAGTCCGTGACAATCAGGATTCTGCGCAATAGACTCGGACGCGGATTTCTGGGTGTTTGGATTGGTTAGCGAACTGTCAAAATGTCGATAACTTGTCCGTGCTTGCTTGTGGGACCAGACCTCTAGTCTCTACGCTAAGGCTATCAATACACATTTATTGTTTAATACATATTATGTATTATGACACTCATCAGCGCGATTTGTTTTTTCTGGTAATAGATTTTTCCATCAGTATATTATTATTATAATTTTTTATAATTTCACATGGCATATTAATTTACACTCTAATTCTGAATTAATCGACAAAGACATGAAAAATAAGTTAAACACTTTACAATAATTACTGATTTCTAAAATTTGTTCTTTTTAATAAATAGGGGTGGTCTGTCAAATTGGCACCATATGTTTAAATTAAATAGTGTGCCTTGTATTTCAAGTTGAAATGTTTTTTTTTCCAACACGCGTGTAATATTTGGCGCTTTCGAGCCAAGTTAACCGTGCTTTTTTTCTAATTTTCGTAGGTGGTCGTAGGAAAATTATATTAACGCATTGAGTCACCACTGTCCGTTAGGCCCCCTTCAAAGACGTCCCCGCACCTGGATCTGTTAAAGTGCCGAAATGAAAGGACTATAGGAATTTTGTCCTACCCACAACCCACTCCTTTTAAATCGAGAAGGTCAAGTAGTCCTATAATAATGCCCACCAACAAAATCCCCCTAAACGATATTTTAAACGTGATTTTCTCGGAATCCACACACAATTTTGTAAAAACATGTTTCGTATTTAGTGGCAAATAAATGTAATTCTGTCCAGCGAATCGAAAATGCGGTTTCATGCGTCAGCCAGTGCGGAGATTTTAGCGCCTGAAAAATCGATTAGCGGGATATTGTTGGTTGGCAAAATGTCACCAATATACAGTCTCTTCAAACGTCTGGTTCTGAAACTACAATTTAGAATATCAGATTTGCGATTACTATACAGGGTTCGTCAGAAACAACATTTTTAGTTTTTTTGGATTTTTTTTTTCAATTCCTTGATTTATTAATTCCATTTTACTTGTTCTGAAACTATAATTTCGAATATTAGATTTGCGATAACTATACAGGGTTGGACAGAAAAAACATTTTAAATTTTTTATAGTTTATGATTGAATAAATTCAAGAAATATGACATGTAATAATAAAAATACTTTAAAAGTAGACAAAGAAAAATAGTTTTCTTACAACAAAATCGTTATTCGGCCAGATATAAAATTAAATTCTAAATAAGAAGGCAACAATAGCTGTTTGTTTTAACGTAAATTTATTTTAAACGAAATCGAAAAAACTAAAAATGTTTTTTCTGGCGAACCCTGTATAGTAATCGAAAATCTGATATTCGAAATTGTAGTTTCAGCACAAGCAGACGTTTTTATAAAAAATGACTTTTTCTTCTATACCTACTAATAAAAAAGTTTTTCCTCTTCCAAACTCTATCCGTGGACACATATTGTAACGGTAACCTAAAGCGTGAATAACTCTCTAATGTTAATATATTAATGCTATTTGATATGATCTTGAATTTCATTGTGAAAAGGTCAACTGGTTTTGGATAGAGTGAATTAAAAAAATATATATATAAATTATTTTCATACTAAAAGAAGAATCATCTGCAAGAAAAGAAAAAAGTATCTCTGGCCAAAACAAGATAAGTGCTTGCCCTTGCATGATATAGGATGTTTTAAAATCATCTCAAATTATTCAGTACTGGCCTGGTATCGAGGTCACCACTGTCCCGCCGCCCTTGCCCCCCCCCCCCTCCCCTTTAAAGATGTCCCCGCATTACCACTGTAGGTGTCTCTAAGTTAAAATTACATTTTTATTACCTTTACATGGGCGTAAAACCTATATTTTGTTTTATCAAGGTCATACACCACATTACACCATGATTTATCGTATTGTATTTTTCCATGTACTCCACCCGGTGCGTGGTCAAAAATATATCAAAGAGGTCAGAGTTTCTTATCTGGTTTTATTTAGAATACTATAGATAGATATAGGTAACTGTACACATTTCAAAAGCGTGTAGATATATTTGTTATCAGTTGAATTAATTTGCAATTTTTATAGGGGGACATTACGACATGATCAGTACTATACTGTACTAATAACAAGTCTAATATTAATACCATTGCCGCCGCTAGGGTGGTGACTGCCTGTGTGCAATTTCATATTGGCCGTCCCAACTAGCATTTTTACGTCGTACTGACGTTATATGTTTCAACCCGACGTTGGAAACTTACGTCGATCTGACTTCGAGAAGACTCAAATTCCTGATGTTGCCAGGAATGATGTGTTTTGCCAGGAATGTTGTTGCCAGGAATGGCAGAGATATATACTCGTTTTTATATTTTTACTAATTTATAAATGGGTACAGGAATCGAACGGAGGGGCTCTTTTGGAATTTTTTTTTATAGAAGCTTTTTTAAGGAGAGTGGTAGCGTGTATTTAATAATTATAGTCTATTTCAGAAAGGTGTAGAGTAATAAAATGGGAAATTCCGTCCAGTTCGGCTTAATTTCGGGGTCGGCCATAGGCGCAGGTACACTTTGTGCATTAAATTATTTATGATACCTAACCAAAGAAAAAAAAAGAAGATAATTTGATAAAGAATTAGCTATAATAGCAAATTTACACCAACATCGTTTTATGAAATATGCCGTGGAAGATATAGCTGAAAAACATAGTGTAACTGGGTTGCGCACACAGCCGAACTAAATCCTGTAGAACTTACTGGGTCTCCCAAAAGTCTCGCATAAAATTAATATCAATTACAGGAAAAAGATCTAGGAAAACGCTCGGACCCGTACCATGTTAAACCAAAAACCCGGTTTTAACGATTTAACATGGTATATCGGATGTTAATTTCTTTGGATAGAGAATAAAAAACTAAGATAGAAGGTAAAAACCATTTTTCTCTAAGATGAACCATTCCAAAGTGTCAAAGTCAAAAAATGCCATATTTTAAACGTCAATATCTCAAAAACTATTGAATTTAGAAATGACATTTGCAACTCAAGAATTTTGTGGGGAATCAGAAAATAATACAATATATACGGTGTTCCATTAAAAAAAATTGTCAAAGACCTGACGACAGTTCTATGAGACACCCTGTATAATATTTTTTTATGTTAAAAAATGCACAATTAAAAATAAAAATTTACGGGTCCGAGCGTTTTTCCTAGATCTTTTTCCTTTAATTGATATTAATTTTATGCGGGACTTTTGGGAGACCCAGTATATGGGCGCAAGTGAAAGGATTTGGAGCAAGACACAACGCGACATTTAAAATGAATGACGTCAAGTTAAGTGTTTGATCAAGCCATTAAGGAAGTGACACCAGAGAACTGGCGAAAAGCAGTCCATCATGACATTAAAGAAGAGGAGAAAATGTGGGATCTTGACCACCTGATCGATCGGACCGTCGACCCGTTAATTGTAACGTCAAGAGAGGACAGTTCCTCAGATGACGAAGAATGTTATGATTTTTTATAATTTAATTTCTGTATAATGTACTTTGTATATTTTTTATAATGTTTAATAAAAAATAAGTGTATTTTCAGTGTTTGTGAATTGATAACAATAGGCAAAACCCATAAATTGACCCAAACCCGAGTGGTACTACCTGCACTTAATGAAAATATAGAATTTTGCAATGCTGTAGTCCCTTTGCATACCTAATGAGCTTTTGTTACTCTACACCTTTCTGAAATAGACTATAGCGTGAATTTAATAATTAGTGTAATTTTTTTATATTTCCCCACAAATATGTACTATTTATAATTCAACAAGATTAGGTGAGAATTAACAAATACACAACCAAACGTATCAATTTAATTGACATGATTATCGACATTGTATATTAAATATGTCGAAATTGGTTGCATTACAATTTTTTGTTTATTGAAGATTTTTATATGTATTTTTCATAATTTTGTTATAGTATTGATCAATATACTAAACAAATTGTTATTGTTTAAATCTTTTTGATTGGCAATATATTTTATATTCGCATCCTACAATCATTTTGGGTAACTTCCACTGGCACCTTGCATTTAAAAGTAAGGGAAGGTGGGGTAATAGTGCCCAGTAGGTAATTATGCGTACCAATAACATAAACAGTAGCTTAACGTCTTTTATTTTGAATGTCGTGTTGTGTCTTGCTACAAATCCTTTCACTTGCGCCCATATAAGTTCTATAGGATTTAGCTTGCAATGATATGGCGGTGTGCGCAGCACAGTTAAACTATGTCTTTCAGCTACATGGCATATTTCATAAACCGATGCATGTGTAAATCTGCTATAGCTGATAGTTCCTTCTTTATTAAATTATCTTTAAATTCAGTACTTTTGATGGTTAACCAATCGATAATTTCTTGTTTTCTCCAAGATGAGAGAAGACTCCAATTCTCTGTGCTCCATAACTACTACTGAATCAGCTAGAACAGCGGTTTCTAACCTTTTTTAGCTGCGGACCCCCAAGGAAATCAAGCATAATGCCAAGGACCTTAAGGCGCTTAAAATATCGCTTAGAAGCGAAGATTGCAATGAACATTCTGGGATAAATTCGAACCGACATCGCCCTGGAAGATGAACATAGTTGCACCCCAGCGATCTCACACCGTGAGACTTATTTTCATGGCCACAGATTAAAACTTTGGTTCTAAAGCACCCAAGTAAAACAGGCTCAGATTTTATTTAAAGTTTGCTTGCCGCCAAGTTTCTTTCTATATATTTTAACGGACACTAAATTCCACTGTTTTATTTATTTCTTACACGGCAGTTTTACGGATTAGTGCTGAACACCATCGGGCGACTGCAGCGCGATCTAGATCTGAATCTACAAAAGCGTAGAGATGTGTAGGAAAGCGCAAAAAAAGTTTCCTATACTGGATGGGTGGCCGTCCGTGCTTGTTTTATTTATAGTTCTATGTTTTCACGTTAGATGGCTATAATAAGACTCCAATTCTCTGTGCGTCGTAAATGATAGCTTGCGTTATCCATAACTACTACTGAATCAGCTAGAACAGCGATTCCTAACCTTTTTCAGCCGCGGACCCCCAAGGAAATCAAGCATAATGCCAAGGACCTCTGAGTGAAAAAAAGGTGCAATTTTCGGACAGATGTTTGGCGTAGGTAATTTATTTATTTTTGTTAATGCTCTAAGTATGGGACCGGGGACCGCGGACCCCCAAACATATGCTCTTCGGTTAGGAAACGCTGAGCTAGAAAATATTTTATCATTTTACCAAAATAGTCCTCAAAAACATTAGAGTTCATGTCCTCGTGGTAATCTTCCGTATTGAACGACTGAAAGGTTGGCAAATCTTCTTTTAAAAATCCCTCTTCGCTTCCAATATGGACGATTATTAGTTCTTCGAACTACGCCTATGGCCGACACCGAAATTGAGCCGAACTGGGTGGAATTTACCATTTTATTACTCTACACCTTTCTAAAATAGATAATTTCTTACCCTTTATACTCTAGATAGTCATTCACTCGTACCTCACAGAACACTGCTTACTTAGTTGATTGCTTTATTTATACTATTATCTTATTATACTTATAGTGAAGCCGCCGCGAGAGTGCCTGTTCCACTTGAGGAGTAGTCTCGGCGTTAAAATGTATTGAAAAACAGTAACTTTATTACCTACATTATTCAATACTTAAAATTTTTTACCTTATCGCTTATTAATTTTTATTCTTTAGCTAAGATATTTCGTAGTTAGATATTTATTATGTAACAAAGAAATCTGGGACCGTCATAATATGGCTCCCATAAGTTCAAACTTTTGCTATTTCTACGGCAGAACTATATATTTTGACTAGATTACGCGATATTTACTAAACCCTTTAATAAGATATCCATATTTACTTAAAATTATCGTAAAGAAAACACTCAGTACCCCAGTACAAAGCCTAAGTAGTTATTTTTTACATCTTATCGTTTTCCAATAGTTATGTCACTATACAGAACAGGGCCGTAGGTAAGGGGGGGGGGGGGGGGGTTAGGGAGTTCAACCCCCCCCCCCTTACTAGAGAAGATAGAAAAGATTCTTTTCTAAAAAAAATATTACTAAAATATATTAGATACTAAAAACAATATTACCTAAATGAATCAAGGTGTGTCCTTCCACGTTCGCTTTACCTCATTTATCACCTTAAGATTTACTAACAATTTTATTTGTCCGTCCGTTGGACAACTTCCATTTCCGGCAAGTGAGTTTAGTCGGTCCTGTTCTGTGGTCAGTCCGACCCAGTGGCGTATTTGGGGGGGGGGGGGGGGGGGCTGCAGCTCCCCCCGAGCTCCGGAGCTCGGCTCTAAAAATCTAATTGCAACCTAAGTTTTGAACGCTTGGACTCTAAATTTAAATAATGTATTCTTGGCTTAGATTACAATTACAAAGGTTTTGTAGGAAACGTTTAGTTTTTAAACTTTTCCTTCTAAAAGTCCTATTTTATTAAGAGATTAGGGTTTTCAGACGCATATCGTTTTAGTTATTGATTTTTGATGCAATTTTGAAGGAAACCGAGTAAAAAGAATAATATTTTATAGCATTTTTCCAATATATACTTGTCTCTTCCGTTCTGCCTTTTTTAGCGCTATTTTCAATCAACAAAAATATAACCCAATGCAATAAAATATTTGCACAACAAACCAAAAAATAATTAATTGAAACATTTTTTATGGAAGAAGTGTGATAATTTATAATAAAAAAAATAGTGCGTGAAGAAACGAGAATCCTTTATTATGAATATACAAAACGGCACTTAACAAGGAGTATTTTAAAACCTATAAGCATTTGCACCAAAAACTGCTGTTAGATCTATGCTCCTAAAATGAAAACATGATTTCTGAAAAAATCATCAATTTTTGCGTGGTGAGCGATATTTACTTTATTTTTAATCATGAAAAATGCTGGTCACAGTAATACATATGTTAAAATTTTGGTTTGTTATCAATATTCATATTTTCACAAATATAAAAAATGTTTTTTTTTAATAAAGAACCAGCTGGGAATATCAAAAAAAAGTAAAAAATAACATTTACCAAAACAAATTTAATCCAACCATGCAGAGTGGGAGAGGTAATAATTTTATTTTCGAAATTTGATAGTAGTTAGGTGAATTTTAAACGAACTTTGGGCGTGGCCCCGAAAATTTTTCGAGGCGCTATTTTCGAGTTTAACAGGGCATGGCACCCAAAAAATGCAACTTTTTTTAAATTTAATAACCTAACCCCCCCCCCCCCCCCCCCAACTTTTTAGCTTATCTAACTCGTGAAATCTGTAAATAATCTACAATAATGTGAATACACCAGTACCGAATTACAGGTAACAATAGGTCACCACGTTTCAATACAGCAGAGGTACTTACCAGCAATTTTGTTTTTTATTGACATTAATTTTAACCTCTCATCATACTCAAAATTTCACTCATTGTCCAATTCAAAATTTCTAGTATATTTTCCAATAAAATTCTAGTAATATTGATGACTCATGACCAAGCTACCCTTATGTATTCAAGCTATATCCAAATTCATAAGAAGATTTTCCAAGAAGTATGATAGCAGTAGTTCGGAAGAACTTGGTAGGGGTGTCGGCAAAGAAGGAGGTATGGATCATACGTAATTAAAATATATGGCAAAAGGCCACATCGACAAAACTATAAATTAAAATATTTTTTTTTTAAATTATAACGAATGCTCCACGTGAATCACATCACTCTGTATTAATAATTATATCAGTGAGTGCAAGCTCCGCATTACTAAGGCCCGTATTATTAATCTCCTGGTAACTTTATCAGCAAGATAATTTCCAAAGAAACCATTGTTAAGACAATTGTCTCAATAGAAATTATCTGGAAGATCGATATTACGGGCCTTATAGGATTAAAGATGGATTTATAAACGCCCGCTGGCGTTGAAGTTTGCAGCCAGCGTTCATCGTTGACGATCGTAGACGGCATTTATAAACTTGGAGTTGGTGTTGTTCCTATTCGAACTGCAGTTGATACTGTTAAGATACCTAATATAATGTTATTTTAACAGCTGTCAACTTGACGTGATACAAATAGAAAAATACTATTGGCTTGACGTCATTGCTACGAAAGCCAGCGCCGAAAAGTTAAAGTTGGTTCAAGTCAAACGACTGCCGGTGCCAACGCGAACGCCAGCGCAAGCGCCGACGCGAACTTAGAGTTTATAAATCCGGCTTCAAAGGATAAAATATATTGAGAAACATTTTTATAGGAAAAGCTGGCACCGCCAGCGAAGAACAGTATTATTACAAATTACAAAAAAAAATAATAACAGAACTTAAAGACAAAATACAAGAAGAAAACAGTGTAAGGGAACAAGAAATTGAAACGCACCAAAAAGCGATCGAACAGAATAAAGAGATGGCAAAAAGTTTAGAGGAAAAATTCGACGAAGTAAATAGATACAAGTAAAGATAGTACAGAATCATTTTCATAAGTACCATGTTTAAAGAAAGTAATTATTAATAAACGCTTTAAACGCAAAATATCCACACATGGTTTTAACCAGTGCCGGTTTAAGTTACTTTAGTTCCTGTGCTAGAAATTTTACAACATACGTTAGGTGGCCACTACGGCCCTGGGGCCTGGGGCGCAACTATGTTAAAAAAGCGATCGATTTCTAGCGATACCGCTTTCGATAGTTATTCGTCCGTGATTTTGTTCCAATAGTTTTTTATTTATTTATTTTCTCAATGATAGCTTAAATATATCAAAAAGTACAAACAGAAAATTTTATTTTTTGTTCCTTTATACACTATAATCAAAATCGAACTTTAGTGAAAGATCCCATTATATCTATCTTTACCGCACTCACATAGGCGACTTGAAATCGACATAGGTGGCGCTTAAAATATCGCTTAGAAGTGAAGATTTCAATGAACATTCGGGGATAAATTCGAACCGACGTCGCCCTGGTAGATGAACATAGTTACACCCCAGCGATCTCACACCGTGCGACTTATTTTAAGGGACACTAAATTCCACTGTTTTATTTATGTCTTACATAAGACGGCAGTTTTACGGATTAGTGCTGAACACCATCGGGCGACTGCAGCGCGATCTAGATCTGAATCTACAAAACCGTAGAGATGTGTCGGTAAGCGCAAAAAAGGTTTCTTATACTGAATGGGTGGCCGTCCGTGCTTGTTTTATTTATAGTTCTATGTTTTCACGTTAGATGGCTATCTTTTGAATTGAGTGGATTCCAATAGATGACGATACTAGGTTTTCATCATATTTTTATTTGTAAAAGTATCTTGAAAATATATTTTCGCTGTACTGGGAATTGCTTACAGGTTATGACTTTCTGATGAGTCCCAATAAGGACGAAACAGCCTGTCATTGTCTACCTGTGTCTCAGGGAACCAATGACCTTTGGCGTCCCTGTGTACATTAATGCAAAAGATAAATGCACTACTTTGTCCGCCTGCCGCTAAAACTTTCTTTCTATACAGGGTGATTCCTAAGTTGATACTTCTTTTTTAGCTGTTTATAGAAGGCATTAAAATAAACAACATTTTCAAATACCTACCTTTTTTCAAAAAACTTAAAAATAGATGAGATACAGAAGTAAAAAATCTAAGTGCGGTCTGGTCATTCAAACGTAGCCTACTATATTTAATGTTGTTTGTCTTATTAGTCATGGTCAGTTATTTGGCAATCCGCTGCGGTGTGTTTTTCTAAAGCAAGTTAATTTTAAATTTGTGACACGTGAAAATGGTAAATTTTGAAAACATTGAACTAGTAGATATGGTGCTAATTTACAGTGAGTGTCGTCAAAGTGCGGCTACTGCTTCGAGATTATACGCTGAATGCTTTCCCTAAACCCAGAAGTTTTCCTAATGTTATTCATCGGGCAAGTTAGGCAAAACCGTATTTGATCCATAGTGTAATAAACGAATGTAAGCTAGTATTTTATTTTTGGGTTTTTTGAAAAACGTTATTTGAAAGTGTTTATTTTAATGCCTTCTATACACAGCTAAAAAAGAAATATCAACTTAGGAATCATAAATTCCATTATTTTATTTAAAGTTTTATTGTCGATGCATTTATGTTTCTAATCCTTACAGGTAAGAAAATGTTTTCGTGTAACAAAACGCCGTTGGATGGATAATAATAGGCCTCCGTATGGGATATGGATAGAAGATCCGTTTAAAAAACAAAATAATTAAAACTCTTTATTTAATGTATGACAATAATAAAGTTTTTATAAAAAAAAACATTGCATCTTTAGCTATACGCACTGATGTTGTTAAGTAACTACGTCATATATGATTAGAAAAAACTGTAAAAATAATAAAAAAAACATGTTTAAGTAAATGTATTTTTGAAAATAAAATGCTACCATTTCTTCAAATATTGTGGCAGTCATTACGTATAAATCTACTGTTATTAATATTTAAAAATATTTATAAAAAATAATCCAATCTTTAAATATTAAAAACATTCTTACACAATGCATGATTCGTTAAGATATAAAACTTTATAACACATATTGTATTGATTAGTTCTATGTCGTATTGTCCAATAGAATAAAGATTATTTAAATAAAAAAAATAGGTAAATAAGTAAATTAGACTCTTCAAAAGGCAATGCGTATATATAACAATCAAATTTTTGGAAAATTTGACCAAAGTACCAAAATAAAATCAAAAAAATAATATAAATAATTAAGTTTTTTTGTGTATAATATAAAAATAATTTAAGTAGATCGTGTTTTTACTCACCAGTAATCTTTAGAACGCTTGGTGAGTTCCTTATACAGGGTGTTCATTTGGTAAGTACAGAAACTTGAAGGGATTACTCTTTGATTGATTTTAAGACAAAAAATTTATATTGTCGGATGTGGATTGGTACCCTTAAGGATGGATTACTCATCTCATACTTCGCTGTGGTGCTAAGACTCTTAATAGGTGTTGAGTCGGATAATAATAGGTGTAGTGGAAATATATCGTATAGAACAAGGACAAGGACATTTCTAGTTTCGTTGGAGGAGTTTGTAGACGAATGTTGTTAAATGTTTGAATTGGTTGGGATAAAGGGTTTCATTTTGAATAGTACATCCAGGGAAATCCCCTCTTTCATTAGCTTGCAAAATTATTGCTGACATAGCGAAAAGGAACCCCTTCTTCCATCTGGTAAGGGTTGCAAAACTTACTCGAAGAATTGTAAAAAGTATTCAATTGTAAGGGTAACTTCTGCCCGAGTAACTACTCAAGTCTGAATTTCCATAATCTTTAAAGCCATGAAGAGTACTGCTCCAGAACCAGTCTACTTTGTTCCCGTTTCCGATTGCGTACGTTATTCAATTGTTTATTGTGTCCTCATTTTTGGTCAGAGTTGTCTATTAAAAAAGAATGGTTTCTTTAAACTTGCTGGAATAACGTCTTCCTGAAGTGAATAAAAAGGGACAGTTTCTCTCCGTATTAGAGAGGAGAGTAATCTAACATCGTAAAATTTTATTATGATGAATTGAAATTGCTCAGAACCTCAGAACTAACAAAAAAGTACGAGAATTTATGAAAATAAATTTAAAAAATTATGTCTTAATACTGGTAAAATGTATAATCTCTATTTATTAGTGTGTTTTAAGTTTCAATGAAGTAGCCGACACAATTCAAGAAATAAATGGAAAAATCTTAAATTTGTTTCAACACTCTGTATCTGGAAAACGAAGCCGTTCGGGAACCATAATTATATGAACTTTTTGTATTAAAATCAATCAAAGATGATTCTCTTCAAGATTCTGTACTCACTTAATGAACACTCTGTATTGTTGGACAATTTAGGCTATAACACCACAAGAAACAGGGCATTCTAAAAAGTATATTAAATTGTATTTCAAGTCTATGATCACCATGTCAAGCGATTGAGTAAAAATTACATTTATAAATCAAAAACTGGATAAAGCATTATCATTTAACAAAATTTTCTATACTATTTATTTTGAGGAGGACTGGCTAATACCAATATAAATATTCTTTATACAATAAATACTCTAGATTGCCTAAACCAGACGAATGATATATTAAATTATCCAGTTTTTTCCAGTTTTCAAGGTGTTCCTTAAGAGTATGGCCTAGTTTCGCATTCGCCATTTCGTTTTTGATCAATATTTCGTTAGTTTTTCCTTTTATCAAAAAATCGGCCAAATACCGACATTTATAGCATAATTATCTACAGTTTAAAGTTAAATAAGTTTCAATTTATAAAGTAATAAAAGCAGAAAAAGAAAAATGGACAAATTTTCGTTTTTTGGTTTTATTAATTCGTTTATTATCAATATTTCTTAAGTTCAAAACTGTAGGTAATTGCTACTCAATAACGGCTATTTGGCCGCTTTTTGAATAAAAAAAAAGGATAAGAAATATTGATCAAAAAATGAAGTGGCGAATGCATCACTAGACTTGACTCTTAATAACGTACTAATATTTAGAGATAGAAATTATATCTAAAGTACTTTCGGAGCTATTACAAAATAATGCTTCAAAAAAATGCTATGGCAAAATATGAACCCGAACAAACTTGGTGAAACCCGAACAGAACCGACATCATAAAACGACCTAAAGAATCACACCCTGAACTATATTAGCACATTATTAGGTACACCCTGTATAAACAATACCCGGCTCAGATCTTTATAGAACGTCCTGTATAAAAAAACAATATTACAACTATATGCCAGTCTCTAGGAACAAAACGCGACGTTTCTTTGCTTGAGTAATAATGATTTTCCATTCTTAAAGGAGGTGTAAACGGTAACATAAAAAAACTGACTGTCTCGAAAACAAAATACTAACATTTCTAAAACTACCAGTGAAAACTGCTTGTATCTAGCTCATGTATTAACGGAGATATTAGATTTTAAAGCACTTGTGATGACGTCATGGTATTTTGACGCGTAGCACTGTGTATCCAGCCGAGATTTTCTGAAGCATGTATAGCTTATAAGGACGGCACGGCACGGCGCGACGAACTGCTGCTGTCTTGTTGAAAACACTACGGCCATCTTCGATTTTCCGCTAATCATCGCTAGCGATCACACCTCCCTTAAGAATTAATGATCTTCTGTCCTTAAAACGAACACTTCTTATAAACAATTAGCCTACACAACATAAAATGAAAAATATATCGTAATAAGGGCTATCTCTTGCTGAATTTAAAATATGTACAGGTTAGGTTTTCTATTCATGTGGCTAGAGCCTTTTTCTTTTGACGGGCTGCTACTGCGGCTACTAGGGCTGCTCCTCGACCTGAACCGTCTTCGGACAACATAAGGTCGAACTGAAACAAAAAATATATAAATAACGTGTAATAATGTGTTGATGAGGGTTTGTTCCGCCCTCCATTGACGCCTCATCCAACGAAATCCATGACATGACGTACTATATGAGGTCGTAATTGATGAACGAAACGTATGGAATTATGGAAAAAAAACAGCAGGAACTACTCCTGGGACAATAATCTGGTACCAGACGGCTCCAAAACCAAAGAGGGTACCGGAGCGGGTATACACGGAGTAAGACCGGAGAAAAATGCGTGTTTCTTCCTGGGAAAGTCTCCCACAGTGTTCCAAGCAGAAATGTACGCCATATTGCAATGTGCGTACGAAAACAATAGGAGAGCTTACCTCAATAAGCGAATCCATATATATTCTGACAGTCAAGCAGTCCTTAGATCGCTAATATGCAACAAGGTAACCTCAAGACTGGAATGGGAATGGCAAAAGGAACTGGAAACCTTGGCAAAAGTAAACAAAGTAATACTGCAGTGGGTACCAGGTCACGAAGGTATTACAGGAACTAAAAAAGCCGATAAACTTGCAAGAAAAGGCTCAGAAAATACATTCATTGGTCCAGAACCAGCACTCGGAGTATCAAGGTGCACAGTACGAGATGCCGTTAGTCGATGGATCAGGAGTGAACACAAAATCCACTGGAGCAACAGACAGGGATTACACCACAGCAAAAGCTTCTCTATGAAGTCTATTTTTTTTCGATTGCGAACGATGACAGAAACCCGTTTTACAATAAAGAAATGCAAGAATTTTCATTTTTGACAAGTTGAAAAACTAAGGTTAGGGATTTACGTCATAACTGACATTTTGTTGTTTACTGTTTATAGCGGTTATACTTTTAAATTAACACTTGTTAAGGCCGCTTTACAGTTTGCAATTTTTCTTTCACGCAAGAAAAGATTGCCCGGGAGTATGCGCAGAACGAGGCTTATGATCAGCTGGCGCAATTTTTATTGCTTGCAAGAAATATAACTCGGACCGTATTTTTATTGTCATTGCAAGCGCAATTCTGAGGATTTTCTGGTGATTTATGAGACACCCAACTAAATATAAAAATCCCTGACATTTATTTATGTTTTTTCTAACCTATAGCGGGTACGTTTTGTTTTTGTTGGTTTGCTTTCATGTCCTGTAATGATGTTTTGTTAAAATGAATGCACAAAAAGCGCCGGTAAGTCGTAACCAAATGTATTTTAATTTTAATGGTTGGCAAGTGGTACATCACTTACGATCTTGGCAAGTCATTGCACGCTGTAAAACGAAGTGAAATTTTTATTGCCGCAATATTAATTGCTGCAAGACAACTTGCGTGAAAGAAAAATTGCAAACTGTAAAGCGGCCTTTAAGAAGATACATTTTTAGGTTATGTCACAACGTTTGGCGTTTGGCATGGCCTTCTATATTTCGTCGATAAATCGGGCATCCTTTTTGCTTCAACACAAAGTAGGCATAGGTTTACTATTTTATGTTGCAGAAAAACGTGAAATTAATCGATTTTATGTACAGAAAGTTAATAGATTGTTTGTTTCGTAATATAACTAGAGCTAAAAGTTATTTTTAATTGCTAAAAGGTTTATAATTAGCATATATTTGCTAGAAATCAATCGAACGGAAATTTCTTATTCTTTTTCTGTGATTTAAAAAAAAAGACCTTTAATAAGTTGGCTATGCATTTATGTAGTGTAAATTGGTCCATGACTTAACCAATTAGGTGAATTTTTGTTCAATTTTTTTTTCTGTCATTCTTCACTCGGGGGCAACAACCAAACAGAGTGAGCACAATGGGCCAAACCTGGCCTAAGTGCATTCGGCACACGGACGGACCCTCGGAAATAAAATCCCTGAATACTCAAAAATTTCTTACTTTGATGGAAGGATCGCACAGTTCTCCAATCTTCTCTATCATTAAATTACGAAAGTGGGGATGGTAGCGGTATACGGATCCATCAATACCAACGGTCACCCTCTTCTCATCCATCTTATGGAGGAGAGTGGTTATGGTGGTGGATGCTAGGTGGGCCGCTCGCCTACTCACGCACTCGCAGATGAATCGTACGTTGACGTAGTCTTGTTCTGTCGCGTGTTTAAGTCCTAAAAATAAGAATTAAAGTAAAATAAAGAAAAAAAGCTTAGCGGCAAGCGGACAGAGTAGTGAGTCTATCTTTTGCATTAAAGTACACAGGGACGCCAAAGGTAATGGAATCCCTGGGGCACATGTAGACAATGACAGGCTGTTTCGTTCTTGTTAGAACTCATCCGAAAGCCATAACCCGTAAGCGACCCCCAGTACAGCGAGCCTGTTCTTTCAAGGCGTTTTTAAGAAATAAAAACGCGATGAAAACCCAGTAACGCCATCAGTAGGAATCAACTCAATGCAAAAGATAGCCATCTTTCGTGAAAACGTAGAAATAAATAAATCTAAATCAATTCAATCATTTATTTCTACGTTTTCACGATAGATGGCTATTTTTTGCATTGAGTTGATTCCTACTGATGGCGTTACTGGGTTTTCATCGCGTTTTTATTTCTTAAAAACGCCTTGAAAGAACAGGCTCGCTGTACTGGGGGTCGCTTACAGGTTATGGCTTTCTGATGAGTTCTAACAAGAACGAAACAGCCTGTCATTGTCTACCTGTGCCCCAGGGATTCCATTACCTTTGGCGTCCCTGTGTACTTTAATGCAAAAGATAGACTCACTACTCTGTCCGCTTGCCGCTAAGCTTCTTTTCTTTATATATTTTAACGGACACTAAATTCCACTATTTTAATTAAAGTAAAATATTCAAAAATTACAGGTTCGGCACATTTTTTTAGCGGTGTGGAAAAGTCCGACTTACCCAATTCCTCTAAAATTTCTTTTTGGTTTGTAAACATTCCTGGTTCATCACTCTCGATTTCGGATACGTATTTTGTATAGAATCTTCCTCTCTCGAAGAGCATATCCGATCCCTTGCCGCCAAATAACAATCCTTCTTTGGTAAATTTCTCTAACGCTAATCTCACTAATTCGCCCATGTACATCCCCGAGATCATCTTTTCTTGTCTGAAATCAACAAAACAACAATTTTATTACAAAATGGCTACTTGGTCGGCGTAATTATAATAATATAAATAAGTTCTTAACAACTAATGAGGTTTAGGCAAATAAATCTTTCTAAGCACAAGACAACACGAGCTGAAAGGTAAAGTTACTTACATTTGTTTTCCTGGATTAATCGAATTTTTATCTACTTCACAATCATATTCGGTTCTTACGAAATCTAGACATCCATCATCACCGAAAGCTCCCATCTCCAAGTTAATTATTACTTTACCGGAACCCACGTCGGCATCATCGAAGAGCTCCGCATTTTCTTGTTTTTCCACGTAACAACCGTTGTTGCCAGTACCTGGATAAGAAAATTACTTAATAAAATCATCGCAAATTAAAAGAAAGTCATTAGGTAGATTAACTAACAGGCAGAGATGCGTATTTTCAATTGTAGACCCTTTATCATTCAAACTGACAATCTTAATAAGGATATTACTGTAATACTGAACGTGTATACATCAAAGATTGATGTGAATTCTCGTTAGAAACAAGATGATGCGAGAATGACGAAGGACTCTCAGTCTGAGTGATTGTGAAGGGTCTCGAAATGTATCAACTGTGTGCAACTATGAAAAAGTAAAAACCCTGGTAAGAGCAGACAATTGTCACCCATTTTGCAAATGAAAGATGTAATGAAATGATGGTCCTTTTAAGTTTTACACATTGATCCAATGATTTTTTTCTGGCATATCTTTAAATTTAGCGAGAGAAAAATGTCAAATTCTGCACTGCTAGTTATTTACAAATTTTTGATTACAGCGAGCAAATGAATAAAGTATTCACCTGAAGACGACTGGAGATACTTACCAGTTGAAACGTAGTGATTCAAAACCAATAAAGACAATGCAAGTCCAAAACTCTACTGCCGTTCAAGAAACGTCATTGTCTACAACCTTTAAAACTAGTGTGTGTTTGAAGGTTGGAAACAATATTGTTTCTTGAATGATAGAAGAGTTTTTTTTGCACTTGCATTGTCTTTATTTGTTTTACATCAAAACGTTTCAACTGGTAAGTATCTCCAGTTGAAACATTTTTTGTATATTTCTGTACTCAGATGTTAATAAGAGTTACAGTGATCCAAGAAAAAAATCAGGTAACTTTCGGATGGCTCTGACCGAGGTTATATGTCGCAGCTATCCGAAAACTACCTTAAATATTTTTATCTACAAACAATAAAACGTACTTCTATTCCTAAATAATAACCTACCCACTATGAGCCCAATCCTACAGTCGTGATTTTTCCATGCGCATGACATGAGTGTTCCAGTGGTATCATTCAAGATGGCGCATACTTCGATACTAACATCCTACAATAAAGAAAAAAAGCTCATGCAAAATAAAAGCTAACTCGTGCCAGCCAGTAGGTAAAAAAGGGAATTTATAGGTTTCAAAATTGCCGAAAATTGGGTAGATATATATGCGTAACTCTCCAATTTTCCAATACGTTTTGATCCCTCCAAATAGCTGTGAATTTGACATATACAAAAGATTTCATACTGTGATCACACACTATCGCTTCTTGTGCACTTATTCAAAACTAATCTGATAGAGAATGTACTCCGTTCTAAAGAATATGAAAAAAATATATAAGGCATATAGGTGATTCATGCTTAAAATTGCATTGCAGGTCCGGAATAGTCGGCATTCCTGGACTCACCAATAATAATTCCTATCCTGCAATGTTTGTTTAACCACGCACATGACATAAGGGTACCCGTGGAGTCGTTAAGGACAGCCATTACATCTATTGTTATGTCCTGAAAATGTTAGGTTATACTTCTTATCGGATCATCATGTTTTAAAATAAAATACTAATATGTTTTTCTGATTTCTAGAAATCTATATAGATAATGTAATATATAATATATACAAGTAGAAAAAGATGGAACTAGGATTACCCAGCAACCCGATTTAAATAGGAAGCAGCCCTAAAAGTCATCTGAAAAAGAAAAGTTACGGCCAATCTCGTTTGCGAATGTGCGGATCCTCTGAAGAGGCTGGTCGGGGCCTGGACATCAGAAAGTCCAGGCCAATGAAATAACAGACCAACTAGCAAGACGTGGCGCCAGTTCAGGTACCCGAACTAGCCATAGAAGTAACAAATGCTGTGAATGCCGCTCCATGGAGCCAATGGAAAATGACTCAGGGATACAGACCAGCGAAAAACTTGGTCAAGTAAAACTAAGTTAGAGTATAGACATTTTGACGGGAGACTACATATTGAGATGCATGCAGCTCTGATTGAAGTTGAGGAAGACCCTCTCTGCGCCGGATGTGGAAAAGGAGACACCATTACATTTTTTAGGTGCCTGCGAAGCTCTGGAAAGAGACTTGGGGCCATACTCTTACATTCATAAGAAGGGCGAGGCTCCAGGTGATGGCTAGAGTGGTCGCAGGAAAACTCTGGCGTAGGCCCCACGAAAAAATACGGTAATATAGGTAGGTACAGTTAGTACAGGGTGTTTCAATTATATCTTTTCAAGGAACTGGGTTAATTAATTTCTGTAACATAGGATTGATGGGTGTATCTTAGAGAGAAAATAGGTCAGTTTTATAAATCTGAAATCGTAAAAAAAAGTTTTCTATGCGATAGGGTTAAATTTAATAAAAAGGCCGATTGTAAGAAAAAATAAACTAAATACCTTACCCCTCTCCTTTCTATAGCCTCTTCCAACATTTGGACGACGTCATTTCCGACAACATTGGAACAATTAAAACCTTTTGTCCACCTTTCCAAGATACCAACCGTCAAGCCTTTTTGTGCCAATGGAAAACTGAAGGTGAAACCCAAAGGTAATGTTTCATGTTGTACCTAAAATTAAATAAAATTGAATCAACCAACCAAACTGGCTCCAATATCATAAACGACAACATTGCATACTTAAATACTATAAATGTATACTCTCATACCATTTCTTAATATTGTCTTAATAAAAAAGACTCTAACCTGTTCTTCTTTAACGAAAATGGCCAAACATTCAGCAATATGATCAAACAGCTGTTCTCCAGATCCCAGCATGATGTGTTGAGGAATGGCGAAAATTTTTGACTTCATCTCGAAGTGTTCCCCACTGAGCTCGATCAATAGCACTCTGAAGTTAGTTCCGCCAAGGTCGAGGGCCAAGAATTTGCCAGTTTCTGGAAAAAGAAATTACAAGTTGATATTTAATTCGACTCATCCGGTTTTGACGACAGTAACGCGATGAAGTGGTTGTTTCTTAATTGAAAGAATTTTTGTAGGGATTTGGTAAATTTATCATTAAAGTCTTAAAAACACAACAATTATTGCTGTGAATTTGTTTTATTTGAATTTACAGCGAACTGTTTGTACAATTTTAGTACTTTTTCGTTCATGGCTTTACTTGACAAATTAATGATCAAAAAATAGGTTTATGCCTTCTAAAGTGACAGTGATTTAACTGCATAATAATTCTGATGTATATAGATCATTGATACATTCCTTATTTGTAATTTGGAGCACCTCCAATGAAAAAAAAGTTTCTTAACCTTATTAATTATCTAGTCTAGATCTTGATATACGAGCAGGTTGCATTTTATCCTTAGTTTGTAAGGATAATGAATAATAATAAATATTGTCGAAATTCAAGGTGAAACAAAAATATAAACTGGGTGACGTCAAACAAAAAACAAAAGTCGAAATGGCACATAGAATAGATTTATGAAAAAACTCAATTTAGACCCAACTGGCACAAAGAACGTTCGGAATTTCTACCCGCGCAATAGATCAAAATAATCTTTACAGAATTGAAGATCGGAGAATAATCACTTGGGAAAAAGGATCTATATTAATTATGTTTATTTTATTTTATTTGACTATGAGTGTAAGAATTTTTAGGTGATTAAACAGAAATAAAATCACAATCATCATTAATAAGCAGTTTATTCTAATTATTATTTATTTGTCATTATTGCATTAGTAGACATATGGGTATATCATACTTGAAAGTGAAAACAGCTGGTTATTTGACATTAATTAGAAATAGAATTAGAATCATCTTCCAAAGTCTAATTTTAATAGGTACCTATTTGATTACAGGCTTAATAAAACCTGTTATAGTTACGGTTTATATTTTACGTATTTTTTGTCTAATAATTGATTTACACAACAATATCTTGGTCTGACTTCCTTTACTGTGACTGAAGTGTATGACAAATCACTCTTATGTTCGGCGACGTACTGACAACGCACCCCTTTAGAGTAATCTGTCAGGCACTTCCTCCAAGGTAAGGCTAGGTAGACCAATATATTCTGGTAAAAGATAAAAATAAGATAGAAAGGGAACGAAGCTATTTGAGGACATACTGAAAACGTACTTCTTTCGAGAGTGATATGTCAGGTACTTCCGCCACGGTAAGGTTAGGCAGACAAATATCCTCTGTTATAAGACAAAATAAGATTGAAACGAAACGTACTGAAGACGCACTTCTTTCGAGTAATCTGTCGGGCACTTCCACCAAGGTAAGGCAGATCAAGATATCTTGTGTTATAAGACAAAATAAGATAGAAAGGAAACGGGGCTGTGTGATTACGTACTAAAAACGCACTTGTTTCGAGTGATCTGTCAGAAACTTCTACCAAGGTAAGGTTAGGCAGACCAAGATATATTCGTTTATAAGACCAACTAAGATAGAAAGAGAACAGAGCTATTTAATAACATACTGAAAACGTACTACTTTCGAGTGGTCTGTCATGCACTTCTGCCAAGGTAAGAGCAGAACAAGATATTTTGTTACAAGATAAAAATAAGAACGGGGCTGTAATAGTGTACGCACACCTCCCTTTTAATTTGGCCTTGGCAAACACACATGTACCTTACCTACCTCCGGTTTTAATTAAAATTGATTAAAAGTCTGATACATGAAAAAAATTCAAGGCAAAAATAACATTAATAAGTTGCTACTGTTGCGTCATGTAACAATACCTAATACATGTACTTTTTAACATTTTGAATATCGTTCGTTGAAAGGGAAAGTGGCCCAAAAGTCATTGGCCTCCCAGGAAGAACATTCTGTAGTAAAAATAAACCATGGAAAAAGTTATAAAATAAGACTGGCCGAGTATTGTACAATGAAGGTGTATGTATATATAAGGGTACTGTATATTCTAAGTGCAGCTTAGATACTTTAGTAAATACAGCATTCTGAGTCGCCAGACTGCCAAATACCGTACTATTGTGCCGATAAAAAACTGGGACAAGAGATTTACAAAAACAATGTAAGAAATACATATCCCCTAGACTATAAAAGGTGTCTAGAGCTAAAAAGGAAAAACATTCAAAATTTAAAAAGTAACCTAGGTTACATAATGGAATGTTTTGTATTTTTCGATACGGGGTGGTTAAATTTGAGAGACATCATATAATATGCATAAAGTAAATTTATTAGATTTTTTTAAAGTCAAATATTTTATAAATTATTATATTTACCATTACCACAAAATAATAAATAAAGCTAATACAGGTAATAAAATACATTTAATAAAAAGAAAAAAATTGCGAACACAAAGTTTGTCAAAACAACACAAAATTAATATTTGGTCATAGAACCATTTCTGTTTATTACTTTTTGGAGCCTTTGTGGCATACTTAAGACTAAGTTTCTACATAATTCGACAGTTATTTCATCCCAAGCTTGATTTATCCTATGACGTAATTCATCCCTGTTTCTAGGTTGAAAATCATGTTTATACATAGATTTGACCATGGCACCCCAAATGTTTTTTATCGGGTTCAAATCGGGACTCTTCGAAGCCCAGGGAAGAACTGCTATCTTATTTTCTTGGAGAAAATTTTGTACAATGCGCGCTGTGTGTATTGGAGCATTATCATGCTGAAATGTGTAATTTTGACCGTATACAGCGTTTACCGATGGTATCATCACTTCGTTTAGTATATTAACGTATACTGCTGCAGTTAGTCTTCCTTCGACGATTTGGCAAAGTCCTGGTCCTCTAACGCTAATCCAGCCCCAAACATTTATGGAGAAACGCACACTTTGGTTGGTTTTGTGGGTGTATCTCTCATCATACCGCATGCCGGAAGGCCTATACACCCGAATTCTCCCATTATTGCATGACTGAAAAGTTTTCTCGTCAGAAAATATAACTGTTTCCCATAAATTTATTTGATTAATATATTCATGTGCAAATTCTAACCTGCCCTGTTTATTTATTTCCGTTAAAAAATTTTTATTGGCAGCACAACGGCTTCGTATATCGGAATTTCGAACCCTGTCTCTAGCGGTATTTGCAGAACCTGGAAAATTCGTCTCTTCTTTTGCCTTGATTGCAGTTTCGAAGGGATGATCCCTTAGATAATTAACCAGTCTTCTATCATGATCATCAGTAGAAATTTTAGGGGGACCAGAACCTGCATTCCTAATAATAGTCCCATGTCTTGCTATTTTTTGCTTTGCCAATAGCACGGTATTCTTGCTTACTCCCAGTTCATCTGCAATATCCCTAATAGCAACACTATCTCGCAACCGACTATAAATAATTGCCTTTTGCTGGGGGGTTAATTGTGGCATATTTACAAATAATATATGATTGTATGTTTGACGAGTCAATCATAAAGTGACGATCTTTATTGACATGCAAATTTTCATGACATTTTACTGGTACCAGGCTTGATGTAAAATTATTCTTAATAGTCTAGGAGAAAATAGAAAAATTTCCTGTCCCAGTTTTTTATCGGCGCGATGGTACGTAATTTTGACTTACCGGTGCCGTCAGGTAAGTCCTGCACGTACGTGGGAAAACATTTGACAATCGATTTGTCGTGAGTGGCCTTTCCCAATCCTCTCTTGATGTTATCCAAGAAGATTGCTCCGATTTTCTTCAATGTGTCGTTGTCTAAGATTAGGTCTCGACATTTTTCCCTGATCTGTAAAAAAATATATGATTTTAAAAATTTTTTTGGAAATAATTTAAAAACCGTTGGTTGTGACACCGTTAAAATTACACACTAAGACCTGTTTCTATGTTTGGTTACTATAGAAAGAAAGTTTTTTTACCCGCCATTGTATTACAGATTAGTGCGGCACCCCAGTGGGCTACTGAAGCGCGATCTCTATTTGAATCTACAAACTCGTAGAAAAAGTGTAGGGATGTGCATACTGGATGTGTTGTACTTGGTTTATTGTTAGTTCTAAGTTTTCACGTCTGATGGCTATTTTTTGCATTGAGTTGATTCCTACAGATGGCGATACTAGGTTTTCATTATATATTTATTCGTGAAAATAACTTAAAACCATATTTTTGCTGTATTGGGGATTGCTTACAGGGCTTGCTGATAAGTCCTAACAAGGACGAAACAGCCTGTCGTTGTCTACTTGTGCCCCCAGGAAAGCCATTACCGTTGGCGTCCCTGTGTACTTTAACGCAAAGATAGATGCACTACTTGTTCACCTGCAGCTAAAACTTTCTTTCTATTTTTACTTATACGGACACTAAACTCTACTACTTTATTTAGTAACTATGTCTGAAAGCAATAAGAGTAGAATAAAACATTTCGTTGTATGACAAACAAAATAAAATATTCTCTGAAGCATTGTCGGAGCATTTCTGTCCCTTTTTCTATACTGTATATTTTTCAACTCTTCTATTATAACTAGGCTAAGGGCGGTCAAAAATTTGCCTTATCTATATATCACTTAAAATAAATACCTTGTAGCTATGGATGTATTCATAGACTCATTTTTTGTCTAATTTTTATTTAATATTTATAAAAATTTCCTACTTTCAAAAAAGTTCAATACGTTTCAAGGCGAGGCTTTGATAAAACAATGATATGTAAAATGCATACATATTACATATGTATATATACGTATATTGTTTGCTAAAACTGTTCAAACAATTCCAAGGAATTATTTAGCGTTAAAGTTAGCTAGTGGGTGCTTTTTGCAAACACACTTATCGATACTTTAAACTTTTAAACGCCAATTTCTCGGGAAATTTGCTAAAAAGAAAAATACTATTTCCTAAATATGCATTATCAGCCTCTTGCTGAATCTGCACGGGTGGGCGGAAAAAGCGGACAGTCCGGTTCTGTCCATCTCTTTAAATTTGACGTTTAGTATATTTAGTTAGTTTGAAAAATGTGTGCCGGCGTGCAGACAAGTTTAAAATTGAAAAGCTTTATGCCTCCGCTGGGAATCGAACCCAGAACCTCTCGATTAAGTCTCTAGTGCGCTGCCAATTGCGCTACGGAGGACCTGATATTCTCTCACCAACTTCGGTCATATAACTTATTAAATTTTATGTTAAATGCGTTTTGCACAGTTACTCCTTAGTTGTAACAGTCTGGAATCTCCTGCGATTCACACACCGCACCGGTGAGAGTTATAAGGGGAAATTAGAATCTCTTAATTAAAAATAAAACAATCATTTACTTGCACTTGCACCTAATATAAACAGGCCTTAAAAGCGTCCTTGTACGTAACGTCAAATTGTGGGAGAGAGATAGAGAATTTAAGCGCATTAACATACCGATGTTAGTGTATCATGCGTATTTGCAAGAACTGTCTATTCGGTTAATTAGGAACCCGCTTCGCAAACAGGAGGTCACGTTTTGATTTTATGAGTTTTTTGATAATTTTATAAACTTTCCGTATTTAACCGTAAAAACCGCCAGCGCATTCCAGCGAAATAATACAAAAAAAAGTAGCTATAGCCTATTTCCGAAAGGTGTAGAGTAATAAAAAGGGGATATCCGGCCAGTTCGGCTTAATTTCGGTGTCGGCCATAGGCGCAGGTAAATTTTGTACATTAAATTATTTATGATAACTAACCAAAGAAAAAAAGGAAGATAATTTGATGAAGAAGGAACTATTAGCTATAGCAAATTTACACAAACATCGTTTTATAAAATATGCCGTGGAAGATATAGCTGTAAAACATAGTGTAACTGTGCTGCGCACACCGCCATATCATTGCGAACTAAATCCTATAGAACTTTATGGGCGCAAGTGGAAGGATTTGTAGCAAGACACAACACGACATTCAAAATGAAAGACGTTAAGCTACTGTTTGATCAAGCCATTAAAGAAGTTACACCAGAGAACTGGCAAAAAGCAGTCCATCATGTCATTAAAGAAGAGGATAAAATGTGGGATCTTGACCACCTGATCGATCAGACCGTCGATACGTTAATTATAACGTCAAGAGGAGATGACAGTTCCTCAGATCACGAAGAATATTATGATTTTTTATAATTTAATTTCTGTATAACGTATATTTTGTATTTTTTTATAATATTTAATAAAAAAATAAGTGTTCCTAATAGTATGTATATAATGCACGCCTTTGTCACACCATTTTCAGTCTTTGTGAGTGGATAACAATAGGCGAAACCTATAAATTGACCCAAACCCGGGTGATACTACCTGCACTTGATGAAAAGAAATAATTTTGCAATGAAAAATTATACAAATTATGAAAGTGGCTTAAATATTCGTTGGGTCACTCTGTAGTCCCTTTGCATACCTAAAGAGCTTTTATTACTCTACACCTTTCTGAAATATACTATATAGGAAATCGAGCACCGCGGCAATGGCTCAGAGTTGAGTTACTGGCATTCGACCGTGGCGGTCTGAGTTCAATCCTCGGAGTGGACATACGCACAATAAAAAAAGTATGTCCGAAATTTAGTAGGTTTAAGAATGCAGGGAAGAGTGTAGAGGAGTGGGAGGGCGCACCCTGTATAATTCAAAATATTTTTAAAATGTGCCTGATATCCAACTATACCTTAACACAAAAGCTTATTGTCGACAAATTTTATCTTCAAGCCATAAAATTGCTCCGCGCAATCGTTGACTCACCCGGTACAAAGCAAATAAAAATACCGGGTCCATGTTTCTTTTAAGTCGATGCAAGAAACCAAGGGTTGATAGCCCTTAGGGGGTATCGCATGACTGAGGATCGTGGTTCGGAACCCACGTTAAGCTGTAGGTCCCCACGAAAATGGCCCTGGCAGCGAACGAAGAGGAAAAAACTACACAAAAAAAGAAATCGATCAAATAATCATAAGTAAAACATACTAAACACAGTTTAGTGACCTCTGATAATGTTTGTTTGGTTTTAGGCGTAGGTACCTACACTTCACAACTTGGGTAATATATTATCTATGTATTTACGTATGGAAAGTAGGGCGACTTGTGTGACCCCCACATATACCGCAGCTTCTAATATTAATATTTAAATTGAAGTACGTATATACCTACACTCCCATTAAATTTTTAATTAATATACTAGGCAACGGAAATTATACAAATTTGTGTATAAATATTACCACGCCGCGCCGTGCTGCGGACTATCTCATCTTACTACTGAAAAAATGACCACTTGAAAATATCCAAATTTTAAATAAACATGGCCAGGATTTGGGCCAAGATAACGCAATGTTCTGGCTGTAATTTAATATAATATTACTAATTTTATTGGGTAACTCTTGGACCAATTTTAAGTTGAAAAGTTCATATAAAAAAACAGTTTTATTAAAATTTGGCTGTTAAATAAAACCACACTTTTTAGAAGAATGATTTATTATTAACAATTATAAAATTAATTACCAATTATTAATTAAAATATAACACTTAAGGTTTATTGTAAACATTAATAATACACTTTTTACAGTTAAACATTTGTATACCAGAAGTGGATGTGATGAAGCCCTTTACGTTCGAATTTCCAATCATTAAATCCGTGTCTGACCCCATGATCTTTTTGCTATTTGTTTCTTATTTTCTAAAGAATTCTCAACGTAGCCTTCTGCCGTAGAAGAGGATTTCCAGCCCCCATGATGCTTTAACATCGGCATATCTGCACCACCATCAACTAGAATGGTAGCTGAGAACCTCCTAAAACAATGTCCACTGTATATTATTCAATCCAAGTTTTGTTGCAATCTTTTTTGGTATACTTCCAAAACTATTAATTCCGACAGGCTGGGAGGTGCATTTTCCTTTTCCATAGAATACAAAAAACCGCCTGTGAGTTGCGTTAAGAGGACGAAGTTTAGCATACTTTTGAAAAATACTTAAACAGTTGACGCCTGTCACATTTCCTTCTGTTATAACAAATTCTCGCATAATTTTGGTTTTTGAGAATGGAATCACAATTTTTATATACAAATCATTGTTTTCAATATGATCCAACATTAACTTAGCTAGTTCTTCGCGCCGACAAGCCCCAAAAATGTCGATTATCATAACAACCTTCATAAGTAAATATGTTTCATCATCTGCAGTACTAAGAAACTTACATACTTCTTTCTTCCTTTGTGAAAACTTTGGACTTTTTGGCCTCTGAACGTCTTTTCAAAAATGCGATTAGTTGAGAAAATCTGCTTATATCTTGATTTTTCTTCACTGAAATCATAGTTCTCAACATTGAGTAGTGAGTCCATAGTGTAGATGGTTTCTGGGAACGTTGCTTTTCGGAAAAATAACCCAAAAGGATTTTCTCAGACACCTCCTTTATTTTGTTAGCTTTGCACCAATCTTCAAACTTCTGATACTCCAACTCATACCACGCGTTGGATTTTGTCGGAACTAAACTTGAGATCGCTTTGTTTGCCGCTGCTTCTATATCAGAGGGTAAACTTCCATCAGAATCGCTCATTTTGAAAAACGCTTTTTATATTTTTGAATTTGTTTGACAAAGTTTCGACAGTAACCATGCGAAACAGTAACTATGCGAAAGGTAACATAAAAAACTTGATTAGTAAACTTAATAGCAGGTGTATTTTTACAGGTGCATTTTTATTTTTAAAAATGCCTTTTGCCAAATATTTTTATTCATAGATGAAAGTAGATAAAATTTTGTACAATATTCTTGTTGTAAACTCATATTACTACACTCGATGTTTTATTAAACTCGGCTGACGCCTCGTTTGACAACTTTAACATCTCGTGATGTAATATAAATCTTTACAACAGTTATATCGTAAATAACTATTACAAAATTGTTTGTTTGGATTCAGAGAAAATTACTTGAAATATCGTTTAGCGGGATTTTGTTGTTTGGCAAAATGTTAGGATTTTTCAAGTGGGGTGTAATTTTTATTTTTGCTGTAATGTGGTTATTTTTTTATTTTTAAGACCCAACCACAGCTTTATTGACTAAACTTAACTTTAAAAAATTAGTTTTCATTTAAGGTAATAGAAAAACAAATGGATTTGGTCAACAAACGACGTAAAAATGTTTTAATTAAGAGAAAAACAATAAAATCACTTTGGCTTCGCTAAACTTAATTTGTTTCTTATTAAAGGAAACCAAGTAAGATTTTCATTAACAATGTTATTTTTAGCAACTAAGAGGGAAAACGTTGCAGTTTAAGCGTAACTAAACCAAATTAACCCAAAAAATACAGATGAAAGTAGATAAAATTTTGTACAATATTCTTGTTGTAAACTCATATTACTACACTCGATGTTTTATTAAACTCGGCTGACGCCTCGTTTGACAACTTTAACATCTCGTGTTGTAATGGCTACATTCTTGGTGAAACGAAATCTCCATTATATGGAAAATAAAACAGTGGTTACGTGTTATGTTTCACAGTTTTTATTTCAGTTTCCTGGCACGCGTGTTTCGATCTATTGTCAGATCATTTTCAAAGGTAGTGAGTAAAAAGCTAATATGAGTATATAATGCAAAAAATACTGTTGAACTACACTTACCCGCAAAAATACCCCACAACCAAAAATTATGCTCAATTTCAAAGTTGATTTTCTCGCGAACCGATAAATCTATTTCGATTATTTTTTTTTGAACTAGAGCTTTTTTCTTTGCGCAATGCAATTACCAAATGTTCGGTATCCGTAATTTGAGAAAAAATTGTAAAAATAAAAAAGATTTAAGTAGAATTATGTAATTGCATATTAAAATATAGTTTTACATTCCAAACAACTTTTCATAGTTACAGTTTTCGATATTATCAAAAATAAAGTTACTTTACTCTTGGGCAAAATTCATATTTTTTGACAAACCCGGTATACGACTGAAAAAATTCAACATCTGATGGTTGCATTTTAGCGAGCATTTTAGGTTTTGGACCATGCAGCACATTTTATAAAAAATAACTTTTTTTCGTAAGGTTAATAACACAAAAGTTTCCCATTAGTTGCCAACTTAAGTAGACACGTTGTAGTACAAATTTAAAAGACGAAGAAATTTAAAAGTTTATAAAAAATCCAATTATAAACATGGCCAGGATTCAGGTCAAGAGAACGTAATGGTTTTGGTTTATTATTTCAATAAATTTATAGGTGCACAAAGTGCATCAAAGTCGTCATGTTATTGACATGCAGCTAAAATTATCTGTATTTACATTGATGATGATCTACTAACGTCATATTGTACGCAAATGCTCGAAATATATTTCCGATAAGGTCAGGTTCATACTTATTTGGTTCAGCTGTGAAACTTTTAACTAACTAAATAGTTTTTGCAAAAAATCCAGGATAACCGATGTTTAAAAAATATTTGACAACTTAAATACCTCGGCTGTATACCATAACCCTAAGAAAAAGACACCCAGCCTTTTTTATACGCTGCAGTGGCATCTCCAGGTATATTGAGTAATTTTTATAAAAAAAATCTATTTCAGAAAGGTGTAGAGTAATAAAATGGGAAATTCCTTCCAGTTCGGCTCAATTTCGGTATTGGCCATAGGCGCAGGTAAATTTTGTGCATAAAATTATTTATGATAACTAACCAAAGAAAAAAAGAAGATAATTTTATAAAGAAGGAACTATTAACAATAGCAAATTTACACAAACATCGTTTTATGAAATACTTATGCCGTGGACGATATAGCTGAAAAACATAGTGTAACTGTGCTGCGCATACCGCCATATTATTGCGAACTAAATCCTATAGAACTTATATGGGCGCAAGTGAAAGGATTTGTAGCAAGGCACAACACGACATTCAAAATAAAAGATGTTAAGCTACTGTTTGATCAAGCCATTAAGGAAGTGACAGCACAGAACTGGCGAAAAGCAGTCCATTATGTCATTAAAGAAGAGGAGAAAATGTGGGATCTTAAACACCTGATCGATCGGACGGTCGACCCGTTAATTATAACGTAAAGAGGAGATGACAGTTCCTCAGATTATTATTTTTTATAATTTAATTTCTGTATAACGTATTTTTTTTATAATGTTTAATAAAAAATAAGTGTGCCTAATACTAAGTACATAATGCACGCCTTTGTCACACCATTTTAAGTGTTTGTGAATGGATAACAATAGGCAAAACCCATAAATTGACCCAAACCCCGGTGGTACTACCTGAATCTGATGAAAATTAAGTATTTCGCAATGAAATCAATGCCAAATTATGAAAGTGGCCTAAATATTCGTTGGGTCACTCTGTGGTCCCTTTGCATACCTAATGAAATTTTATTACTTTACACCTTTTTGAAATAGGCTATAGTCTGTGGCACCAACTCGGACAAATTCGGTGCCAGGGGGTTGAGGAGGGGGGCGATGTTCACTTTGCACGTCGTTAGGTATGTATCTATGACAATGACATCATCCCATTTTTCACTTTTACGGAATCAGTTGCGAAAAGTATTAATTTTTACTCCTTGTTCTTGATTAAACTTTATTATCGTGCTTCTCAACGTTTGTTGGTCTGGTCCTACCAAGGCCATCAACCCGCGAATTACCCAAGCCCAAGTCAATACCATAAAATCAGTACCTCAGACATGTTGATGTTTTAGGGCCAAGGTCGTTATGGCACTTCTTACTTACATCTTGGTATCGTATTGTGCTTTAAGTGTTTTGGAAACATATCGAATCGTTTTTTAATTCGTTTAATTGATTTTTATTGTATTTGTACCTATTGTTGTATGGGCCATTATGATGGCTAATTGTCGATTGTGAAAAAACACATTGATTAGTTTAAAAACAATAGGTCATATATAGTGGCGGCTGGTGGCTGATATCAGTGGCGACTCGCGGTCTTAGAAAATGGTGAAGAGCTGGGTATAGTGCGGGTACTTAAACAAACATTGACTAAAAACACATGTAAAAAAACGTCTCTCTTTATCCTAATCTGTCCAACGACTGAATGGAGTTTCCAACAAATTACAAACTATGTCATTAATTGGGTTCATTTTTAAAACACACAACTAAGTAGGTACGTATACACTACTGAATTAAATGAAAAATAAAAACAAAACTTTTTAATCACACAGTAAATCACGTAAAAACGATATCTATAACCGTAAGTTTCGCGAAGTCTCAAAATAAATACCTTAAGGTTAGGCGAACCAATGCTAAAACAATGGTGCATACGACTGATCTATTCTTAAATTGCCCTTCATCATAATGCAAATTGTTTCATGCTGTTTGCGTGACTGACGTCACGTAACCATAGCAACGGTGAATATCAAAGCCATGTTGGGCATTGGGTCTTCACTTGCTTTAAGCTAATCGACACAGGCGCGCCAAAATGCACGAGTGTTGTACCGGGTGTCCCACTAAGAATGGCTCTCGGCCGTATCTCGGAAACTACTGGGCATAGAAACTCAAGAAAAAAAATTATTACTAAAGTGGTTATGAGAAAATCCTGGAAATAATTTTTAAGTTCCGCATTTTGCCGCAAGAGGTCGTAATTGAAAAGTAAATTTTAAAAGTTTACATATCTCCGAAAATTCCACATTAAGGTATATCTTTGATAACACCATTGAAAAGCTTGAACAATTATGCATCATTTTGGTCTTATGCTCATTGGCGTTCCGACTTTAATAAAAGGGGGGAAGCGGTTGAATGTGTAATCAGTTAAATCGCTGTAACTTATAAACGACTTATCCGATTTTAGCAAACTAAAGACTGTTTGGAAGAGAAATGTATGCACTTTCACCAATCGTATTTAGTTGTCCATAATAGTTCTCAAAAAAAAATGCTTGAGGGCGCAATTTGTAATAATAACACATTTTTTGATTTTACTCCGAAAAAATAAATCATACGGTATAATTATGATACCATAATCGAAAAGTAGATTATAAGTTACAGCGATTTAACTGATTACACATTCAACCATTTTCCCCCCTTTTATTAAAGTCGGTACGCCAATGGGCATAAAACCAAAATGATGCATAATTGTCCAAGCTTTTCAATGGTGGTATCAAAGATATACCTTAATGTGGAATTTTCGGAGATATGTAAACTTTTAAAATTTACTTTTCTATTACGCCCTCTTGCGGCAAAATGCGGAACTTAAAAATTATTTCCAGGATTTTATCATGACCACTTTAGTTATAATTTTTTTTTTCCTGAGTTTCTATGCCCAGTAGTTTCCGAGATACGGCCGAGAGCCATTCTTAGTGGGACACCCGGTACATTAATATTTAATATTGTCGAAAAACTTTCCTCCTGGTTTTATTTTTTGGTGAAGAGCCCCTTCACCTACCTCACCTGACGAGCCGCCACTGGCTGATATGAATGGGGAGGCTAAGATCGAAAGTAATAACCTTAAAAATGTGAGGTTGAACCAAGAGGGAAAAGCGCCGCAGGCAAAAAATGCACTCAACTCCTATCTAATTTCATAAATTAATAGTAATTTAACCAACAAGTACATTAATAATGGCGATTAATGATCGAAATATTTTAACGCGTGAGCGTAGCGAACGCGTTAATGTTCGAGATCATTAATCGCATTTTAATGTAAGAGTTGGTTACAATGTTTTTTCGTCGACCATATTTTTTACTAAAGTGAACAAAAACAGTTAACAACTTTTATTTTACAATTCAGATTTCACAATTCTACAAATACTAATGACAGCGGACGACGTTTTGGATTGACGTTTTATTATTTTGTTGATTTGTTTGCATGGCTGCCTTTAATTTTAATTACCAAAATCGTGCATTTACAGAAAATCATGCATTAATAGGGGTCATTAATGAATGATTTTGGGAAATCGTGCATTTACAGAAAATCATGCATTAATAGGGGTCATTAATGAATGATTTTGGGAAATCGTGCATTTACAGAAAATCATGCATTAATAGGGGTCATTAATGAATGATTTTGGGAAATCGTGCATTTACAG
The DNA here is from genome assembly GCA_935413205.1 of Polydrusus cervinus. Taxonomy (NCBI): domain Eukaryota; kingdom Metazoa; phylum Arthropoda; class Insecta; order Coleoptera; family Curculionidae; genus Polydrusus; species Polydrusus cervinus. The sequence goes on along the minus strand of OW284519.1, from coordinate 19,833,036 downwards.
AAAATCATGCATTAATAGGGGTCATTAATGAATAATTTTGGGAACGTTAATATCGGAGGTAAATACACGGTCGACGGAAAAATTAGATTAAGTACCATTTTTTTCTCTAAATTAAAGTCTCAATATTCACACTTTGTCATTTGGGTTAAATTAATTTATGATTTAGCCTACTGGTCATGAAATCTCGCGTTTACTATTGTATGTAAGTAAAATAAAACTATTAGTTCTTTAACGTTACCTTATTTAAAAGACTCTTCAGATTCGTCATGTCCTCGAAACCCGATGTAAGTAGGTCTGAGATGATAAATATATAATAAAATTAATTATTAATTAATTTTGTTAAGATTTGACTATTTTCTCTAACGTTATTACTTTTATGATTTTTTATTTTCTCTCTCTCTTTTTTTTTAACGAACGCATTCTTTGTTACTAAGCTTTTTGCTAAAAGCAAAGAACGCGCTGTACATTAGCGTCTTATGCAAAAGCAAAATCACTGCTTTTGTACGAGTGGAAGCAAGCGAGAGAGCCGGTAGGCAGTGGGGTAGAAAGAGATGTAACAATTAAACTTATCGCAACCTTCGACCTTTTTTCATCTATCAGCCCGCGCCAAGAAAGCACGCGTTTGGTAAGTGCATTGATGACAATCTTCAAGTTTTACCATACTGGAAAATACTTCGTTTTCTCAATATAAAATATGAAACACGCATCTATAAGTTTTATTATTAATAAGTTTAGTGAGGATATTTTTAAAGGTATAACGGATAAGGTCGTCGTAAAATAAGAAGCAATTTTATGACATTTAAAATAATTTTTGCTAATAGGTTCATAATATTTAATAATCAATTAATAAGCTTATCATCATATTTCACATAATAATTGACTTCGTTTTTGGCAACATTGGTTCAATCAGGTGCATGATTAATTTTTTAAATTATAATTAGTGTTTTCGTCCTTTTGCTAGACTTCGCGCCGTCGGGTTTAGGAAAAAAAGAAAGATGGAGGCGTTAATTGTTACTATTCCGGCTAGCAGCGCGTCTGCAGAATGAGTCTATTTCTGGATTTAAAAGAATTCATACCTATTTACAAAACACACACCATTTGAAGGATTTAAAAAGCAAATACAATTTTCATGACGTTTTAAAATAATTTTTACATAAAGACCGCCGCGCCGTGTTGAACTAATTTACTAATTTATTCTTCTTCTGCCACAGTGTTCTTTTCACAAACTCAAAAACAAGACATTTTGTGACAAAATTTGAAATTTAGACGCTTGAATGCTACGGAAGGTAAATTTTTGTCTTAAATTCAATTTTTGCCCACCCTGGTTAAAACAGCATTGCACGCCACTACGATTTATGTCCATGTGTTCCAGAGACCATTACTTAGAGGCCTGCCATTGAGAAGATAGATATCAGTGGCGGCTCGTCAGGTGAAGTAGGTGAAGGGCCCCTTCACCAAAAAATAAAACCAGGAGGAAATGTTTAATCCGAATATAGCTACGCATAATAGGGCCACGGTTAACTCCGATGGACAATAATTATACACTCTCGTGGATTTTGGCACGTCCCAGTCGACCACCGTGTTCTCTACTCAACAGCATTGGAAGGCAAGCAGAGCCATCCAGTCAAGCGGTTTTGTTTGCTCGTCGCTATGGTTACGTGACTTCACTGGCGTCCGAAACTCGAGACGTCACGCGGCAGCATGAATAAATTTGCATTTTAAAGAAGTGCAATCTGAAAATAGATCAGTCGTATACCATTGTTTTATCATAGGTTCGGGACGTTCGGGTATTTATTTTTGAGGGTTCGCGTAACTTACGGTTATAGATATCGTTTTTACTGTTATTTACTGTGGGATTAAAAAGTTTTGTTTTTGTTTTTTAGTTAATTCAATAATGTGGAAGTACCTACTGGGTTCAATAATTGTTATTGTGTGTTTTAAAAATGAACCCAATTAATGACATAGTTTGTAATTTGTTGGAAACTCCATTCAGTCGTTGGACAGATGAAGATAAGAGAGACGTTTTGTTACACGGGCGACCTACTGAAATCTTAAACATAGATTTAAAAAAGTATTAAAAAAAGTGGCAGATCCTATAAGATTAATTTTAAGAGTTCCTGGTTTTCAGAATATAATTGGCTATGTAGTAGTGTCGCCTTACAAAAATTGTTTTGTTGGTCGTGTTTACTCTTTTCGAATAAATATTGCGTTTGGAATAGGAACGGATTTACATATTTTTTAAATATTACTAGATCGTTGCATAAACACGGGGATTCTGGAGAACACTTAAAATGTCAGTTAATGTTAAGAAATTTTGAACAAAATCAAAATACTATTGTCGAAGCTTTAAGAGAAAACGTTAGACGTCAACCGAAGAATCGATCTGATTCTGATTTACAAAAACTTGCTATGTAAGTATGTAATTAAAACATAAATTAGTCAATGTTTGTTTAAGTACCCGCACTATACCTAGCTCTTCACCATTTTTTAAGACCGCGAGCCGCCACTGATAGATATAGACGCGGTTCGATTTTAATGGCATATTGACAACGGCATAATGGCAATTTATTCTTTTACGCGTCGATTTTCTTGCCACCTGTACAAAATACGTAAACCAATATAAATCGCACGTACCTTATCTAAACACTTAGGTAATGTTACCCAGACTCTGATAAAATGTTGTTAAACGAGTGACGTCTTAAGTAAATAAACTTAATTAACAAATTGTATTTAAGCCAGTTTTTAACGGAAAAAAAGGTGATATCTATCAGTAACTAGTAGACGGCCTTGAAAAAATTAAAGGTAAAGGTTGTCTCGAGGGTCGCGTTTCGCGTTGTGGATTGATTACGTGTTAAAATACTTGTCTTAGAATTTTTCAACATACAAAGCAACATGTTACAATGTTATATGCATATATTTCCGGTATGTATTACAAGATTCGGAAGTTTTGTAACTGCGCTCGTTTTGTAAATGCAAAAAAACTCGAAATAAGCGAAGCTTGAATCAAAGATTTGACGACGTTACGATTGGTGACATTTTGTCAACCAAGAAAATCTCGCTAATCCAGTGGCGTAGCCAGAAAATATGCTGGGGGGGGGGGGGGGGGAGTTCAATGGGCGTCAGTAGGAATTTTTTTTTCTGGAGAAAGGGATAGTCGGGACCACATGTATTTCATGATATTGCAGTCAGTAAAGAAGGCGGAAAAGCGCCGCAGGTGAAAAATTTTCGGGGCCACGCTCAAAGTTCGTTTAAAATTCTCCTACTACTATTAAATTTCGAAAACTTAATTATTATCTCTCTCCCTCTGCAGGGTTGGATTAAATTTGTTTTTGTAATTGTTTTTTTTTTACTTTTTTTTTTGATATTCCTAGCTGGCTCCTTATTAAAAAAAACAAACATTTTTTATATTTGTGAAAATATGAATATAGTGTCAATCCAAAATTTTAACGTAAGACGTATGTATGACTCTAACCAGCGTTTTTCGGGCTCGGTTTTTCATGATTAAAAATAAAGTAAATATCGCTCACCACGCGAAAATTGATGATTTTTTCAGAAATCATGTATTTTAGGAGCGTAGATTTAAGAGCAGTTTTTGTTGCAAATGCTTAGGTTTTAAAATACTCCTTCTTAAGGGCCGTTTTGTATATTCATAATAAAGCATTCTCGTTTCTTCCCGCACCATTTATTTATTATAAATTATCACACTTCTTCCATAAAAATTGTTTGAATTAAAATTTTTACTTTAATTTTTCTCTTTAAAAATAGTTACCTAATTGTTTTTTGTTTTTGTTGTAAAAATATTTTATTGCATTGGGTTAGAAAAAAATAATTATTAGGCTCCTAAATATTGAGGACAAGCTATGAACTTTGCTTTTTAAATATCTAGACTAGAATATTTGGGTTTAGGTCGCCCTGTATGCTATTTCTGGCGGTAAGTATTTGTAATTCTCCAAGAGCAGACCTAATAAAACAAAACAGTCTTACTACATAGAGAAACGCTGTGTTTTAAAAATATCGTAATTAGTAATGAATTATGAATTGTGTTGGCTTCAAAACAGCTTTTATTTTATACAGGTTTATTGACGGGAATATTTTTAATAGTTTCCATAAATTTAAATGGAAAATATTTACCATTTTAAAAATATGATTGGTGCGAACGGTCGGTCGTTGTATCACACAGAACACGCTCAAAAATAAACATATGACGTATTATATATTTTTAATAACCTACCATTGTTTAACTAACATGTTAACCGTCGATTAAACTTTTTTTAGAAAATCTTTTTATAGTCTATTTCAGAAAGGTGTCGAGTAATAAAAGCTCATTAGGTATGCAACGGGGCTACAGAGTGACCCAACGAATATTTAAGCCACTTTCATAATTTGACATTGATTTCATTGCAAACTTCGTTCTTTTCATCAAGTGCAGGTAGTACCACCCGGGTTTGGGTCAATTTATGGGTTTTGCCTATTGTTATCCATTCACAAACACTAAAAATGGTGTGACAAAGGCGTGCAATATGTGCATGGTATTAGGTTCACTCGTTTTTTATTCAGTATTATAAAAAAAAATATAAAAAATACATTATACAGAAATTAAACTATAAAATATCCTAATATTCTTCGTCATCTGAGGTATTGTTATCTCCTCTTGACGTTATAATTAACGGGTCGACGGTCCGATCGATCAGGTGGTCAAGATCCCACATTTCCTCCTCTTCTTTAATGGCATGATGGACTGGTTTTCGCCAGTTCTCTGGTGTCACTTCCTTAATGGCTTGATCAAACAGTAGCTTAACGTCTTCCATTTTGAATGTCGTCTTGTGTCTTGCTACAAATCCTTTCACTTGCGTCCATATAAGTTCTATAGGATTTAGTGCATATTTCATAAAACGATGTTTGTGTAAATTTGCTATAGAATAGTTCCTTCTTTATCAAATTATCTTCAAATTCAATACTTTTGTTGGTTAACCAGTCGATTCATTTCTTGTTTTCTCCAAGATGAAGTTGGAGAGTCTTCTCTATGCGTCGTAAATGATAGCTTGCGTTATCCATTACTACTACTGAATCAGCTGGAAGATATTTGATCGTTTTACCAAAATATTCCTCAAAAATATTCGAATTCATGCCCTCGTGGTAATCTCCCGGATTGAATTACGCAATTATGTACTTGAAATTTTAATATTACAAACAATACTATTTTATTTTATAACCCATTAATTTAATTGTCTAAAATTTTTGATTAGTTATCATAATGCACAAAATTTACGTGCGCCTATGGCCGACACCGAAATTAGGACGAACTGGACGGACTCTTCCATTTTATTACTCTACTACACCCTTCTGAAATAGACTATAGAGTTTATAACGGCGCGGCGTGCGAATAAACAGTGTTTTCGTCTTCCGGTGTTACCGAATTTCTCCTCATTGGTACATTGGCTTATATATTTTTCCTCGAATTTCTTTTCCGTGTGAAAATAACTTTCCCACGTCCACATAGATCATAGATACCACCTTTCCATTGGTAGAAACAAAAGTCAATAATTTGCTTAGATTTTTTATTCGGGCTAAGAAGAACTGCAATTTTACACGGTAAATTTAAGCACGGTGATTTTGAAATAACCTGAGAATAGACAGGAATTTTCAACTGGAATAAATTTTACTTTAGAAAGCCCCTTTGTTTGCTGAAAAAATACAGAACTATGGCTGCGTTTATTTTTGGTTTATTGGCATAATTTACATCTCTTTTGGGGGTAGAAACCGCCCCCAACTTGTTTTTTTTTCAAATGTAATTGTGATAGCTCGTTGGAAAGGGCATAAAAAAGGGATTACGACCCACTATTTACTTTTGCATTTCGGTAATTTAGAAGACCAGAAAAAAACTGGGTATTTTAGCAACAATTGATAAGGTGAAGTGGGGATTAAAAATATAAAAGGTCGCCTTGAAAACCACATAACTTTTTTAAAAATCGAGTTACAGAGATGCGCTTTAGACAGGAAGTACTAAGTGATATTTACAATTACAACAAAATTTGTTTAATTATTTAACCAAGAATTTCATTTAAACAAAAAGTTGTTACGAAAATATACCCATAGAACGCACTTGCCCCAGGTACTGGGGTAAGTGGGTTTTCAACTTATAAATCGCGTTTGAGTAATGTTATATTCAACTGGATCAAGTGGGTTAATCTATTGCAACTTCACCAACAACAGGCTTTTTTCAGATTTAAAAAATTCCTAAAAATAAAGAAGTTTATATGTTAGAGATTTCTTCTTCTATAACTTTTTTTTAAACTACGTAATTTAAGTTTTTATTTACTTTATAGTTTTTGCAGATTACGCGCAATCTCACTTTTCAACTTCTTAAAACTTTTCACTTTGAATTTTATTAATATAAATAATTTAAATGGGACAAGTGGGAACTATGGGCCTTAACATGAAAACCTGAAAAATCGAAGTGTTAAAAAAATACAAGAGATGACGTTAGTGATTACAACTTTGAGGATGTAAAAACTTTGAACCTTAGTTTTAAATTAGTACCTACAGATAAAAAATTTTACAATTTTTACAATTAATACAAAAAAACCCACTTGCCCCAGATCCCCACTTACCCCACTTCACCTTACTACAATTTGGATTTTGCCAGACTATTAAAAAAAAAGGAAACATGTTATTGATAATGTTGTTCGTTTAGTTTTAATTGATGCCGCATACCAATGATCGTTTTATTTTTGGTTTAGAAGAAGTAAATACTTATCTGTTGTAGTATTTTGTGCTGTTTAAACCGTTAGTTTATAGTAAAAAGTATTGTTGTTATACTAAAATCGGTTAATTAACTGTATCCTGTATCATACAAAATCGAAATTTTGCAACAGTAAATAGTGGGTCATAATCCCAACTTTACATTTTAAAAAAATGAGGGGAGGTTTCTACCCCCAAAACGGGGTATATTTCACGAAGACGCGAAAAAGTATGCCAAACTAAAAAAAACGCAGCCGTAGTGCTGTATTTTTTCAGCAAATAAAGAGGCATTCTGAATTGACTACTGAATTTATTTGAGTTAAAAATTTCACCATGCATAAAATATTTAAAATTCCATTTCTTCATGGCACTTAGCAAAAAATTTCCACAGTACGTTTTTTTAAGGCCTATTAGTTTTTACGGGCCGGAATACATTAAGAGCGAAAACCAGCAAGCACATTTCGCGTTAAATAAAATTTATATAGTCTATTTCAGAAATGTGTAGAATAATAAAATAGGAAATTCCGTGTAGTTCGGCTCAATTTCGGTGTCGGCCATAGGCGTAGGTAAATTTTGTGCATTAAATTATTTATGATAACTAACCAAAGAAAAAAAATACGATAATTTGATAAAGAAGGAACTATTATAGCTATAGCAACTTTACACAAACTTCGTTTTATCAAATATGCCGTGGAAGATATAGCTGAAAAACACAGTGTAACTGTGCTGCGCACACCGCCATATCATTGCGAACTAACATATAGAACTTATATGGGCGCAAGTAAAAGGATTTGTAGCAAGACACAACACGACATTCAAAATAAAAGACGTTAAGCTACTGTTTAATCAAGCCATTAAGGAAGTGACACCAGAGAACTGGCGAACAGCCGTTCATCATGTCATTTAGGAAAAGGAGAAAATGTGGGATCTTGACCACCTGACCGATCGGAGCGTCGACCCGTTGATTATAACGTCAAGAGTAGATGACAATTCCTCAGATGACGAACAATATTATGATTTTTTATAATTTAATATCTGTATAATGTATTTTGTATTTTTTTTATAATGTTTAATAAACAATAAGTGTACCTACCTAATACTATGTACATAATGCACGCCTTTGTCACATCATTTTCAGTATTTGTGAAAGGATAACAATAGGCAAAATCCATAAATTGACCTAAACCAGGTTGGTACTACCTGCACTTGATGAAGATAAAGAATTTTGCAATAAAATCAATGCCAAATTATGAAACTGGCTTAAATATTGGTTGGGTCGCTTTGTAGTCCCTTTACATATACCTAACGAGCTTTCATTACTCTACACCTTTTTGAAATAGGCTATAGAAACATATACGGCGCGACGCGGTACTATTATTATTTATTATCATAGGAATTATTATTAGGAAAAATGGTGATAAGTAAAATGCTTTTTAAAAGTACGTATGTATGTATAATGCGTGGACTTAGTAGGTATATAATGTAAATAAAAATAATTAAGTACAGTATTTGTCATAAAACAAATATCAAAACTTGCATCATTTGTAATAAAAGTATGTCATGTTTCTTACACATCATAAAACTTTGAAATTTTATATTAAATGTCGGGTAGCTATACCAACCATAACAAGTCAGTATTTTTTTTTAAAGTGACGCGACATGTCATCAATCAATCAATCACCAACCGGCGCCAGGCCGGAAAGTTCCCACAAAACTTACCAAAGGATGTGCCTGAACGCTTCGTTTGTAACCCATTTTTCACACGTCAATCGGGCGTAAAACTCACTATAGATACCGTTCGCCTATTCCAATCACCTACTCCAAAAATCGAGCAGACGAAAAACCTTATCCGAAAACACACAACGATGATAACTGAACCACACTGAACACTAAACTCGCTTCGCGCCGCGTTAAAATAATAACCATTCAATAAACCTGGTAGGTGCGGGGCGGGAGGGGGCGCCGGGCCCCTACGCGATATCACGCGATTGGTCGGTAGGAGAGGTGTGGCGCGCTTGCCCCTGGACCTTGTCGGGCACACACAGGCCGTTGTGCCCGAAGGAGAGCGTTTAAAGGTCACGAGACTTACGACTCTTGCGAGGACTTGCATGATTTTGCGATGAATCTCCTGTGAATTGTGCAATCGGGTTTATGATGCGTGATTATGATTGATTAGGGTGGCGTAGGTAAATGGAAAGGGTGGCAACGCCACTAGATGCTTTACAGTTTATTTGTATATACAGGGTGACACAAGAAAGCAGTGCCGTAGCCTGAAAATATGCTCCCGGCTCAGTGGGTGTACGTAGGACTTTTTTTTCTGGAGAGAAGGACAGTCGGGACTACATGTATTTTATGATATTGCACCTAGTGAAAGAGCGGAAAAGCGCCGCAGGTAAAAGATTTTCGGGTCCATGCACAAAATTCGTTTAAAATTCACCTAACTACTCTCAAATCTCGATTAAATTATTACCTATCTCCCTCTGCACGGTTGGATTAAATTTGTTTTTGTAAATGTTTTTTTTTTGATTATCCTAGCTGGCTCTTTATTTAAATTTTTTTTTATATTTGTGAAAAATATGAATATTGGTGTCAATCCAAAATTTTAACCTAAAACTGACTGACTTAGATGGCTCTAACCAGCGTTTTTAGGGCTCGATTTTTCATGATTAAAAATAAAGTAAATATCGCTCACCACGCCAATAATGATGATTTTTTTAGAAATCATGTATTTTAGGAGCGTAGATCTAAGAGCGGTTTTTGGTGCCGTTTGGTATATTCATAATAAAGCATTATCGTTTCTTCCCGCACTATTTTTTTTATTATAAATTATCACACTTCTTTCATAAACAATGTTTCAATTAAAATTTTTATTTTAATTTTTCTCTTTAAAAGTAAAAACCTAATTGCTTTTTGTTCTTGTCGTAAAAATATTTTATTGCATTGGGTTATATTTTTATTAATTTAAAATAGTTCTAAAAAAGGGAAAACGGAACAGACAAAAGTATATAATAGAAAAATACTATAAAATATTATTATTTTTACTCCTTTTTCTTTAAAATTGCATCATAAAACGATATGCCCCTTATAAATACTCCACTAAGTCAACGCATTTTAAATGGAAATTCCTTATTTTTATTATACGTTCAAATTCTATAAAAAAATTCTCTTTTCAATGACATATTACACTTTATCATTGGTTTGAAAAATGGCCGCCTAGATCAATTTTCCATTGTATTCTAAAATGTCCATAACTTTGGTAAAACAGGGTAAGTGGTAAAGATTAGGCCATGGAAACGTTAAAATGGTTTGTCCACGACTATATATTATATAATATGTTCATTGTATATGTGTTTGCTCAATAATAATAATACCCATTATTCACTAGTGAATAATGAACTCATAATTTACTAGTGAATAATGAAATCGACAGTTAATGCGATTTGAAATAAGAAAATATCATTGGTCGTTTTCCCTGTAAGGTCCATCTATAATACGATTTTGTGTGTATGATGAAAAATTCAAGCATGCCATGAAATGTCAAGTCGAAGCTCTTTGTAATTTTATTTTGAAACGTCAAAATATAGTTCAACTTATCAACTTTAAAGTTAAGAATTGTATTAAAAGAACTTTAAAAATGATTAGAGGTAGGGAAGATGAGATATGTTATACCCCACCAGGTATACAGGAAGCAGCAAATATAGCAAGTTTAAGTTTATTACCAGAAAAATCGAATTTCATTCATTTCATTCATCTTTCGTCAAATCTAACATTTTTTTTCAATTATCAAAATGGTAAATGTGCCTCACAAAGGATAGGAATTAATAAATTTACGCAAATGGTGAGACAACTAACAACATTTCTGCAATTACCCACTCCAGAGAAATATTCTGGTCACAGTTTTCGCAGATCTTCAGCCACTATACTTGTAGACGCAGGGAGGGATATAACTGCATTGAAAAGACACGGTGGATGGAAATCCACGGCGGTAGCAGAAGGATATATTGATGACACAATGAAAAATAAAATGAAAACAGCTAAAAAAATATCAGACGCGATCCAGAAAAATCCTTTTGGTCAGCCGTATATACGCAATGAGGCAGTATCTACATAAACATCTACATCTACTACAACGAATAACCAAGATGTTAATGTAGAATTAAATTCGATTCCTACAATTAACTTGGCACATTGTGTGAATACAAATATTACTATTCATATTTCTAAATAAATAAAGATGTTTAGTAATTCTGGCTACAATTATTATTGGATAGTCGTGGACAAAGTATAGTATTCTACTCTCATATAATGGCTTTTATTCACTTGAATAAAATTAACTTTAATCGTAAACTTAAACTTTATCCGCGTGAATAATAGCCACCGTTATATGCTTGTTGTATAATAGACTATTATTTTAACCAACTTTATAATATAAGTTTGACGTGCTTGAGAAAAATGTATCCGTTAAATGTCTAGATTTTGTTGTTAATTATAAAAATTGTCCAGAACTATCCAAAGAACCCAGAGTAAAAAAAAAATAAGATGTTTTTCAAATAAAAACTGCGGACTCGGGCATTTTTGCTTATCCGGGTGGTATAGACGAAAGAGCTGTCAGAATTCTCTTTTAAAAATTGAAAAATGTATGGTATAATCTAGTATTAATCGACTCGAATCGATTTAATCGAAATTTGACTCTACCTAGCAAGTGCTAAATTATTACAAACAGTGCTTAATTAACAGTACAAAACTTACGAATAATGACACAGGCATAATTTATCTCTGGTACAAAGCACAATCGAGAATTTTTAGTTCTTTCCAAACTTTGTTATACAAATTATAAACAGTTGGTCTACGAACTAGAATACATGCATACTAAACTTCTATAGGCTAGAACCTAGAACTATGAGAGTGCAATGGGGAATACCCTACAGCGTTTATTTCTCATATTATTCATCATTGTACTTTATGTGGTTATATGTGGAAAAACTCCCAACAGGTCAATTTCCACGACAATAGTATTTTGCTGGTTTTAATAGCATACCTTATTTCCTTTTCATAGAATAAAAAATTACGAATGCTTGCAAATTAAATGTAATTTTGGTTTTCAATATTAAATTAATTATTTGTTAAACGTGTGGTCTGGTTTGGATTTTACAAAAAATAATTATTTCTATTTATAAAGTAAATAGTCTCCTGAAATATTAACCGCACCGACTAAAATTTAAATTATTCCAATTTTCTAAAGTAGCAACCTATACAGGGTGATATCTAAGTTCTTACTTCTTTTTTAACTGTTATTACAATTTAAGAGAAATTAAATAACGTTTTCAAACGGACCGTAATATTCATTACGCCGAATTAACAGTCGCAACACTTCCCGTAGATACACAACATAATATATACTGGTTCATTACTTTCATAATGTTCCATTTTCACGTTTTAACAATTTAAAATAACAAAATACTTTCACATCATAAACACCCCGCGACTAGTTGACAATTTACGGATCGGTAAACTGCGCGATTTATTAGAAAATAACTAAACATACACAGGCTTAATCAGGGATGCATAGGACCGATATTAAAAACGGTATATTCTGTGTGCGACTGTTGGAAGTTTCCTTGCATTATTATTCTAATAGGTAATCTGGCCTTAATTTATACTATAGGCCTATATCGGTTTTATATGGGCGCGACCGTTGAAAAGCATGATCTACGTCACGTATCTCGTTTATGAACTGCATGACTGCCGAACATACCAGAATTTTTTAGAAATGGAGAGAAATTTACACAGTATTGTCTACTACAATGATAACAATGATTGGTTGAGAGTTCTGGGTTCGATTCCCAGCGGAGGCATAAAACTTATTCAATTTTAATCGTGTCTGTACGCCGGCAAAAACATTTTTCAATTTAGAAAATATTTTAGTTAAGTTATCAACTATTTTTTTAGGAGTTCTGCTTGTTGCAGCTTTAAATCGACTTTATAAAATTGATCCTTAATAAATCTGTAGGATCGCCATGTCACAGACCTCTATAACACAATCCTATTGTATATTATATTAATTTCTTCTATCCACAGGCACCGTTGAAACAGACACACCCCCTCATAAAATCGACTTTCACGTGTAGATGTGACAACACCGCCGATGTGTGTTTCCCAATATGAAGCCACATGGTGCAGGGAATATGAGTTCCACGTATATATTATTAAATACGTGTACTTTATAAATAATATTTATTTCATGGAATATTTATATCAACAATGAAACGTTAATTCACTATTCTCTATATTAATTGTTTTATTAGTCCCCGTTTCTTTTCTAGAATTAAACTATATAGTCTATTTCAGAAAGGTGTAGAGTAATAAAACGGGTAATTCCGTCCAGTTCATGTTAGTCGGCCATAGGCGTAGGTAAATTTTGTGCATTAAATTATTTATGATAACTAACCAAAGAAAAATAAAAAGATATTTTGATAAAGAAGGAACTATTAGCTATATAGCAAATTTACACAAACATCGTTTTATGAAATATGCCGTGGAAGATATAGCTAAAAAACATAGTGTAACTGCGCATACCACTGCGAACTAAATCCTATAAAACTTATATGGGCGCAAGTGAAAGGATTTGTAGCAAGACACAACACGACATTCAAAATGAAATACGTTAAGCTACTGTTTGATCAAGCCATTAAGGAAGTGACACCAGAGAACTGGCGAAAAACAGTCCATCAAGTCATTAAAGAAGAGGAGAAAATGTGGGATCTTGACCACCTGATCGATCGGACCATCGACTCGTTAATTATATCGTCAAGAGGAGATGACAGTTCCTCAGATGACGAAGAATATTATGAATTTTTATAATTTAATTTTTGTATGATGTATTTTTTGTATTTGTTTATAAAAAATTGTTTAATAAAAAATAAGTGTACCAAAAACTATGTACATAATGGACACCTTTATCACACCATTTTTAGTGTTTGTGAATGGATAACAATAGGCTAAACCCATAAATTAACCTAAACCCGGGTGGTACTACCTGAACTTGATTAAAATAAAGAATTTTGCAATGAAATTAATGTTAAATTATGAAAGTGGGTTGGGTCACTCTGTAGTTCCTTTGCATACCTAATGAGCTTTTATTGCTCTACACCTTTCTGAAAACACTATAGTAAGGAAAAGTTATACAATAAAAATTGTTCAAAACCGACCACCATATTATTTCCCAAGTGTCACCTATATTTTGTCTTTCTTATCCAAGCAAGGTTCATCCTGACCATGCATGTTTATTAGTTAGTAAATTAGGACTCTCCAGATATTAATGAGTGACTGAGAGTTATTTTCATTGAAACATTTTTTTCAAAAAATAAAATAAAATATTTTTTACAATATAATGAACTTTAGTACTTTTTTTTTTTAGTTTTCATGGGCTTATCTATATCTTTTTTTCCTTAAGGAGGAACCGCCACTGAATCTAAAAACATTTCAAAATCTTGGTCGGATTCTCTTAATTTTTATCATAAATTTGTTAAAATGAAAACAATTTCAAAATCATTGTTTATTAGCTTATATCTATGATGAAGCAATAATAAACGAAAAGTCCCTTGGGCCAAAAAAAAAACCGCGGCTCAATAGTTTAAGTAATTTCCGAGAAAAATAGCATTGTATTAACCTAATTTAATATGACATATTTCAACACATTAATTTTAGCTGTCTTATCTCAAGAGCTCCCCAAAATATCCCCTTATTGTGTGTAACGGTAATTTTATTAAAGTACTTTAAAAAATTTTGTTCTTGAGATATCACTGGATTTGCAAATTGGAGCGCTAGATAAGCTGTGAGTCACGTAAAATTTTTAAACTAACATCAAATTTTTTTTTGGTGCATTCTTAAACCTACTAAAATTCGGACATACTTTTTTTTATTATGCGTATGCCCATTCCGGGGATCGAACCCGGACCGCCACGATCGTATGCCCGTACCTTACCTCTGGCCACTGTCGCGGTCCTGAAACATTACTGTTAAAACAACTTTATAGGTTCGTTTCAACTTTGATTCACAAACAGATTGCCGATAGAAGGAAATAAATAAGAACTCAAAGTGGTCCTCCACTGTTCTATTTATGAAACACTTATTTTATACCAACAACAATTAAAAAATCTATATACAGGGTGATTTATAAGTTGATACTTCTTTTTTAGCTGTGTTTAGAAGGTATTAAAATAAACAACAATTTCAAATGTCTTTTTTCAAAACACCTACGGCGAGATACAGAAGTAAAAAATCTGGTCATCAAAACGTAGCCTGCTATTTAAGTTGTTTTTGTCTTATTAGTCATGCAATTTATGGGTCGGTGATCAGTTATTTATTTGGCAATCTGCTGCGGTGTGTTTTTCTGAAGCAAGTTCATTTTAAACTGGTGACACGTGAAAATGGTAAAATTTGAAAGCAATGAACTAGTAGATATGGTGCTAATTTAAGGTGAGTGTCGTCAAAGTGCGACTGCTGCTTCGAGATTATACGCAGAACGCTTTCTCTTGCGGGCTCATCCTACACCCAGAAGTTTTCTTAATGTTATTCAACGGGCAAGTTAGGCAGGACCGTATTTGATCCATAGTGTAATAAATGAATAAAAGTATTTTATTTTTGAGTTTTTTGAAAAAAAGTATTTGAAAATGTTGTTTATTTTAATGCTTTCTATACACAGCTAAAAAAGAAGTATCAACTTAGGAATCACCCTGTATATGCCAATAAGTACCTATATTAAATTAGACCAAAAACATTGCGTTCTCTTGGCTCGAATTCTGGCCATATTGGAGAGTTATTTTCATCTTAAAAAAATGTTTCAATATTTTTTACAATACAATTAACTTTGCTGCTATGTTTAGAGATATTGAAAGAATGGAGCGTGAAACGCGGCATCGTTTCCTGGCTTATCTAAACTGCTGGACAATTGCTTTCGAGCAAGAAAAATTTCGCCTAAATTTAACAGTTAGTATTTTCTGAACCAGATATGATATCGATCTACAGTTTTGAATGGTGGATAGATTCATCCCTTGGGAAACAATTGTCAATGTTGGATTCTCTTTAACTGTCCGAAAATTTGATATAGTACAGGGTGTTAAAGACGACGATGATTTTTCCTCCAATTTTAATGGCGTGTAACTTTCACAATAATATTTTTAAATTTTATCACTCTACGTCAATTGAATCACTGATTCATAGCAAAGAAAGTAATTCGTAAAATTTTTGATATTTGCTATATTTTAAGAAATACCGATTTTTTTTGGCAAACCTTGCTTTATTTTAACTAATTGGTAGCTAGATCTCACTGTGCGTTGTATCGTGCAAACTTTGCGAGTGATTCTTATACCTTATGAAAAGCTTGATTATGTTCAGTAATTAGTTGTACCTAAATGTTATGATCTACAGTGGCGTACTTATAAACACTTATATGTCTATGGTTTATGAGGATCTCACGATTTTTCACGATTTTTTTATATTGGAAAGTACTCGCCCCTAGATTAGGTCAATTTTTTCTTATTTTTTAGTTTTTCACATTGCGCTATACAGTGTGTTTACAAAATTTTAACAAAGATAATTTTTTTAATTTAATTTTTGGAAAAAATGTATTTATTAATTTCTAACTTTCTAACACTATACTCATAAACCATAGACATATCGGTGTTTATAAGTACGCCACTGTACATCATAACATTTAGGTACATCTATTGTTACTGAACATAATGAAGCTTTTCATAAGGTAGGTATAAGAATCACTCGCAAAGTTTGTACGATACAACGCACAGTGAGAGCTAGCTACCAATAAATTGAAATAAAACAAGGTTTTCCAAGAAAATCGGTATTTCTTAAAATAAAGCAGATATCAAAAATTTGCCAAATTACTTTCTTTGCTATGAACCAGTGATTCAATTAACGTAGAGTGATAAAATTTAAAAATATTATTGTGAAAGTTACACGTCATTAAAATTGGAGCAAAAATCATCGTCTTCTTGAACACCCTGTATATATAATTTTCTGACAGAGAAAATCCAATATTGACAATTGTTTCTCAAGGGATGAATCGATCAACCATTCAAAACCTTAGGTCGATATCATGTCTGGTTCAGAAAATAATAACTGTTAAATTTAGGCGAACTTTTTCTTGCTCCAAAGCAATTGTCCAGCAGTTTAGTTGAAAATTTAATACAAACATGTGACCAAGGGGTTCACACGAACTTCTAGTTTAGCGGATGATACCTTATTTTCTTTTCAAAAAATTGAAAATTCATTTTAAAGTTTCAATTATGTAGGTTCAAATTATATCATCCGCCACGCAGAAAATAAAAATAGAAATATTACGGCTATTCATGTTAATTTCTTATTTTCCATTAAAATTACAAACGATGCCCCGATATTATCTTTAAAATCTCCACTGACGCTGCTCCACTTCATTCTCGTAAAATTAGTTTTTATAATATTTTGTACATAAAAAAAGACATTTTATTGCCATCGCCAGACACAGATACAATAGGCGCGATGTGATGGAAATGCACTATTTGTTCGTGATGACTCATCGACCACTCTTTGCTCTTAGGGTAAACGAATCAAGGGGTTTTTTGGCAAAGGGGACTTTTTTATTTGATATTTCTTCATCGTACTTACTATAATAAACAAACATTTTAAAAATGTGTTTATCATCATTAAAATTTTCTTATCTATTATTATTTTGAATGTCCTGTTGTGTCGCAATGACATGGCGGTGTGCGTATTTCATAAAACGATGTTCGTATAAATTTGTTTTAGCTAATTGTTCCTTCTTTATCAAATTATCTTCTTTTTCCTTTCTTTGGTTACCTACGCCTATGGCCAACACCGAAATTGAGCCAAACTGGACGGAATTTCTCATTTTATTACTCTACACCTTTCTGAAATAGACTGTAGTATTGGAATCAAGTAATATTTTATTTAAGTAAAGGTAAAATTAGCATATACTTGAATTAAGAGTATTATTCTTTATATTAGTATGGATTTTTTACGTGTAGTTACCTATCTACATTGATTCACTACCGCAACAAGACAGTTAGTTTCAAAAAAACATTTTACTTATACGTAGAATCGTTTATAAACAAATTGAAAATTTCCTTTGTTCGTCCATATACTAACTTGAACCTGAGCTAATTTTATTGAATTATTAGATAATAGATTAACGTTGCACAACAACAGCCGAACCCATTAAAATTAATTTATAAGAATTTCAAAACCTTTTAATACCCACTGATTTCGCATGAAAATGACTACGCGTTTTCGGCAATATTTTTATGTGTGTATGATATTGTAAAGGTAATAAACAATAACAACACTTAATTTATTATAATATGAGAAATAAAGAATTCAGTTAAAATTAACAAATTATTCATAAAATGACGTAGATATAGTATCTACAAAATGAGATTGTAATTCGACAGTGACAGACACTTTTCAAAGATCCTGTCAAAATAGTTATTTATGTATCAAGGGTACTAAGTAGATGATTATGCCCTGAGGGTGACATTGTTACAAAGTCGAGGGCCTCTGGCCCGAGGGTTCGTAAGTCGCCCGAGGATATATATCTATTAGTACCCGTGGTACATACAAACTTTTATGTCATACCAGTTCGTTTTAAATAATAAGTATAATATATAAACGTAAATTTATATATTTTTATTTTTTATATATAATAATAAATATAATATATAAACGTAAATTTATATTTTGTTAATAAATGTTTTTTGCGTTTTAATGCCCGCGCGGGCCATAATGTGTACTTTATGCCCGCATGGGCATAAAGTAATCCATTATGTAGATGGCATCTAAGGTATAAAAACACAATAATGTACTGGTATGACATAAAATAAAATACAATAGAAGCAAAGATAAGCGCGGGGAAGGTAGTTTTTCCCTCTCCCTTCCCCCTGAGCCTCACAAAATGAATTTTTTGTTTACTTTGAGCCTTTAAAATTGTAGGGCGCATCAGTAGTCAGTATTTTTTTTAAAAGTCCCTTTTGAGAGTAGGAATATATTTAGAGCCGGGATATGTTCTTTATTTTTTTTGGAGTCTTTTTTTGTCCCATAAACACCATAAACCTGCTATTACAAAAAAAACTTTCCCCCCGATCCTCTTTAAGGGGCTCTAGTCGCCAGAAGAAGTATTTCTGGGGGTTGTTTTTAGGATATTTTCGTCTTATTTTTTACTGTACTTGACGCCCCATAAATATTGCACACTTATTTCGGGACACTCTGTATAGTTTATTTTGTTTATGTGATGCGGCAGACTTTTGCAACGCCACTGGATGGGCTAAAAAGGAACCAGCTCTATATGACATATTAGCGACATTTTGTCAACCAACCAATTCCAGCTAAACGATATTTCAAACGGGATTTTCTCGGAATCCACACACACAATTTTGTAAAAACCTGTTTCATATTCAGCGACAAATATAATTCTTCTCAGCCAATCGAAAATCTGGTATCATGCGTCAGCCAGTGAGGAGATTTTAGCGTCTGAAAAATGGATTAACGGGATTTTGTTGGTTGTCAAAATTGGCATTGATATATTAATTGCCCAATAGGGTGTGTTAGAGTCAATGACAGATCCAAGAATTAGGTAAAGGTTTACAGGCCCATTTTTAGTCATGGGTTTGGAAATAAATCTCAAAAATCTCATTAATTATTTTCTAAACATTTTTACCAGCTGAGGACGATAAAAAAAGTGATGCAATAGTATGAATAAGTTGCGAACTTTATTACGCAGCAGTGAGCACTATGATTATATCATACGAGGCAACACAGAGAAAAACATATTTAGGACTGACGCCCTATTTTATGGGCATCATCGGACGTAACATTCCAAACAAAAATTAAAATAAAAAAATGTTCCCCAGGAATATTATCGACAGTTCAGTATTTAATAGAAATTATGTGTCTACATTAGAAAAATAGATTTTTAATTCTGACGATGTAAGTATGCCATGTGTACTTATTGTTTTATTTTCATATATAATATCACAAGAGATAAAATTTTGTCGGCAAAATTTTCGAAAGGTATGAAAGTTTGTTGCTTGGCGAGTGATTTTGTCGAAAATGTTATGAGCGAAATTGCTTAAAAGCAACAAACTTAAATAAATCCTTGAGAACAATTTTGCTTACACAATTTTTTCTCGAGTGGTATTCGACATGACTATTTAACTAGAAAAAAGACAAAGAACAATAAAATTAGAAAACTTTTATTTAAGAATAAAACAAAAAAATTACTTATTTATTGATGTAAAAGTTACAGTTGTGATAATTAAACGTTTGTGCATTATTTGATTGATTTTGATTTGATGATATTACTTGATCTGGTGCTTTTTCTCTTAAGTTTTATTAAAATTTTGCCGCGGCAAAAATCACATGTGAATTTTGTCCAGGTAGGTGCAGGTAGTAATTTTGCCAGTAGAAAACCGGCCGTTGCCATGACATTTTGCCAGTGTAAAACACTCTAGTTAAATAGTCTACAACAAGCTTTTTCCCTAAAATGGTTTTTGCACAAACTGGGCATCATACTACGTAAAATTGAATTATTATTTATTTAAAACATTTTTTTTGTGTAATTTCTTCCTCTTCGTTCGCTGCCAGGACAATTCCTGTGGGGACCCACAGCTTAACGTGGGTTCCGAACCATGATCTTCAGTACTGCAAACCCCCCCCCCCCCCCCCAAAGGCTATCAACCCTTGGTTTCTTACCATTGCATGACCTACCGTTTGGGGAATGTGTACCTTCTTCCGCACCCCACAAGATGTCTGATCTCATCCGGCCTGGTTACCGGCGTAAATGGGGTGGGTTGGGTGATGATACATTTTACACTTTTTCCTGCATTTAAATCCACTAAATTTCTGACATACTTTTTTTATTGTACCTATGTCCACTCCGGGAATCGAACCCGGGTCACCACGGTCGAATGCCAGTAACTCACCTCAGTCACTGCGTTGGTAAAACATATTTTAATTTATAGTTTTTTCTAAAAACTGAAATACATTTTTAAATTTCATTATCATTTTCCTACTTTTTCAATAAATTTTTCTAGTTAACTTGTGTATTGATAACTATAGTCAATTTCAAAAAGGGATAGAGCAGGGGTTCCCAAAATTATTTTGTCCACTGCCCATTTTGAGAATAAATTATTTTTTAGCGCCCCCATTTAGGCCTGCAGCGCCCACAAGGGGGCGTTATCGCCCACTTTGGGAGAGGCTGGGATGGAGTAATAAAATGGGAAATTCCATTCATTTCGGCTCAATTTCAGTGTCCGCCATAGGCGCAGTGAAATTTTGTGCATTCAATTATTTATGATAACTAACCAAAGAAAAAAAGAATATAATTTGATAGAGAAGGAATTTTAAGCTATAGCAAATTTACACCAACATCATTTTATGAAATATGCCGTGGAAGATATAAAAACATAGTGTCACTATGAAACTATGCTGAGCATACCGCCATATTATTGCGAACTAAATCCTATAGAACTTATATGGGCGCAAGTGAAAGGATTTGTAGCAAGACACATTCAAAATGAAAGGCGTTAAGCTACTGTTTGATCAAGTCATTAAGGAAGTGACACCAGAGAACTGGTAAAAAGCAGTCCATCATGTCATTAAATATGAGGAGAAAATGTGGGATCTTGACCAACTGATCGATCGGACTGTCGACCCGTCAATTATAACTTCAAGAGGACATGACAATTCCTCAGATGACGAAGAATATTATGATTTTTTATAATTTAATTTCTGTATAATGTATTTTTTGTATTTTGTATTTTTTTCATAATGTTTTATAAACAATAAGTGTACCTAATACTAGGTACATAATACACGCCTTTGTCACACCATTTTCAGTGTTTGTAAATGGATAACAATAGGCAAAACCCATAAATTGACCCAAACCCGGGTGGTACTACCTACACTTGACGAAAATAAAGAATTTTGTAATGAAATCAATGCCAAATTATGAAAGTGGCTTAAATATCCGTTAAGTCACTCTGTAGCCCCTTTGTATACCTAGTGAGCTTTTATTACTCTACACATTTCTGAAAAAGACTATAGTTTAAAGTTTTTTTCTAAAAACTGAAATGAATTTTTTAAAATACATTATCATTTTCCGACTTTTTCAATATATTTTCCGAGTTAACTATATTTGCGTATAAATAACTAGGCCACACTAGGCTATACGCTATTTCGTTGGCTAGTAGTTTCACTAATGAGCCATAATAAGGCGAAATGCGTCTGGCGATGGATCTGATGAAATGAAAGGAAACCCTTCTTCTGTAAACTCAAAGGCAAAAGTTATAAATCTGATGTACAATAACAGACAAATAAAATTATGCATTATTTAAAATGTACATATGTATGTTGATTTTTGAATGGGATATGATTGTTTTTATTTTTGCCATTGTCTGATTAATTTTATGATCTATCAATAAACTGCAAGTTTGAATGGAAAATTGTTAATTTAGTACGTCCTCCTGGTATATTAATATTCCTATAATAAGTCCTTGAGAGGCTTACTGTGGGTAAACATTTTTTTTTTAAATTTTGGCAACCTTTAAATCGCGTGCTAAATAATGATGATATATTATTATTTACAACTGTGACGTATTTATCAGATATTTTCCTTGTTTTGATTTTATTACGCCACGAACAATATTTTTAGAATTTTGAATATATTTGTGTTAAGAGCATTCGGCCAATTCTAAATTCTTCCCAAAAATAAAAGTCCAAAGGGGTAAGGTCTGGGAATCTGGCAGGCAACTCAATTTCGCATCTACGCCTTATCCCAGCCCCGGATCTAAGGGGGAGCAAACCGGGCACTTGCCCCGGGCGGCAGTTTCATGGGGGCGCCAAATCCTTGGGACAAGAATTCGAAATATCGAACAAATGAAGCCTCTTTTCCTACAATCTCATAGGTTTTTATCAAGTAATCGAATCTTAATATAATATGTTTGAAATACAAACTTTTCTATTTCCATACGCCGGGTTATTATTTTAACAATATTAAGTATTAATATACCAATATAGCTACCATTTTAGCCCTTAAAAAATAATTATGTTCGAATTAATATTATTAATTATTTAATCCGAATGTAGCTATGCATACTAGGGCCACGGTTAACTCCGATGGACAATAATTATCCACTCTCGTGCATTTTGGCACGCCCGAGTCGACCGCTGTGTTCTCTACTTAACAGCATTAAAAGGCAAGCAGAGCCATCCAGTCAACCGGTTTTGTTTTCTCGTCGCTATGGTTACGTGACATCACTGGCCATCGAAACGCAAGACGTCACGCGGCACATGAATAAATTTACATTATAAAGAAGTGCAATTTGAAAATAGATCAGTTGTATACCAATATTTTATCATAGGTTCGGGACGTTCGGGTATTTATTTTTGAGGCTTCGCGTAACTTACGGTTATAGATATCGTTTTTACTGGGATTAAAAAGTTTTGTTTTTGTTTTTTAGTTAATTCAATAGTGTGGAAGTACCTACTTGGTTCAATTGTTATTGTGTGTTTTAAAAATGAACCCAATTAATGACAGTTTGTAATTTGTTGGAAACTCCATTCAGTCGTTGGATAGATGAGGATAAGAGAGACGTTTTGTTACATGGGCGACCTACTAAAATCTTAAACATAGATTTTAAAAAAGTATTAAAAAAAAGTGGCAGACCCTATAAGATTAATTTTAAGAGTTCCTGGTTTTTAGAATATAATTGGCTATGTAGTAGGGTCGCCTTACAAAAATTGTTTTGTTGGTCGTGTTTACTCCTTTCGAATAAATATTACGTTTGGAATAGGGATGGATTTACATATTTTTTAAATATTATTACTATAATATCATTGCATAAACACGGGGATTCTGGAGAACACTTAAAATGTCAGTTAATGTTAAGAAATTTTGAACAAAATCAAAATACTATTGTCGATGCTTTAAAAGAAAACGCTAGACGTCAACCGAAGAATCAATCTGATTCTGATTTACAAAAACTTGCTATGTAAGTACGTAATTAAAATCTAAATTAGTCAATGTTTGTTTAAGTACCCGCACTATACCTAGCTCTTCACCATTTTTTAAGACCGCGAGCCGCCACTGCTCATTGGCAGTTTTAACAGTTTTTCTCAAACACTGAAGGGAGGGGGCGCCACTCTCAAGGTTTTGCCCCGGTTCAAAAAAATCGTAGATTCGGGGCTACCTTATCCACTGATAAATAATCTATAAATGAGCGGGGGGCGCCATCCTGTTGAAACCAGATATTCTTTCGTCTGAATAAAGAATTGTAGAATAATCTGTTCCTTTCCACCAAACATGGTTTATCTGTTTGAAGGTTGGAGACAATGATGTTTCTTGAATGATGGAAGAGTTTTAGACTTGCATTGTCTTTATTTGTTTTACATCACAACGTTTCAACTGGTAAGTATCTCCAGTCGTCTTCAGGTGACTACTGAGCTCAGTATTCACCTGAAGACGACTGTAGGTTCTTAACAGTTGTAACGTTGTGATGTAAAACAAATAAAGATAATGCAGATCCAAAACTCTTCCATCATTCATTTGGTTACATTGTTATATAACTGAAGTTTTCTTATTTCAGATTGATATTATTAAGTTATATTTCCTTAATATTACAAAGTAATAGTCCATGAATATAAGAGTCCCCCTGACCACGGCAGTGGCTCAGAGGTGAGTTACTGGCATTCGACCGTGGCGACCCGGGTTCGATTCCCGGAGTGGGCATACGTACAATAAAAAAAAGTATGTCCGAAATTCAGTAGATTTAAGAATGCAGGGAAGAGTGTAAAAGGTATCATCTCCCAACCCACCCCATTCACGCCGGTAACCAGGCCGGATGAGATCGGACATCTCGTGGGGTGCGGAAGAAGATACACACTCCCCAATTGGTAGGTCATGCAATGGCAAGAAAATAAGGGTTGATAGCCCTTGGGGGGTGTTGCATGACCGAGGATCGTGGTTCGGAACCCACGTTTAGGTCCCCTCGGGAATGGCCCTGGCAGCGAACGAAGAAGAAAAAGGCCAAAAAAGCAAGCAAAGCAAGTATCCTCCTCGGCACTTTAGATGTCGCCCCGGGTTATGTGCTCTCGCTTTACGCGTTTGATATTTTTTAATATAGTTGCATGCACAATTAACTTCTATCAGGTCTTTTATAGTCTCACTGAAGAGCTATAATGTGGCCGAATGCAGCTGGGGATTTAGTAAGGATAATATGACATAAATATAAATATAAATAAAAACAAATATAGGTTTTCATGGACAAACTAGGCATTTCCATGTCACTCCACGATTTTTTAAAATTAATATTACAACAATATAACAAAACACACATGGCAGGTGTGTTGCTGCAATATAGTGTAATATTGCGTGACATTGAATATAACTTTGTTATATTAAAACCTAAGACATAATCTAATGCATACATATTACAATCACCATAACATCCGCATACCTCCGAATGTCACTTTATTACAATATTATATGAGTGCAATGTTAACTTAACCAAACGTTATTTGGTGGGTTACCAGGAGACCTTTACTTGCAGTAATTTATAACTGCGATTTTTTTTATGAAAAAAAGGGCAAAAATACGCAAAAATGATGGTAGACTCTTAAGAGGCAGACGAGTTAGTTCGATTCCGATGTAACTACGTTAAATAACAGTTGTATTTTTACATGCCTGACGTAAATGAGAACTATATTTAAACGTAACGATGGCGTTACGACGACGCCTAGCTCGACTGGTCGTTTTTCTGAACAGAAAAGCGTTTTATTTTGGTGTTTTGGCTAAATATAATCCCATAAAAATTCAAATTTCGATTAAAAATAAAAAAATAGCAAGGCCATGTCGCGTAGCTCCCGACCTATCACATTTGCATATGTTGCGTGGTTATGTCGATTGTTTAGCGGACAACTTACACAGTAAAAAAGTATTATTGTAAAATAAACATAGTCTGTCACGTAAAACACAATAGTTTAAGTTAAATGTAGCCGAACGCGCCAAATTTTCTTATGTTAAATTGCGGTTTTTTCTTGAAACGAATAACAAATTATTATATATATATACAGTGAGTCCCAGAAGTAATGCCTAAATTCATTTAAAATTCAGCGGTAAGTTTTTTGAAAAAACGCTCGTACCCGTCGATTTTTATTTTTTAATGTGTTTTTTCTTGTGGTAATTTCATGTATACAGGGTAGCTCAAAAAATGGGTTACGACCATCAACTTCATTTTTTCAAAAAAAACATATATTTTTTATTTCATTTTTGAATTTTGCATTGAATTCTAAGCATGTTTCATGTACCATGTCCTATACATAAACTCAACAGTTATTAAAAAAATTATCTATCAAATATTTTGGCAATATGGTATTTTGGGCTCTCTAATAAGTAAGAGTATCACTGTCACCGTTTATTTCTATAGAAACTGTATGACAATTTTATTTTGAATACATATAATTATTGTCAAGCGTAGTTTCAAAGTTGCGGTTTTCACAATAATGGTAAAGTTAACGGAACGGGAAAAAATTGAAATTCTATGCATGGTTGGGTTTGGTGATAAAACACGTACTCAAATAGAAACAGCCCAATTATTTAATGAAATCCATCCTGATCGTCTTCTCATATGTCAAAAGATGGTAAGTAGAATAGAGGCAAAGTTTAGAGAATTCGGCCCTGTTAGAGATTTGTCTAAATCTGGTCGTCCTACTCGAGATGAAAATGAAAAACTTGACGTTTTGCTTTCTTTGGAAGAAAATCCATGTACTCCCCTGTCGCACATTGGGGCCGATTTACACATGCCGAAATCTGTTGTGTTCACCGAGTAGTTCAAAAGCACAAATATCACCCATACAAAGTTATTCCAGTGCATAAGTTATTTGAAGATGATTTCGATAAGCGAAATGAGTTTTGCGAACGCATGCAAAATATGTGCAATCTAGATAATAATTTAGTAAAAAATATTATTTTTTCGGATGGTAATGTGAACAGACAAAATTGTCGATATTGGGCAACAGAAAATCCGCATTGAATGATAGAGGTTCACAGCCAGTACTCTGAAAAAATAAATGTTTGGTGTGGAATCGTACGCGGAAGAGTAATTGGTCCATTTTTCTTTGAACAGTCTTTAACTGGACAAGTATATCTCGAATTTCTCCAACTTGAATTAATTCCAGCATTAGTGGCTTTATTTCCGAATCCATTGGATCCAGACTCCCCTGACGAAGAACTGATATTCCAACAAGATGGTGCTCCTCCGCACTATGCTGCCACTGTGCGCACATTTTTGGATGAACCCTTTCCCAATCGGTGGATAGGAAGGAGAGGACCTATCGAATGGCCTGCTAGGTCGCCAGACCTAACTCCGCTTGACTTTTTTTTTATGGCTTACCTCAAATCAAAATTATTTGTTAACAGGCCAAACAATATGCAGGAGTTGAAAGAGAGGATCTGAAGAGAAGCGCGTGTCATAACTCCGGAAATGGTTGGAAACGTGCAAAGAGAGTTTATTGATCGTCTTAGATATTGTCAAGCCGTAAATGGCGCACATTTTCAACATTTAATTTGATTTTGTGTCTTGCTTCCATATAAGTTCTATAGAATTTAGTTCGCAATAACACGGCGGTGTGTGCAGCACAGTTACACTATGTTTTTTAGCTATATCTTCCACGGCATATTTCATAAAACGATGTTTGTGTAAATTTGCTATAGCTAATAGTTCCTTCTTTATCAAATTATCTTCTTTTTTTTCTTTGGTTAGTTATCATAAATGATTTTTTTCACAAAATTTAAATGCGCCTATGGCCGATACCGAAATTGAGCCAAACTGGACGAAATTTCCTATTTTATTACTCTACCCCTTTCTGAAGGTAGCAAAAGGAAAAAAATCAATTCAAAGTTATAGTCAAAATTAAAAGAGAATGTATACGCCATAAAATTAAACAACTTTATATGAATGTTTTACTGTGTAATTCTCATAATGTCAAATTCCGCAAAAAGTCAACCGGGTCCCAAAATTCCGTTAACTGGCATTTAAATGTGTCTGGACGTAAAATAGTTTTTTAAATGTTAAGTAGAGTTAGTCTAGGACAGAAAATATAACACAAAATAAAAATGTTAAATAAGGCTTTCCATTTATCTCAATTTCATCAATTAAAATGTCTTTTATTTTGGTAAATGAATAGTACAGTTCTATTTTCCATTCCCTTTAGGTACTTTGTAGCAGATCTGGGCAAAGTTCATAATAATGTATTAATTTATAAGGACATGACAAGCTGGTTAGTAATTTCGTTGTCACCGTGTATGTAGATATAATTTCGCATGAAGCTGGTAACTTTGGAGAATAATTTAGAAATATTGTTTCAATCCACTTACATTTTTTAAAAATATTTTGTTTTTTTTTTCACAAAACGGTACTTTACCGTAGAATTGAATTATAGAATTCTTTTAACTCAAATATAGTTTTTTTTTTAAATATTTAAATAACTTATTGACCTTCATTTTTGGATTTTTCCAATAAATCTTCTAAATTATTCATAGTGTGGAACCACATTTTATATACAAATATATTCAATTTTTGAAAGAATGTATATTATAGTCTAGTTCAGAAAGGCGTAGAGTAATAAAATGGGAAATTCCGTCCAGTTCGGCTCAATTTCGGTGTTGGCCATAAGCGTAGGTAAATTTTGTGCATTAAATTATTTATGACTAACTACTAACCACAAAAAATAGAAGATAATTTGATAAAGAAGGAACTATTAGCTATAGCAAATTTACACAAACATCGTTTTATGAAATATGCCGTAAAAGATATAGCTGAAAAACATAGTGTAACTGTGCTGCGCACACCGCTATATCATTGTGAACTAAATCCTATAGAACTTATATGGGCGCAAGTAAAAGGATTTGTAGCAAGACACAACACAATATTCAAAATGAAAGACGTTAAGCTACCGTAAAACGAGGTGGCTTTAGGACAGCCAGGTGACTTTGTGACACCGTGTATTTGCCGCGAAAATTCAAAAATAGTTTTCATATGTGACACGCGAGCGCTACCGCCGCTGGCACCATCCATTTTAAGGTTGTTCACTAGTATTCAGTAGTATGGTGGCTATCGTAGAAGACGTACGCGTGCCTCGTGAGCGTTTTATATGAACAATAGGTTTTTTGTCAATTTTAGTTCGTTGTGATACTTTCTGTTGTACAGGATAAACGATAATGAGTAGGCAAAATTTTATATTTACCCAGTGTGAACTAGTATATCAAGTAAGTATTTATGTTATTACATTCTTAAAATTGTATTTACCAAATCAGTGGCGTCACATATAGTAAAATGGCGACAATAAGCAGGATGACTTTGTGACATCATATATTTAAAATCAACAAAACATGGGGTGAGTTTGTGACAGTCATTTTTTGTTTTAGTAATGCCACGAAAGTATATTAGGCAGCCTGGAACACGCGCATATAAAAATTACACGCCCGAGATGCTTCAGGAAGCACTTCAAAGTATAAGAGCTAAAACACTAAGTATACGAGATGCTTCGAGCAGGTAAAAAAATGCGCCAATAAGCATAAAAGCTTAGATTAATTTATTTTTAATATTTGCAGATATGGAATCCACCGCAATACTTTGTTATTAAAGCTGCATGGAAAACATACTCTTCCCGCTGGTGGCCAAACGGCATTAAACAATGAAGAGGAGCAATCAATTATTGCTCACATAATTGCTGTATCCACGTTTGGCTTCCCTGTTACAGCACATGACCTCCGTTTTATTGTAAAGGCTTATCTAGACAAGAGAGGAAAAAAGGTGAAAGCTTTCAAGAACAATTTTCCCGGCAAAGAATGGGTAGCATCATTTCTTAACAGACACAAAAGTATTATTGCCAATCGAATGGCTCGAAACATTAGTATTGCGAGAGCTGCAGTGGATCGCGAAATCATAAATAACTTCTTTAATAATCTAGAAAATGAGTTAGAGGGTGTTGATCCATCTAATATATGGAATTATGATGAAACGAATCTGGGCGATGATCCTGGTGCTACGAGAGTGCTTATAAGACGAGGCACAAAGTATCCGGAGCAAATCCGAAATGCTACCAAGGCCTGTACTTCATTAATGGTAGCTGGAAATGCAGCAGGAGAGATCGCTCCAGTATATGTCGTTTATAAATCTGAGAAGCTGTGGCAAACCTGGACAGAAAATGGTCCTGAACATGCGCGGTATAACAGAACAAAATCCGGCTGGTTCGACTATCAAGCCTTTGAAGACTGGTTTATTAATCTCATGCTACCTATTCTTAAAAAACAGGAAGGAAAGAAGGTACTATTAGGCGACAATTTGAGTTCGCACTTAAATATTGAAGTCATACGTCAATGCTAAGCAAACAACATTTCTTTCATAGCATTACCCCCTAATGCAACTCATTTAGTCCAACCGCTGGACGTAGCATTTTTCAGACCTATGAAGGGTAACTGGCGAAAAATTTTGCACGAATGGAAGGACACGGTATTGGGTAGTAGATGTGGAACTATACCCAAAGATCAATTTCCTACTTTGCTTAAAAAGTTAATGGATGTCATGCATGAGAGAGCCGTTGAAGTTCTTCCCGCTGGTTTCAGAAAATCGGGCTTATATCCTTTAAATCGTGGAGAAGTGATGACTCGTATGCCAGAAGAAATTATGAACAACCAGAGTACCGGCGTGAAAGATGCCTTAGGCGAAACTTTTTTGGAACAATTACAGAGAAAACGAGACGCAACAACTGGGTTACGTCAACGTCAAAAGCGCAAAAGAGTAAATGTAGCCCCCGGTAAGAGTATAACTGCAGCGGATCTTATTGCCGACGACTTGACAACAGCTAAACCAAAATCAAAAAAAGCTAAAAAAGTGGCTTCAAACGATGAAGTTCAGAATATGCCATCGACGTCGTCGACGGTACTATCTGAGGAAGCCTTAACGTCAGCGCAATCTAACGAACCTTTGACATCAACACAATCAAAAAAGCTCTTAGCGACAATACCATCTGTAGAATCCAACAAAAAGCTTCGATTAAGGCGCCGTCAAAGTGAATCGGAATCGGAATCAAGTGAAGATTCTGATGCGATATCATATAGAGAAAGTAGCTCGTCTCCCATGACTGAGTTTGATGGTATTATGTCTGAAGATGAGGTACCGGAACGTAGATCAGTGGGTAATGATGACATAAAAGCAAAGATTGGAAATTATGTCATTATACGTTATGAAGAAAACTTCTTTCCTGGCGTCATCACTAGCCTTAAAGGAAATGATGTTTGTGTTAGTGCAATGGAAAAATGTGGTTTCAATTGGAAGTGGCCTGATCGAAAGGACGAACTGTTTTATGGGATTTCCGAAATAGTTCACCAAAAAATTAATAAACCACTGCAAATTTCGTCTCGTCGAGAAATCTTTCGCGTTCCAGAAATGGACATTTATTTTTAGTGTTTATTTTCATTCCTTTTACTGTTTTGTAACTAATCGACACGTTTCTCAGCTATGTATTATTTAGTTTGCTTTGAGTTTTAAATGTTCTTGTAAAGTTGAGTTAAATTAAAGCATTTTTGTTCGATTCGTGTTTCTATTTGGGTACACTTTGTGACAAACAATTTTTGTATATTTACAATGTAGGGGGCGAATTTGTGCCAAACCCAACATGATGAATACAGTTTTAGAACATTATTTGTCATAAAGTCAGCCGGCCAAACTGCGACTTTGTGGATGTATGAAAAGTTATAGGTGTCACAAAGTCGACCCATCGAGTGGGGTCAAATTGTGACAAATGATTTTGTGAATAACTTTTTTCTCTTAACATTTTTCTTTATAATTATGAGATGAAATAGTAGCCAAAGAATGATATTTCATTTGTAATATTCGAAATATTTTACTTTCATAACACACAACTTTGTAACCAATAAAAACTGTGAAAAGTGTCACAAAGCCACCTCGTTTTACGGTACTGTTTTATCAGACCATTAAGAAAGTGACACCAGAGAACTGGCGAAAAGCAGTCCATCATGTCATTAAAGAAGAGAACAAAATGTGGGATCTTGACCACCTGATCGATCGGGCCGTCGACCCGTTAATTATAACGTCAAAAGAAGACGACAGTTTCTCAGATGACAAAGAATATTATAATTTTGTATTTTTTTAATAATGTTTAATAAAAAATAAGTCCTACCTAATACTATGTACACAATGCACGCTGTTGTCACACCATTATCAGTGTTTGTAAATGGATAATAACAGGCAAAACCCATAAATTGACCCAAACTCGGGTGGAACTACCGGCACTTGATGAGAAGAAAGAATTTTGCAATGAAATCAATGCAAAATTATAAAAGTGGCTTAAATATTCTTTGGGTTACCCTGTTGTCCCTTTGCATACCTAATGAGCTTTTATTATTCTTCACCTTTCTGAAATAGACTATAACACCACAACAGGCTTAAGTTAGCCAGAAGTAATAACCAATATGTAGTTGGAGTAAGAACTCTATTGCTACTGATCTACTATACTTACCTTAGAAGTAACATAGAAGGACATATCAACCTGTTCTTTTTTCATACTTATAAGCGCAAATTGGGAAAAAACCTTTAAGATAACAAACTATTATACCGAATTATTTGTTTATATTGTATGCGGTAATCGACACGTACAATATAGATAAAGTAAACTATCCTTCTTTCTTTTTTAGTTTAAGAAGAAGTTAGTTTTTCCAGCACGCGACTAAACGCACATTCAACAATAAACAACCCCAAAGACATAAACCAAATTTGATTATCCACACGATCCGTTCGTCCGATTTTACACTGAGCAATATCAAGGGTCACCTTCGGGTGTTTTTCAACCCCGCTAACCCCGCATTGTACACACACCAATCTGAAAAGGGGGGAAAACCTCGGTCAACCAATCGGAGCCTTCACGACACAAAAACAACAGCTTCCAGCGCTTGCGCCAACCAAAAAACGTTCAATAAACAATCTAATGTAGAACGGGCTTAAACTATGTCGTTTTCAAAGAGTGCCACACCCCCGGAATTCCCGAATGTTCGACGGGTTATTCTATCCCGGCTATGACGTCACTGGGGGGGAATCGATAGACATTTGTTTGTGCGGTCTGTGAAACGAGGGGTGCGAGGAAAGGGCGGTGCCGATTCCGAGGTCATGGGCAAGGGGATATATGATACAGGGTATATTTTAATGGAGTTTTGGAAAAATTGGAGAAAGTAATTTCCATAAGAAACATACCAAATGTGTTATATTACAATAACATTCGGTGACATTGTTTAAAAGTAAGTTTTCTTACATTTTTAAAAGTATATAACTTTTATCTACTTTCATTTAGTAATATGAATTTTACAGTTCTGTAAATCGTTTTGTAAGGGCATCTATTACAGCACTAGTGCTGTAATGGGGAAAAACGGTTTTATTAAAATTTTGCTGTTAAATAAAACCACACTTTTGAGAAGAATGATTTATTATTAACAATTATAAAATTAATTACCAATTATTAATTAAAATATAACATTTAAGGTTTATTATAAACATTAATAATACACTTTTTACAGTTAGAAATTTGTATACCAGAAGTGGATGTGATGAAGCCCTTTACGTTCGAATTTCCAATCATTAAATCCGTGTCTGACCCCCATGATCTTTTTTGCTATTTGTTTTTTATTTTCTAAAGAATTATCTACGTAGCCTTCTGTCGTAGAAGAGGATTTCCAGCCCCCATGACGCTTTAACATCTGCATATCTGCACCACCATCAACTAGAATGGTGACTGAGGACCCCCTAAAACAATGTCCACTGTATCCTTCGGGATTATTCAATCCAAGTTTTGTTGCAATCTTTTTTGGTATACTTCCAAAAGTATTAATTCCGACAGGCTGGGAGGTGCATTTTCCATTTCCATAGAATACAAAAAACCGCCTGTGAGGACGAAGTTTAGCACACTTTCGAAAAATACTTAAACAGTTGACACCTCTCACATTTCCTTCTGTTATAATGAATTCTCGCATAATTTTGGTTTTCGAGAATGGAATCACAATTTTTATATACAAATCATTGTGTACAATATGATCCAACATAGTTCTTCACGCCGACAAGCCCCAAAAATGCCGATTATCATAACAACCTTCATAAGTAAATATGTTTCATCATCTGCAGTACTAAGAAACTTACATACGTCTTCCTTTGTGAAAACTTTGGACTTTTTGGCCTTGTAACCCTCTGAACTTCTTTTCAAAAATGCGATTAGTTAAGAAAATCTGCTTATATCTTGATTTTTTATGATTGAAATCATAGTTCTCAACATTGAGCAGTGAATCCATAGTGTAGATGGTTTCTGATAGCGTTGTTTTACGGAAAAATAACCCAAAAGGATTTTCTCAGACACCTCCTTTATTTTGTTAGCTTTGCACCAATCTTTAAACTTCTGATACTCCAACTCATACCGCGCCTTGGATTTTGTCGGAACTAAACTTGAGATCGCTTTGTTTGCCGCTGCTTCTATATCAGAGGGTAAACTTCCATCAGAATCTCCCATTTTGAAAAACGCTTTTTATATTTTTGAATTTGTTTGACAAAGTTTCGACAGTAACCATGCGAAACAGTAACTATGCGAAAGGTAACATAAAAAACTTGATTAGTAAACTTAATAGCAAGTGCATTTTTACAGGTGCATTTTTATTTTTAAAAATGCACCTGTAATTGGGAGATGCTCGACAATCATAGACATATAGGTGTTTATAAGTACGCCACTGCACATCATAACATTTAGATACAACTATTGTTACTGAACATAATCAAGCTTTTTATAAGGTATAATAATCACTCGCAAAGTTTGCACGATACAACGCACAGTGAGATCTAGCTACCAATAAGTTGAAATAAAGCAAGGTTTTCCAAAAAAATCGGTATTTCTTAAAATATAGCAGATATCAAAAATTTGACAAATTACTTTCTTCGCTAGTGAACCAGTGATTCAATTGACGTAGAGTGATAAAATTTAAAAATATTATTGTGAAAGTTACACGCCATTAAAATTGGAGCAAAAATCATCGTCTTCTTTAACACATTGTATATAAAAATTTCTGACAGTTAAAGAAAATCCAACATTCACAAGTGTTTCCTAAGGGATATCATATCTGGTTCAGAAAATATTAACTGTTAAATTTAGGCGACATTTTCTTGCTCGAAAGCAATTGTCCAGCAGTT
This sequence comes from Polydrusus cervinus, assembly GCA_935413205.1. Classification (NCBI taxonomy): domain Eukaryota; kingdom Metazoa; phylum Arthropoda; class Insecta; order Coleoptera; family Curculionidae; genus Polydrusus; species Polydrusus cervinus. Next base: position 19,797,988 of record OW284519.1, on the reverse strand, counting down.
TATATGAAAGCAGATATTAAGTGGACCATAATCCTAAGCATGCTAGATTCAACACAATTTTACACAAATCAAAGGCTTTTATAATAATTTTTTGTGGTCGTAGGAAAAATAGTGTACATTAGTCGTATGAGAGTGATTATTCTAAAACTCGGAGAATTTTCGCACTCGGCTGATGCCTCATGCTAAATATCTCCTCGTTTAAAACGTATCACTTTCATCATTATTTTTCAGCTATAAAAAAATGTCACTTATTTATCAGCTATAAAAAAATGTTTCCAGCACTTGCGTGATCAGATCAAACAATTGACGATACTATTTTTATAATTTTTTAACAATTAGGATTATTAACTTATTATTATCACCTTTTCTCCAGCTTAAGTAAGGATTACAGGCATTATCAGGTTCCATTTAAATCTAGTCTTTGTTGATTTTATCAAGTCTATAAAAAATGTTCATCCCTAAAGCTTTTTAAAATGAATCATTTCAAACGCTCGATGATACAAAAATATATAAAATTGGTAAAAATTACCACTGGAAGAACAGACAGAAAAGACATTGTATCGAAATAACCCATCACCCTAAGTTTGTGATATATAATTAGTCCAGACTTTATATAAATTGCATCAGACTTGGAACGCAGGCAATATGCAACTAAAATACATGTTTGAGACATCTGTAAACTGAAATAAACCACTTGTCTCGGGTTGCACAAATAATTTTAGTAATAGTTAACTAACCACCAGCAAGTTTGACTATGACATTGGCAGAAATAATTTTTTCACAATCATACTGGCCCGGTTACCTTTATTTTTAATAGAAAAAAGTTTTTTAGCGGCAGGCGGATAAAGTGGTGCATCTATCTTTTGCATTAAAGTACACAGGGACGCCAAAGGTAATGGGTTCCCTGGGGCACAGGTAGACAATGACAGGCTGTTTCGTTCTTGTTAGAACTCATCAGAAAGCCATAACCTGTAAGCAACTTCAAGTACAGCGAGAGAGAGTTCTTTCAAGGCATTTTTAAGAAATAAAAACGCGATGAAAACCCAGTAACGCCATCAAGAGGAATCAACTCAATGCAAAAGATATAGCCATCTAACGTGAAAACATAGAACTAATAAACCAATTTACTAATCAGGCATCTTTGATTGTGAGTATATAATGCCTGTCAAAGTCATTTATGTTACAGTCAAACTTGCTGGTTAGTTAATCATTGCTAATAATCTTTGTGTAACCCAACAATAATATTTAAAAAAAATTATAATTCCTTACTGCGTTTTACTTTAAATCCAAAATCAAATCTCCATACAGAAGAAACAACCTTTATTTATTGCAACTTGACAAACAAACCCAATTAAATGCTACCACAACTTTTTCATATTACTCCCTAAGAACTCATGACTGATGTACTCTGGATTGTTGTTTTCGGCTATGGAAGATATTTTTTAGCCCCACCTACAGATATGAAGACCTACCTTCGCCCATGACCTGAACTATAACCAAATTGCAAGCAACTGCATGTATTGACGATTGGTTTTTTAAGTCCATAACGTATTATTAATACCAGGTGTAATACGTCATTGAATTATAAGGTAGAAGGGGAATTTAATAATAATAAAATAAAATTTCCTGACTATTTAAAAAAACAAAGTTGATGATGGTTTTGAAAAACGAAACGTCGGATTAAAAATCTAATGACAGCGGTTTGTAGAAGAGAAAAAGTGGTTATCAGAATGTAAACTTTATTTTAGCATATCTCTTCAATAGAGTAAAAATAAAATAAAAACGAAATCGCAAAAATTCGGTTTTGCCAAAATATCTTGGGAAGGATTGGGATTTTTAAATTTTTTTATGTGCTACAAGAAGGCGGTATTAGTTTTCAAATTCGACGTTTCATTCTTTAGATACCAACCTCAAGTCATTTTTTTTAAATACGGACCTGAAATTTTAAATACAGTTTTAGGGACTTTAAGAATTTAATACAATTTAAAGATTTTTGAAATTTTAACTTTTTGTTATCTAATAACACATTTTTTAAATGATCATTAAAGTCCTGAATATTTATAGCCAAACTAAAAAATCCGTCCATTTTTACTTTTACAAGGAGTTGATATTTTGTAAGAAAAAAGACCTAAAGTCTCATCAAATATTTTTCTGCCTATTTATTTTTGTTACTTATTTCGATTGAAATTAGCATCATGGGACCTTATAAACAGTAAAATAAAATTGAAATTGTTTTTGAAACAAACATAAGCACATCACAGTAACATAACTAAATCAACACTCCAGTTACCTTATTACACAAGGGGATTGACCAGAAAGTTAATCTTGCCAAACCCAAGCAGGATGTCGGAAGGAAGGAGGAGACAGTGACATCTGCCACGGTAATGGAAGATGAACAGAGTGCGGCTCCAGAGAAGGAGCCGACTCAAGAAATGGAAGTTGAACCACAACAGACGCCCAGCGATGTTGCGAGTGGTCCAAATCAACCTCCACCACAGTAAAATGGCCTCTAGCCATCTGGCTCTTCTCATGGAGGAGAAGGGCCTCGACATCGCCTTGATCCAGGAACCTTGGGTCAGAAATGACGCCATATGTGGATTAAGGCTAAGAAACTACTCTCTCTATTACGCCAGGGGCAATGGTAAGCCAAGAACTTGTATTTTAGCTAAAAATAAAGTATTCCTAATGCCTAATTTTAGTAACCAGGACATAACAACGGTCAAACTGGAGCGCAAAGGAGGGACACCAATAATACTGTCATCCGTATACATGGCGCATGACGTTCCAACTCCATCGGTAGATGTCCAAAATATTGTGGAATCTACCAGGATTTCTAAGCAAAGCCTAATCTTGGGATGTGATGCCAACGCCCATCACACAATATGGGGTAGCACGGACATCAATGACCGAGGTGAGTGTCTTTTTAATTTTATTATAAACACTAACCTTAGCTTATGCAATAACGGTAATACACCTACATTTGTTACTGCGAACAGACAGGAAGTTCTGGACGTCACGCTTACAAATGAATCCAACGATCTAAAGGTACAAAACTGGAGAGTGTCCAGCGAGGATTCGTTCTCGGACCATCGTTGGATTCTATTTGATATCAGTGAGTCCACGTACTTGCCTACACCATTTCGTAACCCTAAAAGAACAGATTGGGAAAAATTTTGCGGAATCATCTCTGGAGAACTGGCAAATTCTCCCAATAATCTCTTACCAAATAAGGCTTCAATTGATGAAGCAGTTAATAAACTAACAAATACCCTGGAAGCAGCATTTTTCAAAAGCTGACCGATAAGCAGACCAGCGAAAAAGCCATACCCACCATGGTGGAACGCAGAGCTGGGTCAGCTAAGAAGGGACATGCGAAGGCTATTTAACAAAGCAAAGAGCAAACGTACTGAAGATGAGAGCTCTTATAGAGAGGCTCTAAAGACGTACAAGAAAGCGATTAGAAAATCTCAAAGAAGCGCTTGGCACAATTACAGCGAGCGGATTGAGAGTACAAACGAAGCCGCTAGACTTAGAAAAGTTCTATCAAAGGAGCCTAGTGCTCCCTCTTTTCTAAAAAAAGATGATGGGACATACACAGAGAGTAGTGGGGAAACCCTTGAACTGCTGATGGATTCCCACTTTCCTGGTAATACATCGGCCATGGAGCCCCTTATCGATCAAGGAGACGTTCCGGATTTGAATAGCATCAAATCAGTAGTCACTTACGATAAGCTAGAATGGGCGATTGACTCATTTGAACCTTACAAATCACCAGGATTAGACGGGATAATGCCCGCCATGCTACAAAGAGGGAAGAGAATCCTGATCCCTTGGCTCTTGGTGATATACAGAAGCAGCTTGCATTTTACTTACATGCCGGCTGACTGAAATAAGATAAAAATAGTCTTCATCCCTAAGGCTGGTAAGAGCAGTCATGTAACCGTCAAAGACTTCAGACCAATAAGCCTGTCTTCGTTCCTTGTCAAAACATTGGAGAGGTTACTGGATCTGCATATCAAGAACTCGGCGAGAGAGCGAGAATTAAGCTCGTCTCAACACGCTTATACCAAAGGGAAATCAGTGGAAACGGCGCTACACGAAGTAGTAGGCACTATTGAGAAATCCCTTAACAATAAAGAGTACACCCTAGGTACCTTCTTGGATATTGAAGGAGCCTTTAATAACGTCACGACCGAGGCAGTGTGCGACGCTTTAATAGAAACAGGGGTCGATAACTACATCTGCCGTTGGATTAGGAGGATGTTGAAAGGCCGTCAAATCTGCTCCAGTTTGGGAAGTAGCGAGATGGTCAGATTTGCTGGAAGAGGAACTCCGCAAGGCGGGGTTCTGTCACCAACACTCTGGCTGAGAGTTTTAAATAAAGTTCTCATAGCGTTGGAGAAGGCTGGAATAAAAGTGATTGCATACGCTGACGATATAGTTATACTAGTGTCAGGTAAATTTGTAAACACAATCAGCGACCTAACAGGAATGGAGCTACGAGTACTACAACAGTGGGCCATGAAATGCGGGTTAAAAATCAACCCCGAAAAAACGGAGGTAGTTCTATTCACACGCAGAAGGGTGATCGAGAACTTCAGACTCCCAGTACTCGACAATAATGCTTTAGTGCTTAAGGAAAAAGCAAAGTATTTAGGATTGGTACTTGACTCCAAGCTAAACTGGGGCATAAACTTGCAAGAACGAGTTAAAAAAGCGTCGGTAGCATTATATGCCTGCAAAAAAGCAATTGGAAAAAAATGGGGACTAAAACCCCACATAGTACACTGGATCTATACAGCTATTATAAGACCTATATTAATATACGGGGTCCTGGTTTGGTGGACCGCTTTGGAAAAAGCAGTGCACACTAAGTCAATAACAAAGATACAAAGGGCAGCTTGTTTAGGAATAACCGGAGCCCTTAAGTCAACCCCGACAGCGGCGCTAGAGGTCATGTTATATATACCCCCCTTGGATATCTATGGAAAAAGTATAGCTGCAAAAAGTGCCCTGCGACTAAAAGAGTCGAAATTCTGGAAGGAAACTAACTACGGGCACAGCAGTATACTAAAGATTCACCCGGGGAATAATCTACGAGACCCGACTGATTACTCTGTCCCAATAACATGCTTCGATAGAAGGTATTCTATACTCATTCCGAGTAGGGAAGAGTGGGAAGGCAATCAGAATATAACGAAAACAGATCACGCAATCTTCACAGACGGTTCAAAGATGGACGTTGGTGTGGGAGCCGGGGTCTTTTCCGAAAGTTTACAAATACAGAAATCGTATAGACTCCCCAACTATTGTAGTATTTTTCAAGCGGAAGTACTGGCAGTAGAGAAGGCGGTCAATATCCTGCAAGAACACCTTGGCTTGGGAGTAGCCTCGTCAATCACCATCTTCAGTGATAGTCAGGCGGCGATTAAGGCAATCTGTTCCAGCAGCGTCAAATCAAAGCTCGTAAAGCGATGCCGCAACAATCTATGCACACTTGGCAACCAACATCGGGTTATTCTGTGCTGGGTTCCTGGACACTCCAAAATAGATGGCAACGAGGCTGCCGATGCGCTCGCAAGAGAGGGCGCAGGCATGCCAGCTGATCTAGCAGACAATACAGTGAACAAACCACTGGGATTGGTCAAAGAGGAGATTGACTACACGGCCAAGCAGCTTGCACAGAACAGATGGACAGGGTTGACAACCTGTAGTACATCCAGGCAACTGTGGCCCACATTCGATAAAAAGAGAACCGCAGAGCTATTGAGACACAGTCGAAAAGACGTGAGAAATATTACTGCGGTTGTTACCGGACATTGCCTCTTCGGTAGACATGCCGAACGTATGCAAATACCCACTAACGACTTCTGCAGAAGCTGCAGAGATGAGGAAGAGGAAGAAAGTATTCAACATTTTCTGTGTGAATGCCCTGGCCTCGCAAGAAGGAGGTTCACTACTCTGGGTGAATCATCTTTCGATAGCCTGGAGGAACTAAACAACTTACAACTTGGACGGCTGAGCAGATTTCTGAACAGTAGTGGCTGGTTTGAATGAGTTGTTAAAATCCTTCCGCGGTTACGTCGCATAAACCATCAGTGATCTGATGAAGGTGGGTTCTACGGAACACGTGTGGTATCACAACGGACCTAATCAGGACTACGTGAGACCGTTTGGTCAGAACCAAGGGTCTGCCACTCTTACCTAACCTAACCTACCTTATTTTTTGACTCTGAAGCTTTAATTTTTTTGTTTTTATTTCCGGCAAAAACCATAGGCCTTAAGGTATATGTTATATTATTAAAATAGATAATTACTGAAAAAAAAATTACTTTTATAGCTATTAATATAACGAGATTATTATGCGATTTATAATAGTCCAGGACATTACTAGGTAACGAGGCAACAGCCGAGTCACCCGCAATGTCCGAGACGGTGTTAAATCGCTAATAATCGAGTTGTATTCAAAGCTTTATCGTATCATTGACAACGGCGATGCGAAAATAAAAACAAGGTTTTATGTCATTTCATTTTGGCATTTCAAAAAGTCATCATTAAACCCATGCAAGATTTTGATATTCCTGACGATATATTAGCTGCAGCTAACATTATAAGGTTGAACTTGCTTCCGGACAAATCTAAAATCCATTATGAAAAAGAATATCGGCAGTTTTGTGAGTGACGAAACAAAGTACATGTTCAAGGTGCAGAGGAAACGGTATTGCTGGCGTATTTCGCAAAACTCTCTGAGGAATACTCTGCTTCATCCTTATGGCCGAAATATTCCATGTTACGAGCGACTTTAGAACTGAAGGAAAGAGTGGAAATCGACAAATACGGCGCCTTAATACGTTTCATCAAGAAGAAAAATATTGGATTCAAATCGGCGATGTTTCCGGCAGTGGATTAGGCACTGGGGAACCGCACGAAATCGAAAGGAGTGCTTGATCGTAATACTTGCTTACTTTCTAGAGTATTGTTACGCCAAGTCTCTAATAAACGGCCTAGACACCATAAGTTGCTGTAATGTAATTTTAATATTTAAGTAATCCTAAAAATAATTGCCAGGGCCGTAATAGTAAAGAAAGGATAATTTGAAACACTAATAATGTGTTATTTGGTAACAAAACGTTAACATTTTAAAAACCTTTAAATTGTATTAAATCTACTAAGCTTAGAAGTCCTTAAAACTGTTTTAAAAATTCCAGGTCCGTATTTAAAAAAATTGACTTGAGGTTGGTATCTAAAGAACGAAACGTCAAATTGAAAAACTAATAACGCCATCTTGTATAACATAAAAAACGGCTATAAGAAATTGTTTTTTGTTTTTTTCCCAAGTCAAAAATGAAGACGCAAAAAATTAAAAACCAAAACTAAATATTTCGGTTTCTTTCGGATAAAATTTTACTACAATCAAAGCGTTGCCAGATACTTTACTTAACTTTAATTATTTTCATTTTAACTGTTTTAAAAATAAAACAAAGATCCCATAACTAACTTTGCAATGATTTTTATAACAGAGCTATGAAATGGAGTGTTTTTATTTAGTAAATTGGTTGGGGGCTAACAGTGGCGTAGCTAGAAAATATTTGTTCGGGGTGGCTCAGTGGGCGTAATGGGGGGGGGGGGGGGGGGGGGACTCAGTAGGCGTAATTAGGCTTTTTTTTTGAAGAAAGAGACAGTCCGTACTACATGTATTTGCTGATATTGTGTATCCAGTGAAAAAGGCGAAAAAGCGCCGCAGGCGAAAAATTTTCTGGGCCACGTCCAAAGTTCGTTTAAAATTCACCCAACTACTATCAAATTTCAAAAATTAAATTATTACCTCTCCCCCTCTGCATGGTTGGATTAAATTTGTTTTTGTTTTTTCTTGCTTTTTTTTGATATTCCTAGCTGGCTCTTTATTAAAAAAAAAACATTTTTTATAGTTGTGAAAAATATGAATATTGGTGTCAATCCAAAATTTTAATATAAGACGTATGTGTAACTCCAACCAGCGTTTTTCGGGATCAGGTTTTCATGATTAAAAATAAAGTAAATATCGCTCACCACGCCAAAATTGATGATTTTTTCAGAAATCATGTATTTTAGGAGCGTAGTGAGCAGTTTTTGGTGCAAATGTTTAGGTTTTGAAATACTCCTTCTTAAGAGCCGTTTTGTATATTCATAATAAAGCATTCTCGTTACTTCACGCACTATTTTTTTATTATAAATTATCACATTTCTTTCATAAAAAATGTTTCAATTAAAATTTTTGCTTTAATTTTTCTCTTTAAAAATAAACACCTAAGTAATTGTTTTTTGTTTTTGTTGTAAACATATTTTATTGCAATAAGTTATATTTTTGTTGATTTAAAATAGCTCTAAAAAAGGGAAAACGGAACAGACAAGTATATAATAGAAAAATACTATAAAATATTATTCTTTTTTCTCGTTTTCCTTTAAAATTGCATCATAAATCAATAACTAAAACGATATGCGTCCGAAACCTTAATCTCTATATAAAACAGGACTTTTAGTAATTATATATTAGTATTATAAAACAAGACATTTGTAATCTAAGCCAAGAATACATTATTTAAAAATTTTAATTAAGAGTTCAAGCGTGAGACGAAAAATTAGGTTTCAATTAGACTTTCAGACCCGAGCTCCTCGGCTCGGAAAAGGGGGGGGGGCAACCCGGCAGCTCTCCCCCTCTAAATTCGCTACTGGGGGCTAATGAATACTTTTTTTTTACCTCATTAGACACGTGACTGCTGACAGTATTTTCATACTCCTCGCCATGATGCTGAGCATGGTCCAACTCCACTCTACCAAAATCGTTAAGGATTCCGATCACCCTCTTAATCCTCATTGTTAAAATCGCACTATTTTCCGAAATTTTTGATTATTTCACTAAAAACTGTCACAATATAACGGGACTGACCGACGAATGCTAACTGGATAATATTGGCAATTGCTGCAATCAATTTATTTTAAATCTACGCAATTGATATATCCCCAATTGGCGTTTATTAAACAGTTTATTAAACGCTTACGTTTAATGTTTCATTAGCAATTATTCTTTCAAATTTTCTCGACCAGTTGCATAGCTAAAAAGGCCGCGATTAAGGTTATTTTCGTACCGAGGCCAATGCCATTCAGGTTAGTTATAATTTAAAATGTAAATGATCGAAATCATTAATAATATTAACTTATTGAATAGATTCTGCCTTTACTAGGTGGAGCTCCATAATTTATCCACTAAACAACGTTTTGTTACCTCAACATTGCACTCATATAATATTGTAGTAATGTGACATTCAGAGGTATGTGGAACCACGGGAGTAAGTCCCGCCCACTCCCAAATCCCGATAATTTCTAACAAGTCTTAAGACAAAAACCTTTTGCTACACATGTACCTGAGTAATTAAGGCTGGTTTTTTCGAACCGTTTTTCCAGTGAAACAAGCGCAAATTTACTATAATAGCAACCAAAATTCTCGTAAAGTAAAAACAAAACTCTTTCATAACAGTAAAAGATTACTGGAACTGGCCGAACAAAAATAAAAGTAAAAACAGGATCTCTTTTACCAGGGTCAAGACCAGCCCCAGCCTTGTTGTAATGTCCTGGTTAGCACCACTAACCAGTCGAAATTAGTTTTAAGGCATATTATGTAATAATAATATAGTTTAGTAAAAGAACCTGATATGTATAATATTATTAAGAAATAAAGAATATTTCAAAAGTAAAGTAAGGTATGTGGATCTTATGTTGATTGTAATATACAGGGTGCTACAAATTCGTGTGCGTACAAGCGGATCTCGAAAACGATAAGAGATACGAAGATGGTTAAATTGAGGCAAAGTTGCGTATTTTGGGGCTTAATAATTTGGTAAAAGAAAATTGTAAACATTCCGAATACCTTCGGAGATATCCGAAAAAAAAAACGAAATTTTTAGTTTTGGTTTTTAATTTTTTGCGCCTTCAATTTTGACTTGGGGGAAAAAACAAAGAACACTTTCTTATAGCCGTCCTTTATGTTCTATAAGATGGCGTTATTAGTTTTCAAATTGGACGTTTCGTTCTTTAGATACCAACCTCAATTCTTTTTTTTTTAAATACGGACCTGGAATTTTTAAAACAGTTTTAAGGACTTCTAAGCGTTGGAAATTTATTACAATTTAAAAGTTTTTAAAATTTTAACGTTTTGTCGTCAAATAACACATCACTAATATTTCAATTTATCCTTTTTTTACTATTACGGCCCTGACAAATATTTTTAGGATTAGGTACTTAAATATTAAAATTACATTACAGGAAGTTATGGTGTTCAGGCCGTTTGGTTTTTCAATAAGATTTACTGTCACAATACTCTAGGAAGTAAGCAAGTTTTTAAGGCATAAGAAGTAATTCTATTTTTTATTAGTATTTTATTTATTTTATTAATATAACGTATATCTTAAGTATCTATGGTTTTTCCTTAGACCTAGACTGAAATACTATAAAACAGCAAAAAATAATGTTCTCGAGTAAAGAAAAGGTAACTGGAGTATTAGTCTAGTTATGTTACTGTGATTCGCTTAAGTTTATTTCAAAAACAATTTCAAATTTTTTTAATGTTTAGAAAATCTGATGATGCTAGTTTCAGGCGAACATGTACAGGGTTCCCACCAAAAATTCAAAATGAAATTCCCTGACTTTCCAGGTCTACTGCAAAAATTGTTTCTGACTTACATCATATAAGCTCTACAGAAAAAAATAACAATGTTTTTTTGGACTTTTATAGACCCCAATAAAAATATTAATATTTTTTTAAAGTGACACTGCTTATGTCAAATGTATCTAAACTTTGTCTATAGTTACAGCTTCCCACTTGTCCCATTTAAATTTTTTATATTAATAAAATTTAAAATGAAAAGTTTTAAGAAGTTGAAAAGTGAGATTGTGCGTAATCTGCAAAAACTATAAAGTAAATAAAAACTTATAAACCGTAATAAGTAGTTTTAAAAAAAGTTATAGAAGAAGAAATCTCTAACATACAAACATCTTTATATTTAGGAATTTTTTAAATCTGACAAAGCCTGTTGTTGGTGAAGTCGCAATAAACCCATTTGCTCCAGTTGACTTTAACATTACTCAAACGCGTTTTATTAGTTGAAAACTCACTTACCCCAGTACCTGGGGCAAGTGCGTTCTATGGGTATATTTTCGTAACAATTTTTTGTTTAAATGAAATTCTTGGATAAATAATTAAACAAATTTTGTTGTAATTGTAAATATCACTAAGTACTTCCTGTCTAAAGCGCATCTCTGTAACTCGATTTTTAAAAAAGTTAGGTGGTTTCAAAGGGGACCTTTTATATTTTTAATCCCCACTTCACCTTATATCTATCTTTTAATAGGTTACCAAAAAAATCGTCTAGACGAATTGTACAATCAAATTTTTGAATATTTTCTTTTTTAATGGAAGTAAAATATTCAGTCTTTGCTTTCTCAGCGGTATCTGCTGTTATGCGTCGCATCTGTTTCCAGGTTTATGTATTAAATTCTCTGACTTTCCATGACTTCCCTGACTACTTTTCAAATTCCCTGACTTTACACGTTTTCCAGAAAAGTGGGAACTCTGTAACAAAATAAACAGACAGAAAAATATTTGAGGCCGAGACTTTGGGTCTCTTTTCTTACAAAATATGAATTATCAGGCCTCTTTGAGTAAAAAGGGACGGATTTTTCAAATCAGAAATCGTTTGTTTTTTAGATTGGCTCTAAATGTTCAGGACCGTAATGAAATGAAAAAGATAATTTGTAAAAAGTGTTATTATGACAAAACGTTAAATTTTCAAAAACTTGTACATTGTATTAAATTTCTAAAGCTAAGAAATCCCTATAACTGTATTAAAAATTGCAGGTCCGTATTTAAAAAAATTGACTTGAGGTTGGTTACGAAAGAACGAAACGTCGAATTTAAAAACTAATAACGCCATCTTGTAGAACATAAAAAACGGCTATGTAAAAGTGTTTTTTTATTATTTTTTCCAAGTCACAAATGAAAGCGAAAAAAACTAAAAACCAAAAATGGAAATTTCGGTTTTTTTCTGATATCTCCGAAAGCATTCGGAATAATTACAATTTTTTTCACCAAACTATTAAGCCCCAAAATACGCAACTTTGCCTTAATTTGACCATCTTCGTATCTCTTACCGTTTTTGACCTCTCCTTGTACGCACACGAATTTGTAGCACCCTGTATAGTGTATAGTGAAAGAGCCCAATTAAATGTTTTTTTTTTTTTTTTTTTTTTATAATAAAACACCTGCACTGTAGGAAAAATCCTTTAAGGCGCTCTGGGAGCGGTGCGAGTGCGATTAACGTTGGTCTTGAAACGTTGAAGATTGTATTCATTGGGAAAAGATGACGTTCTCCAGATGAAAGAATTCTTGAACAATGAAGTTCGAGGAGTACTAAGCTGAACAACATATGGATGAGCGGCAGTGGTTCGCCGTGTATTTCTGTTTTGCATTGCTCTAGGTGGAATCAAGTGGGCAATGTCAGTCGAACACCTGCCATGGAAATATCTGTAAAAGAGAGCCAAATCACCAACCTGTCTTCGATGCTCCAGGCTATCGAGGGTCTTGGTCAGCTCGGGGTCGCCGATCAGACGAACGGCTCTCCTTTGAATGGAATCCAGTAGCCGAAGGGTGTGCTTGGGTGCAGAGCTCCAGACATGAGAGCAATATTCTAATGATGGTCGAATCTGAGCTTTATAGAGTGTCAAAAGTTGATGAGGTGTGTACAACCTTTTGTTGCGGAAAAGTACACCAAGTTTCTGTACAGCTGCCTTGGCAATTGCGGCAACGTGATCATGCCAAGATATATTACCTCCCAGATTGACCCCCAGCAAATTAATAGACGGTGCCAGGGGAATTGCGTGTCCTGCCATGACTATCCGGTTCTGCAATGTTAACCTTTTTGGAGAAGACTGCTGCCTGGGTTTTCTTAGCATTAAATTCGACTTGGTTACTGTCACCCCAAGCCAAGATTTCTTCCAGGTCATTGTTGAGGCGCAAAACTTCATGCTGCCTGCGAAGATGTGCGTCGGCAGCGGATGTTTGGGGAGTCAAGGTAAAAGATGAGACAAGCGTGCTGTCATCAGCAAAGCTATAAATTGGATTTTGGGTTTTCACTAGAAGGTCGTTAATATACAGTAAAAAGAGGGTAGGCGACAATATGGACCCTTGAGGAATAATTACAATTTTTTTCACCAAACTATTAAGCCCAAAAATACGCAACTTTACCTTAATTTATTTAACCACCTTCGCAGTTCTTACCGTTTTTGAGATCTCCTTGTAGCACCCTGTATAGTGTATAGTGAAAGAGCCCAATTAAATGTTAACGTTTAAGCCCCAAATTCCGTTGTTTTGCTGTACCTAAATTTTAATATTCCCTCTTCAATTTTTATTAATATAGTTTATCTACGATAAAGCCAGAAAAATGTCAAGATTATTTTAAATTACGATTATGACCATAATTTTTCATTTTTATCCCCATATAAAAATCTATTTTCACATCATCTGTGACTGTAAAAAATATGGATAATAATTATTTAATAACAGCGCTGCTCAAAGTACAATAATTTATTAGGCCCTTGATTAGCCTTATAACTTATAACTTTATAACCTTCTTTTTATCGTATTATATTATATTTGTCTAACCAAACCAGACTTGTTAGAAAGTTGTTATTAATTCCGCTTACAATTAAAACTGGTATCCACTCTATCATATATTTTATATTAATGTTAGATACGTAATTAATTTTTTTTATTGTTTTAGAAAAGGGCAACACAATAACAGCTATAAAGGGTACAGAAAAAACTAAATATGAGCATCTGAACCAGATATGAGATCGACCTACGGTTTTGAGTGGTTGATAGATTCATCCCTTGGGAAACAATTGTCAATGTTGGATTTTCTTTAACTGTCACAAAATTTTATATACAGGGTGTTAAAGAAGACGATGATTTTTGCTCCAGTTTTAATGACGTGTAACTTTCACAATAATATTTTTAAATTTTATCACTCGACTTCAACTGAATCACTGGTTCATAGCAAAGAAAGTGATTTGTCAAATTTTTGATATCTGCTATATTTTAAGAAATACCGATTATTTTGGAAAACCTTGCTTTATTTCAATTTATTTGTAGCTAGATCTCACTGTGCGTTGTATCGTGGAAACTTTGCGAGTGATTCTTATACCTTATGAAAAGCTTGATTATCTTCAGTAACAATAGTTTTAACTTGTTGTGTTGTTAAATGTTATGATGTACAGTGGCGTACTTATAAACACCTATATGGCTATGGTTTATGAGTTAGTGTTAGAAAGTTAGAAATTAAATAAATACATTTTATCCAATAATTTAATTAAAAAAACTATCTTTGTTAAAATTTTGTAAACACACTGTATAATATACCTGTAGTACGATATGAAAAACTAAAAAATAAGAAAAAGTTGACCTAATCTAGGAGCGAGTACTTTCCAATATAAAACAATCGTGAAAAATTGTGAGATACTCAACCATACACATATAGGTGTTTATAAGTACGCCACTGTACATCATAACATTTAGGTACAACTATTGTTACTGAACATAATCAAGCTTTTCATAAGGTATAAGAATCTCTCGCAAAGTTTGCACGATACAACGGACAGTGAGATCTAGCTACCAATAAGTTAAAATAAAGCAAGGTTTTCCAAAAAAATCGGTATTTCTTAAAATATAGCAGATATCAAAAAATTGACAAACAACTTTCTTTGCTATGAACCAGTAATTCAATTGACGTAGAGTAATAAAATTTAAAAATAATATTGTGAAATTTACACGCCATTAAAATTGAAGCCAAAACCATCGTCTTCTTTAAAACCCTGTATATAAAATTTTCTGACAGTTAAAGAAAATCCAACATTCACAAGTGTTTCCTAAGGGATAAATCTATCAACCATTTAAAACCGTAGGTCGATATCATATTTGGTTCAGAAAATATTAACTGTTAAATTTAGGCGAAATGTTTCTTGCTCGAAAACAATTGTCCAGCAGTTTAGTTTCAAATATTGTTAGATTATTATTACCGTAAAACGGGGAGAAGTTGACCGACTTGCAACTTTAGAAGGGATTATCTTTGTGTTAAATTAGAAAAAAAGGGTATTGATGTGGGCTATATTATAGGCCTTGAAGTATATTATTAAAACTTAACCACAGTTTTTTAGGTTTTGAGGTAAAATTTTTAAAAAAATCTGTATGGTCAACTTTACCCCGAGAAGAGGTGAACTTGACCGATTATTGAATTAGCATGATAAATAGCTCGCATTACAGTGGGGGGAGTAGTTGACCACCTCAATAGTCGTAAAAATGTACTGTTAAATTTTTGCATCTATTTTTTTTTCAACTAACACAAACTAGGTACAAACAAGTTAATAATAAAACAAATTAACATAACTATTGAACACTTAAAAATAATAAAGCAATAATTTCATTGAACATAATACACACATTTCAAAATGACAACTTTATTTGACAGTCATCTTTTACCTTGACTGGTGCCCGCAAATACGGGGCCATAAAAAGGAGAAATAGTTAAAAAGAAATCGGCGATAACCCGTAAACGGGCTCATCAAAAATATCTAAAGTTATTCTTTTAAATGTGGGTTTTAGTGCTCTTTAATAAACCTAAGTAGAATTTTTCTCTAAAATAATTAGGGAAGCCAATAATTGACCCCATTTAAAATTACATGGGATTTCCTATGTCCCGCTCGACGATGCAACACCCGGTATATGTACATATTAAGAGAGGATAAATTATGTACTAGAATAGAAATAATATACAGGAAAGAGATAGCTATCACTTGACAGATCAAAGTTTGACCACCTTGTTTTTACGGCTTATATATACAGTGGAATAAGGAGTATATAGTTTTTCACGTTATTTATATCCGAAAAAACTTATCCCACGATATTTTATTTAGTTTACTAGGTTATTGATAGGAAAAAATGAGAAAAAATATTTTAAAAAATTAGGGACGAACTTATAACCGAAAATATCTTTTTTTGTAATTTTGGTCAAGTAAACGATAATATCAATAAATTGATTTAAAGTTTGACACTAAACTTTGGACACCCTGTACAATTCGTATTAATCGAACTTGGTTAATGTAACTGTTCGGCCTTATTTATTAAGTTCCTTTGTAAAATTTTATTAACGAGGCATTATTTTTATTTTTTATTAATTTTTAAAACCAGTGGTGCAAAACTTGTTTCTTAGTTTGATTTTTTTTGCGCCTATAATACTAAACCGATTTTATTAAAATTTGAGGGGTATGAAGGCAACTATAATAAGAGGCATCTAAATAAGTAAGAATATATATAGCATGTAATCAAAAAAAATAGATCCTTATGACGTCGCACTTTTTTTGGAACACCCTGTATAAACAAACATTTTCCTGAAATGCACCCTAGGATACAAGTAGTCTGCAAAATATCAAAATCCTTAGTTAATTAATAAGTGAGCTATACAAGATGGGAGGTGAGGTGCAGAACCCTGTATATTGTCTGCTTTATACTTTATGTATTGACCCCGTATACAGATAAAATAAATGACTTGTAATATTAATTTGGCATGTTTTAAATGATAAAAAGTCAAAGGTGAAGTGTTGTTTTTGTTGTTGAGGATGATTTATTATGTTCATTGATCAGTCAAAGAACTTTCATACAACACATTCAAAACGCGTGGTCGTAGTGGTACCACCGTTTTGCCTCCTTGGTTATTGTGCATTTTTTTTTGTAGATACAGTTTAAAACCGATTGAAATTTTACTTTTCACAACCAACAACCCCATACTACTTTCATTTTTATAGGTGTCCTTTATGAAAATCCTTAATGCTGGATTGTATGAGGATAGTTAATTAACCAGCCAACTTTGACTGTGACTGTTAAATGACATTGGCATGCATTATTTAGTCACAATCAAAATTGCATGATTAGGAAATTAAAAATTAGTCAAACTTGGTTAACGAGACTGTGAGCTATAAGTGCTGAATTATGAATATTTTAGGTGAGTTAATTTTTTTTCCGAGTGCCTGTCCGTACGCCGGATGCACTTAGGCCAGATTTGGCCTATTGTGCTCACCCTGTTTGGTTGTTACACCCACTCCGTGATCCCAGTTCATTGCACTAGTTTGTGTAGGTCAACTGGGGAGAGGGTAAGGATGTCCTCTGGTTCCAGTTTTTGTTGCCCGAGTATTTGTTGCCTCTTTCGATCTAGTAACTCGCAATGGCAAACTATGCGCTGTACAGTTTCTCTATCTTGTCCGCATAGTCTGCAGTCAAGGTCTCCATTGCACAATTGCATTCTGTGCAGATGGTTCTTGACAGCCATGTGTCCTGTTAGAATTCCTGTAATGGTTCTCAGCTGGTTCATATTCATTTGAAGCAGCTGTTTCGTAAGTCTTGGGTCTGGGTTCCCAATGAAGCTTTTGCTATGAGCTAATCCCTGTCTGTTACTCCAGTGGTTTTTGTGCTCATTCCTGATCCATCGCTTTATAGCATCTCGTGCCGTGCATCTTGGCACTCCGAGTGCCGGTTCTGGACCAATGAATGTGTTTTCAGGGCCTTTTCTCGCGAGTTTAACGGCTTTTCGTTTCCTGTAATACCTTCGTGGCCTGGTACCCACTGCAGTATTACTTTGTTCGCTGTTGCCAGGGCCTTTTAGTTCCTCTTGGAATTCCCACACCAGTCTTGAGGTTACCTTGTTGAATATTAGCTCTCTAAGGGCTGCCTGACTGTCAGAATATATATGGATCCGCTTATTGAGGTAAGCCTTCCTATTGTTTTCGTATGTGAGTCAATGATTCAGTTGATTCCTATGGCAAGCCGCCACTATTATACCTACGATTCCTAAAATTATACCAGTCCATGTAATATAAAAGCATGCCGCTAATAATACTTAAATTCCTGTTATTCTCGCGCTAATTATCTTGTTGCATATTAGCTAGGGTTGCCATCCGTCCGGGTTTCCCCGGATTTGTCCTAGTTTGGAGGGTGTCCAGGGAGCGTCCGGGCGGAGTTTTCTTTACAGTCCGGGTTGTCACCACTTGCCGTTTACCGACAGTTACGAAACGACGCTATACAGGGTGTTCCTTAATGACGTGCTAATATTTTAGGGTGTGATTCCTCAAGTCATTTAATGAAGAAAAGTTCATATAAACATATGTCCTAAATGACTAAAAGGTTAATGGATTTTGTAAAAAAAAGGTTCTATGACAAAAGTATTGTAATTATTAGGTTAATTAGTTACCACAAATTACTTCATGTCGTTTGAAAATAGTATTCTCTGTTGATTATTCTAAAAAAATCACAATATTCTAAAAGAACCTATACCAAGTTATTTGTAATAAATTTAATTGGGAACCGAGAGAGCTAAAATTTGCCTTGTTAAACTGCTCTTCTTCTTGGCCAGATTTACAAAAAAAACTAAACAAATTTTGAGTTTTTTTCACCAATGGAAAATTGGTTTTTTTGTAGCTGCGGGAAAGTTATTTTCATGCAAAAAAATCGAAGAAAATGATTTTCCAATTAAAACCATAAAAATTTAAATTAGAAGGGCGGGGCGAAAGCATGCCTATTAATGAAGGTGGTAATTTCCAACAATTTTTATAACACAAAATTTTGCATTATCAATGTTAATAATAATAAATAGTAGAGCTAATTTAATTATCTTAATTAAGAACGGTGTGCCTGAGGAGAAAAACGCAAGATACTATTTTTATGCAGAATTGACCAGTCTAATCAGAAATAATATCCACATAGAAAAATGTCAGTGGCGTACCATTTTTTTTATAAAAAATATCAGAGGACATGTTTGCAGGGACGCCACTGGTGGAACAAAAAAACAACTTTTATAACTAAAATCAATGGTTTTATATCCTATTAGCACATGCCAAAATTGAAAATATTATCTAAAGTACTTTCGGAGATATTACAAAAAACGCATTAAAAAAAAATAATTCAACACCCTGTAACAAAAAATTTAAGCCGTTTAGGACATATGTTTATATGAACTTTTCTTCATAAAATGACTTGAGGAATCACACTCTAAAATATTAGCACGTCATTAAGGAACACCCTGTATACTCTCCTCCACGGTATATTCTATAAAATAATAGTTTATGAAGATGTTAAACTAGAATTTCAATTTATTATGTTAGTGTAAGATGAAAATTTTCTAGCAGAAATATCCGGGGTTAAAGCTAAAAAATCCGGGGTTTTCGAGCTTCTTGTCCTAGTTTAATGATTTTACAGATGGTAACCCTTATATTAACGCTCTAAGGGCTGCCTGAATGTCAGAATATATATGGATCCGCTTATTGAGGTAAGCCTTCCTGTTGTTTTCGTATGTGAGTCAATGATTCAGTTGATTTCTATGGCAAGGCGCCACTATTATATCTACGATTCCTAAAATTATACCAGTCCATGTAATATAAAAGCATGCCGCTAATAATACTTAAATTCCTGTAATACTCGCGCTAATTACCGTGTTGCTATTGACATTGAAATATACTTACGTATTTACATGCATACGTATATTATCACACTTATGTCTCCCTATCGCGAGACTCGCCTTATATAAGAATCATGCGATTAACATTATTATGTAGAAATAAAAAGTTATACAAAAAATATGTGTATAGGAAGTAGAATAGTTGCATTTGCAAATTTATTGCTACTTTTATCAGTCAGGACGTTATCACATTATAATTTTTTTATGTTAATATCGAATTCATTTACAAACAAAAAACCATTGTTAAAACTTCACATAAATTACAGCTAAAAATAATGATTACAAAAAAGGTTATTGTCGTATATTCGGAGGACTTACGTTGGTTTTTAAGGTGCTTGCCATGCCTCCACTTTCAATTTCAGTCAGTCAGCACCAAAATATTTTTCGAAATCGTTCACACAAAACCGGAAAAATTTGCAACGAGTTGGCTAATATAACTAACTAAAACCAACTGCTCGGACACAGAAAAATCACTCAAAGCACAGCGTATTATTTATAGAGTTTCCGGGTCAAAACGTTTTCACCTTTTAGCCATTAGATTATGGAGTTATCTCGGAAAAGATTAATCAGAATTTACCACTAAAAGCTTGATTTTATGACGATTTATGAATGAGTTTAATAAAATTTTTTAAGTCGGAATAAAACCGAATCCTTTCGTTGCCGTAAACCATAATTTTATAGTTTTATGGGCAATAACAAATAAACTTTTATGTTCTGTTATTTGTGATTAAAAACGCTGTTATCAAAGTGTGCACAAGCAATGTAATTATGTGGATAGGTTTTGCTATTGCAAAATGTATATTTTAGATCTGGGAAGCGTAATCCAAATTATATACATCGCTGCACATAGTGACGTATTTTACTATAAATACCGCAGAGTAGCACAGGCAACCCAAAATACAACTGGATATAATAATATGAATAGGACATGATAATATATTTTTACTACTCCTATTTTAGTAAAAATTGTTTTATGTACAGTTCACTTTATAAGTAAAGAATAAAAACGCCCAACTGTGCGTACTATAGTCTATTTCAGAAAGGTGTAGCGAGTAATAAATGAAGCTCGAAGGTATGCAAAGGGACTACAGAGTGACTCAACGAATATTTAAGCCTCTGTCATAATTTGGCATTGATTTTATTATAAAATTCTTTATTTTCATCAAGTGCAGGTAGTACCACCCGGGTTTGGGTCAATTTATGGGGTTTGCCTATTGGTATCCATTTCCAAACACTGAAAATGGTGTGACAAAGGCGTGCAATATGTACATAGTATTAGGTACACTTATTTTTTATTAAACATTAGGTATACCAAAAATACAAAATACAAAAAATACATTATACAAATCTTAAATTATAAAAAATCATAATATTTCTTGTCATCAGAGGAACTGTCATTTCCTCTTGTCGTTATAATTAACGGGTCAACGGTCCGATCGATCAGGTGGTTAAGATCCCACATTTTCTCCTCTTCTTTAATGACATGATGGACTGTTTTTCGCCAGTTCTCTGGTGTCACTTCCTTAATGGCTTTATCAAACAGTAGCTAAACGTCTTTCATTTTAAATGTCGTGTTGTGTCTTGCTACAAATCCTTTCACTTGAGCCCATATAAGTTCTATAGGATTTAGTTCACAAGGATATGGCGGTGTGCACACAGTTACACTATGTTTTTCAGCTAAATCTTCCACGCATATTTCATAAAACGATGTTTGTATAAATTGGTACATAGGTATCTTCTTTTTTTTTCTTTGGTTAGTTATTAAATAATATAATGCACAAAATTTACCTGCGCCTATGGCCAATACCGAAATTGAGCCGAACTTTTATAACTAAAATCAATGGTTTTATATCCTATTAGCACATGCCAAAATTGAAAATATTATCTAAAGTACTTTCGGAGATATTACAAAAAACGCATTAAAAAAAAATAATTCAACACCCTGTAACAAAAAATTTAAGCCGTTTAGGACATATGTTTATATGAACTTTTCTTCATAAAATGACTTGAGGAATCACACTCTAAAATATTAGCACGTCATTAAGGAACACCCTGTATACTCTCCTCCACGGTATATTCTATAAAATAATAGTTTATGAAGATGTTAAACTAGAATTTCAATTTATTATGTTAGTGTAAGATGAAAATTTTCTAGCAGAAATATCCGGGGTTAAAGCTAAAAAATCCGGGGTTTTCGAGCTTCTTGTCCTAGTTTAATGATTTTACAGATGGTAACCCTTATATTAACGCTCTAAGGGCTGCCTGAATGTCAGAATATATATGGATCCGCTTATTGAGGTAAGCCTTCCTGTTGTTTTCGTATGTGAGTCAATGATTCAGTTGATTTCTATGGCAAGGCGCCACTATTATATCTACGATTCCTAAAATTATACCAGTCCATGTAATATAAAAGCATGCCGCTAATAATACTTAAATTCCTGTAATACTCGCGCTAATTACCGTGTTGCTATTGACATTGAAATATACTTACGTATTTACATGCATACGTATATTATCACACTTATGTCTCCCTATCGCGAGACTCGCCTTATATAAGAATCATGCGATTAACATTATTATGTAGAAATAAAAAGTTATACAAAAAATATGTGTATAGGAAGTAGAATAGTTGCATTTGCAAATTTATTGCTACTTTTATCAGTCAGGACGTTATCACATTATAATTTTTTTATGTTAATATCGAATTCATTTACAAACAAAAAACCATTGTTAAAACTTCACATAAATTACAGCTAAAAATAATGATTACAAAAAAGGTTATTGTCGTATATTCGGAGGACTTACGTTGGTTTTTAAGGTGCTTGCCATGCCTCCACTTTCAATTTCAGTCAGTCAGCACCAAAATATTTTTCGAAATCGTTCACACAAAACCGGAAAAATTTGCAACGAGTTGGCTAATATAACTAACTAAAACCAACTGCTCGGACACAGAAAAATCACTCAAAGCACAGCGTATTATTTATAGAGTTTCCGGGTCAAAACGTTTTCACCTTTTAGCCATTAGATTATGGAGTTATCTCGGAAAAGATTAATCAGAATTTACCACTAAAAGCTTGATTTTATGACGATTTATGAATGAGTTTAATAAAATTTTTTAAGTCGGAATAAAACCGAATCCTTTCGTTGCCGTAAACCATAATTTTATAGTTTTATGGGCAATAACAAATAAACTTTTATGTTCTGTTATTTGTGATTAAAAACGCTGTTATCAAAGTGTGCACAAGCAATGTAATTATGTGGATAGGTTTTGCTATTGCAAAATGTATATTTTAGATCTGGGAAGCGTAATCCAAATTATATACATCGCTGCACATAGTGACGTATTTTACTATAAATACCGCAGAGTAGCACAGGCAACCCAAAATACAACTGGATATAATAATATGAATAGGACATGATAATATATTTTTACTACTCCTATTTTAGTAAAAATTGTTTTATGTACAGTTCACTTTATAAGTAAAGAATAAAAACGCCCAACTGTGCGTACTATAGTCTATTTCAGAAAGGTGTAGCGAGTAATAAATGAAGCTCGAAGGTATGCAAAGGGACTACAGAGTGACTCAACGAATATTTAAGCCTCTGTCATAATTTGGCATTGATTTTATTATAAAATTCTTTATTTTCATCAAGTGCAGGTAGTACCACCCGGGTTTGGGTCAATTTATGGGGTTTGCCTATTGGTATCCATTTCCAAACACTGAAAATGGTGTGACAAAGGCGTGCAATATGTACATAGTATTAGGTACACTTATTTTTTATTAAACATTAGGTATACCAAAAATACAAAATACAAAAAATACATTATACAAATCTTAAATTATAAAAAATCATAATATTTCTTGTCATCAGAGGAACTGTCATTTCCTCTTGTCGTTATAATTAACGGGTCAACGGTCCGATCGATCAGGTGGTTAAGATCCCACATTTTCTCCTCTTCTTTAATGACATGATGGACTGTTTTTCGCCAGTTCTCTGGTGTCACTTCCTTAATGGCTTTATCAAACAGTAGCTAAACGTCTTTCATTTTAAATGTCGTGTTGTGTCTTGCTACAAATCCTTTCACTTGAGCCCATATAAGTTCTATAGGATTTAGTTCACAAGGATATGGCGGTGTGCACACAGTTACACTATGTTTTTCAGCTAAATCTTCCACGCATATTTCATAAAACGATGTTTGTATAAATTGGTACATAGGTATCTTCTTTTTTTTTCTTTGGTTAGTTATTAAATAATATAATGCACAAAATTTACCTGCGCCTATGGCCAATACCGAAATTGAGCCGAACTGGACGGAATTTCCCATTTTATTACTCTACACCTTTCTGAAATAGACTATATAGTGGACCATACTGAGGTTATTATTTTTAAGATTAAATAATTTAAGATATGGGGGCAACATATTTCCTTGATCTTAGAATATGTCTCTACATGATTTGCACCTATAAAATGTGTCTATAATAATCAGTAAACTTGCTTAAAATAAACACAAAAAAATAAATTATATTTACTCTTAGATACAAAACTTACTCTATATTTAAAAATATAAAATATACATACAGTTTAGTAAATGCTTCTTATTCTACACTTATTTAATAAAAAGTATTGAAAACGCCATCACTAGACAAGCTGCTGCAACCCATGGTGACTTCCGCTCTCCTATCCTCGCACATTTCCAACAGGTCTTTAAAAAACTAGAAACGAAATGTACATAAAAATCTATTTTATAGTATCATTAAGAACCTGAAGACATATTTCACACTGGTAAAATATAATTATAAACCATGAAAAAATAGGACTCAGTACTTAATGTCTAACTTCCTAAACAAGGCACAGTCATGTTTCATCCGGCAAGGAAATGTCAATTATCAAAATAATGTGTAGGTTAAACTTAAGGTCCTGTAAATTAATAAATAAACACTTACCCAGTCCTGCTTTTATCCAGAATTTTTGGGAAGAATGATTTTAGGTAAGCACAAGTACAAATCACCAGCAAAACAACGGTCAGTAAGCTTTGCAAATTGAATATAGCAGACTGAAAATATAGGAGAACTGTAATTATATGTGTTGTTTGGGTTTATTGTGTACTTACCATTTTGAATTATTTTAAAATAATTAAAAACAATTTAAAAACTTAACATTTTTTCAAATAAAAGTTAGGTTAGGTAGGTGATCTGTCACGATGACGTTGAGAAGCTTGACGAGTCAACCCACACCACAGAAGAAAAAAGGGCAAACTCTTACTACAAAATTTGTCTTTACTACGCGCATAATGTTACGGCACATTTAATCATCAGCTGTTATTTTAAGGTTAGGGTTGAATTGACTTTTAATTTAGCATTTGAAAATGTTTATAACAAATATCTTGTTAAAAAGAGTAAAGAGCAAGTAAGTTTATGGACATAATTGTCCTAAATTATCATTTTAATCAACAATATAATTTTAGAGATATAATGGTCCAGCTCGAAAGCTTAGTAAGTGGCCACACATTTAACAAAATCAGGCCGAGGCTAGGTGACAAACTGGAAGTGATCCGTTTTGATCCTTACAGTAAGTATTTTATAAACGGATAAACCTTTTTTAGTAGATTATCATAGTTGAGAATTTGTATGATAGCAGAGGTAATAAACACTAAGATACCTAATGCACAAGCATTACTTCCTTAAGATGCTGTTTAATTAACAGTATTTTACTCTAATCGTATGGGGGATTACTCATAGTTGTGGAGGGTAATAAGTGGTCAATGTTCACTAGTGAATGTTTTTATGAGAATAGAGATATTAATATTTTTGAAATAATGAGAAAACTTACAATAAAACCCACTAATTTTACTCTATGCTATGCCTACTCAATTAGAAATTGAAAAAAGTTAAACAAATACATTTCAATTTAACTACATATTAGTTATATAGGATTGACGGGTTTCATGTAGATATATTCATAAATATTTTTATTTCCAGTTCAAAAAGAATGTGTATACAGAGAGAAGAAGAAAATACGAAGCATGTAAAAAACCTGTAACCAATTAATTTTGTAATATAGTATATTTAAGTAAGATTTTTTTGTTTCTTTTACATTTAGTTTCAATATAATATAGGCTCTCAGTTCCCTTCTTTTTGAGGATTTGAGGACAAAATATTTTCACGACTAAAAAATCTAGTATTAATAGTACATTTTATTAAATCAAATAATAATGGTACATTTCATTTTAAATAAGTACACACATAAAATCAACAAGAACATTTTATTGTTAAAACTACTTGTGTCTTGTACACTTAACCAAACTAAATATATTGTAAGTAAGTTTTGATTTCTTAAATTATCAGCAATTAGTACATGGCTTTTAAAGAGATATACAAAAGGAAATCAAATATATCAATCATATTATAAAAAATGCTTTACGCCAAATATTGCAGTATATATCAGAGCTAGGTAAAAACCACAAAAAAATATTTAAGAATTCCATTAACAAAACTGATTTTACAAAAATTTAAATCAAAACAGCTAAAGTTATCATAATTATACATAGGCGTAGTTAGACGGTCAACACTGGGGGTGCTGAAGTCCTAAAAAAACTTCTTAACTAAGATGGATGAGCGACAATAACTTGACGACGGAAATTGAGAGGAGTGTGGGTACTGTGTACATGTATATTTAAAAAATTTTAAGGTTTCGTCATCAAATAACACATCAATATTTAAAATTCACCCTTTTTACCCATTACGGTCCTGGCAATTATTTTTAGAATTAAATATTAAAATTGCATTACAGGTAGTGAGACGTATGGTTTAAGCCATTATTTTAATAAAATTAGTCAGCCAGTCAAGGTCAAATATTTCAGCAGGTCAATCAAACGCATAGTTTTTAAAGCATGGGAAGTAATTATATTTTTTATTAATGTTTTTATATTATATCTTATCATAACACTTACTTTAATTTGTATAATTTTGTCCTGAGGCCTCAAAATATTTTAAAATAGAAAAATGGACAGTCATGAATGAAAAAGAGGTACCTACATAGCAGTAGAGTGAAGTGAAGAAACAAAAATTAGAAGGTTCTTGGGCAAAACTTTAAGACTCAATAATACATCTAAAAAAAATAGTGAAATCATAAAGAAAAATGAAAACATTTAATAACATGGTAATTTAATACACACCTCGATACACACTAATCAACATTAATATTTCTTTTTCATTGTAATAATAATTGTATCGTATTTTATTTATAGGTTTTTAACTAAAAAATCCTAAAACTATAAAAAAGACTAACATTTTTTAAAATAATTTACAGGGCCGTAAGGAAATAAATTGATAATTTTAAATGTATTATTTGATGACGAAACATTAAAATTTTTAAAATATTTTAATTGTATTAGATTTCTAAAGCCTATAAGTCCGTAAAACTGTAATAAAAAATCCAGGTTCGTAAAATTGACTTGATGGTGGTATCCAAAGAACAAAACGTCGCATTTAAAAATTGAAAAGGCTATGTCGTGGATCATAAAAAACGGCTATGAAAAAGTGTTTCTTGTTTTTTTCCAAAGTCAAAAATACGGGCGCAAAAAATTAAAAACCAAAATTGAAAATTTCGGTTTTTTTCTCCGAAGGCATTCGAAATATTTAGAAGTGTCTTTTGCCAAATTATTAAGTCCCAAAATACGCAACGTTGCCGCAATTTAACCATCTTCGTATCTCTTACCGTTTTCAAGATCCCCACGCACGCACGCGAATTTGTAGCACCCTGTATATTGTAAATGTAAATTTTTTTTGGGGGTGCTAATTTAGATTTCGGGGGTGCTTAGCACCCCCAAGTACCCCCTAACTACGCCTATATAATTATACCAAGCCTTAAAACCAATTAAATATGTTGAAGCACTTTAAATGTGCTAGAAACCCTTTAAATGAGCTTGAAACAATTTAAACGTGCTTGAAGCCCTTTCAAAGAGCACATTTACTAAAAAACATTTATAAAAATTATTGAATTATGAATCTTCAGGCACAGGCAAACATTAAATTAAGCTTGATGGCCGTTATTATGATTCACACTTATCAATGAAACCATAATTGAAAGATTCACCTGGATAATACACAAGCCCAACTAGCATTTTTAGGACTTATGACTAAATATGAACTAAATCTGACGTCAGGGTTGGTGCAACTTTTGGTAATACAGTTACTTAAGATGTCAAGTTAGTATTTATCGGCTAAACTACGTCGTGTAGACGTCACCGAGTTTCTTTCGGATTGAGGTCGCAAATAGTCATTAACTATTACGTCGTTTAAACGTAATAATCTGAGTCTTAATAGCTGAGGTAGTATCTGTGATGCAAAAAGTAGTCACACAGACGTCGCACTATGACTCATTTCTGAAGGTCCTTGAGGGACTACATTTATCGTCGGCCGGACGTAAAAATATTACTAAGAGTATACAGAAAGTAATTTTCCTGACTTGAAGTAATAATGAGTTGAAAGTTTTGCACTTTCACTACTTATGCACGTTTTAAGTAATCCGTAATTTAACTAAATCTGTCTACATTATTTGTGTTCGACTAATTCTTCTCTAAAGCGTGCTTTAAACCCTTTTAACTCGGTGATTCCGCCATATTTTGACGGGAGCCAATTTTAAGGTTTCGTTTTTCACAAGATAATTTCGGAAAACATAAAACCAAATACTGGAAACTGCCCCTATTTGATCTATAATAATCTACTTTACGTATTCTGAGTGTTTAGATGATATACTAATATGTAAGTTTTCTCCTTTATCAAAGATATTTTTTTTATATTTCTATTATTAGTTCTTTTTTCATCAATTGAAGAGCGCTTAGTTTTTAAGGCTCTATATTGCCAAATTTTAACAATACAGTGCCTTTCGTTTCAATTTTAAGCTATCGAAACATTCTAACATAAGTTTATTCTAGTAAGAGTAAGCTCTTATAGCAGCCATTACTTATATTTTATGAAAGAACCCACAAAATAATTGTTAGTGATCTAGTATGTTTTCCCGTGCAGAAGTCAAATAAAGATATTTTTAAAACTTCCCGACATTTTAGGTGCAGGATAAGTTACTTATAATGTGCAGAAGTCATATGCTGACGTCCTTACAACCCTTATTTTGTTCACCAAAATGGTGCAAATTCGAGTCTTCTCGACGTAAGTTTCAACGTCAGGTTGAAAAATATAACGTCGGTACGACGTAAAAATGCTAGTTGGGAGTACTTACTCCGAACGAACGAAGTAGAAATGACTTTGCATGTAAGTACTGAAATTGAGTCTGAAGCAATTTAAAGAGAAATCAAGCACCCAAAAATATGCTTGAAGTTCTTAAATAATGTTCACTTACACACCTGGCAATGATAAAAATAATTTTATTACAAAGCTTCAATCAGACCTAGAGGTTTGTAATTTATAGTTAGGTAATTAGAATCCATGTTATCTAACAACATTTTTCTTTTGTAAATAGATATACAGGGCGTTATGGAATTGACTCATTATATTTAAGCGCGTAAATCTTGAGGCGATGGACCGGGTAATTACTGCGGTTATACCCTTGGTTAACCTTGAATTTGCTCTTTAAATTATTTCGTAACACGGCACAAGAAACGCTTAAACCATATCCTTCTCCATGAAGACAAGGAAAATAGTTATAGTCGGATCTGGTCTTATCGTGCGGGTCATACGATTCAAGAAAGATATACTCTCAGTTTTTGTTTTCTTTACTTGCGTTTAATTTTACCCTCTAAATAAAATTCGTAAGATAAATGAGACAGACTTATTCCATTTTGACATGAAAAAAAAAGGATACGTATTTACTTTCCAGCGATTCTAAAAAGCTTATAATAGCACCAGCTACGTTTTATTTTAAATATGCCAGTTTTGTGACTTTGACAGTTTTTGTGACAAAATGAAACAATTTTCTGGGTTTTTGCATCCCCAATCAAAAAAAATGGTACTTAATCTGATAAACTATTTCGAAAATGAAAGAAAAATATTCAGGAATCAGTAGCCAAAGCACTGGGAATTAGTTTAAGGACTGTGCAGAAAATTATGCATGAAACAAAACATAACATAATACCCAAGAATACTAAAAAGTGTAAACCAAGAAAGCCAAAGACTGAGGATGTAAACGAAAATATTAAAATTGGAGTTCGAAATGTGATTTACGATTTATACAAATCAAAAACCAATGTAACTCTTCCAGTTTTACAAAAAAACATTAAAAATTCGGGGTATTTTGGAAATTGGACTTGAAGCGTTATCAAAATTAATAAAAAATTTAGGTTTTCGCTATAAAAAAAGACTGTAACCGAAGATTTTTATGTGAGCAGCCACAGATAGTGAGTCAGCGTGTTCAGTTATTAAAAAAATATACGGACAATTAGAAATCGAAATTTAGAAAAGTGGTATTTTTAGACGAAACGTGGATATTTTCGAATGGAAGTGGTTCAAAATCTTGGCAAGATGAGTCTGTAAAAAGTGTTAAAAGGAAAAAGGGGTGCGGTACGGGAAAGCGTTTTATTATTTTGCATGCCGGTTCTGCAACAGGATATGTTGCAGGTGCGAGTTTAGTTTTTTCTTCAACATCAAAAAGTGCTGACTCCCCTGTACATAATTTTTACAAAACTAATAATATTAGGTATATGTGGCTATCTTCGCGATAGCTAAAATAATGAAACTATTTTTCCTTCCTTCGGTATATTTGTAAATAATCTCACAGCATTTTGATAGCATCTGTGTTGTCCGATTTGACGCATATGATCAGTGACCTTTGGACCCGCACGTTAAGACCAGATCTGACTATATCCCTTTTCTACTCTTTAAACATCGAGAACGTCATGATAATCACAGTCGCTACAAGGTCAGTGGTACTTGAATAAAGACTGTAAGCAGTGTAAAACTATTTTTTATTCCTCTAAACCGTCCTTCTGGTAAACTTTTAGTTGTGTGTCAGCGTAAGTGTTGTTTTAAGTTTAAACCATATATTAGATTTATAACGATTTGTTTATTCATTAGGGTTGTACATTTTGCGCCAGTTTAGGATTATTGAGGCGGGCTTAATGTGTCTACTTGTAATGAGTCACTTTTATAACACCCTGTATAATGCTGTAAAATTAGATACAGAATCGTGCTAGCGTTGGTTGGATATATGTATGTAGTTAAGCTATCGGATTGAACAAGTTCTAAGCAAAATGAACAACAGAAGCAAAATTATGTTTGATTTGGATAATACTTGTATAAAACGATGACCTTCATTCACTTGAAAAATGAACGACGGTTATTTTCTATGGGATCCTACTTATTGACAACAAAATCATGGCAGTTATATTCTGTTCAAACAGGACGTTTTACACCTCCAAAAAGTCCATTGTCAATCCTGTCATATTTGTTATAACAAATACATTTCTTGAAGAAATAGTGCATGCGAGAGTGGTAAATAAATGAGACTTTAAGTCATCCTAGACTAATATATTAAGTTTATGTTGTTTAAATTGAGAATTTTGTAGGTTTCACATGTTTAATAAGAGATATACAGAAATGTAAGAAAGAAAATGGTAATACTTGCCTTAATAGAGCTTTAAGGTTGAATATAACAGGGTTTCACTAGAGTGTTTTATACTGGCAAAATATCAGCAACGGCCTGTTTTCTAGTGGAAAAACTCTTAATAACATTTACCTGGATAAAATCAACAAGATGGTTTTTCAGCGACAAAATTTTGATAGGTGACAGGTAAAGACTATTGTTAGTCTGACAAATGTCATCCTGGTTTGAAAAAGACAAAATAAGCAATTTAAACGAAAATGCAAGGTTTGGGTGCCAATCTACCCAAGAAATTAAAAAATCGATAGCTGAAAATATTCCACTTAACACACGGAAGTCGAAGAACTCAATTTGGGCACAGCTCTCAGAGTTTCTAATGGTAAGAAATAAACTGTTTCTAATGGTAAGAAATAAACTGTTTCTAATGGTAAGAAATAAACTGAAAAATGTACTACTGTGATGGAATGAAAATCCTCGAAGATTACGCCTTTAATATGAAGGGTAATGGCGAAGACTATAAAGAATCTTCTGTAAAGGCTATATGGAATACAGCAAAAATTATTTAAGAAATGTATTTTACAGAATACGGAATAACTATTGATTCTTTTACGGATATTTCCTTTAAAAATGCTCGAATGGCAAGAGACAAAGAGAAAGCAGCTCCAAAGTTGTCAGAAAAAGAGGAAAGTAAGTTCAAAAGCATTATCTACCAAAGATCTACTAACAATAATGCAAAACTACAATGAAGGAACCCCCGATGAATGATTTTATTTGGACTTTATTTTATTTAGTTCTAAGTTTTTCAGCTTTGTCAACAAGAGTATAAACTCTTATGATTAATAAAGCATATTTTGAATTTGAAGCATACATTTTTTTTTTCATCTCTGCTGAGAGGCTGTAAATTGCAAAATTCGATATTTTCAAACGGAGTTTGATACCATGGGAGAATTTACCGGAGGAATTGATAATAAAAGCATATTTTCCAAGACAGCTCAAAAGGATTGGCAAACAGCAAATGCTTGGTAAGAAATGCATCAAACAAATACCTTATGCCCTGTAAAATTATTGGAAAAAAAGAGGACGAAACATTTCCACAGACGGACTATTTCTCTCCGTTCATCCAAACTGGCAGAAGGGATGTTGGTTCAAAAATACTCCACTAGGAATAAATACAGTATCTAAGTGGGCCAAAACTTCAGTGGAAAGAATTGGAATTGATAAGCAGAAGCATAAAATAACAAATCATTCCCATTCCGTCGTGTCTGCCCTATTTAAACAAGGTGTTGGGGAGCAATAGTTCATTAAGTTAACAGGCCACTCAAACGCAAATTCCCTGAACCATATCTACAACTAGATCTTAATCATCATCTGAAGCTCATCGAAAATATCAGAACAACAAATGAAGCATGTCCTGGACCTTCAACTTCTCAAATGCAAGTCAATCATACCCAAAACCATGCTTTGATAGAAAAGAATGAACATACTATTATTTATAACAACTGTACGCGTAATAAATAAAGTAAGTTTCTTCTAGCTTGCTAAATAAACAGTTTTTTAAAAAAAAATTCTGGTGAAATAGTCTTGTCGAATATCAAAAAAATTTTTGTATCGGCAACATTTTCTCTTGGTTTTATTCAATTTTGTTGCTTTTTGATAATTTTACCAATGAAATTTCATTCGCGAAATTGCCAAGCAACAAACTTTCACACCAGTCGAAAATTTTACCGGCAAAATTTTCTCTCTTATGATATTATATACGAAAAAATTATCTTTTTAATGTTTAACGCTTTTCGTTAACCTTGAAGCTCTAGTAAGATAATTATTAACATTTCCTTCACTTTTCTTACATTTCTGTATATTTCCTGATGATGGATGCTGCTTTATTCGAAACATGTAAAGAAAGACTTAAGGTATCATATTTATTAATATTCAAAAATAATTCTGTTCCCAGAGGTTTATCCACAATTTGCACCAAAGTTTTAAAACGCACCTGTTTAACCATTTATTTTATTCTGAAAGATCACATACGCATGTATCTCAAACCTCTGTGATATGTAGATATACTATACAGTCTGTTTTTAATTGGTCACTTAAAATTCAGGATCTCTTAGCTTATTTTATGGCTAGAATATTAATAATGTATAATATAATCGGCTTCATTCCTACTGAATAAAATGCCAAAATATTTTACCACAACTTATTTAAAGGATCCCCCAGACCAACGCGGTGCGGCGTCGGTGCCTTAAGGCACCGAGCGGGCACCGCTTTCCTTCGTTTTTGGCTATCCACACCGGCGCGCTGCGATTTCTATTGTTTCGTGATTATAACCTGCAAAAATGTGTCAAAACAACACTGGAAGTCAGCACAACAATTGAACATATAACACAAAACACTTGGCTGATGAACGGCGACAAGAGTAGCAGACGTCGTTGTCAAAATAAATCGCTGTCACAGCGGAAAACGCGAGTTCGACACCGCAGCGGTGTGGGTAGCGCCATTTACTACTGTGTTCTGTGACACCGCGGCGAAACAGTCACCGCAATACCACGTTGGTCTGGGGGACCCTTAAACCGGTCTTTTAAGCCATCATTTTGTAAACACACTGTATGTGATGGAAACAGAATCATCCCGCCAACTTTTAAGAAGTGGTAGATTTTTTACCATTTCTACGCCCACAATTAATGCCTTCTTCTACTCGCTATCACTACTTAAGGTACTTTCCGAGATGCCACTACTGTTACAATCCATATATCATAGGGCTTTCCTGTGATACTCAGGCGTCGCGTTACCATAGTCCTGCAGACTAAATAATTGGGCCAAATTTTTGATCAGATACTTTAGGAAGTCTTGTATATTTTGAAGAAGCAGCTGGATACTGCGTTCATCTAGCGGAGTATAGGCTAGCATTGATCCTAACCTAAAAATTAAATGTGGTGTTTGTTTTATCTGGTCACATTGAAATGGGCTCTTTCACTATTTTCAAATTTAAATTGAACCAAATTTAAAATATCCAAATACGCACAATTATGACGTAGGTATGATAAAATAACGCGCTTCACTGCTAATGTTTGGTCAGTGTTTTTGTTTACGTCTGAATTATTGCGGAATTTTGATTTATTTTTGTTAAAAAACCTAGTCTTTTAATTTATTTTATTGGATCATTTATTCATTTATTTCAAAGCATCAACAACAAAAGCCAATTACCGACACGCAACTTAAACTAATAGCCAGGCCACAATACAAAGTCATAAAAAACAAAAACAATTAGCTCAGCAAAGTATGTATAACACAGAAGTTATAAAATAGGATATACCGGGTGTTGCATCGTCGAGAGGGACATAGAAAATCCCATGTAATTTTAAATGGGGTCAATTTTATTATTGGCTTCCCTAATTATTTTAGAGAAAAATTCTATTTAGGTTTATTAAAGAGCACTAAAACCCACATTCAAAAGAATAACTTTAGATATTTTTGATGAGCCCGTTTACGGGTTATCGCCGATTTCTTTTTAACTATTTCTCCTTTTTATGGCCCCGTATTTGCGGGCACCAGTCAAGGTAAAAGATGACTGTCAAATAAAGTTGTCATTTTGAAATGTGTGCTTTATTGTTATAAAAACTCGTACATCGAAAATATTAAAGGTGTATTTATGAGTACAAATTAATCTGAATAAAACTAAAATAAAGTATCCAATTACAAGATTAATTATGACATTTTACATGTTTCACTATTTTACTAATTAATAGGTAGGTACTATTAAATTGTTAGAACTTAAGGATTTAAGATGTTCAAATATTCCTCCATTGACTGCTAGACAATAACCGAGGCGATCATAAAATTCTCTTCTTACATTTGCTAGTTGGTAAACTAAAATTCTATTTCATTCGGCAGAAATAGCATTTATTAACTCGTCTAGATTTGGGTATTTTTTATCTTTGTATATCCTGTTTTTTAAATGGCCCCAGAGAAAGAAATCATTTGGCGATAAATCAGGAGACCTGGCTGGCCAATTTACTGTATGATTTAAGCCAATAACATTTCCATTAAAAGCACGGTTTAAATATTCCTGGACAGCCAGGGTACTATGTGCCGGGCAGCCATCCATTTGGTACCAAACTTCCCGATTTTCCCTGGCGGCATCATGTAAAGTAGGTAAAATATGATCTTCAAGCAGTTCCAAAAAATATTCTGCATTTAAATTTCGTGTAAGAAATAATGGTCCGATAATATTTTCTCCGAAAATCCCAGCCCAAACATTAACTTTTTGTGGATATTGCGTCCTTGTTTCGACAAACCTGTGTTGGTTTTCTTTGCTCCAATATCGATAATTTTGAACATTGGGTTCATTGTTTAAGGTAAATGTGCATTCGTCAGTGAAACAAATGTTTTTAAAAAATTCCCTATCCATGTTTGCTCTTTCAATCATACCAAAACAAAACTCCTGTCGTCGTATTTCGTCCCTATCTCTTAGCTCTTGGTGCTTTTCATATTTGTATGAATAATATTTATGTCGTTTCAAAGCTCGTAACGCTCTGGTGTGATCTAATCCTATGTCATCCTCAAGTTTCCTTGTGCTAATCTTCCCATCATTTTCTTCCACGCACAATAAAACTTGCAAGTCCCTATCATTTCTTGCATCTCTTCTTTGTTCCTGCCTTTGCAAGTCCCTATCATTTCTTGCATCTCTTCCTTGTTCCTGCCTTTCTTCACATCTGCAGTTATTTATTACAGTGCCTTTTGTCCTTTCGACTGTAGATATTGCAGGTATCGGTCTATTCGGATACAGAGCAGCAAACTATCTGACACATTTTGATAACTATTTTCTTGATAATACCATTTAATCATCAATATTTTTTCTTCAGAAGTGCAATTCATGGCTAATATTTTCGATGTACGAGTTTTTATAACAATAAAGCACACATTTTAAAATGACAACTTTATTTGACAGTCATCTTTTACCTTGACTGGTGCCCGCAAATACGGGGCCATAAAAAGGAGAAATATAAAAAGAAATCGGCGATAACCCGTAAACGGGCTCATCAAAAATATCTAAAGTTATTCTTTTGAATGTGGGTTTTAGTGCTCTTTAATAAACCTAAATAGAATTTTTCTCTAAAATAATTAGGGAAGCCAATAATTGACCCCATTTAAAATTACATGGGATTTCCTATGTCCCGCTCGACGATGCAACACCCGGTATACAACAATTCGTTTATAATTAATTTATCCTGTACTTATACGTTTTTAAGAGTTTCTCAGATTAACAAGGTCGATATTAATATCAGAAGCATACAAATTAAATAAATGACATAACAGGGGAAACTTCTGTACAGATTCGTTCGCGGAAAGGTCAGATAAAAAACGTTACGATTTCTAGAATTAAGACAATTGAAGGTAAACTGAAGCTGTTCAAGAATATCAAGACAGTCATCACCCTTAAGGATTTTAAACAGTGTACACAAGAATATCCTTATCCTTCTTTTACTTAAAGATAATCTATTAAAATTCCCAAAAGATACTCATTATCACAACCCTGAAGAGGATAAATCCCAAACTTTCTGTAATGCATGCATTTCAAGAATTTTCTCTGCACTCCCTCAATCACCTTTATCCAAAGGTTATACTGAGGAGATCAAATTATGCTGCCATATTCCAAAATTGGAATTACCAAGGTGTCAAACAAATAAAGGCTGCAATTCTTTGGGCCCTCTCAATTTTAGAAATTATATGACTGGAAAAAGATAAGGTAGTATCAAATAAGATTCCCAGATCCTTCCGCTCATCAACCCTCTTAATTTCAGCATCATTCAACATATAATCATGGACAACAATATTTTTATTAAGTGTAAACGACATACAGTCACACTTATCTACATTTAAGTTAAAACCATTTATATTACACCAACTAGCAACATTACAGAATCAATCAATCTAAATTATTGTGGAATTTTGATTTATTTCTATTTAAAATAACTATTCTTTTTATTTATTGGATCATGTATAATTGGATTGGCCGTAATGGTAATGAGCCCGTTTTCTATCAAAACTTATGTTGTTACTGACCTGACAAACAGCCTTAAAAGATGAATGGCCCCATAGATTTCCGACATGGGCTTATCTGGTAACTCTTGTAAAATATCGGCATACTGAGGCCTCTCAAATTTATAGAGAAGTTGAGTCCCTAAAGTTATATTGAAGTATTCTTTTATACCTAGAAATAAATAAAGAATTAATATACAGGGTGTTAAAAAATACTGGGCGAATGCCAGTAACTCAACCACTCAGCTACCATCATGGGTTTATTTAGTACTTACCTCTTACAGTCTCGATAGAAGCGCCCTCTTTACTTGTATTGTTTGATTTAATAGATTTTTTATATATCAAGTAGTTTTCTAAAATCTGATCAACTGTAACTTTGGCGGGTAGATTGACAAGCTTCCTTTGACGTGTGACCAGGTCCCAGTCGTCGACTAGCCAAGGTTTGAGTTCATCAGGAATTTTTATTCTAATTTCGACTTTGCTCTGGTATTGATCTTCAGATTCAACTGTAGAATCGAGTTTACCTAAAAACAAGTAAGTAAGTAATTGTTCTCGTTTACTTACTGCTTATAGAGGGTGATTCCTAAGTTGATACTTCTATTTTAGCTGTATATAGAAGGAATAAAAAATAAACAACATTTTCAAATATCTTTTTTCAAAAAACTTAAAAATAGGAGAGATACAGAAGTAAAAAATCCAAGTGCGAGCCTCATCAAAACGCGTAGCCTGCTATACTTTATGTTGTTTGCCTTATTAGTCATGCAATTTACGTCGGTGGTGAGTTATTTGGCAATCCGCTGCGGTATGTTTTTCTAAAGCAAGTTAATTTTAAATTGGTGACACGTGAAAACCAGACCTTTAACAAGCACTGATGATGGCTCAATAGGCCGAAAGCGCTCTGCTATATAATAATTGATTTATAATAATAAGTACACACAGCCACTAAAATTAATTTCGTTATTAAATTAGTCTGAATATGGGTATTGAAATAACAAAAAAATACTACGAACAACATTTATGCTATTTTGTGTACTTTAAACCAAGATATCTTGGCCGAGTACATAATATATCTTGGACATACAATGCTTCTTGCCCTTTAAACAAATTCTTTACCTGTGCTATAGATTATGATTTACCTGTAGACTTGTGGGCGACAGAATTTCTTTTAGACATTGTGGAAAAGTGGATATCTTTCTTACAAACTATGCATTTATGTAACAGAGCAAATGGTTTTGAATGTCATTACATGTCAACTTTTCAAGTTAATTGTTAAGTCGCCTTGGTAACAAACAATATAGCAGGTTTATTAGGTGTAGAATAGCAGGTGAAAAAATGATAATGTACTTTTGATAACAAAAATATTCCTCATTAAATAATTTATGCTAGAACAGCATTTTGATGGTTTTTAAATTAATACAAATTTTTTAATTGCTTATTCTAATAAGTGTGTATTATAACTTCTACTCTATTCATTTCAACTAAATTTTGCCTCAAAAAACATAGATTTACTATACTTATACAAAAAATTTTTATACAGGGTGTGTCAGTAAGGTGTCTGTCTAAAATAGCACCTTAACTATCAAAGATAGGGAAAAAGTGTAATACAAAAGTTAAAGGGTTTTTTAGGATACATAATCTAAAAATATTTTCTAATTTACAGGGTGGTCCTAAAAAGTGGTACTGAATAATAAAAAAGAAAATTAAATGGGACACCCAGTATAATTTTCTAGAATATGATTTAATGGAATAATGACATTGCAACCCTATTAAAATTTTTGAAGTGAAATGCAACGTTACCAAGTAATTAATTTTTTTCCGACATTTTAGTAATTTTAAGGGTATCGTTAAAAAATCATAGTAACCTGTGGATTAACCCTAGGTAAATATAATTTACGTTGTAAGTACTTTAAGGTACGATATATTGATTTATAATAATGTTTTTTAAATCTCTTATACAGAGCGTTCTAGAGACGCATAACGTGAAGAAAGTAGTGGCAACCTCGCGACAGGCACAGGAATTCGGCGGTTCCTTTGTGTTACCATAAAAAACCTCGCTTCACCCCTCGAAGGTTACGGCGTGCAAGAAGATCAAATCCGAAGTCAGTCGCATTGAGATTTTCAGACATTGTTGACTGTGGCAAATTTGTTTTTTAAGCCAGTCTCGGCGATTCGTTTGTTTAACAATTTGAATTGTGCTAATATTTTATAGTTTATTCATACAGGATATAACCAACGCTTTTGTAAAAGGCTTATGCCTTACTGGAATTAAGAATTTTAGTTGAAGGCTGTTATTTAAATGAAATAAATTTATTTTGGGTAAACACAGAATAAAAAGTTTCTTTTCAATAAATAATTTGTGGAAGTCTGTCCATAAATTATTGGTCCTTCGATCAAGGATGTCAAAAATCAGCATAAAAAATTGATTCATAAATCATAAAAAACAATCAACATTGTGTGAAAATGTCAATAAAAATCAGTGTGTGCACAAAAATCATAGAAAAAACAGTACAG
Source organism: Polydrusus cervinus (assembly GCA_935413205.1). Taxonomy (NCBI): domain Eukaryota; kingdom Metazoa; phylum Arthropoda; class Insecta; order Coleoptera; family Curculionidae; genus Polydrusus; species Polydrusus cervinus. The sequence continues at coordinate 19,758,293 of OW284519.1, read as the reverse complement.
TAGTGTTCAAAATCAATAAAAATCAGTGTGGTGCACAAAAGTCATAGAAAAACAGTACAGTTGTGTTTTTTAAAATCAAGACAAAAGACAGTGTCATGTGTAGTCATTTCATGTTGAACTTTGAATTTGATGTCAAAATGTGCGTATTTGTCGCAATAAACTCATTGTAAAGTGTCATGGACTTGTAAGAAAGAAAAGCCAACAAATTAAAGAAAATCGACAGGGTGAGTTCGTTCCATTTACCTTGAATCCATTCCCATATTTATAGATTTTATTTGTACGCACAGTGTTAAGTGCAGATTCTTCAAACTTTGATTTATTATATTTATTTTATTTACATAATATTATAAATACTTGCTCAAAATGTCAAATGATAAAGAGTTAAAATGTTTAAATGTAAAACGGGGTGTTATAAAGAGAAGGGTCACCTTGTTTTCTAAACATATTCAAAATTTAAATATTGAAAATTTGACCGATATTATGGCAATTGAATTGCAACAGCGTCTTGTGAATATCAAGGCTGCTATGAACGAATTCAATGATATTCAGTTAGGAATAGAAATGCTTGTAGATGAAGAAGAGCTTGATAAGCAACTTACGGAGAGAGAAGCATTTGAACAATCTCTTTATTCAGTCACATCGTTAGCTGAAAAAATACTTATTGATCATAGAAATTTGCAGATGCAAAATTTTAATGCTTCTTTGCCCGTACAACCGCAAACGCCAACACAACGGCCTAGTTCGTCAATAGGCATAAAATTACCAGAAATAAAAAATCCCGTTTTTGATGGCAAATACGAGGGCTGGCTTGAATTTAGGGATACATTTAATTCAATTGTTCATAATAACCCTAATATTGGGGATATTCAAAAATATCATTATTTGAGGGCAGCTTTGCAGGGTAGTGCAGCCCAGGCTTTACAGGCCATAGAATTCTCAGAAAATCATTATGCGGATGCTTGGAAGGCAGTATGTGATAGGTATGATAACCCACGCATTTTAATAAATAATCATGTAAAAGAAATTTTTGAAATTGAACCGGTAGTAAATGAGTCTTCGGTCAAGATAAGAAACCTCATTGAAAGTGTTTCTAAGCACTTAATTGCGTTGGAAAAAATGAATGAACCGGTCGATAAGTGGGATACCTTAATTATTTATATAATTTCGCAAAAATTGGATAGGGCTTCCTCCAGAGAGTGGGAGGAGCATAAGGTTCAAAAGAAGGTATACACTTTTAAAGATTTTAAAACATTTTTAACTGAAAAAGCGAATTTGCTTGAAACAATTGATAGGAATAGAGTTTCAAAAAATCAAAATAAAAATTCTTCCAAAAATTTATTTGCTGACTCTGTAACTTCATGTCCGATTTGCAAAGAAAATCATGCCTATTACAATTGTCAAAACCTTTTAAAATTATCAGTTCCTAAACGCATTGAAAAGGTCATAAGTCTTAGGTTATGTGTTAATTGTTTTAAACCAGGACATATGGGAAGGGTTTGCAAATATGGGTGTTGTAAGAAATGTAGTGGCAAACATAATTCAATTTTGCATTTAGAAAAATCAGATCGTGAAAAAGATGATAGGAAATTGGTCGGTCAGGATAACAAAAATTTGTTTGGAAATTTACAGATTACAGGGGGTGAAAATTACCAAGTGGGACATACTTCTAATTCAAATTCTAATACAAATTTATTTCAATCTGCAAACCCCCAGGCCAAATCGTGTGTGCCTAAGGTCATGAATACTCAGGAGGAGGAAAGTCAAATATTGTTGTCTACAGCTTTGGTTAATGTTTTTGATAAAAATGGGGTACCGCACCCAGTCAGGGCCGTACTAGATTGTGGGGCTCAAAGTAGCTTTATTACAAGTGATTTATGTCAGAAGTTAAACTTACCAATTCAATGCATTGAAACTTGTGTGTCAGGGCTATCCGGTGCAGTAACAAATATACAGGGCCGTATTCAAACAAAAATTGAGGCGCAAGATCATATTTATGAGTCAAATATTTCGTGTTTGGTAATAGAAACTATTACAGGTAATTTACCAAATTTTTTGGTAAATATGTCCAATTTAAATATTCCAACGCATTTAAGGTTGGCAGATCCATCGTTTCATATACCAGGGCCTATCGAGTTATTGATTGGAGGTGATTTATTTTGGTCTCTCATTTGTTCAGAAAAAGGAATTCAAATTTTGTCAGGGCCAATGTTGCAGAATACGGTTTTTGGATGGGTCATTGCAGGTCCTTTGGGCGTATCTCAGTCATTAAAAAATGTAGTTTGTAATTTTATTACAACCATGGATATTCAAGATCAACTACAACAATTTTGGGAAATTGAGGAGGTGTCTTGTGATAAAGTTCTCTCTGTAGAAGAGATAAGCGTTGAAAATCATTTCATTGAAAATACAAAGAGGGATTTGGATGGTCGGTTTGTAGTAAAAATTCCCTTGAAAATGAGTGTCGGTTGTTTAGGAGAGTCTAAACAAAGAGCAATACAACAATTTGAAAGATTGGAACGTAGGCTTCAAAATAATTCTGAATTGCGGAATATGTATGTTGAATTTTTAGATGAATATGAGTCATCGGGTCATATGTCAAATATTACTAATGAGGTAGATTCAAAGGTGGCCATCTCGTACTATGTCCCACATCATGCTGTTTTTAAAGAGGATAGTAGTACCACAAAACTCAGAGTAGTATTCAATGCATCTATGCCTACTAGTTCAGGCTATTCGTTTAATGACATTCAAATGACTGGTCCAACCATACAGGATGACCTTATTTCTATTTTGCTTCGGTTTAGAAGTCATCAGTTTGTTATTTCAGCCGATATTAAGAAAATGTATAGGCAAATTTTGGTTGATAGGGATGATAGACGCCTACAAAAAATAGTGTGGCGCAAACAACCTAAAGAAAAACTTCAGACCTTTGAATTAAATACAGTTACTTATGGAACCACGGCAGGGTCATTTTTAGCCATCAGGTGTTTGAAACAGTTAGGCATCGAGTGTAGAAAGGATGAACCAAATATCTCACGAATCATTGAATCGGACTTTTACGTGGATGATCTCTTAACAGGGGCAGATTCAACCGAAGAGGCTTCAATAATATGTAGTAAAATTTCAGAAGTCCTGAAGCAAGGTTGTTTTGAGTTGCGTAAGTGGCGATCCAATGATCAAAATATTATTCAAGAACTGCATAAGGACATGCAGCCAGATTCTATTTTGTTAGGGGCTGGTGAAAAAACGTTGGGGCTAGTATGGTCTAGTCTTTCCGATTCATTATCATATAAAATAAATTTGGATAGTAATGATACAATTATTACGAAACGTATACTATTGTCGTCAATATCAAAGCTCTTTGACCCTTTAGGTCTAATGTCTCCCTGTATAGTATACATAAAAATCATGTTGCAAAAATTATGGTTGCTTAAGTTATCTTGGGATGAAGCCTTACCAGATGAATTTCAAAGGACGTGGTTTAGGTTCAAGGCTGAATTACCTGAAATGAATTCTATAGATATACCTCGTAAGGTTGTACTTGGAACACTGATAGAATTTCATTGTTTTTGTGATGCATCTACGGTAGCTTATGGAGGCTGCATTTATGTAAAATCTGTAGATTCCGAAGGAAATATTCATGTTCGTCTCTTTTGCTCTAAGTCCAAGGTCGCACCTCTAAAAACGTTAACAATACCACGTCTGGAGCTTTGTGGTGCCCTTTTGGTGTCTAAATTAGCAAAAAAGGTAATTGAGGCGTTAAAATTACCATCATACTCTTGTTTCTTTTGGACAGATTCAACGATAGTTTTGGGGTGGCTTCAAACCTCTCCAAATCAATTAAAAACTTTTGTCAGCAATAGAGTTGCTAAAATTCAAATTATAACTAATTCATTTCCATGGAATCATGTGTCAACCAAGGAAAATCCCGCTGATTTGTTAAGTCGTGGTGCTATGCCTAATCAACTCAAAGATAATCAAATTTGGTGGGAGGGCCCGTCATTTTTATACCGAGAAAATGTTGAATATTCTAAATCTAGTGAATCTTGTGAGGGGGAATTGCCAGAATTGCGTAAGAATATTCATGTACTTAATACAGTTGTGGCGGAAAAGGCTTTTCCTTTTGAACGATTTTCTAGTTTTATAAGGTTAAAACGAGTGGTTGCGTGGATCCTAAGATTCAAAAATAATTCATTAAATAAACATGAAAAAATAATTGGCCCACTAACAGTGGAAGAAATCAATATTTCATTAATAACCATAATACAAGTGGCTCAGATGGAATCGTTCCCTAGAGAATATTCAGATTTATCAAAAAAAGGAGAAATTTCACATAAAAGTTCCATTATGAGCCTATCGCCATTTTTTGAAAATAAAATTATTCGTGTGGGAGGTCGCTTAAAAAATTCTCACTATAATAATGATAAAAAACATCAAATTCTAATACCTTCTAAGCATCATATAACCAAGCTTATTGTTAGAGATGAACATCTGCGTTTATATCATGCTGGACCTCAGGCGGTGTTGGCCTCAGTTCGGGAAAAATTTTGGCCTATCTCCGGGCGTAATATTGTTAAAAAAATTGTTAGAGAATGCGTCCGATGTTATAGATATAAAGCAGTGGTTCAAATTCCTATTATGGGGGAATTACCTTGGGTACGAGTACATCCAGGTTTTCCGTTTGAAGCTACAGGGGTGGATTACGCAGGCCCGTATTTTATAAAAAATCATAAAGGGCGCGGCTCTAAGAAGTCTAAATGTTGGATATGTTTATTCGTGTGCCTGAAGACTAGGGCTGTGCACCTTGAATTAGTGACAGAGTTGTCAACAAATGTATTTATGTTAGCATTTCGCAGGTTTGTATCTCGTAGAGGCAAGCCCGCTCATGTTTATTCCGATAATGGTACGAATTTTGTTGGCGCTTGCGCAGAGCTTAAACAGCTATTAAATGACCCAATTTTTCGTAAAGATTTGCAAGATTCCTTGAGTTCAGATAATATTTCTTGGCATTTCATACCGCCTAGAGCACCGCACATGGGAACTATGTGGGAAAATGGGGTAAAAAGTTGTAAACATCATTTGCGTAGAGTAATGGGAAATATCGTTTTCACGTTTGAAGAATTGTATACGCTGTTGGTTCAAATAGAATCAATATTAAACTCCCGTCCAATTTGTCCAATGTCAAGTGATCCAAATGACCTGTGTCCCCTCACTCCTTCTCACTTTCTGTTGGGTAGATCAGCTACATCAATACCCGATCCTGACGTCTCCAAGATTGCAATTAACAGATTAACAAGATTCCAGTTGATACAGCAAATTCAACAGCATTTTTGGCAAAGATGGCAGAAGGAATTTGTTAACGAGCTCCAGCAACGTCGCAAATGGCAAGTTCCCCATCCCGGTATTCAGTTAGACGATATGGTTCTGATCAAAGAGGATAACTTAGCTCCAAAACAGTGGAAATTGGGACGCGTTTGTGGTGTCTTTCCGGGTAAAGATGGTGTATGCCGTGTTGCCGATGTTAAGACGTCTAATGGTGTTGTTCGTCGCGCGTTCTCCAAATTGTGCGTGTTGCCTTTGGAAAAAGGTAGAAATGATGATGCAGCGAGCATGGACCCATTGTTAAATATTGGAAGGGAGCCTTCCAAGGTGGGGGGTATAGAGACGCATAACGTGAAGAAAGTAGTGGCAACCTCGCGACAGGCACAGGAATTCGGCGGTTCCTTTATGTTACCATAAAAAACCTCGCTTCACCCCTCGAAGGTTACGGCGTGCAAGAAGATCAAATCCGAAGTCAGTCGCATTGAGATTTTCAGACATTGTTGACTGTGGCAAATTTGTTTTTTAAGCCAGTCTCGGCGATTCGTTTGTTTAACAATTTGAATTGTGCTAATATTTTATAGTTTATTCATACAGGATATAACCAACGCTTTTGTAAAAGGCTTATGCCTTACTGGAATTAAGAATTTTAGTTAAAGGCTGTTATTTAAATGAAATAAATTTATTTTGGGTAAACACAGAATAAAAAGTTTCTTTTCAATAAATAATTTGTGGAAGTCTGTCCACGTTCATTACAAGTTGAACAACTCGATAGTTTTAAAAATGCTTTATTTCAATTTTTTTAAATGGGACGCCCCTAATTTTTTTAGACAAAAAAATGTATCCATCGAAAACCTTACTTTTTTGTTAAACATGTCATATATCTAAATATCATAGTTTTTGAAATATTTTAGTATTTGTCTTAAATCAGGGTAAAAAAGGAAAGTTCTAATTAAACAATTTAGTCAAGATTGCTTTGGAACAAAAAATAAATAATTTTCTTTGTCACAGCTGTCATTGCAAAATTATTTCGCCAACATTTTGTGCTTTATTACTGTTTAAAGTTTAGTTTCCTGAACTAACTTTATCATAACTCATATTTTTCTAGTAGATAAAGTTAGTTCGGGAAACTTAACTTTAAACAGTAATAAAGCACAAAATGTTGGCGAAATAATTTTGCAATGACAGCTGTGACAAAGAAATTTATTTATTTTTTGTTTCAAAGCAATCTTGACTAAATTGTTTAATTAGAACTTTCCTTTTTTACCCTGATTTAAGATAAATCCTAAAATATTTCAAAAACTATGATATTTAGATATATGACATGTTTAACAAAAAAGTAAGGGTTTCGAAAGATAAATTCTTTTGCCTAAAAAAATTAGGGGGGTCCTATTTAAAAAAATTGAAATAAAGTATTTTTAAAACTCTCGAGATGTGCAACTTGTAATGAACGCTCTGTATAAGAAATTTAAAAAACATTATTATAAATTAATATATCGTACCTTAAAGTACTTACAACGTAAATTATATTTGGCTATGGTTAATCCACAGGTTGCTATGATTTTTTAACGATACCCTTAAAATTACTAAAATTTCGGAAAAAAATTAATACTTGGCAACGTTGCATTTCACTTAAAACATATTAATAGGGTTGCAAAGTCCTTATTCCATTGAATCATATTCTAGAAAATTATACTGGGTGTCCCATTTAATTTTCTTTTTTATTATTATTCAGTACCACTTTTTAGGACCACCCTGTAGATTATAAAATATTTTTAGATTATGTATCCTAAAAAACCCTTTAACTTTTGTATGGTACTTTTTTCCCTATATTTGATAGTTTAGTTGCTATCTAAGACAGACACCTTACTGACACACCCTGTATAATACAAAGCTTACAATAGTTTTAAAAAATGACTATAAGCTTATTCAACTATAGTCAAATAAATACAGAGCATGTTAAATTATTAAAATCAATTTTAATGTCAAATCCTACATAAAAGAATAGACAACTAAGTACAAATGAAAAAAAAAATAACAATGCTGCATATGGTTAATAGATACTAATAAAAAGCATACAAAATTTTTCAAAATCTTTATTATACAAGTAGATCAAGTAGAAAAGGTGTGGAAAAAAACTTTGTCCTGATGGAGAGCCACCTCAAATATGGTATTGCCTTTTGGTGATTTTGCAGCCAGTTACATTTTAACTCAAGTTTTATATTGCAGAAAAGGGCAATAAGATATATCTGTAGGGCGGATCCACGTAAACACTGTAGGCCACTGTTTATATGGCTGGAAACGGTCTGTTTGGTTCACAAAAAATTAAAAAATCATGATCACGTTACCGCGAATTCTTGTAATACCAGACAAACGAATAATATTCCAGTGCCTGTTACACAAAGCACACTTACCAAGAACTCCGTAATATATGAAAACATAAATTTTTTTAACCATCTTCCAGAGGAAATTAGGACTTATGCAACACTAGTGAGATTCAAAAGGTCAGTGTCATCATTTCTCAAACAAAAAGCCTCCTATAGCTTGACAGATTATTATAATAATGTTGATGATTAGGGTCTGTCAATCTTGTCTGTGATGTATGTTGTGTCATTTTTAATGAGTTTAAAAAAAAGTTTTACAGCGGGTGGAATAGGGCTTATTTTATGCGTTCGTCAGGAAGGAACGGCCGCAGATAATTCGGTACCAAGCGCATTACATGAAGGGCGTGGATTAGTAGGTAACGAAGGTGGTAAGAGAGTTGCAGGCAGTGTTGCCAATCCCCCTGAATTATCAGTAGATTGTTTTCCGACGAATTAAACAATAAACATGATTAGTTTTGAATGAAACCACTTACCAGCTCACATTAGACCTCTGAGAACCCCTAAAATATTTAAATCGGCTGTAAAAGAGCTTTTGCTGGAGAAAGCCTACTATACCGTTTTAGAGTTTTTCGATGATCGTTTTTAATTGTTTTGTGTCCCTTGACTATGTAACTGTTAGTTCTGACTGAGCTTCATTTTTTTTTTTTTTTTTTTTTTAACCTTTAACTGTTGGGCCGGTTTTTGTGTTGTTAATTTTTTATAACTGTTGTATGTTTTTTCTTATAATATATATGGATATTTCGGTCAAATGGTACAGCAATGGCCATTCGCATTAAGAATGTATTATATGTATAAGTGAATATTATAGTATTTATATTAATTACTTTGTCAGCAAGATTATTTCTTTGGACAATAAAGGATTTTAAAGTAAAGTAAAGTAAGTGAAATAGAATTATCGTATTTTTAGCAGGCGGCAAAGGGGGGATGGGGGCGGCCTTAAGGAGGAGCCGCCACTGTTAGGTACTCCAAGTACAATGTTTAAGACAAAGTGACCGAATCTTCAGGTACAGGGTTTCAAGTACCAAGCCAAAAACATAATTTCATAAACACCAATTTTTTTTTTTTTTTTTTAAAGAACAGTGCTTAAAGCACCAAGAAGGTTTTAAATCTCTCAAACCCTGCTATGAAGTAAAACCGTAACATATTAAAGCAGTTATAAAGGTTAGAACACAGCTTGGATTACAAACTCAACGAAAAAAGTTATTCAGTGATCAGAAAAAAAGTTTTACTTTTCCTGGTTTTTTCATTCCACTCTGAAAATTAAACTCTCATACTTACCTCTCTTTTTCCGCGGCACATCAGAACTTGACTCTTGCCCGCTAGATGGTGTGGCAGCATCTCTTTTTACACCTTTACCACCTTTGGTGATATCAGAAATAGGAGTGCTTGCTCTCGAGTCAGAATCCTTAACAGAATCAGCCTTTGTAGAAGTGGTTTTCTTAGCGGTTTTCTTTTGCTTTCCAGGTTGAGAAGAGTGTGCTTTTTGCACCTCTTTTTGCCGAGCCACATTTGCTTCATTGTATTTAAGGACTCGGCTTTCTGGTACCCATTCATCCCAACTAAAAATTTAGGTTAGCCCTTAGATTAGATACTGTTTAGAGTTATTGAATATCGTTAGAGTACTTACTTTTTATTCCATCCAGCATAATGTATAAAATACTTTACTTGTTTCTCTTTCGTTATGGTGCATTTCAGGCATTTGGCTTCGTAAATAAGTGGCCCATGAAAACACAGTACCTTCTCGCCTAAGGAACCAAACAAAATTACTAGATTTAGCGAAACATAGATAAATATAGGCCTTACCTTCCTGAAATTTAAATTTCGGGGGCATTTTTTAACCGGTTCGATATTTTACAAACTGTCAAATTTTCATAAACTGTCTTGAAGTTGGCTAGTATCGAAAGGCGTGAACAACATACAGACCTTCTTCTTAACACTTCATATGGTTTTAATGTAAGTAGATCGGTGCGACTTTATATATATAGTGGAGACAGGACCATTTAAAACTTTTTAAATAAATTAAAAGCTTTAAAATACCGAAATTTGAATTGTAAACCAGCAGCTGCAAGTTGTTTAGAATGATATATATTCTTCGCCTCTTAAAGGCTATGCCAATATAATATTTTTTTTATATCTGCAAGTTGACTTGCAGGCATTCTTTAAACTCCTAAATCGGCTGTCAATTAAATTAAAAGAAGGCACACCAATTTGCTTTGATTCTCATTATATACCTCTATTCCTGGCGTTTCCTTACATCGAAAAAACCGATAGAGCTTCCGATTGGTCTAGCTATCCGCGTCGACCCTATTATTTCTTTGTGCAGAAGGTTCCGACTGTTCACAGAATCATCGGTTTTTCATTATTGAATTAATTATGTTTAGAAAAACTGTACTGTCAATTATATTGTAAAACAATTATAAATGATATATACATTTGATACTAAGTACGTTTACTAAGTAGTTTTTTTAGCAAAATGAATGTTTTCCAATGATACATAAAAAAATAACATATGTAAAACATTACGTCTTAAATAGCGCTCCGTAGTTTATTATAAATAAATAAAGTTTTTAGTGGAACGTCACGTAGTATAAATAGCCCACTCGCGCGCTATGTATACAGGGTGATTCCTCTAATTTGATACTTCTTTTTTAGCATAGAAGGCATTAAAATAAACAACATTTTCAAATACCTTTTTTCAAAAAACCTAAAAATAGACGAGATACAGAAGAAAAAATCTAAATGCGGATCTGGTCATCAAAACGTAGCCTGTAATTCTTTATGTTGTTTGTCTTATTAGTCATATAATTTACGGGTCGGTGGTCAGTTATTTGGCGATCCGCTGCGGTGTATTGTTCTGAAGCAAGTTTATTTTAAATTGGTGAAACGTGAAACTGGTAAAATTGGAAAACAATGAATTTATAGTAGATATGGTGCTAATTTACGGTGAGTGTCGTCAAAGTGCGGCTGCTACTTCGAGATTATGTTGAAGTTATAGGCAGGACCGTATTTGATCCATAGTGTAATAAATGAATGTAAGTAGGTACCTTATTTTTAAGTTTTTTGAAAAAAGGTATTTGAAAATGTTGTTTATTTTAATGCCTTCTATACACAGCTAAGAAAGAAGTATCAACTTAGTAATCACCCTGTATAGGAAATGCTGGTATTGTAGTACGCTTTGACGTCTCAACCGCAAACTTCTATTTAATCCGGAGGATTAAAAAACCGTTCTTTGTGAACTGTGGGTCTTTTTAATTTTTATGCAAGTTCCCTATTGGGCCTGTATTCTGTATAGGTACTTCAAAATACCCGACATTCTCGATATTTAAGACGACTTAAGAAGCCATGCACCAATTTTAAGTACTTATAAATACATCAGCAGCTCTCCTAGAACGATGAGCTTAAGAAATTTATTTTAGAAAAGAGTTTGTTACAAGTTTTTTGAGTAATATATATTATAATTGTGGTAGACCACGGCAGTGGCTCAGGGGTGAGTTACTGGCGTTGGACTGTGGCGGTCCGTGTTCGATCCTCGCACAATAAAAAAAGTATCCGACATTTAGCATCAGGGAAGAGTGTAAAATCTATTATCTTCCAACGCACCCCATTCACGCCGGTATAATCAGGCCGGATGAGATCGGACACACAGGTGCGGAAAAAGGTACTCACTCCCCAATCGGTAGGTCATACAATGGAAATAAACCGAAGGTTGCTAGCCCTTGGGGGGTGTCGCTTTTTCGCATGACTGAGGATCGTGGTCGGAACCCACGTTGGGCTGTAGGTCCTAAATATTCGAAAAGACAAAGTGTCCATCAGTAACCAAGAACACAGAACAAAGCAATAATTGTGGAAGGATTTCCTTGGCATTTATATGCTTTTGTAGAAGTTGTCCTTTAATGACTGGTTTATTTTGCCACCCTAGATTTCTACGCGCTGCTATATTTTTACAATATAACTCAAATTTTATGATGATATTTGAAAGAAATAGTACATATTTTATAAAGGTTCGATGAATGAATAAGTGTCTATATAAATACAGATAAATATATTTATTGTATTTTTATTAGGTATATATGAGTTGGTAAAACTGCTATTGATTTATATTGATCCAAAAACAAGCATCTGTAAATGTTATACCGATCGTCCACCCGAACTTATTATAATATACAGACTTGCTCGGGTTCTAATTTTGGAAGTAGACGCCAAAATAACATGAACGGGGCATGGCATCGCGGGCAAAACATACACGGTTGCTACTTTGTCATGACGGTCACAATATTGAACGCTGTCAAGTTATGTTAAAAATATCGTTTATATGGAAAAAATTTGACCTCTTCTGACGCTCATCTCCAAAATTATTAGTCGCAAAATTTAATAAAATAGGCTATTTATTTTGCCAAATTTGTCTTAAATCACAACGTTTCAAGTAGTAAGTATATTCAGTCATCTTCAGTCGAATACTAAATAAGTACAATAGCTACAGCTTTCTTTATACTAGCTAGAGATGCACTGAAGCCTAACTGAGATGCTTATGCTTCAGTGACCTCTAGCATAAGAGTTATATATATAGTTACTGTACTTATATGTATAGTATTCATCTGAAGACGACCGGAGATACTCACCAGTTGAAACGTTGTGAGTTAAAACAAATACAGACACTGCACGTTCACAACTCTTCCATCATTCATACTGAGAAAATCTTCAGCAATTTACTGATTTTCTTACTACAAAATATGCGGATTGTATTTGAAACATTTGCATAAACTTTTCGTTTCATTAGGAATGCCGGATCGCCCGTAGTTCGTTTATGTATGTTTCTGACGTGTACTTATATGACTTGTATTAAAGAACAATGACTTCAACAGCTCAAGAAATATTACAGTTAAAACAAGCGGTCCGTTAATTTTTGAAAAAGTTTAGAAATTAATTAATTTCGGAAAGTGTAATATTATTAGAAATTTGATGCTACTATTCCAATGACGACAGTGGAACGTGAGAGGTGCTTTTCGATACTAAAAGTGAAAATGCGTTAAAGGAACGTTGAAAAATAAACTTAACAAAATAAATCATCCTGCCGCTTGGCGAAGCGGAGCCGGCAACATAGCAAGGCTCGCAGGATGGCAGTAAAATTTGTAAGTATCATGCTTTAGACAACAGTTACATGCACACCTTACTGCGATAAAATTCCCTGCCAGTCAGTTCGTGATAGTGTGTTGAAATAAGCGCGCCAATTTCTGCGGTTTAAAAAAAAATGATTTGTTCTTTTGGAATGTCGCGAATTTTTTAATTGTCACATACGACGGATTTCTTTGTCTCATAAGTATTTTATAATATAAAGGACTTTGTGTTTTGCTTATTGTGATATTTGGAAAAAGGTAATATTATAAGGTTTTTTTCTTTAAAAAAAAATTTATAATGCACTTTAAAAACGTTAAAAATATAACATACATTATAGGATTAAGCGAATCTGACCCCGAATTACAAAAAAATTAGTAAATTATTAGTTTTTTTTTAATAATGGAAAGGTGATATCTATGTGACAGTTATTTAAAAAAAAAATATACAAAAAATATATAAGACAATGAAAACCTGAAAAATAATTACTAAAGTCCATTGTTTTGTAAAAAATATTGAAAATTATTTCTTTTTAATTAAAATAACTTTCTGACACTTTCCAAAATCTGCGGAGTCCAAAGATAAAAAGTTTTAAAAATCTATTAAAGAACATGGCCAGGATTTGTAGATAGGTATCCGAAAAAAAATGAAAAAAATTATTTTTGTTTTTATTTTTTTTACGACAAAATTTTGATTATTTTGAAAACCCAAGAGCACTTTTTTATGCTCTTCAAGAAAATTAAAATTATTTAATTTTCATATACGATGTTTCATTTTTTAGATACCCTCATCAATTTATTTGTTTTTAAATACGGACCTGAGTTTTTTAAAAAATTTTAATTAGCTTTTGATCTCCCAAAAGGTACTATATTGTAAGAGCATTTTCTTGAGGCAATTTTTATGCTTTATGCTCCTCAAGAAAATACTTTTTATTTTCAGATACAATGTTGATGTGGGTATCTAAAAAACGAAACGTTGTATCTGACAAAAAAGTTTTTTGAGGAGACTAAAAATTGTTTTAAGAGTAAGTACAATTTAGTGACAAGTGTGATACATCATTAGTTGTGGAAGGTCAAAAGCTACTGAAAAATTAAAAAAAAGTTCAGGTCCGTATTTAAAAAAATTAAGTTAATGTATCTGAAAAATGAAACGTCATATCTGAAAAATAAAATTATTTTCTTTAAGAGTATAAAAATGTGGCATAGATAGTGCTTTTGGTTTTTCGTAAAAAAATAAAAACAAAAATTGATTTTTTTTTTCATCCGAATTTTTCTCCAAAGTCTCCAAGGGTCCAAGCCTTTTAAAAAACACACACATATGAATATTACATTAATTTATTTCAATCCTTATATACGTTCTCCCTACATATACAAAAATACCTCAACGTAAAACAGCAAAAATAAACAAAATAACGTTTTGCTTACTCAAACGGTTTTTAATAATACTTCTGTGTATTATTTTGTATTAAGCTGCTTATACAAAGTAATAATAATTGCTGTTTTGCTATCAAAGTAAAAAACTTCCTGGCACAGGCTACGGTTCTGGGTAATTGTAGCGGAAGTTGAAAGTTCTCATTTTAAATTTTATTGGAAATTTCAGTGACCATAGTCAGAAAGTTATATGTTTATGTTTGAGAACATTCAACCAATATTTATAAACTCTTCTTCAAAGTTACCAGCTCCATGCAAAATTGTCATTTCTTGGCATTCTTTGGACTTAGGCTTTTTACCTCTTCTTCGCTGCCAGAGCCATTCCCGAGGGAACCTACAGCTTAACGTGGGTTCCGAACCATGATCCTCAGTTATGCCACACTCCTCCCCCCCCCCCCCCCCCCAAAGGGGTATTATTAACCCTCGGCTGCAGCCCTGCAGGCTCCCCCCCCTCGGCTGATGCAGATGCATTTACACGATCACTATTACTGTCATTCTGTCTGAATGATCGTGTAGGGTCTGTAATTAGAGACGGTATTATGATTGTTGAGGATATCAATATAAGGAATCTAAAAATTGTAAATCATTTGAGATCGTACTTTAAAAGGTGGTTGTATCGCAAATTTAAGATAATTTAAAATCTGGATATTTCAGAAATATTTTGCAAATTTTCAAAATTTTTGGGCGAGTTCCAATTTCGAGAGTAAACTGTGTTCTATTATTTTGATAAATTGCGACGGCGCCAAAGCATTTTCATCGCGTTGTCTTTGGACTCCTCTGGTGGGTAAATGGGCCATGCATTCGTTTGTTTTTGGTCTCCAATGAGAAAATAATAATTATTAAAAAATAAATAGATTGTATTTTTTCTATTCTAGTACAGTTTAATAAAGAACATTTACTTTGGGTTGCACAAAGAATTTTAATAATAATTAACTAACCAGCAAGTTTGACTATGACATACATGACATTGGCAGAAATAATTTTTTCACAATTATACTGGCCCAGTTTAATTTTTAATTTACTAATCAAGCACCTTTGATTGTGAGTTCATAATGTCTGTCCAGGTCAGTTATGTCACAGTCAACATTGCTGGTTAGTTAATTCTGGTTAAAAATCTTTTCCTACAACTACCTATGAAAATGAGAAAAAAAGCACGCCTAATTTGGCTAGAAAGGGCCGTATATTACGCGCGTGTTGAAAAAAAATATGTCAACACTAGTGTTGAAATATCAAGGCACACTATTGAATTTAAGCATATGGTGCCAATTTGACAGACAACCCCTATTTATTAAAAAGAACAAATTTTAGAAAGCAGTAATTGTAAAGGATTTAACTTATTTATCATGTATTTGTCGAGTGATTCAGAATTAGAGTGTGAAAATACGCCATCAGAAATTTTAAAAAATGTTAATAATATACTGGAACATTTATTACCAGAAAAAATAAATCGCGCTAAAGAGAGTGTCATGTATTAAACAACAAATTTTTATTGGTATCGATAGCATAGAGAATAGAGCTCTAGCCTACAGATCGTAAGATCACATGTTCAAATCCCATCAGGAGTATTTGACTTTTTTTTATAAAAACAATAAATAATTTATAGAAAAATTAAAATTAAAATCTTCCTTGTTGGGTGGATTTTTTAAATTTATGTTTAATGCATCTTTCCTTGATTCAATTTAAAATTTTTCTTTCTGGTTAATCTAGAAGTCAATCCAAGATTAGTTCTTCCTATGATTTATAAAATATGAAAACGTTAAACTACAAATAAAGGAAAAGATTATTGACAAACTATGAAACCAGATATTAAGTGAAACATAATCCTAAGTATGCTAATTTCAACACTAGTGTAAAATTTTTTTTTTCACAAATCAAAGGCTTTTTTAATAATTCTTTGTGGTCGTAGGAAAAATGGTGTACATTACTCATGTGAAAGTGATTATTCTAAAACTCGGAGAATTTCCGCACTCGGCTGACGCCTCGTGGTAAATATCTCCTCGTTTGAAAAGTATCACTTTCATCACTTGTTATGTAATATACTATTGTGCAACTCAACATAAGAACCCAAATCAAAAATGACTTCTAAAAAAAAAAAGGTTCCGCCTCCTACACGTGCTATAACGCAATAATCTGGGGCAAACAAAACTGACCTCTTGTCCAAGTAACGTCTAAAAAAAAAGGGGCACTCATTTTTCTAGGGTGGGCTAGTGCCCGCAGTAACCCGTAACCTTGAGTCAGAGGTTTTCAACCTGGAGAGTCCAGGTCAGACCTGGAGAGGTGGCAGCCCTAGTTATGCTCCAGTGCATCTTGCTAGTATAAATAGACTCGCGTCTATATCCTAGTCCGCTGCCAAGGTCAGGCGGATGGCGGGACATTTAAAATATAGGTTGAAATGGATTTAATTATTTTTTTACGTCACGATGTTGAGTCGTAGTCGAGGTATTAATATTAATAGGACGAATAGTGCGATGGCGGGATATTTGAAATTTACATAGGTAGAAATGAGTTCAATTAGTAGGGGAACATGGGGTAGAACAGGGTATGGCCCTTATTGGCGCCAATATTTATGTTAAGCCTGTATTATCAAATATTATGTGGTTAGTAACGCTGCAAGTATTCGATACAACATTTAGCTATTCAGTCTACGATAGTTGTTGGCTCGATCAGATGTATGTTAATTGTTATAATATTTCAATAATTTTAAAGCATCGTAAGTACATTATCTTAAGTTTTTTTTACCTATATTATTTTGGTAGTGAGTAAACGGTTTCTTGTATACGTCATGTGTGTAAATTGCAGAAATTATTGGTGTTTCTTAAAATTATTTGTATATCGCAAAAACAAATGGCATTCGGGGTAGAATGGGGTATCAGTGTGCAGGTTGGAACGGTGTACCCCGTTCCACCCCACTATGCCAGCACGTTTTCGGCCTTACCTGGGTTATAAAGAGTTATTCTAGTGCCATAATATCAAATATACTATTTTAAGCACATTTTTTACAGTACAGGTAATTATTTACTTGGTTCTACACATTTAGGTTCATTACTTATGTATACCCCATTCTACCCCATGCTTGGGGCAGAACTGGGAAGACGTCATTTTTTCCAAAAATTACAATAATTATAGTGTGTTAGGATTTTTTTCCATACTATTGCAACCACAACTTTAAAAGATACCAATAAACAGATTTATTGGAAAACCAAAAGTTCTAAGAGTATAACCTGGCTTTTATTTGGGCTCAAAGCTTAGGGACCCCGTTCTACCCTATGTTCCCCTACATGTAACATTTTTTTTATATTACGGTATTCTATTTACATTTTTCTTTTACGTTTTAAGGAATTCAAAGATGTGGCCGGTGTTGACAGTCTTCGATTTTGTAATTCCGACTTTTTGTTATGAGGGCCATAGTTAGAAGAAATCATAGGGCTTATTGTTGGTTTTAGTGCATTAATACCAGAAATGATGGATGTGGCGTTTTTTGATGCATAAAAAATTTCTTTCAAATTATTGCTACTTGATATTAAACTTGTTATAATGTTGAATTTTTGTAGAGCCGACTTTTTTTCTGTTTCAAGGGTACTTCTGGTGGCTTGATGAAGTTGGCTGGATATAAATGTATATGTTCATAATTATCATGTAAACTTTTATGCTGATTAATATGTAATAAAGAATTGTATACATTGTTTTTTTCAATGCATATATTTTTTTGTGGTTCAGGAGAGTATCTTCTACAAACCATATGTATATGTTTCCACATGTTATACTGTATGGCATAATCATGACAACTGCAATAATACGTGTGAAGACAGCATTTACATTCATTGCAATTAAAATTGCGTTGGCATATATCTTGAGTGTCACTAATACGTTCGACTGTATAATAGGGTGGATCGAATTTTTTTTTTTTAGATATTTAACTCGGCTGGGTGCGGGATTGATGCTCCTTAAAGATACAAATAAAAAGCAACGTAACTGAAATTTCAAATTTTTTTAAATTTTATCTATGGAAAAACACGCTTTTAAATTTTGAAACTATTTATTTTAAATGTCCCATTCTACAATTAGATACTACTATTCTAACTAGAGAGACTATAAAAGGAAAAAAAATATAAAACAGTTGAATATTTTGCAGAGTTTGTTATAAAAGAAAACAGTGAAACATTAGAAAATAAACAAATCAACTATTAAAAACTATACTCTTTTTTGGTATTGAATTTAGGCATGATGAGACATGATTTTAGTTTATTTTTAATATAACCTTATCTTCGTTGTTTCCCGCAGACAGACGAACTTGCTTCTGTTACTAATTTTACGCGCCTTTCAGTGGCTTGGGTGTGGCATGGAAATTGACTTATGGTATTCAAAATATTGACTGGTAGTGTGTGGCTCCATCATGCCCTGCTGATGGACATCGTCTGTTATTTTCTTTATAAGTGGAGGTTCAGTTGCTGTTTTCCAGTCTATCAAATCTATATAGTCTGTTGCATCCATATTTAAAATTGGCACTTTGAATGTCCGTAAAACTGCAAAACCTGGCCTGTTGTCAGCTAGCATTGCAAGTAAAATATTTTCAGAATGCACAAAAAATGCATTCCGCTGAATGACTGGGTCAACAACAGATTTCAAGTTTTCCAGTAAATATCTTGAGAGTTGTATTGTTTTAAACAAATGCTTGGTGCCAAAAATGCATAGCGGTTCAGTCTTCATGTTAAACGACATAGGGACATAAATCATCAAAATAACCGTAGCCAGTATTTTTAGATTTTCTTATGGTGTTTCAGCTGAAGCATATAACCTCTATGCACGGTTAGCCGTTTTGAGCCATCTGGACTGAACAATTTTTCCTGTGTTTCTTTTTGCGAGGTTTTCATCGTAGGACCTGTTATTCGCTTGGCATATTTCTCACAAGTACAGTTGATCTGTACTTAATTCTGCTTTGATTAAATAATTTCAGGTAACGCACATTCAATCCAAGAAAAATTAACTACTGTCAATAGCTCACAGTTAACAAGTGCTTTTCCAATTGGTCCATTAAAACTTTTTGGTCCAGTAGTAGATGCATTTAAATGTGTAAATAGATGGCGCAATGTGAGTTCGTTACTGTGAAGCTGACAAACTAACCATTGAAGTGGTCATTGTAACCGTTCTCCTAATAATCTGCACCACCTTTACTCCCCTTGTTTACAGCGGTTCCATCACAACCAATCGCTAAAATCTTATTCTCCTCGATAGACTTCGAGGTAAGGAATGCAAATTGCTTTAGCGTCTTCTGTTTTTAAGGAGATGTGTACAAGGTAATTTGAGCCTGGTTCTTTCAGTAAAGTAATGTGTTCCTCTTAAACCACTTTTCGTCGATTATCTTCATACACTAGGGTCTTGTCTTTCCTTTCTTTCATACTGAAAATTAATGGGCTCCATTTCTAGCTCTACAACGAACTCGACGGATTTTATTCCGATCTACTACACGAGATGAATCTTCTTGTCTTCATATCTTACAGGTGGGCTGCGCGAATATACAATAGGTGTTGATATATATGTTTAAGATTATCACTAACTAGTATCTATCATTCAAAATATAAACTTATCATTAAATCGATTT
This sequence comes from Polydrusus cervinus, assembly GCA_935413205.1. Classification (NCBI taxonomy): domain Eukaryota; kingdom Metazoa; phylum Arthropoda; class Insecta; order Coleoptera; family Curculionidae; genus Polydrusus; species Polydrusus cervinus. Next base: position 19,738,449 of record OW284519.1, on the reverse strand, counting down.
GAATATAGGTTAAAAATGTCATGAACAAACCATTATAAAAGTGAAAATAATGTAAAAAAGAATTTTGTAACGAGATACTCGAAAACATGTTGAAAATTTTAATTTAAAAAAACTCAATGTTCTTGCGGCAGTTAAAAACGACAAAAAATTAAAAAAATAAAGTTACCATTCGATTCGTATTCAATACGAGCATCAACTTTTTACCCCGCTAAGATGAAAATCGTAATTTTTTTTTTCTTTCATATAAGAGCGATCCACCCTACTGTATAATATTCAAGGGCTGAAGTACTATCCGTGTTCTTAGATGAAGCAATAAATCATTTCTGTTCAGAATTGTCTTCAAAAATTTCAGTAGTGTGGGCTATCTATTCAGCTATTTTATTAAGTTTAGAGGGCACCCTGTTTCTTGATGTAGACACCAATCTTCTCAAAAATTTCATATGAAGACATTAATATTTGATTTTGTACTGCATTCCCTTCCACATTCTGTGCACACATAAACTGTTCTACTATTTAAAAAATGACGGTTTGGTTTTTACTTTCAAAGTATTTAATATTTTGTGTCAGTCGCATGCCATAACAAAACTTACTGAATAATAACCTGCTCCTCTATTTCAATTATGCCCCACAAGGCCACAAATTAACAAACCGGCAAACTGTTCTTGTAAGAAAACCTAATACCTCGACTATGACTCAACATCGTGGTGTAAAAAAATAATTAAATCCATTTCTACCTATATTTTAAATGTCCCGCCATCCGCCTGACCTTGGCAGCGGACTAGGATATAGACGCGAGTCTAAATACGACTGGAGATACTTACTAATTGAAACGTTGTCATTTAAAACAAATAAAGACACTGCGAGTCCAAAACTTTTGTACTTATATTTTTGTGTTTACCTTTTCAATGTCAAAGTTTTGGCCACACACTTTATAGCATGCATTATAATATTTGCTCTTAATAAAATATTTGAACCTTAAATACCTATTTGACTGATTAATTATACGTTATACATGCCAAGTTTTGCGTAACATCTCCAGTAAAAATAACAAAAAAAATATTATAGAACTGGTCGCGTTTTATTTGTTGTCCCATCTATCCGTACAATATTTTTTTAAAGTGTTAAATAACTAGACCACTTTGACTGTGGTCAGGGGCGGTTCTAGACCCAAAATATTGCCGGGGCACCACATTGGCGTAGCCATAAAATATGCTCGGGGGTGGGGGGCGTAAGTAGGACATTTTTTTTCTAAAGAGAGGGATAGTCGGGACTATATGTATTTCATTATGGCCACGCCCAAAGTTCGTTTAAAATTCACCTAACTACTATTAAATTTCGAAAATTAAATTATTACCTCTCCCCCATTGCATGGTTGGATTAAAATTTTTTTTTGATATTCCTAGCTGGCTCTTTATTTAAAAAAAAAAACATTTTTTATAATTGTGAAAAATATGAATATTGGTGTCAATCCAAAATTTTAACATAAGACGTATGTATGACTCTAACCAGCGTTTTTCGGGCTCGGTTTTTCATGATTAAAAATAAAGTAAATATCGCTCACCACGCGAAAATTGATGATTTTTTCAGAAATCATGTATTTTAGGAGCGTAGATATAAGAGCAGTTTTTGGTGCAAATGCTTAGATTTGGAAATACTCCTTCTTAAGTGCCTTATATTTATATTCCTAATAAAGCATTCTCATTTCATCCCGCACTATTTTTTTTATTATAAATTATCACACTTCATCTATAAAAAATGTTTCAATTGAAATGTTTACCTTAATTTTTCTCTTAAGAAATAAATACCTAATTGTTTTTGTTGTAAAAATATTTTATTGCATTGGGTTATATTTTTGTTGATTTAAAATAGCTCTAAAAAAGGGAAAACGGAACAGACAAGTATATAATAGAAAAACTTTATAAAATATTATTTTTTTTTACTCGTTTTCCTTTAAATATGTATCAAAAATCAATAACTAAAACAATATGCGTGTAAAACCTTAATCTCTATATAAAACCGGACTTTTAGAAGGAAAAGTTTAAAAGCTAAACGTTTCCTACAAGAACTTTGTAATCTAAGCCAAGAATACATTATTTAAAGATTTAAATTAAGAGTCCATGCCTGAGATGAAAATGCAGCCCTCCCCCCCCTCTCCGCCCCCTTATATACGCCACTGGGACAGCCACAATTTTTGGTAGCCTTCGCAAGCAAATAACGCCACAGCCCAAAATTTTTTAGGATCATGCTCAAATTGTATCAAATTATGTAAATAATAAAGCACCCGGAATTTTTTTTTATCAGTGGCATGAATTTTATAGTTTTTTTCAGAAATGTTGGGGGCCCTAGGCCCCCCAAGCCCCCCCTTAGAACCGCCCCGGACTGTGACAAAAGTAGTCGTAGAATTAGTGTTTGATTATTTTTTATATTTTCTATTTCAACGTCGTCCAATAATTTTGTTTTCATCTTTGGCTAACCAAAGCCCAAAAACATTATCTGCATTGCAGCGTTTTAGTTCCTGTTGAAAAATCACTTAAATTTAAAATATTTACAAAAATAAAAGAGGAAAATTCTAAATATATACTACGTGATATTTTAAAACCAAAGGCTGTCGTGTTGTATCATAAGAAAATATAGTCCCGAACTTTTTAATTATAGACCGAAAATTTGGAAGCACTCGCATACTAATATTAAATTAGTCGAGTGATTAATATCACAATCTTATGTCTAATATTGTTCCCTTCCTTACAACCTTATAATGGGGTGTTAACAGTGTCGCCGAAAGAACTTTGTATTTCGAAATTGAGAAATGGGGATTCCACAAGTCCTCTGCAATCTTTTCTTCCTTCTTTAGTTAGTTTGGTTATTTGTTAATTTAAAGGAGTTACAACTTACAACATCGAACAACCAAAATTGTACGCTTCCATTTTGCTTTAATAATGATACACTGCCCGGTGTTCTCTATATTTAAGATTAAAGTCTAGTGATGCATTCGCCATTTCATTTGTTGATCAATATTTCTTATCCTTCTCGCTTTATTCAAAAAGGGGCCAAATAGCCGTCCTTGAGTAGCAATTACCTACAGTCTTGAACCAAAGAAACTTTGATTAATGAATTAATAAAAGCAAAAAAACGAAAATTTGTGAAATTTGTCCATTTTAGTTTTTCTGCTTTTATTACTTTATAAATTCAAACTTATTTATTTTTAAATTCTAGGTAATTATGCTTCAAATATGGGTATTTAGCCGATTTTTGGATAAAAGGAAAAAGTAATGAAATACTGAACAAAAAACGAAATGGCGAATGCGTAACTAGACCTCACTCTAAATGAGAATTTAAGAAACAGATTCTAAGTTCGGTTCTGTTCATCTTAAAAACAACGTCAATCCTAAAAGATAGATATGTTTGCCAAGGATTTTAAAAACTATATTGCGACCAATTTCAGGGGGGGGGGGGGGGCGCAATTCCATTATGCCCTTCTTATTCCGGTGCTACTGCGTTTTATACATATCTACTAAATTGACTTAAGTATTCCAAAAATATTTTTCTTTAATAGAAAATTAATAATTTATTAAGTTCCTAAACCAAACGTTTTCTTCATGAAAATGTTATTGTCGAAAGAAATATGAAGATAAATTAGGTTTTATTGGATAAGTTTATAATAGTTATTAGCACGTTTTAACAGAGATATAGATCATTGAAAAAATAATTACGGTATAATAATAGGTGGAAATATAATATAAATAAAATAACTGCCCACTTAAATTTTATTATGCGTATGTCCACTCCGGGGATTGAACCCGGACCGCCACGGTCGAATGTCAGTAACTCACCTATGAACTACTTGTGATTCATCCTTCAGAAAATATAGTTCTGAAATTATTGAAGAGAACATTCAAAACCATGTAATTGAATTGTCGGGGGTAATACCACGAGTGCTTAAAAATTATCTGGTTAATTTTTATGCACGAGCGGTATTTAGGGAGAATATTTCTAGAATTAAATATATATAAAAAAAATTTTTTGTCATACAATTTTCAATTTCATATAACATAATTAAAACTGTAACTGAAATCCAATAACAATTATCTGTTGAGAGGGTTTGTTTTTCAAAAGCAATGAATTTCCCGAAGGGAACTCATAACAATAACGATCACGTTCGCAGTAAAAAGGTAAAAAAAAAACTGTCTCGTCAAATAGGTTCGATTGTTGTGTGTTGGATATACAACGTTGTCTAGGCAACGTTGTATATCCGCTGATATTTTTTTATTTTTAACGTTTCTTATGGGAAAATTTATACATGAGTGAAATATTCATAATAATTTATATTTTAATATAATAAAAAATATTTAATACTAAAATATGTAACTCTTGTGGTCTGTATCAGTGTTATTACTCATACTATTAGATTGATATATACAGTCTTATAATAAAATAAACAAAGGAAAACAACAAAGCCATTTACATTCGACAACAGGGACATACTGCGGTTATAAGATACAAAAGAACAGATAATTTAGTTTGTAATTGGTCATTTTGGACCAAAAAGTAGGCTTTCTTGAGAGCTTGAATAAAGAAACCTCATGTCCGCGACAGTGGGTCAGAGGTGAGTTACTGGAATTCGACCGTGACGGTCCGAGTTCGATCCCCGGAGTGGATATATTCATTTGTTCATTTGTTCATATATTCATATGTTCATTTGAAAACTTCCCACCACGGATTTATCGAAAACCACTGATTAAAAGAAAAAACGCCGAGACACGTCAAAAGAAGTGCCAAAGGGGACAACTTTTTAACCAAAAACTACTTCACCCCCTTTTACCCCGGGGTCATCCCCTTAAACATTTTAAATGATAAGGGGTATCAAGTAATTCACCTGAAGACGACTGGAGATGCTTACCAGTTAGATTACCGTAGTGATTCTAAACAAATAAAGACAATGCAAGTCCAAAACTCTACTGCCATTCAAGTAATAGCTTGTTTGAAAGGTCTTTCAAAGTGCTTTATTTTGACGTTTGATTTTTTTAAATCGGTCGATTCGTTTTCGAGAAAATTAGAAAAACCTTTATTTATCTTAATTTGTTCAGGTAGAAAAAAAACACACGAAAATATCACCTTTTATTTCAATAAGTGTTCAAAATGTTGCCCGGTATTGGCCAAACCAAACAATGATATAGGCGATGTTCAAATTCCTGACGGACATTTTCAAAAACATGTTGTGGGAGATCATGGCAGCTTTCGATGAAGCGTTGACGAAGTTCATATAAAGTTTCAGGTTAGGGAGTGAACACAATAGATTTCAAATGGCCCCATAGAAAAAAGTCTAATGGCGTCAAGTCAGGAGTTCTAGCAGGCCATTCTATTGGCCCTCTTCGCCCTATCCATTTATCTGGAAACTCGTCGTCTAGCCATTGCCGAACCGGAAGAACATAGTGAGGAGGAGCGCCGTCTTGCTGGAAATATATTTCAGCCTCATCAAGTATAGGGTTTCCATCGTCTTCGATTTGGTTTTTGATGGTTTCAGTGATAAGCGGATTGATGGTATTTTCCAAAATATCTAAATAAATGCCTCCATTTAAATTCCCATTAATAAACAATGACCCAATCACTTTGTTTCCTAAAATGCCTGCCCATACATTAAGTTTTTCGGGGTACTGAGTATGCCCTTCTACAAAAGCATGCGAATTTTCATTGCTCCAATAACTGCAGTTATGAATTAACAAATCCATTTAGATAAAATGTGCATTCATCACTGAAGCAGATATTCTTTACATGAATGGTATTATAATTAATCGCTGCAGTTATTTGTTCACCAAACTCAACTCGCCTATCGAAATCATCTTCGGTTAACTCTTGCAATGTTTTCATTTTGAATGGATGAAATTTATGTAATTTAGTAACTGTGTGTACAGAGCCTATTGAAATACCAGTCGCATCAACAATTTTGCGTAATGAAGTATTAGGATTTATGCCAAAATGATCCAAAACTTCAACTTGAGCGGCTTCATCCAAAACTCTACGATGATTACGTTTTTTATTTGCTTTTATAGATCCAGTTTGAGTAAATTTAGTAACAAGGTCCAAAACATACCTATGCGAAGTTATCTTTTCCGGATGTCTGGCGTTAAATGTGACGGCAGTTTGCCGAGCACATTGATTTTGGGCACCATAAATTAGAATCATTTCCACTCTTTCGGCTAGTGTGTAAACCATTTTGGAAGTAAAATGTGAATCAAAAAATTAACTTTCACTATCTCAAGATTGTCACAAAGGTAACTGACACCAAATTAAATTCTTTCATTTCCTTAGCAACTATAAAAAACTAAACAGGTATAAGAATAAATACAGTTCGCCCATGTTATCTGTATTGATAAAAAGAAGGCGGAAAAACATTTTGGTTGTTATTTGGTTGCTGCCACGTATAATCTTCCGAATTGCTGTTTATGTTGGTTTTTGAACACTTATTGAAATAAAAAGTGATATTTTCGTGTTTTTTTTATCTGAACAAATTAAGATAAATAAAGATTTTTCTAATTTTCTCGAAAAAAAATCGACCGATTTAAAAAAATCAAACGTCAAAATAAAGCATTTTGAAAGACCTTTGAAACAAGCTATTACTTGATACCTCTTGTCATTTAAAATTTTTAAGGGGATGACCTTGGGGGCCAGAGGGTAAAAGGGGGTGAAGTAGTTTTTGGTTAAAAAGTTGTCCTCTTTGGCACATCTTTTGACGTGTCTCGGCGTTTTTCCTTTTAATCATTGGTTTTCGATAAATCCGTGGTGGGAAGCTTTCAAATGAACACCCTGTATGCACAATAAAAAAATTATGTCCGAAATTTAGTAGAATGCAGGAAAGAGTGTAAAATGTATGATCTCCCAACCCACCCCATTCGCGCCGGTAACCAGACCGGATGAGATCGGACATCTCATGGGGTGGGTAAGAAGGTACACACTTCCCAATCGGTAGGTCATGCAATGACAGGAAACCAAGGGTTGATAGCCCTTGGGGGATGTTGCCTGACTGAAGATCGTGGTTCGGAATCCACATTAAGCTGTAGGTGCCTTGGGAATGGCCCTGGCGGCGAACGAAGAGGAAAAAATTATACAACAAAAAAAAAACTCATGTCTCCTTTTTATTATTTTTTTTTAAAATATGAAAATTTGTATATGATGACGAAATAAAAACAAATTTTAATCTCTGTGCACCTTAGATAAAGTTTAAAAAATAATCTATTATTTAGGCGTTTAGCAAAGTTGATTATTTTATCTGCGAATGTTTTAATTGGGGATAAGATACCATTATACCCACTCCTATCAAAAGCCATTATTTCTATACAGGTGTGTGATCTATTTTCATCAGTAACTAACTATGATATATCATATTAATGTTTATTTTTAATTTTTTACAGTGTCCCAAAAATGATCAAAGTTGATGAAAGTGATCCTATTGGAGGTAAGTTCACATATGTTTGTTTAGTGATAGCTTTCCTCAAAGTACATATCCATCTAGATATAATATAAACTATAATTATTCCAAACACAGATTAACGGTCACTGAAAGAGGATCATACTATAACTGTATAAAGTTTTTTAATCATTTTGTGTCTGTGTTTTATCAATAAATTGGAAAATTTCGTCCAGTTCAGGTCAATTTCGGTGTCGGCCACAGGCGCAGGTAAATTTTCTGCATTAAATTATGTATGATAACTAACAAAAGAAAAAAAGGAAGATAATTTGATAAAGAAGGAACTATTAGCTATAGCAAATTTACACAAACATCGTTTTATGAAATATGTCATGGAAGATATAGCTGAAAAACATAGTGTAACTGTGCCGCGCACACAGCCATATCGTTGCGAACTAAATCCTATAGAACTTACATGGGCGCAAGTGAAAGGATTTGTAGCAAGACACAACATGACATTCAAAATGAAAGACTATTTGATTAAGGAAGTTGACACCAGAGATCTGGCGAAAACCAGTCCATCATGTAAAGAAGAGGAGAAAATGTGGGATATTTACCATCTGATCGATCGGACCGTCGACCCGTTAATTATAACGTCAAGAGGAGATGAGTGAGTTCCTCAGATGACGAAGAATATTATGATTTTTTATAATTTAATTTCTGTATAATGTATTTTTTTATAATGTTTAATAAAAAATAAGTGTGTCTGTTTAAAGGTTGGAGACAATGACGTTTCTTGAACGACAGTAGAGTTTTGGACTTGCATTGTCTTTATTTATTTATAATCACTACGTTTCAACTAGTAAGCATCTCCAGTCGTCTTCAGGTGAATACTGCAGTATTTGTTGCCGATAAAGAAACACGCGTTGAAAAAATACCTTTTAAAGGTTTGCTGTTGTATTATACCAAAATATCTCCCCGCTGAACACGAACAATCTAAATGCGCCTTGTTTACAATAAACAAACTAAGTGAAGCCAGATTATTGTGTAATTCCAGATTCCTTTAATTTTTGGCCAGAAGCCCAAATACTGCGCCGCATTAATAATATTATTCCTTTGCCCCTAATTAAAATTTTTCGCTAAATTTTCACGGAAAACTTGAGGAATTTCAGAAATTCCCCGGGATAATTTAGATTAGTTCAGGTGGCTAAAAGTATTTTCATGTTACAAGGTACACATTCCCTAGTTAAAAGAATTTTTCTACTCCCACATGGAAATTTGCTGTCTCCTTTACACTTAAGTGGCGGATAAAGTGGCTATTCCAGTTAACTGTGCGGTAAAATTTCATAACAATCCTAGTTAGGTAATGAAACTGACCAATCACAGTGGTCAATTACAAAGAAACCAAATTTACATGTTGTTGTCGTTTTCTGACACTTGAAAGAAGTTAGGTTAAATTTTATAATAGGCTGTACAGTAGTGTACAGTGTTGCAACCTTTAAAAATAAAATTTCCCATTTTTATAGAAAAATTTCACGAATGCAAACAATACTGAAAAATTCTTTTATTAGCAGATCACAACCACAAGTGATCCTAAAGAATATTCTACAAATATAATACTGTGCGTAAAAATTTCCCTTTTCCCTTTGGAGACAGCGCCGACCTATCATTCCTCTGTGCCTTGTTCTCACGAACCCGGAAATTTTCCATTAGTTGACAACACTGTTATGAAAATTACATTTCTTTGTGGTGTTCTTAAAAATACTGACCAATCACAGTATATTATATTTACTGAGGCTCCGCCTTCATTTTCAAGACACTAAATTATATAATTTAAATGCATATGGTACAATTTGTTATTAATTTGTTCAATATAATAAAATCTAGACGCATTTATAAATAATGCAACTTGCTGAATGTGCATAGAAAATTAATTTCATGTAGCATCATTTATCAGTTGGTTTTCCCATAATTAGTTTAACGTTTCGATAGTCGAGAGGTAGAGCGTTTGACTATGGAACCAATGGTCGTGAGTTCGAGCCCGGCAACCTGAAACCTTTTTTTACATTTTTTAGCATAAGGCTTGTAAGTTTGGTCGTAGGAAAAATATACTGTTCAACTCGAGTGGCTTGTCCATATTGCCCTCGGAAGTTTGAGCACGACGCCGTAGGCTTTCTCGTGCCATATGGACATCATATCCACTCTTGTTGTATACAAACTACTATTACGCTGCATATTTCATTGCACATGGACACCACATGCTTACAAAAATAAAACAAACAGCCTGACAAAAAAAAACTCTTAAACAATTATCTATACTCTATACATCTTTATGTACTGGAAAAATAACGACTGCAATAACCGCCCAAAATAAAAATGACTGTACAATTTTTGAATGGGCCAGAGATAGATTAAAGCTATAAAAAAAATAAAATTTGGCAAGCGTATTAAACCACTGCAGAATTTCAATGAAACGTATTTCTTTATCTATCGGGTGTCTTAAATGATAATATTGACAGTGACAATATTTAAGAAATGGATATTACCATTAAACAAAATATCCCGGGTTCTCATTATAGTCTATTTCAGAAAGGTGTAGAGTAATAAAATGGGAAATTTTGTCCAGTTCGGCTCAATTTCGGTGTCGGCCATAGGCGCAGGTAAATTTTGTGCATTAAATTATTTATGATAACTAACCAAAAAAAGAAAAAGAAGATAATTTGATAAAGAAGGAACTATTAGCTATATCAAATTTACACAAACATCTTTTTATGAAATATGCCGTGGAAGGTATAGCTGAAAAACATAGTGTAACTGTGCTGCGCACACCGCCATATCATTGCGAACTAAGACGTCAAGCTACTGTTTGATCAAGCCATTAAGGAAGTGACACCAGATAACTGGCGAAAAGTGGTTTATCATGGCATTCAAGAAGAGGATAAAACGTGGGATCTTGACCATCTGATCGATCGGACCGTCGACCCGTTAATTATAACGTCAAAAGGAGATGACAGTTTTTCACATGACGAAGAATATTATTATTTTTTATAATTTAATTTCTTTATAATGTAGTTTTTGTATTTTGTTTTTTTAATTTTTAAATTTGTTTAATAAAAAATAAGTGTACCTAATGTTATCTACATAATGCACGCCTCTGTCACACCATTTTCAGTGTTTGTGAATGGATAACAATATGCAAAACCAATAAATTTACCCAAACCAAGGTGGTACTACCTGCACTTGATGAAAATAAAGAATTTTGCAATGAAATCAATGCCAAATTATGAAAGTGGCTTAAATATTTGTTGGATCACTCTGTAGTCCCTTTGCATACCTAATGAGCTTTTTTACTCTGCACCTTGCACCTCTCTGAAATATACTATAGACAATAAACAAAACTAACTAAATAGATGCATAGTTACTTGTGATAATCCAGTTAAGAAATAGGTAACGGTAAAAGAAAGGAGACATAGAGGAAAATCCCACTCCTGATAAAACCAGAAGTCAACTCAATAGTAATCTGCACTAAACAGAGAATATAGCCTGCTATGGTGCTAGACCATATTAAGGAGTTCTTTATTAAATAAAAGGATGTGTAAGAACACAGAAATATAGAGAAAATATTAGCAAACCAAAGTCATACTGGAACGAAATGTGCAGGTATGTAGGAGACCTCAATTCCTAAAACTGGAGATTAAAGAAGAAATATCTGCTCTTTGAGGACATGGAATAAAGACAAGGAGACCGCATTATCAATTATCTACACCAGCTGATGTGCATGGTGGATCTTATCATTAGTTTTCTCTGACAAGGCAGAGATCTACGAAAAAGCATGAGGTTACAGTGCATGAAAGGTTGACTTATAAACTTAACCAACCAATTACTCGCTCAGCTGAAGATAAATACAAACTTGTGTATGTCTAGAGCGAGTTCTTCAAACCTAAAAACCGACTTAAATTATATTTTCATTATAAACTTTCTATTAAAGTCCCGAGATTTAGACTTTGTGGTCTGCAGGAAGTTAATTTTGGGTTTGCTACCGTTTAGACACTTTGTAACTATGGCGTCAGCATCTTAGGTGCGTCGAGCCATTGGTTAGTAGGATGTAAAATGAATCGTTGAAGCGGACGGGTGTGTTCATTTTATATTTATTTTTAGTTTTTTATCTTTACGAGCTCTATCTTCTTTTCTAATGCAATGATAAAACATTCTTGTTTGTCATAGGAGGGGAAGAGGGTGTTTAAACTCCCCCCCCCCCCCCCCATACACCTAAGTCCCTGCATCTGACTCTTAACGCGTGGTCCAGTCTAGTAATTTGAGTATAAGATGGCTTTACTTTAAATTGTGAAACCAAAACTTCGTCAGAAGACCTTAGGCTGTGTAAAAACCATTGTACTTTTAACCTGGTTTATATTCACAAGTCTCAATAAGGATTAAAGGATGCAATTAATTCAATATCCATCTTAGGAAAACTATGCCTCGTCTGTTACAAACGATTCCCGATACAAAATCCGATAAACAAAAACATTTTTATACGATTCGCGATCGTGACGCACTGAGAAAAATGTTTTGGCATCATCGATGATGATGATAGTTTGAAAAAACAAATGGTCTCGTCGGTGGCTCGTGGATACTTTATTAATGAACACCGGCGTTGCGTAGGCATCGTAAAGTTTATGGAAGTATATTTATTTTTTCAGTAGCAGGGAGTTTCAAACGGATTAGGATGTAAATAATCCGTGTGTTTAGTTAAGTCACCGTTTGAAATAAAAACGATAATTTCGAGGCATTGGCTGATCAACAAATAATTTAAACCTATATTTGTGCTCGTATCGTGTTTTCATTTACAAAAATAGTACTCACTTAATTTTATTTTCTTGCAAGAGAGGGCGCAGGCATGCCAGCTGATCTAGCAGACAATACAATGAACAAACCACTAAGATTAGTCAAAGAGGATATTGATTACATGGCCAAGCAGCTTGCACAGAACAGATGGACAGAGTTGACAACCTGTAGCACATCCAGGCGGTGGGCCACATTCGATAAAAAGAGAACCGCAGAGCTATTGAAACACAGTCGGAACGACGTGAGAAATATTACTGCGGTTGTTACCGGACATTGCCTCTTCGGTAGACATGCCGAACGTATGCAAATACCCACTAACGACTTCTGCAAAAGTTGCAGAGATGAGGAAGAGAAAGAAAGTATTCAACATTTTCTGTGGGAATGCCCTGGCCTCGCAAGAAGAAGGTTCACTGCTATGGGTGAACCATTTTTCGATAACCTGGAGGAACTAAGCAACTTATAACTTGGACGACTGAGCAGGTTTCTGAACAGTAGTGGCTGGTTTAAATGAGTTGTTAAAATCCTTCTGCGGTGTACTCCGCACTAACCATCGGATATCTTAAGCTGGGTTCTACGGAAGACGTGTGGTATCACAACAGACCTTATAGGACTACGTCAGACTGTTTGGTCTGAACCAAAGGTCTGCCACTCTTACCTAACCTAATCTAATTTTGTTTTGATCCTGACAAAAAAGCATTTATTTGGTCGTTTGATTTTTTTGTAATGGGTGTACATAAGAAGCAACTCCAATTGTTCCTTTCTTTGAAAAGTTATGGCCCGGCAAGTCCTTTAAACATTTAGATTGTAATTTGTTGTCGTGTTTATCGGTTTCATCACCTATTAAAAAAATTTCAGAGGCGTATTTTAAACCTGTGACATTTTAAATACTGAGTTCCAGCTTTGGGAAGAATTCGTATGCATTTTTATTACCCGCTATCTTTAAATGACCGGGAACCAACTGGTCCCATTGGAGTTTCATTATTTCTAGCTCACGGGTCTGTCGGGTATTAGGCTTACTAAGTCTTTTCATGTCTTTGACTAGATGTTCCATCTTTATAGACATTATTATCGCACTTATTCATAGTCGTCTGCAACACCTGTTTGGATGAGTTTTGGACTTACATTGTCTTTATTTTTTACATCACAACGTTTCAACTGGTGAGTATCTCCAGTCGTCTTCAGGTGAATCCATGTTTGGATATTCCAAGAAAGGGTCCTTTAATTTGAGTACATCCAGCTGGTTTATCCTTACATGCTATCCACAATTGACCAGGACCATCAACCCTATTTATAGCTGATAGGTCATGTAGCCACTCCATTCCAATTATTATTATGTAAATCAATGGGAATTTGGGTAAAAATTTATTAAATTTAACCCAAAATCAGCGTAGGAGCATAAAAAATAATAGATATACTATAATCCAAGATAAAGAATTTCGTCAAATTGGATCGATGATGCCCAGAACCGAAAATAGTGTAAATTATAAAGGGAGACGTTCTGGGATTTGAGGAAAGTGAGGAAAACAGAATACAAGTCGATTCATAAATAAAAATTGGTATGTAGTATGTAGATAACATAGGTTATAGCCTGCTGCTACTCGGGAAGACAAGACAAGAAAAGAAACAAACCATCTGTATAGCCGAGAAGCAAATAAAAATGGTAATTAATTTTTAACGTTTTTTGCCAGGAGGTTACCACGTGTTTGGTGGTTACCATTGTCCATTAGCCACTCTCTCTCTCTCTCTCTCGTCATTTGAACCTCCCGCTCTCTGAATCCGTGAAAGTGCCGAAATGAAACGGCAATATGAATTCCGTATCATTTACTGGTTTCACATCGAGAAGACTTGGAGTGAGATCCATGTTCAACAGGGAAACAAATATTTGAACAGTCTCAAACTTGCATGGTATTTCATATTTTTCCAACCACGATGCACCACCTGGTATAGAAAATACATGATTGATTAAAAAGCATGATTTATGGTAGTCCGAGATAAACGTGTCATAATTAACAAAAAGTAGGTTATACGGTTTTCCTATGACTACCTATATGAAAATGAGAAAAAAAGCACGGTTAATTTGGCTATGTAGAAGATTTACAGGGCTTGGCTGAACAAGTAGTGACAAGCAGCGAGGAGAGCCACAAAAAGACAAAATTTATGACCATTTCAAAATCAGTTCAATAGCAGGAAAGTCTATGGATCAACGGGGAGGTGGTGGAGAAAGTCAGTAAGTACAAATACTTAGGAACAACTGTCAATGAAAGTAATGAGTACACCGAAGAAATTAAATCAAGAATTGGACAAGCCAGAACCATATTTAAGAAAATGAGAAATGTGTTATGCAGTAGAGATCTTAACCTCAGAGTCAGAATATTGAGATGCTATGTTTTCTCGGTGTTGCTGTATGGGATGGAGTCCTGGACATTAAAGAAGTGATCGACTGGAAGCATTTGAGATGTGGTCATATAGAAGGATCTTGAGAATAAGTTGGGTGGACATGGTGACAAATGAAGAGGTACTGGGAAGAATGAAAAAGGAAATATTGAACACAATTAAAATAAGGAAGCTGCAATACCTGGGTTACGTGATGAGGGGAGAGTAATACGTATTGTTACAGAATATTATACAGGGAAAGATCCAGGGAAAAAGAAGTAGAGGAAGAAGACGCATTTTCTGGTTCAATAACTTGAGAAAATGGTACAACTGTAGTTCCGTTGAGTTGTTTAGAGCTGCAGCATCGAAAGTGAGAATAGCTTTGATGATAGCCAACCTATATTACAACCCCTATTTATTAAAAATAACAAATTTTAGAAAGCAGTAATTGTAAAGTGTTTAAATTATTTATGTATTTGTCGAGTGATTCAGAATTATAAAAAATGTTAATAATATCCTGGAAAATCTATTACCAGAAAAAATAAATCGCGCTGAAGAGAGTGTCATATAATAAACAACAAATATTTGTCGGTAGCGATAGCATAGAGAATAGAGCTCTAGCCTACAGATCGCAAGGTCACAGGTTCAAACCCCATTAGGAGTATATAATTTTTTTAAATAAAAACATTTTAAATAATTTATAGAATTATTTTGAATTAAAATCTTCCTTGTTGGATGGATTTGTTAAATTTATGATTAATGCATCTTTCCTTGAATAAATTTAAAATTTTTCATTCTGGTTAATCTAAAAGTCAGTCCAGGATTAGTTCTTAATATGTTATATAAAACATGAAAAAATGAAAAAGTTAAAAAAAATCCTAAGTACCTATGCTAATTTCAACACTAGTGTTGAAATATTTTTTTTACAAATCAAAGACTTTTTTCATAATTCTTTGTGGTCGTAGGAAAAATAGTAATAAAAATACTTGTGTGAAAGTGATTATTCTAAAACTCTGAGAATTTCCACACTCGGCTGACGCCTCGTGCTAAATATCTCCTCGTTTGAAAAGTATCACTTTCATCACTTGTTATGTTATATACTATAACAACTTTTTATGATACAATATTATATAAAACGTCATCAGCTATTAGCTCGTGCCATGGATCTGACAAATTAAATCAACGAATTATAAGGTTTTTATTATAGACGACTTGACCCTAATGCTAAACGATCCAAAACCCATAATTTTCGCACCACCTACAAACATATCAGATATAATAAATTCAGCTTTTAAGTCGAAACGGAATTAAAATTGAAAAAACTTCAAAATAAAAACACTTTAAAATAGTTCTGTCTGCCACACGCATATTTTATGATGTGCCAAATTTAAATCTATTAGATCGTGTGTGCCAATCGATGACAGTGTGATGTGTTGATGTTTATGTACGTATTAGCTGGAGGCCGTTTGTAATTTCAGGATCGCTTGGCACGACTTGAAAAGAAATTCCTTTAAAATCGCTATGATGACTCTTTTCGATCTTTAATAGTTTCCTGAGTGTTAATACTGGACTCAAAAGTTTCTGGACTAGCCAATAGATGGCATAACGATTACGAAATAGTATATTACATAACAAGCGATGAAAGCGATACTTTTCAAACGAGGAGATATTTAGCACGAGGCGTCAGCCAAATGTGGAAATTCTCCGAGTTTTAGAATAATCACTTTCACACGAGTAATGTACACTATTTTTCCTACGACCACAAAGAATTATTAACAAAGCCTTTGATTTGTGAAAAAAAATATTTCAACACTAGTGTTGAAAAAAAATATATCAACACTAGTGTTGAAATTGGCATACTTAGGATTATGTTCTACTTAATATCTGGTTTCATGGTTTGTCAATAGGCTTTTCCATTATTTGTAGTTTACCTTTTTTATTTTTTCATATTTTATATATCATAGGAAGAATTAATCCTGGATTGACTTCTAGTTTAACCAAAATGAAAACTTTTAAATTTAATCAAGGGGAGTAAACATAAATTTAAAAAG
This sequence comes from Polydrusus cervinus, assembly GCA_935413205.1. Classification (NCBI taxonomy): domain Eukaryota; kingdom Metazoa; phylum Arthropoda; class Insecta; order Coleoptera; family Curculionidae; genus Polydrusus; species Polydrusus cervinus. The sequence goes on along the minus strand of OW284519.1, from coordinate 19,721,778 downwards.
TCCACCCAACAAGGAAGATTTTAATTCAAAATAATTATATAAATTATTTAATATTTTTATAAAAAAAAATCAAATACTCTTGATGGGATTTGAACCTGTGACCTTGCGATCTGTAGGCTAGAGCTCTATTCTCTACGCTATCGCTACCGTTTAAGATTTGTTGTTTAATACATGACACTCTCTTCAGCGCGATTTGTTTTTTCTGGTAATTGATTTTCTAGTATATTATTAACATTTTTTATAATTTCAGATGGCGTATTTTAACACTCTAATTCTGAATCACTCAACAAATACATGATAAATAAGTTAAACACGTTACAATTACTGCTTTCTAAAATGTATTCTTTTTAATAAATAGGGGTGGTCTGTCAAATTGGCACCAAATGTGTAAATTGAATACTGTGCATTGTATTTCAACACTAGTGTTGAAATATTTTTTTTCAACGCGCGTGTGATATTCTGCGCTTTCTAGCCAAATTAACCGTGTTTTTTCTCAGTTTCATAGGTGGTCGTAGGAAAAAACTTAGGCCAATGAAAAGTTATAAATTGGACAAAACTTTGATAATAAGTCCTTCATTTTTAAAGATCTAATAATAAAAATTGATTAGTTAAAATATAATAAACAATTACTCATTTACAATAAAATATAATAATTAAAACAAATAACCAATGCATGGCGTAATGTTATATAAATACATATAATTGACATATCCATTAATTATAATAAAAATTTTAATTCAAATGTAACTTTGATTTGGAAAGATACCATTTAAAAAATGTTTATTTGTAAACAAGAAAATTAACATTAATCATGGTAAAGTTATTCTAGATTATGAAAAGATTGTATTAAAATACACTGAATTCATTAATTTATGGAATAGATAAAAAATTAGTTGAATTTCAAAAGTCTATATTTTCATCAAAATTCAATCAATTTATTCCAATTTCAGTTTATTGGGTAGGCTGCCTCTTGGATCATCATTATCAGTAAGTACAATGTGTTTATGCACACTTGGCAACCAACATCGGGTTATTCTGTGCTGGGTTCCTGGACACTCCAAAATAGATGGCAACGAGGCTGCCGATGCGCTCGCAAGAGAGGGCGCAGGCATGCCAGCTGATCTAGCAGACAATACAGTGAACAAACCACTGGGATTCGTCAAAGAGGAGATTGACTACACGGCCAAGCCGCTTGCACAGAACAGATGGACAGGGTTGACAACCTGTAGTACATCCAGGCAACTGTGGCCCACATTCGATAAAAAGAGAATCGCAGAGCTATTGAGGCACAGTCGAAAAGACCTGAGAAATATTACTGCGGTTGTTACCGGACATTGCCTCTTCGGTAGACATGCCGAACGTATGCAAATACCCACTAACGACTTCTGCAGAAGTTGCAGAGATGAGGAAGAGGAAGAAAGTATTCAACATTTTCTGTGTGAATGCCCTGGCCTCGCAAGAAGGAGGTTCACTACTCTGGGTGAACCATCTTTCGATAGCCTGGAGGAACTAAGCAACTTACAACTTGGACGGCTGAGCAGATTTCTGAACAGTAGTGGCTGGTTTGAATGAGTTGTTAAAATCCTTTCGCGGTTACGTCGCACTAACCATCAGAGATCTGATGAAGGTGGGTTCTACGGAACACGTGTGGTATCACAACGGACCTAATTAGGACTACGTGAGACTGTTTGGTCAGAACCAAGGGTCTGCCACTCTTACCTAACCTAACCTAAGTACATTGTGACTTCACTTTATGTCTTTTTATACAGGGTGATGGCTAAAATATCAAGCTGTGTAAAATCTGCTGATTTTAAAATTAAACTTTCTAAAATATGCAATTATGAAAATTGAAGTTTTGTTATTGTGTTGGTTACAGATTTACGTTATAGTCTATTTCAGAACGGTGTAGATTAATAAAATGGGAAATTCCGTCCAGTTCGGGTCAATTTCGGTGTCGGCCATGGGCGCAGGAAAATTTTGTGCATGAAATTATTTTTGACCAACCAAATAAAAAAAAAAGAAGATAATTTGATAAAGAAGGAACTATTAGCTATAGCAAATTTACACAAACATCGTTTTATGAAATATGCCGTGAAAGATATAGCTGAGAAACATAGTGCAACTGTGCTGCGCACGCCGCTATATCATTGTGAACTAATTTCTATAGAACTTATATGGGCGCAAGTGAAAGGATTTGTAGCAAGTCACAACACGTCGTTCAAAATGAAAGACGTTTAGCTACTGTTTGATCAAGCCATTAGGAAAGTGACACCAGAGAACTGGTGAAAAGCAGTCCATCATGCCATTAAAATAGAGGAGAAAATGTGGGATCTTGACCACCTGATTGATCGGACCGTCGACTCGTTAATTATAACGTCAAGAGGAGATGACAGTTCCTCAGATGACGAAGAATATTATGATTTTTATAATTTAATTTCTGTATAAGTAATGTATTTTTTGTATTTTGCATTTTTTATGTTTACTATGTACATAATGCACGCCTTTGTCACACCATTTTCAATGTTTGTGGATAGATAATAATAATAGACAAACCCGATAAATTGACCCAAACCCGGGTGGTACTACCTGCACTTGATGAACATAAAGAATTTCGCAATAAAATTACTGCCAAATTTAGGAGCAACTGTGCAAAACGCATTAAATCCATAATATGTTGTTTTGAATAAAACTTAAAAAACTTACAAAGTAAGTTAGAAGAAAAACTAAGATTTTCATGTGGCGCAGAATGATTTATGTAATAGGATTAAAAAGGAATATTTCCTTTTTTAATCTAAATTTTCGATTTTCATGACAATATGGTATATTTTTTAGTGGATTTATTGCATTTTGTTTAACCAGAATGTGGGTTTATGCCATTTTGCTAAGTTAGTATGGATTTATTCCTTTTTGCTTACTTCTTGTTTGGATTTATTGCATTTTGCTTGAAGTAATTAAGTTTACATTATTTTATAAGGCCAATAAAATTTCAGACTTCAGTAAAATAATTATTAATTATATATATAAGATTATTGAAATAAAAGAATGCAAACGCTTTAGACAGAATTGAATATTCTTTTTTTGGATTTATTTTACTTTGCTTAAATGCGAATTGGATTTATTGCACTTTGCTTCAACGTGCATTGGAATTATTCCGTTTTGCTTAGCTGAGTGTGTAGCTAATTGATTTATCGCGCTTTGATCAAACTGGGTTGTTCTAATGATAGATTGACTAAAAAGCACTAAATTTTTATAATTACATTGAAATTGATAAAAATGGATTTAAGGCGTTTTGCACAGTTGCTCCTCAATTATGAAAGTGACTTAAATATTCGTTTGGTCACTCTGTAGTCCCTTTGCATACCTAATGATCTATTATTACTCTACACCTTTATGAAATGCTAACCGAAATCAGTATATTTTTAAATTGAAATATTTTTTAAAGAAATACCAGCGTTAATGGCCTTAAAATATTTCAACAGACGAAGAAAGCGAATAAAATCGGTTGAACTATATAAATTGTACGCGAATACTTGTAGAAAATTGAACTATATATAATATTATGGGTGAAGGTTAGATTTATTATTTTGGAAGGAGGCCAAATAATTAAACCATTTTTAGCCAGTCCAATTTTAATTATTTTTAACGGCTTTATTATTGTTATAATCCAAGTTTTATGCCTTACGCGGGGATTCACGAGGAGCGTTCGTTAGAACTTTCGGGAAATCTTCCATACATATACAGGGTGATTCCTAAGTTGACACTCTTTTTAGCTGTGTATAGAAGGCATTAAAATAAACATTTGAAATACCTTTTTTCAAAAAACTTAATAGGCGAGATATAAAAGTAAAAAATCTAAGCGCGGACCTGTTCATCAAAAACGTAGCCTGCTATACTTTATGTTGTTCTTGTCTTGTCTTAGTCATGCAATTTACGGGTCGGTGGTGAGTTATTTGGTAATATGCTGCGATGTGTTTTTCTGAAGCAAGTTAATTTTAAATTGGTGTCACGTAAAAATGGTAAAATTTGAAAACAATGAATATGGTGCTAATTTACGGTGAGTATCGTCAAAGTGCGGCTGCTGCTTCGAGATTATACGCAGAACGCTTTCCCTTGCGGGCTCATCCTACACCCAGAAGTTTTCTTAATGTTATTCAACGGGCAAATTAGGCAGGACCGTATTTGATCCATAGTGTAATAAATGAAAGGTATTTGAAAATGTTGTTTATAGACGATGGACCTGTAATATAAAATACGTTTAAAGCTTTGAGAAAAATTAAAAAATGCAAGCAATATAAGGATGACAACGAATGACAGTGATAGCTTGTCACGTCCTTATAAAACAAAACATTATTATGAAATTTTGGTAGGTTATATGGTTGCACTGTGCGCACATTTTCAGTATTCAAACGTCTGATTGTCACTTCCGGTTCAACCGGAAGTGCGCACAACTTTGTTATTTTAAATAGAATATCCTATATATTTTTAAAAATATGCATTCTACAAAGAATTCTAAGAATAAAACATGTATTATATCCTATAAGTACCAATTTAAAACAGTTTTCGAGAAAATAACGTTGGAAATCTAAATTTATTAGTTTTTAAGTTATAAGCAATTAAAAATTAAATTAAATTTAACAAGCAACAATTGATGTTAATTTATTCATAGTTTCATCTAAGGTAGCTATGGATGATAATAATAACGTCGTAAAACAGATGAAATTAGTAAACAGATCTGCGGAGATCCATAGCTACCTTAGATAAAACTATGAATAAATTAACATCATTTGTTATTTGTTGGATAATGTAACTAAAGAGTTTGGTTCAGACTTAGGGAAGTATAAATAAAAAATATTTAGGAAAGGACCGTAATTTTGAAAATTAGATTTAAAATGAGAAGGGACATTAAAATTTGTGTTTGAATTTTTTTTTTTTTTTTTTTTTTATGATAAAACACCTGCACTGTAGGAAAAATCCTTTAAGGCGCTCTGGGAGCGGTGCGAGTGCGAAAAAAGCGATTAACGTTGGTCTTGAAACGTTGAAGATTGTATTCATTGGGAAACACGACCTCAGGAAGATCATTCCACAAAGATAACGTTCTCCAGATGAAAGAATTCTTGAACAATGAAGTTCGAGGACTACTAAGCTGAACAACATATGGATGAGCGGCAGCGGTTCGCCGTGTATTTCTGTTTTGCATTGCTCTAGGTGGAATCAAGTGGGCAATGTCAGTCGAACACCTGCCATGGAAATATCTGTAAAAGAGAGCCAAATCACCAACCTGTCTTCGATGCTCCAGGCTATCGAGGGTCTTGGTCAGCTCGGGGTCGCCGATCAGACGAATGGCTCTCCTTTGAATGGAATCCAGTAGCCGAAGGGTGTGCTTGGGTGCAGAGCTCCAGACATGAGAGCAATATTCTAATGATGGTCGAATCTGGGCTTTGTAGAGTGTCAAAAGTTGATGAGGTGTGTACAACCTTTTGGTGCGGAAAAGTACACCAAGTTTCTGTGCAGCTGTCTTGGCAAATTGCGGCAACGTGATCATGCCAAGACATATTACCTCCCAGATTGACCCCCAGCAAATTAATAGACGGTGCCAGGGGAATTGCGTGTCCTGCCATGACTATATCCGGTTCTGCAATGTTAACCTTTTTGGAGAAGACTGCTGCCTGGGTTTTCTTAGCATTAAATTCGTTTTACCTAAAAAGAAAAAAAAAATGATATCATATATATTACTTATTCATTTGTTTTTTGTAAAAACAATAAAATATGTGGCTGATGATTTGACAATTTCCAATGCTCGGAAACTGTTAGATGAGTATAGGATATGATATCTGTTTTATGCTTACAATTCTTCGAAGAATGCCTATCTATAAATATATACAGGGTGTTCCATTTAAAATAACAAACTTGTGCGCCCTTCCGGTTCAACCGGAAGTGAGTCCAATGTTTGAATACTGAAAAGGTGCGCAAGTTTCATAATAATGTATTAATTTATAAGGACGTGACAAGTTGGGCAGTAATTTCGTTGTCACCCGGTATATATTAAAAACATTGCGTTCTCTTGAAACGAGTCCTGTCCATGTTTATTTATTAAATTGTTGAAAATTTGTTAAATCTGGACTCTACAAATATTGGAAAATGTAAGAAAGTTATTTTTATTAAAAAAAACAATTCTCAATATTTTTTAGAATAAGTACAATAAATTTTAATAAACATTTTTAGGTGTTTCATTGACTTATATTTTTTTCCTCGATTGTTTTAGTGCATGCAAATAAGTTTGTCACGCCCACATAGATACATACCACTTTTTCATTGATGAAAAGAAAAATTTAATAATTTGTTTGGTTTTTTTGCAATTCACTTCAAGAAGTCCCGTAATTTAACATGGGAAATTTTAGCTCATTCGGATTTGTAACAATATAAAGGGTTTGTAACATTTTGGCACCGTGGCCGTTGGCATATTGACAAAAAAAAAATATAATAAAATTTAACTCCAATATAACATCCAGACAGTGAAATTTGAATTAATAACACTACATCTACCTACATAAACCTAGTGTTAAAATGACCATAAATTATTTGGACTTAAAAGCGCTAATATAATTTATATTTATTAAGCCGAAAACTTCATACCAATTTGTTTGACATGAAAACTTCATTACTAAATTGCTTTTACATATTTGCCAACATTAGTTTTTTATTATGTCAATTTTGTCACTTTAGTCTATTTCAGAAAGGTGTAGAGTAATAAAATGGGAAATTCCGTCCAGTTCGGGTCAATTTCCTTGTTGGTCATAGGCGCAGGTAAATTTTGTGCATTAAATTATTTATAATAACTAGTAAAAGAAAAAAAAAAGATAATTTAATAAAGAAGGAACTATTAGCTATAGCAAATTTACACAAACATCGTTTTATGAAATATGCCGTGGAAGATATAGCTGAAAAACATAGTGTAACTGTGCTGCGCACACCGCCATATCATTGCGAACCAAATCCTATGGAACGTATATGGGCGCAAGTGAAAGGATTTATAGCAAGACACAACACGACATTCAATATGAAAGGCGTTAAGTTACTGTATGATCAAGTCATTAAAGAAGTGACACCAGAGAACTGGCGAAAAGCAGTCCATCATGCCATTAAAATAGAGGAGAAAATGTGGGATCTTGATCACCTGATCGATCGCACCATCGACCCGTTAATTAGAAAATTATGATTCTTTATAATTTAATTTCTGTATAATGTATTTTGTATTTTTTCTATAATGTTTAATAAAAAAACAAGCGTAGGTACCTAATACTATGTACATAATGCACGCCTTTGTCAAACCATTTTCAGTGTTTGTGAATGGATAACAATAGACAAAACCCATAAATTGACCCAAACCCGGGTGGTACTACCTACATTTGATGAAAAGAAAGAATTTTAAAATGACATCAATGCCAAATTATGAAAGTGGCTTAAATATTCGTTGGGCCACTCTGTATAGTCCCTTTGCATACCTAATGAGCTTTTATTACTCTACACCTTTCTGAAATAGACTATCAAAATCATTTGTGTACAGATGGTCAATTGAATGGGTTTCCCGAATAACATTGTACGAGGTTGTTCGGGGGACTTATTTCATTTAACTCGATCAAAAGCGTTCACTGAATTATTTTTGTTTCAGAAATCGAACTTAGTTTCCCATATCGTGATGTTCAAATCAAAAGAAATGCGGATCCAAAAGAAGAATATACACTAGAAGAGGAGATAGGAAGGTTAGTCAAAAATTTGTTTTACCCTCTGGACCGGGAATACAGAAGAAAAGGGACGCCGGCTATATCGTTGAAGCCGTTTACCGTACAACTCTATATATTTGAATTGCCAAGCTTACTTAACACATTTTAGTTTACAAGTAGCCGTACAGAAATAATATTTCCTTACAGCACAATAATAAATATTTCCTAACAGTTATTTTCTGTTGCCTAGCAACGACTAAGTGTAAGGAAATATTGACTTTTTCTTTCAAAAATATTATCAAAAATTTCAATATTTCCAATCGATTTTCGGAAAAAAATATTTGTTACAAAAGTCACTAAGAGAAGTCGCTGGAAATTATTTTGTAACTACAATGACCAATCACAAAACATGGTTTTCCCCAAAAACTTCAAAATAAAGATATATAAAAGGTAGCATTTCTGTAATATATAAAGAATTCTGAATGTGTTTTGTTTTCAAGTTTTTGTTCTAACTAGTCGAATAAAAGAGGAACGGTGAGCAAAAGTAGTTATTACAAAAATACTTATAACTTTGGCTTGGCTTACCCACATTTAACAAACTTGGGCTAATTAAATAGAATTTTCATTGTTTTATCAAGCTAATGAAAAACAATATCGTTCTAGATTCCGTTGCGACATGTAGATGGCGCTATTTAGCAAAATCAACAACTTATTTCTTTTTCTCAAAAATTTTAAGTTCAACGATATATCTTTTTAAACTGGAATAAAAATAAGAAGAATAATTGTAAAAACCGCAAGTCAATATCTTTTTTAAACCAAGCTGTACGATCAACGGTTTCCAATACCCGGTACGGATAGAGCTAATATCAGTGGCGGCTCGCGGTCTTAAAAAATGGTAAAGAGCTAGGTATAGTGCGGGTACTTAAAAAACATTAACTAAAAATCCATGTAACAAAACGTCTCTTTTATCCTTATCTGTCCAACGACTGAATGGAGTTTCCAACAAATTACAAACTATGTCATTAATTGGGTTCATTTTTAAAACACACAACTAAGTAGGTACGTATATTACTGAATTAACTGAAAAATAAAAACAAAACTTTTTAATCACACAGTAAATCACGTAAAAACGATATCTATAACCGTAAATTTCACGAAGCCTCAAAATAAATACCTTAAGGTTAGGAGAACCAATGCTAAAACAATGGTACATACGACTGATCTATTTTTAAATTGCCCTTCATCATAATGCAAATTGTTACATGCGGTTTGCGTGACTGACGTCACGTAACCATAGCAACGGTGAATATCAAAGCCATGTTGGGCGTTGGGTCTTCACTTGCTTTGAGCCAACGGACACGATCGGCTGGGGCGCGCCAAAATGCACGAGTGTTTATAATTATTGTCCATCGGAGTTAACCGTGACCCTATTGTATAGCTACATTCGGATTAAATTAATATTAATAATTCGAACATAATTATTTTTAAGGGCTAAAATGGTAGCTGTATTGGTACATTAATATTTACTATTGTCGAAAAACTTTCCTCCTGGTTTTATTTTTACTCAATCCTCGATAGCATTAGTCTTTAGCTCTACTAAACGTAAGGCAAACTTGTAAAGAAAAGAAAAATTACATTGATGGGACAAGACAGGTTGGGACCTGGTTCCCCAATTCCAGATAGGGGAGGGGGGGAACCAGGAGCTTGCGTGGGCAGGATCGCTAGTTCCTGAAGTAGGCCACTACTGAAGTTTACAGTGGAGTACCTACCCGCTACCACAGTCCGTTAATTTTTTATAAATGAAATCAAAGATATGAAGTTGAGAGCAGATATATATTCTAAGTTAGTTCAATTTTATTAGGCCAATTCTACACTGAAAAAATTATCAATTCAAGGTTTTTTATGGTCGTTAAGAGATGTTAAATTTTTTTAGAGGCAAGTTTGGTACAGTTTACAAATGCACAGAAAAAGCAACAGGACTAAGTCTGGCAGCGAAATTCGTATCATGTCCGAAAAAAGAAGACAGAAGAAACGTAGAAAGGGAGATAGATATAATGAGAATGTTGCAACATCCGAGATTGATCCAGGTGTATGATGCGTTTGAAAATGGAAAAATAATGTGGGTGATTTTAGAATTGTAAGTATAACAAAATTACGAGTAGAACACCATTATTTTTTTCAGTTAAAGTAAAAACTGATTATTATTGACAATTTCCAATAAATTATTTTTAGTAGTTTCTTCTTGACACACTGTATTTGTTGTGTGTCACAAAATTGTATACAGGGTGAGTGAACGATAGAATAAAGTTCATTTTCGCCTTTATCTTAAGATTAGATAGCAATTAGAAATATAAAAGTTGTAGAAACCATTGAGGTGCACATTTTAATATTATGCTGGAGTATACGGGGTTGCCCAAAAAAACGTGGCGAATATAACTTGTTTTTCTTTATGGAACACCATATACGGGGTGATTCCTAAGTTGATACTTCTTTTTTTAGCTTTGTATAAAAGGCATTAAAATAAACAACATTTTCAAAAACCTTTTTCCAAGAAATTTAAAAATAGGCGAGACACAGAAGAAAAAATCTAAGTGCTGGCCTGGTCATCAAAACGTACCCTGCTATACTTTATGTTGTTTGTCTTATCTCTTATTAGTCATGTAATTTACGGGTCGATGGTGAGTTATTTGGCATTTCGCTGCGGTGTGTTTTTCTGAAGCAAGTTAATTTTAAATTGGTGACACGTGAAAATGGTAAAATTTTAAAACAATAAACTAGTAGATATGGTGCTAATTTACGGTAAGTGTCGTCAAAGTGCGGCTGCTGCTTGGAGATTATACGCAGAACGCTTACCCTTGCGGGCTCATCCTACACCCAGAAGTTTTCTTAATGTTATTCAACGGGAAAGTTAGACAGATCCATAGTGTAATAAATAAATGTACGTACCTTATTTTTGAGTTTTTTGGAAAAGGTTTTTGAAAATGTTGTTTATTTTAATGCCTTTTATACAGAGCTAAAAAAAGAAGTATCAACTTAGGAATCACCCTGTATATTGTATTATTTGCTGTTTCCCCACAAAATTTTACGCTTATTTTGTAAATGTTACAACTTCCGGTTTACCATGTTAAACCAAAAAAACGGTTTAACATTTTAAACCGGAAGTTGTAATTTTATATATTATAGATAGAAAATAAAAAATTAAGATAGGGAGGTGAAAACCATTTTTCTCTAAGATGAACCGTTCCAATGTTACAGCCTGTCAAATTCTGAAAATTCCATATTTTAAACGTCAATATCTCAAAAACTATTGAATTTAGACATAAAATTTACAAAATAAGCGTAGAATATTGTGGGGAATCAGAAAATAATTCAATATATAGGGTGTGGAATTTAAAAACTTATATTCGCCACATTTTTATGGGCCACCCCGTATACCTACTCCAGCATAATTTTAAAATATGCACCACAATGGTCTCTACAACTTTTGTATTTCGAATTTTTAAGATAAAGGCAAAAATGAACTTTACTCACCCTGTACACAGGTCTTGCAAAATACTTTTACACTCAGGCGCCTAACGGGCAAAAGAGAGACAACGTAATTTACGCTGTAAACGAAATTATTGTAAATTTACAATAAATGTGTTTGGTTATTTTTGGCCACTAAATATCACAGCGAACTTACATTCTAATTGTAGTTTTAAATTTGTTACGTAAATACGTTCTAATCTATCATTTGTAAATTCGTCTTAAAAATTGCTGTGAAATTAGTGTAAAATATATATTTTCAACAATTTTAGTAAATATAATGTACTTTTACATATTTTTACAGTAAGACAATGTAAATTTATTAATAAAACAATAACGGGTCAAAACCCGATCAACAAATGATTGCATCAGCATGTTCTACGTGGGCTGACCTGCTAAGAAGTTAAATTACCGGCTCTATGTGAATAGTTATCAATTAATGTTGTAAAATTACAAACTTGTCTATTTTCGCTGTCATTTTAAGAATTAGGTGTATTATTTGTGTAATTTTACCAGTATCTCGTGTAAATAATTAGTAATTTTACTACTTGTTAAGTGTTTTCATGCGGAAATTATATTTTAAGCAATACTTAAATCGTCAAATCTATAATATTACAAACACCTTGATATCTTTAAATGTAGTAAATTTCCCACAGTGTTTTACAGTGTACCAGCTATAAATTAATAACATATTAAATAACGAGTGATGAAAGTGATACTTTTCAAACGAGGAGATATTTAGCACGAGGCGTCAGCCGACTGCGGAAATTCTTCGAGTGTTAGAATAATCACTTTTACATGTGTAATGTACACTATTTTTCCCACGACCACAAAGAACTATTACAAAAGCCTTTGATTTGTGAAAAAATATTTCACCACTAGTGTTGAAAAAAAAATATCAACACTAGTGTTGAAATTAGCATACTTAGGATTAGGTTCCACTTAATTTCTGGTTTCATAGTTTGTTAATAGGCATTCCCTTTATTTGTAGTTTAACTTTTTCATTTTTTCATATTTTATATATAAAAGGAAGAACTTATCCTAGATTGACTTCTAGATTAACCAGAATGAAAAATTTTTAATTTAATCAAGGAAAGATGCATTAAACATAAATTTAAAAAATCCACCCAACAAGGAAGATTTCAATTCAAAATAATTCTATAAATTATTTAATGTTTTTATCAAAAAAAGGCAAATACTCCTAATGGGATTTGAACCTGTGACCTTGCGATCTGTAGGCTAGAGCTCTATTCTCTACGCTATCGCTACCGATACCGATTTGTTGTTTAATAAATGACACTCTCTTCAGCGCGATTTGTTTTTTCTGGTAATAGATTTTCCAGTATACCGGGTCCGCCAACGAAGCGGGGACGGAAATTTAAATCATTATCGAGGAACTTATCAAAATTACTAAAGCAGCATGAGGTATGGACTTAAAAGCGGCATATTTTAAAAATATTTTACATTATACAGGGTGACTCAAAAAAGTGTGGCGGACTAAACTTGCATTTTTTTAAATGGAACACCTTATATATTATATTATTTTCTAATTCCCTATAGAATTCCACGTATATTTTGTATTAAATGTTTTATGTCTAAATTCAATTGTTTTTGAGTAATTGACGTTTAAAATATGGCATTTTTTAGTTAAAACGGTTTTAACGGTTTAACATAGTAAATCGAAGGTTGGTTTCTTTGGATAGAGAATAAAAAACTAAGATAGGGAGGTGAAAACCATTTTTCTCTAAGATGAACCGTTCCAGCGTTACAGCCTGTCAAAGTCAAAAAATGCCATATTTTAAACGTCAATTACTCAAAAACAATTGAATTTAGACATATGACATTTTATACAAAATATACGTGGAATTGTATAGGGAATTAGAAAATAATATAATATATAGGGTGTTCCATTTAAAAAAATGCAAGTTTAGTCCGCCACACTTTTTTGAGCCACCCTGTATAATGTAAAATATTTTTAAAATATGCCGCTTTTAAGTCGATACCTTATGCTGGTTTAGTATTTTTGATAAGCTCCTCGATAATGATTTAATCTTCCATCCCCGCCACGTTGGCGGACCCGGTATTATTAACATTTTTTATAATTTCAGATGGTGTATTTTCACACTCTAATTCTGAATTACTCGATAACTACATGATAAATAAGTTAAACACTTAACAATCATTGCTTTTTGAAATTTGTTCTTTTTAATAAATAGGGGTTGTCTGTCAAATTGACATCATATTATTATGTTTAGATTAAATAGTGTGCCTTGATATTTCAACACTAGTGTTTTTCAACGCGCGTGTGATATACGACGCTTTCTAGCCAAATTAACCGTGCTTCTTTTCTCATTTTCATAGGTGGTCGTAGGAAAATTAAGATAAAACCTACTTCGCCCTTTAGGCGCCTGACTGCAAAAGTATTTTTCCAGACCTGTATAAGTAGAGTCGTTCTATGATACCTTTGGTTTATCGCTTTGTATGGATACAGAATAGGTACTTTAAATCAAAATATACTTGACTCTGCCAGTCAATTTGCAACATATTTTTTACGATGTTCTAACACAGATACTAACGAGAAGAAAACAGACATAAACCAAACATCGAATCAGTGAAAAACTGGGTCAATCATTTTACTTTTAACGCTTTATTATGTGTTTATTTAATAAACAACATTACTGCCTTCGCAGAATTTTCAATTTTTTCAATACACAATATATTTTGCATAGAAAAAAAAATAAAACACTTGATGCTTGTAATAAAATTTTCTTGCGAAAATTGGATCATTTCCAAATTTTTTTTTAACAGATACAATGAATTTCAATGTCACACTAAGGCCGTATACTATTTAGTGTGGGGGCATGTTTGTATTTAGTGTAAGAAAAAGATATAGGCCAATGAAGACCCTAAAAATGACGTAGGTCAGATAAAGTCTGCGTTTAAACTAGTTCTTATATTTATTTTCACAATGCATGCATGGTACAAAAATATCAAAAAGTAAAAACTTTTCGTTCGTTTATACGCCACAACTAACACTAAAATTCACTGAAATAGTAGTTTGTACAACAAGAGTGAATATGATGTCCATATCGCACGAGGAAGTAAATTGAGCTCGACGCCGTAGGCGGCGTGCTCAAACTTCCGAGCGCAATATGGACAATCCACTCGAGTTGTACAGTATATTTTTTCAACGACTTAACTTCCGAACTTCATGCTAAGAATTTTAAAAAATTCTTATTATTTAAATTAGGCATCATAACTTGTCTTAAGTTGGCCATGAACTTGTGAGAACGGTAATAAAAAACAATTGAACAAAAATTAATTTTGATGGCAAATCCATTGACCAAATTACACTGTAACATATTTATCGATTTGGGTAAGTTCTTATATTTAAACAAACTCATTTTTGAATATATCTATCTTTCTCACATTCGGCTTTTTGCTGAATAACAGACACAAAGCGATATATGTATTAATAAAAATGAACAATTTATTTTCTCAACCAGGCATTTTGATTAATAATTGCTTTACTGAAATGCACAGAAGAAAAATAGGTTTTTCGGGTTTATTTTTGCTTGCGTAAGAATTATAACTCCAAAAGTACAACAAAATAGCTGTAGAATGTGCATTAATATGAATTTTTAACGTTCGCTATGGTCAAATTTTTCAAAATAATCGCCAATTTACAAACTAGCAACACTGTTAACGTGGAAAGAAAAGTGGCAATAGTGTAAGTAGAACTAACATAACCTTAAAAATTTTAGTAAAAATGGATTTTTTTCTTTATTTTTTTTTCGTCTGTTTTATCGGGTTATTTTTATGTTCCACCATTTAAGGAAGGATTACCAGTTAATTTTCTATGTTTGTTGCATATAATGAAAGTTTGAAGATCAATTGGGGTTGGATTTCCGTTCAAAATATATCGGAAAATATCCCCGTGCACAAATATTTATAATAATATATTATTTATATGAAAAAAAATAACCAAGGTTAGTAAGAAAACGTTCATTTGGTAGATATATAGTACATTTTATGCAAAGCTTGTAGTAATTGTCTAGAAATGATTAAAAATAAAGATATTTTTGAAATAAGAAAGTGCGTCTGTTAGCAAATCTTTAGTTTGGTCAGAAAATAACAATAATTTGGTAGAAATATATTTTGGTATTAATTTTGTTATTATACCTTCAATTTTCGCACTATTTCGTATACTCTTTAGGAAAATATTGTGTGTACATATACTCTGGGATAAATGTTTTGATTTCAATTTAAAGAGAACAAATTTCATCTGACAGATTTGCATATTTTTGAAGTATATTGTTAACCTAACTTCTGTCAACTGTCAGAAAACGAATTTACAACATGTAAATTTGGCTTCTCTGTAATTGACTACTGTGATTGGTCAGTTTCATTACCTAACTAGGATGGATATGAAATTTTGCCGCACAGTTAACTGGAATAGCCTGGTTTCTTTTCTCGTCACTTAAATATAAAAGAAACAGCAAATATCCATGTGGGAGGAGAAAAGAGCCCATTACAACCATAATTTTTAGCCATTATTTAAAAATCCTATTAGCTAAACATTTGCTCTCTTATTAAAAATTTTCAGGATTGACATTGAGAATTAAGGAATTCCTATCGGTCGCGTTACTAATATACTCAGAATTTCTGAAAAATACCTGGAAAAGTGATGTAACTTTGTTGTGGGCGTTTTCATTGCTTCCACAGTTGTATGAGAAGAAAATAATTGGAGAGTCCATAATGTTCGAATAATTTTTACGGTTCATAAATTTGTAAGACGTTTGATCACTTGACAGTGTGATGCATAATTTTATTTAAAAAAACTTGCTATTCCATCCAAAAATAACATTGGTGATGCCATTGGCATCGTTGCAAAGGAAAATGAAGCCACTTCATTTAATTATCTACCTTAACAGAACATCCAACAAATATTGTAACAATACAGGTTTTAACCAGTTTTAACATTAATGATAGAAGAGTTTTGGACTTGCATTGTCTTTATTTGATTTACATTACAACTTTTCAACTGGTAAGTATCTCCAGTCGTCTTCACAGCTCTATTTATACTAGTTAGAAGCACTGAAGCATAACTGAGATGGGTGCAGTCATGCGTTCAGTTCGTGTAAGGTATTTTACGTTTACATCTCCTTAACAAAGGCTTCCAGATATCTCTTATATCTAACGAGGGCTTACTAAAGCAATCTGGGTTCTGGTATATTGTAGCAACATCCTTGAACTTCCTCCAGGCATGGTCAGCTGCACCTGATTTTTCGGTCTCTCCTTTTAACGTGTTGTTTCTGTATTTCCTGATACTTCTTTTGAGTGGCCTTTTAGTGTCTTATCAATGTAAGATCGGACACATTCGCAGGGGATCTGGTAGACATGGTTTTCCTGTCTATTTGGCTAAGGCCCGTATTATTAATCTCCTGGTAACTTTACCAGCCAGATAATTTCCAAAGAAACCATTGTTAAGACAATTGTCTCTATAGAAATTATCTGGCTGGTAAAGTTACCAGGAGATTAATAATACGGGCCTTAATGGTTTCGTCTTCGTCAGGTGGTTTCTTAAAGAGTTTATCGTATCATTGAAGATTGAGTCATTTTTATATGATATCTTTATAAATAATTATTAACATCATAAACATACTAAAACCTACATAACACCTTAGTTACTCATAATACATTAGTTACCATAATTTAATACGTTAGTTACGAAAGCATAATACGTTAGATACCAAATAATATTAGAACTATTTTTCATGAACATGTAAAACAATATTTTGACAGTTTTCAAATTTGATGGATACACCTTTGTCTTTAACGTCCACGATCTTAGGTATGCCCTCTGAAGACTGATTAATGACCGAGCAAGCACTCCTTTCGATTTCGTGCGGTTCCCCAGTGCTTAATCCACTGCCGGAAACATCGCCGATTTGAATTTTGCGAGCAATGGAAACTTTCTTGGTCATACTTTCTTCTAAATATCCTCTAACAACCTTCGCCGATTCCCATCCACCAAGTTCTTGTAGGTCTAATATATTTCCTCCAGCATTAACAAGAAAATTTGCCGAAGATCTTCTAACGCAGTGACCATTATACAAATTAGGATTTTCAAGTGAGAGATACTTAGCTATTTTTTATAGCTATTTTTTGAGGTATTTTAGAGAAGAAGTGAATGCCGCAGGGCTGTACATTGCGTACTTTTAAAATAAAAGCACAGGATTGACTTCGCCGTCAAATATCACAGCGAAAATACGTTTCTTGTGGGTTTTTGAGTCGGGAATAGTAATAATCAGCTTGTCCTCTAAGACGTCAACATCTTCCGTGGTCATCTTCGCTAATTAATTAGTTCGACAGGCTCCTCCAATTCAATTAAAAAAGCCACTTTCATCATTAAAAACTTCTCGTCTGAGGCAGAACACACAAATTCGTTGACTTGTTCTCTTGTAAAAACTTTTGATTTTTTTGCTTTATATCCAACATTTTTCTTCTTGAGGAAACGTATTAAGGCGCCGTATTTGTCGATTTCCACTCTTTCCTTCAGTTCTAAAGTCGCTCGTAACATGGAATATTTCGGCCATAAGGATGAAGCAGAGTATTTCTCAGAGAGTTTTGCGAAATACGCCAGCAATACCGTATCTTTTGCACCTTGAACATGTACTTTGTTTCGCCACTCACAAAATTGTCGATATTCTTTTTCATAATGGATTTTAGATTTGTCCGGAAGCACGTTCAACCTTATTATGTTGACTGCAGCTAATATATCGTCAGGAATATCAAAATCTTGCATGATTTTAATGATGACTTTTTGAAATGCCAAAATGAAATAACATAAAACCTTGTTTTTATTTTCGCATCGCCGTTGTCAATGATACGATAAAGCTTTGAATACAACTCGATTATTAGCGATTTAACACCGTCTCGGACATTGCGGGTGACTCGGCTGTTGCCTCGTCACCTAGTAATGTTCTCGACTATTATAAATCGCATAATAATTTCGTTATATTAATAGCTATTCTCGAACTGAATACCGTATTGAAGTTGTATCGTTGTCCTAGTATTCTAATTCTCTTAGAGACTCCTTTGATATACGGAATGTTGAGTAGTGATTGTGACTCTATTTGCTTCATTTGCGTATTTGGCCGAGGAAGTCATTTTCGTTGAGGTCGGTCTTGATGTCGTTAATTTCTTCTAACCGCAAATAAAACATTTATCTGGAAAGAGGTAACCGTAAGATAGTAAAACCGTCTTTTATTTTTTGAGTATCCAACGAATATTTCTAAACTCCATGCGAAATTATATCTATATACCGTGTGTTTAAAATAAAGTCGGCACTATTGCTAACTCTCTTATTATAAGAGATACTAGGTCGGTTAAATTAGTAAAGAGTTGTAGTTTCATGCGCTGATGATTATGGTGATATCAAAAAAACAATTAAATATCAGAATCACGTGATAGTAACGGAAAAAAATCGCGATTCTTTGGAAATGCGTTTAAATGTGTTTATAAATCACTTTTTATTTAGTTTTCATTTTTCTAGAATTGAAGGCGGAGAACTTTTTGAAAGAGTGATAGATGACGACTTTATACTCACAGAAAAAGCATGTACGATTTTTATGAGGCAAATATGTGAAGGGGTGGACTTTATTCACAAACAAAGAATTTTACATCTTGACATGAAGGTTAGTATCTACAAAAAATAACTTTATATTTTTTAAAAAGGAGTCGGCCGTCAAGCAGTTATCGATAGTCACACTACACCTTTAGTTTTGTTCACTGATAATGGCCGGCAGTTCTCGGCCGGTTCCGATTGTGGCCTCCGTTTCACTACACACGCACAGTTTTTTTTATCGTCAGTTAAAACATGTCATAAGAAGAGTGTGGCAATTGTTATTAAATAATACGAGCAGAGAAAAGGAAAGAAAAACCCATTTGGATGAAAATGTGGTTAAAAAGACGTTGTAATTTCTCCTCGATGGAGCTTATACGAGAACTCAGAAAATCGAGTTTAAGCAGTGCTTACCTTTGAAATTTTAATTTTTTAAAGTTCTTTTAGCCATTTTCAATTACAAAATTTTCATCTGAAGTAACAATAAGCCTGCAGTCCAGTGCCGGCCGGCAAACAACTGCACACGTTCAGTTTTAACAACCCACAATCGCCGGCATGCTGTAACCACATATATACATACACTATATTGCTAATACTATAATTCAAAGATGATACCACTGTAGGCAGATGATCAGGGGCCGTTGAGTTTGCGCAGCTCGGAAATTTGCTTCTTGATGTAAATATTTGACAGGACCGACTTTTAAAATATTTTTACAAGCTTTAATTTAAATTCATCTGTTAGTTCTGGTGTGTACAGTTAATGGCCAAATAAAACTAAGTAACCAATATTTTACATACCTGAAATACCTTATTACTGGTATTGAACCGCGATTCGTGCAAAAAAGGATCATGAACTTTTTTCTACCCATCTTGAGACACAAGTCGCTAACAATAACAAAATGTCTGGTAAAGTTTTATACCTAAATTCGCACCCAAAACTTAAAAATAATATCCACAATCACACACGGAACATCCGAACAAATACAACGTAAAAAAAGTTGGAAACAACTAACAACTTACAAACTAACAAAAAAAAATGTCTAAAGTAAAGTTTTATAAATATTAACACCCAAAACTTAAAACCACACACGCACGATCGAAACAAAAGATGGCAACGAATAAGAATACAAACAACCACATAACACCTAATGTGCAAACAACGGCGAGCCGGTTCTGTTTACGTTCTGTTAGATATCGTGTTCGGTTGCCTAATTTTTTCCCTACTCCGCAAGCGCCACGGGCCCAAGTTCAGGTTATTTTGATTCGCACGATGGGTGTCTTCTTGCTTCGTGCGGCTGCTTGTGTTGGCAATATAGTGTATGTATATATGTGGCTGTAACAGAATCGACTGGCCGGCAATTATCTCTTCGGAAAATTCGGCCGGCCGAACGAACGTTTTAGGCATAGGATTTTGTTGTATTTATAAAGTTTACTGAATAACAACTAAATTTATATAGAATTTATTCCTAGTTACGTTTGATTATGGAGAAAAACTAAAGCAGATTTTGTACATTTGCCTTGATAGCCAAAATAAATATTTTAAAAATAGTTGGAGGCATTCGGCTGTCGCCAAACATATATTACAAGACAGACCCATTAAAATTTAATTTTATACCTAATAAAGTTTATTTTTAGCCAGAAAATATCCTGTGTCTGACAAAAACAGGGAACAGGATAAAAATCATAGATTTCGGCTTGGCCAGGAAGTTCGACCCGGACAAAAAACTGCAGGTACTATTTGGGACACCGGAGTTTGTAGCCCCCGAAGTGGTAAACTTTGACCCCATAGGATATGGAACTGACATGTGGTCTGTCGGAGTCATATGCTATGTTTTGTAAGTTTTTACAGAATTCGCAGCAATTTTGGTGTTAATACTGCTACTTTCGGCGCACACTGTATACTTTTTAGGATTATTTAATTAAATTTGTATTATGTTTTGTTTTAGATTATCTGGCCTGTCTCCATTCATGGGACACACTGACGTGGAAACCATGGCCAACGTCACCGTAGCCAAATACGACTTTGATGACGAAGCTTTCCAAAATATCTCAGAAAATGCTAAAGACTTCATTAAAAAGCTAGTTCTAAAGGATCTAAAGTAAGTATATAATTAATATTCACTTAAGAAAATATACACCAATCACATTTATTTTTTATTGAAGCAATTTTTTAAAGATTTGTACAGTTTTTAAAATGTCTCAGTCAATAAACCATCGCAGAACTTGTCTGTATAAAGCTTCGACAGAAGAAAGGGTAAATAAAACATGTGGATTATTAAAAAAATTGCGACGAACTACAGAGTATTTTTTTTCTGACACTAGTTAACAGAGTAAGCTAGGGTAACCACTCCTAATTATTTAAAGAAAAACGAAAATCCGGAAAAGTAGTTCGCCTGCAAAATTTAATGTACATTTTTCACGTCATATATTTCTCATACGGTGGATGGAACGTTAGACGTTTATGGAAAACGGGTGAAACGTTTTCTGCAAAAATTTGGTTGCTCAGATGAACAACCATGGTCTTCGTTTTAAAATATTTTCAGCAGCGTTGCCGCTTTTGCCCAAAACAGGTGGCAACATCGTTATTTTAAATGAAACACCCTATATATTGTATTATTTTCTAATTCCCTATACAGGGTGTCCCACCGGGAACCGAATCGATCTATATATAGAAAACTATACATAGGAAAATTTTGAAAATTTGACAGTATGCTGATGCTGATGGGGGCGACCGGGTTAAAATATTTTCATAATGGTGGCAGTTCCGGTTATACCGGAAGTAAGTGTCGACTGGCTTCTATATATTACTACATTTTTGCATTTTACGCAAGATTCTAGGCAGATTTTGTATACCATGTCCTATACCTATGTCTAAACGTTTTTGACATATTTGAATTTTTATGTCAAAAATGACGTTTGCAAGCCTTAGAATAACTATCAATTTTTTCTATAAAGAAGCCTTATTTATTTAATGTAAATGGGATTCCTTGTTATAAAGGACCTGCTTTAATAGATTATTTATAATATTTTGATAACTATTAATACAGGGTGTTTAAAAAATAAGATTAAAAATTAAATTTAAAAAACTGCAAAAAGTCTAGATTTTCAAATGGAAACACCCAAATTTTATAATTATTTCTTATTTAGCATTAAAAATAAGGGTAAGTTTGTGTAAGGTTGCATATCCCAAAATTTTTAGTTTTCGAAATATTGCCAATTTAGTATTTTTATATGGCGATCTTGCAGTGGATTTTAAGTTCAGTTACTCCTACTTGGCTATGACTCTGTACAATTTAAGCGTCCCGGCATAGTTATTTATTATTGTCAAATAGCAAGTGACAGCTTGAATGCCGTCATAGCCAACTAGGAGCAACTGAACTTCAAATCTGCTGCAAGATCGCCATATAAAAATACTAAATTGGCAATATTTCGAAAACTAAAAATTTTTGAGATATACAATTTTACACAAACTCACCCTTATTTTTAATGCTAAATAAGAAATAATTATAAAATTTGGGTGTTTCTATTTGAAAATCCATACTTTTTGCAGTTTGTTCATTTTCATTTTTAATCTTATTTTTTAAACACCCTGTATTAATAGTTATCGACGATAGACCACGGTTGTTTATCTGAGCAACGAAATTTTCGGAAAAAAAAGGTATCACGCGTTTTCCATAAACGTCTCACGTTTCATCCACCTTGAAACACCCTGTATGTATCATTAATTATACTTCCTCATAAACTTAATATTTTTCATTTTCCCGTTGTTTCTTTGAATTTCGTCTTGTCTACGTATATTGTCTGAGAGATTTTATTAAATTTTTTTGTTTTTAATATCATGAAAATAATAAAAGCAAGACAAAGACCCAAATTAGTAACTTTTTCTCATAAGAAACACAAACTAACATTTTTAAAGGCACTATTTCTTAAAACACGAAAAATTATTTTTGCGCTAATCTAGTCTAGTTACTTTATCACTAAAACTTTGTGATAAAAACACCGTGTATTCGTAAGGTGCTTTAATCGTCTTTATTTTGTGTTTGAACCCAACGTTTTGGTTTTTAAAACATCTTTAAAAGTTAGTGGATTTACTTGATGTGTTCACCATCACCATTTACTCGGATGAATATATTTGACGTCACTGTATTCACAGGTTGTTAATAAAAATCTGTCACGTTTTGGGGTTACTAAATATAAATCACAAGTTACGTAAAGGTATTTTCCTACGACCACCTATAAAAATCAGAAAAAAGCACGGTTAACTTGGCTCGAAAGCTTCGAATATCAACACTAGTGTTGAAATACAAGGCACACTATTTAATTTAAGCATATGGTGCCAATATGACAGACCACCCCTGTTTATTAAAAAGAACAAATTTTAGAAAGCAGTAATTGTAAAGTGTTTAACTTATTTATCATGTATTTGTCGAGTGACTCAGAATTAGAGTGTGAAAATTAGAAATCTGAAATTATAAAAAATGTTAATAATATACTGGAAAATCTATTACCAGAAAAAACAAATCGCGCTGAAGAAAGTGTCATGTATTAAACAACGAATCTTTATTGGCATCGATAGCGTAGAGAATACAGCTCTAGCCTACAGATCGCAAGGTCACAGGTTCAATTCCCATCAGGAGTATTTGACTTTTTTTTTATCAAAACATTAAATAATTTATACAATTATTTTGAATGGAAATCTACCATGTTGGATGGATTTTTTAAATTTATGTTTAATGTATCCCTGATTAAATTTAAAATATTTTATTCTGGTTAATCTAGAAGTCAATTCAGGATTAGTTCTTCCTATGATATATAAAATATGAAAAAATGATTAAGTTAAACTACACATAAAGAAAAAGACGAATGACAAATTATCAATCCAGATATTATGTGGAACACGATTCTAAGTATGCTAATTTCAACACTAGTGTTGATATTTTTTTTCAACACTAGTGTTGAAATATTTTTTTCACAAATCAAAGGCTTTTTTAATAATTTTTTGTGGTCGTAGGAAAAATGGTGTACATTACTCGTGTGAAAGCGATTATTCTCAAACTCGGAGAATTTCCGCACTCGGCTGACGTCTCGTGCTAAATCTCTCCTCGTTTAAAAAGTATCACTTTCATCACTTGTTATGTAATATACTATTCAAATATAGATGGTTTTAAAGAAAACCTGACAAAAGCAATATAGCTTTGTACCTTGTATCAGATGTAATATAAATAATTTTTTAAAACTGGCTGTAGAGTAATTATTTTTATGCAACTTAAATCACTTAATGTCATTTTACGGTCTTTTTATGAAATTTTGAGAATCTTAAACAATTAGTTACCCTCCAGTCATCATTCCAAATATTCATTATAACGACACAAGTCCCCTTTGGTTTAATTGATTTAAAATTTTATTTTTCCAAAGAAATAGTGCTACAAACAACGTTTTCTTTTTTCTAATTCTCTATAATTTCCCTATTTTCCAATAGTACTAATTTGGGTTTGCAAGCTTGCTTCAGCGCATGACATCATCAAACTTAACCAAAACTAACACAGGGTCTTTGTCTTTCATTAGCCAAAGAATGACCGCCGAAGAATGCTTGCAACACGAATGGCTCAAAAAGAAAAAACCCATCGTCCAAAGGATAAACTCGATGGACGTCGCAAAAGACAATCTCAAACAGTTTGTCGAACGGTGGAACGAACACCCTAACTCACCGTATATATTTGAATTGACAAACGGCATCGTAATTGACATAGAAGACGAAAGTGGTAGCTTTAGCGAGTCTTCGCATTCCTTATTAGGAGAATCGCCTTCGCCTTGCGGAAGTATCGCATCTAGTCCGGGGAACGATAGTATCTTCGTCAACACCATAGACACCAGTAACAACGATCTGTTTATGCCGCCAAAAACTTATTTACAAGTTCATACAGATCATATAAGACGGGCCTCGGAGTCAAGTTATTTCACCAAGAACCAAGACATTAGTGAAAGAATCAATCTAGCCGAAGAAATCAGGAAACTTTCAGATAAGTTGTTTCGATTGTCAAATTTAGATACTAGTTTAACCAATGGAGTTCATCCATTCGATACCAACGATAACAAAGGATCTATAGTCACAAAAACAGTTCCTATTCCTATAACCAAGCCTTTAACGACGGGTCTCCCTAAAGATCACCCCCAAAGTCCTGCGTGTAGCATTCCTTGGCGCAAAACTAAACAGAAAATTAACATTAATACAAGTAGAGATGTTCCTATGACGTGTAGAAGTATTTACAAAAAGTTTGATGATGAAAGACCGTTAGGTTCTCCGTTTAAAGAACAACCTCAAGACGCCAACGGTACCAAAGATCTACTCTTAAGGCTTTTACAGAACTGGGACGGTCCTAAAGGGCCTGTAAGTAGACCGAGTTCGAGACACAACTCGCTCTCGTCAGAATGGACGGAGGATGATAGTTTGGGACAAAGGACTATTAGTTCTTTGAACAATTTTTTCCAGAGTAGAGCTACGAACAAGAAGATCACACCGTTCCACTTTAATAAGTCTTAGTGATAAAAACATTCGAGACTTTATATTATAAAATGACTGACTAAATGCGTAAATGTAGACGTTTTTTTATCGGTTCTTCATGTCAAAATGTTAAACAAACGATATTGAATGTGTGTGTTTAAGGGTTGGAGACAATGATGTTTCTTGAATGATACAGTTTTGGACTGGATTGTCTTTCTTTGTTTTACATCACAACGTTTCAACTGGTAAGTATCTCCAGTCGTCTTCAGTAAAGTAACTACCTATTTATATTAGCTAGATGCATTACTAGAGCATTACTGAGATGGGTGCAGTCATGCGTTTAGTTAGTGTGCGGTATTTTAAGTTTACATCTACTTAAAAAAAGTGTCCAGATATTTCCTATATCTAATGAGGGCTTACTAAAACAATCTGGGTTCTGGTATATGGTAGCAGCATCCTTGAACTCTCTCTTCCTTCAATGCAGGATTTGAGCTTCGGTCCACTTGATGTAATGACCGTGTGTCCAGGCATGGTCAGCTGCACCTGATTTTTCAGTTTCTCCTTTAAGCATATTGTTTCACAAATACACAAAAGAAGCAAATAGAGTCACAATCACCACTTAACATTCCGTATGTCAAAGGAGTATCTGAGAGAATTAGAAGACTAGGACAACGATACAACTACAACAAAGGATTCAGCTCGAAAGACACTTTAAGAAGCCACCTGACGAAAACGAAACGAACAAGTCAAAAAGACAGGAAAAACTATGTCTACCAGATCCCCTGCGAATGTGGCCGATCTTACATTGGTGACTCTAAGCCACTTGAAACTTGACTCGGGGAACACAAAAACAATACGCTCAGGGAGAAACCGAAAAATCAAGTGCAGTTGACCATGCCTGGACACACGGTCATCACATCAAGTGGACAGAAGCTCAAATCCTGCATAAAGAATCACATTGGAAGAAGAGGAAGTTCAAGGAAGCTGCTACCATATACCAGAACCCAGATTGTTTTAGTAAGCCCTCATTAAATATAAGAAATATCTGGAAACCTTTGTTAGGTAGATGTAAACTTAAAATATCGCACACGAACTAAACGCATGACTGCGCCCATCTCAGTTATGTTCCAGTATGTACATCTAACTAGTATAAATAGAGCTGTAGTTACTTTACTTATTTAGTATTCATCTGAAGACGACTGGATATACTTACCAGTTGAAACGTTGTGATGTAAAACAAATATAGACAATGCAAGTCCAAATCTCTTCTATCTATAAATATTGAATGTATTTAGAAGAACAATTTTAAATCATAACATTTTAGTCGATAGGAAGGACTATATTAAAGTGCTATCATGGCTTTATAGAAAATGAATGATATAAAACAATGAGTGATTACTCAGTCGTTATGTATGTTATATCAAAGGTAGCAGACAATAACATAGCTTTTTATTGTCTTTGTTTAAAATAGTATTGTGCCAATGAATATTTAAAATTATCTCTATATTTCTGACCAGAAATACTTCCATTATATTAAATGAAAAGCTGTTAAACATTCGAAAAATAACTTAAGTGTGACGAACATGTGTAATTGTTAAAGCCCTAAACAATTTATAAGAAAAAGTTTGTATGTAATCACAGTAGTTGTGGAAATATACAGGGTGTACTGTACATCAATGATTATACAGTAAAAAAAATATATTTTTGTACAACTGTCAAAAAAAGTTGACATTTTTTCATCGCTATCGATACGTAAACCTTTTGTTTTTTTAACAGTGAAAAAAAGACTTTTTTTCACGGTGAAAAAAAGACTTTTTTTAACTGGAAAAATGATTTACAAAAAAAACGATAAAACATTACTTTTTAAAAAATGTATTGAATTTTTTTTGTACAAATTTACTAATTAATTACCAACTACCAAAAAATCTCATTTGTTACAATAATAATTGATGGTGAAGTTCAAACAATTGCTTCCAATATTAATTCCCGAAGCTGGTCCACCTTGCTGCTGATCAGAAACGCTAGATATTCCTTGAAAAGTTGAGTCCACAATTGTATCAGTTATATTGATTTGTTTGGAAGTAGAGGAACAATTTAATTTATTAGAAATATCAATTTTATTACTCAAACTATCTTCTATATATCCTTCTGCTATGGCGGCAGATTTCCAACCACCGTGGCGTTTTATAGATGTCATGTTACCCCCTGCATTGGCTAAGAGAGTTGCAGAACTCCTCCTAAAACAGTGACCTGTGTAGCTCTTATGCAATTCTTTTCCCAGCCATTTTGCAATCAAGCTAGGAATTTCCCCTATTTTATTTATTCCCACATGTTGGTCAACACATTTTCCTCTTGAATATTTTAAAAATAATCTCTTTTTGTGTGTATGGGTCGGCCTTAGTGCTCTATACTTGCGATATATCTCAATATAATCAGAATTTGAAACGGTAAACATTCTTGGGCAATAGGTCTTTGTATCCGGTATTTTAACAATCAATATAGACCCGGTATCTTCAATGTCATCAATAGTTACCTTCAATAATTCTTCACGGCGACAAGCACCGCTGATTCCCAAAATTAACGCAACCTACAATTAAAAAAATATTGAAATTACTGAAATAATACAAAATTTTGATCATCTGTACCTTATAAAGTAAATTTGTTTCATCATCAGCTTCTTGAATGAATTTATTAATATCGTCTCTCGATAAAACTTTAGATTTCTTCCCTCGGTATCCGACGTTTTTGTTCTTAATAAAAGGCACCAATTTTGAAAACTTCTTTATATCAATATTTTCTTTAACATTTAATGTACTCTTCAACATTGAGTAGACACTCCATAAAGTAGAAGGTTTTACAGTTTTTGATTTCTCCTCAAAATAGCATATAAGTACCTTTTCAGACACTTTTTGTATATTTTTCTTGCCGCACCATTCACGGAATTGGTTATAATTTTTCTCGTATATAAATTTTGATTTCGCCGGTAACATGTTAGCTATAGCCGAATTTGCTATATCGGCTATATCTGAAGGAATCTCGCTATCACTATCGTAATCTACATCCATTTTAAGTACTTATACTATTTATTTAAAAAATTGCAATAAATATGAACAGCTATCAACGTATGACAACAAAACAAGCAACGTGCTAACAAACCATTTCTATAATAACGACAGGGCTGTTAACTTGATTATGTGAAATTATATGGTAAAATTTTTTTATAATATACAATTTAACCGATTAATTCAAACTTTCAGTTGTACAAAAAATGTTGTTTGTATTTCGTTTGTGAAATTCGTGTTTTAATGGCACATTCGAGAGAATTTTTCGCCTCGACCTGCGGTCTCGGCAAAAAATTGACACTCTCATATGCCATTAAAAAAACACTCACTTCACGCACTTAATACAAAAATAACTATTTTTTAAATTTTGCTAAACACTTATAGAGTAGGTACTTAATACAGTAAAAATTCGAGCGGTCCTATTAAGTTTATCATGATGCAACATCCTGTATAAAAGTTAAATTTTGTGTTCATATTTAAATAAAATATTTGTATAAATTTTTAAGAGCTTTTTACTGCACCTTCTGATGTTTACACAAACAAAATAATTATTTATTATTGGAAAAAACTGGAATCAATATTGAGTAAAAATGTTGGTGTTCCAAAAGAGAATGTACAGTTCTGTTCATAAAAAACCCGTACAAGTTATTATTATTTTTTGTATTATTTAAGCAGTTTGAAACAGGCTTTTGTGATTAGGTATTTCTTTGATTTTATCAGAGAAGTATGTTTAAGGTTATATGTAATAAATGCAAATCATTGGCGTAGAGGCAGCAATTAAAAAAAATTAAGTAAAATGGTAACTAATATTTTATATTTATAATAATTTTATAAAAATGCGAACAAATTGAATATTATATTAAACAAGAACAATAAGATAGTAGGTATAAAAATTAATATTTGGTCATTGAACCTTGTTTCTCGATCACTTGAGCCAATCTATTAGGCATTGAGTTAATCAAATTTCTTATAATAAATGGGTCAAGCTCCTCCCAGCATTCATGAATTATTTCCCACAATTCAGTAGAATTTTAAGGCAAGAAATTACGGTTATATATTTTTTTTACAATTATAGCCCACCCATTTTCTATTGGATTAATATCCGGACTGAATGAAGGCCACGGTAATACGTCTACATTATTATTTTGAAACCAGCCCTTAATAGCGTTTGCAGTGTGCACGGGACAATTATCGTGTTGATAAATAAAATAATTATTGGGGTAAATGGACCTAACAGATGGGAGCATAATATGCTCCAGAACATTAAGATAATTTTCAGAATTAAATCTTCTCTCCAATCGCCAGCATACACCAAGCCCATGGGCACTTATCCAACCCCATATGTTGACAGAAAAACGCCCAGATCTAAAAGCAAGGTCGCTAGTATAACGCTCTTCAAATCTTGTCCCATCTGGTCGATACACCCGAATTTGTCCGTTATAAGTAGATTGGAAAGTTTTTTCATCCGTGAATACTACCCTGTTCCAATATTCAGGTTCGCGATATATATAATTTAATGCAAAAAGTATCCGCGACTGCCTTCGTTCTTCTGTTAATTTAATTTTTTTCGCCGCAACGCGATTTTTTAACTCTGATTCATTAATTGTTCTACTGGCGATAGGTCGAGAGCCAGGAAATTCTGTGATATTTATAGCTTCCCTTGCGACTTCAAAGGGATGATCTCTTAAGTGCTCCAGAAGCATAGCATTCTCTTCGGGACTGGTAACTCTAGGACGACCGGAACCCTCCTTTCTTTTGAAGGACCCTTCTTGCTCCCAACGCTTTTTAATTTCTAGAATTGTGCTCTTATTTATGCCATAAAATTGTGCTAGGGCACGAATTGACCATCCTTCTTCAATTTTTGTCACTATTTGTGCCTTCTCAACTAATGTTAAAGGACGAGACATTTTAAAATGTTTGACTTTTAGACGTCTATCAACAATTGCCACCACATTGAACTTTTAAAAACCTTTAAAATAAAAAAGAACTATTGTGTGTATACGGGTTTTTTATGAACAGGACTGTACATACTAAAATTCCTTAATACAGGGTCCTGCAGTAGATGCGTTAGACAAATTAAGTTAGGAATTTCATTTATATGCAGGATTATACTGTGTCCTACGGTGTATTTCAGGAAAATAATTTTTCCACATACAGGGTGGCCCAAAAAAGTGTGATAATTAAGTTTTCTTTTTTAACTGGAACACCCAGTATTTTATTGCGTATTTATGTTCGTATTAGCGTCCTTTACAATTGTTCAAAATTTTATTTATTTTGCATTGGTAGTTTAACGTCGGGTTGCACAAAGAATTTTAATAATAATTATTTGACCGGCAAGTTTGACTGTGACAGACGTAACATTGGCAGAAATAATTTTCTCACAATCATACTGGCCCGGTTCCCTTATTTTTAATTTACTAATCACGCACCTTTAAATGTGAGTATATAATGCCTGTCAAAGTCATTTATGTCACATTCAAACTTGCCGGTTAAATAATTATTATTAAAATTCTTTGTGCAACCCGACATTAAACTACCAAAGCAAAATAAATAAAATGTTGGAGGACTTTAAAGGACCCTAATACGAACCTAAATATGCAACTGGGTGTTCCCTTTAAAATAATACAACTTTTGACTACTACATTTATCTCTACTACCCAAAATAATCAAAATTTCTATGCGTTCTTTTTCATCGCACTTTGAATGTAATATCACCAGAGCAAAATTCAATTCAATTAACATTCACTGACATTTTTTGACGTTTCAAACCTTAATAGCAAATTGTCATTGTCAATGTCTTAAAGATTGTGACTTGAGTTCACCGACAACCTTGTAAGACAACAGAAATTTAGGATAAACAATTTTTCCTACGACAATCTATGAAAATGAGAAAAAACACACAATTAAGTTGGCTCGACAGCGCCGAATATCACATGCGTATTGAAAAAAATATTTCAACTCTAGAGTTGAAATACAAGGCAAACTATTTAATTTAAGGCTCCTACACCAGTACTATCCACTAATACATAGAAATAGCAAGCTAAACACCCGCAACAAAGTTACCATTTACAAACTATGCATAAGACCAGCACTACTGTATGCCGCCCCATCATGGTCAACACTCTGCATGACGGAGAAAAGCAAAATACAAACATATCAAAATAAATTGCTATGAATAATAACTAACGCACCATGGTTCGTACGTACTACATTACACAGAGACCTGAAAATGGAAACAATCCAAGACTATATACATCACGAACACCAGCAACAATTACTTCAACACAGCAGAACAAAGCCAGAACCCGCTAATCCGCCATTTCCACCAACCACAACACCAGGCAGGTCCATACAGACTACCACGATAATGAGGGACCCAAGTTCAAACCCCTCACACAACACGAACATAATGTACTAGTTTTAAGCTAATGTTTTGTCAATAATTAAGGGGAGTTATAGGCCTAGCCTCGCTTAAAATTTTAATCAATGAAGATCCTAGTCCAATTTGACAGACCACCCCTATTTATTAAAAAGAACAAATTTTAAAAAGCAGTAATTGTAAAGCGTTTAACGTATTTATCATGTATTTGTCGAGTGATTCAGAATTAGAGTGCGAAAATACGTAATCTGAAATTATAAAAAATGTTAATTATATACCTACTGGAAAATCTATTACCAGCAAAAACAAATCGCCCTGTATGTATTAAACAACAAATCTTTATTGGTAGCGATAGCGTAGAGAATAGAGC
Source organism: Polydrusus cervinus (assembly GCA_935413205.1). NCBI lineage: Eukaryota > Metazoa > Arthropoda > Insecta > Coleoptera > Curculionidae > Polydrusus > Polydrusus cervinus. The sequence continues at coordinate 19,689,592 of OW284519.1, read as the reverse complement.
TCTAGCCTACAGATCGCAAACTCACATGTTCAAATCCCATCAGGAGTATTTGACTTTTTTTTATAAAAACATTAAATAATTTATAGAATTAGGTATTTTGAATTGAAATCTACCTTGTTTGGTGGATTTTTTAAATTTATGTTTAATACATCTTTCCTTGATTAAATTTAAATTTTTTCGTTCTGGTTAATGTAGAAGTCAATTCAGGATTAGTTCTTCCTATGATATATAAAATATGAAAAAATGAAAAAGGTAAAGTCCAAATAAAGGAAAAGCTTATTAACAAACTATAAAACCAGATACTAAGTGGAACATAATCCTAAGTATTCTAATTTCAACACTAGCGTTGATATTGTTTTTCAACACTAGTGTTGAAATATTTTTTTACAAATCAAAGACTTTTTCATTAATTCTATGTGGCCCTAGGAAAAATAGTATACATTACTCGTGTGAAAGTGATTATTCTAAAACTCGGAGAATTTCCGCACTCGGCTGACGCCTCGTGCTAAATATCTCCTCGTTTGAAAAGTATCACTTTCATCACTTGTTATGTAATATACTATTTTACTTCGTACGAAACCCAAAGTAGAACACCCACAACATTCATATTGATTAAACCGACTAATCTTTTGACAGACTGCCATTTTCTAGTTCCCGTATGACAGCTAAAGAAGCTATGGACCATGCGTGGCTAAGAGTAACGACTGTGCACTCAGAACAAGCGTTGAGTACGTCAAAACTGAAGAGATACGTCATCAAGAGAAGATGGATTAAGGCTGTCAATACTATAATAGCCTTAAAACGGATGGGCGCTAAGATTGATACGGATTTAGTTCATACTGCTAATTCAAGTTAGGTTCTTAATAATTATTTGAGGTACTATACAAAAGTACCGAAATATATTGGAAAATTCTGTAATTTAAAAGGCAGTGATTATATATAATAAAGATGGGCAGGATTCGGATCAAGAGAACGCAATGTTTTTAATATATTATATATATATACATATTAATTAAAATAATTAAATTAAATTAGCTCTACTTTTTTTTATTGTTAACATTCATAATGAAAATTTTGTTTTATAAAAATTGTTGGAAATGACCACCTTCATTTAATAGGCATGCTTGCGCCCATAATTATTTTAATTAAGAACGGTGTGCCTGAGGAGAAAAACACAAGAGACCATTTTTAAGCAGAATTGGCCAGGCTAATCAGAAATAATATCCACATGGAAAAATATCAGTGGCGTCCCACTCGCTTCTTCATTTAAAGTTTTAAAAATTATTCTATTGTCGATAACGCCGAAACGAACGGAGATATCGAGCTGCGGTTTTAATATTTTTTCTAGCAAATTTCATCTACTTTTCGATTATGGTATCATAATTATACCATATTATTTATTTTATCAGAGTATAATCAAAAAATGTGTTATCATTACAAATTGAGCCCTCTAGCATTTCTTTTTGAGAACTATTACGGACAACTAAATACGATTGGTGGAAGTGCATACATTTCTCTTCCAACCAGTCTTTAATTTGCTAAAATCGGATAAGTCGTTTATAAGTTACAGCGATGTAAATGATTACACTTTCAACAGCTTCCCCCCCTCTTATTAAAGTCGGTACGCCAATGAGCATAAGACCAAAATGATGGATAATTGGCCAAGCTTTTTAATGGTGTTATCAAAGATATACCTTAATGTGGGATTTTTGGAGATATGTAAAATTTTAAAATTGACTTCTCAATTGCGCCCTCTTGCGGCAAAATGCGGAACTTAAAAATTATTTCCAGGATTTTCTCATGGCCACTTTAGTTATCATTTTTGTTTCCTGAATTTCTATGACCAGTAGTTTCCGAGATATGGCCGCTCCGTACCCTTAACTAATCACGCTGTATATGGCTTAAAAAATATCGAAAAGTAAAAATGCAGAAAATTTATAAATCACAACCGACAAATAAAATTAAAGTTTAGTAACCAGCCCATTAGGTAGTTTTAATCAAACGAATTACACAAACCTGTATTTTTGATAATCAAAAACTGTTTTATTTAATTTTCTACGAATATAAAATTGCAATTTCAATTGTAATAATAAAACATTGTTAATCAATATAAGGGAGCGGTGGCCACGTTTCCCATTATTATTTAAATTCCCAAAATGCGTTTGACGTTATATCCTGCAATTTAAATTTCAGGGATTTTCACATAATTAAAAACCAATACCTTTATTTAAAAGGCTTTACATAACTGTAGAGTTTTAGAAAATAATGACGATTAAATTGTACAATATTTGTACTTTATTAATACTTCGTTGTAACCTAGCAAGATCTTGCAGAAATAATCTAAGAACCCAACTTTTTTAAAAGTTTCAATAAAAACTTCTGTTGGGCAAGGGCCTGTCGACATATTAAGCACCGGTTCCCGCAGATCACCGAAGTTAAGCTGTGTCGAGCGCCGTTAGTACTTGGGCGGGTGACCGCTTGGGAACACGGCGTGCTCTTGCCTCAGGGAAGAGTGTAAAATGAATCGACACCTAGCCATCCTATTCACGCCGGACAGGCCGGATGAGATCGGATATCTCGTAGGATGAAGGTGCCGTTTTACACTCCCCAGTCGGTAGACCACATTTGTGGTCGATGACCGGTTCAAGATGGCCTCCGTAGTCGGCAAACCGTAAAAATAAAAACTTCTGTTAAATATTATGCAGACCCTACACAATCATTCGGACTGACAGTCCTGAATGACATATTAATTCTTGGTCATTCTCGTATATCTGTTTTGTTTCTACGTGTCATTTCGACCTTGAAATTTGCCCTTACGCGATCAGTATGACGATCATTTTGAATGATCGTGTAAGGTCTGCATTATACGCTTCAGTCATTTTTATAACACCATGTGCGTATAAGAGGCCTTAAAGGGAACTGTGAACTGGTATCAGCTGATCTAGGTGTGAAATAGATTCCAAATCACTTTCTGAACGTTCAGATTAATCATGGTTTTCATAATAGTCCGGTCAAATTAGACCAAAAAATGAGACTGAAGGTAGGTACATAAATTTACAACAAGCTGAAAATCAGTAAAAATGTTCAAAATACAATTATAAATAAAATTTGTAAGTTCCCCATCATTCCCGTGTATGGAAAAAATTTTACCCAAGGTCTAAGGTAAAAAAAAATGTGTTTTCCCGATTTTTAGCAAAACGGTAAGTTTTATCATAAAAATACTCAAGACAAAAATTGTAGATTATAAAATTATCTATAAAAAATGTATTAATACTTTTTTTCCTACGAGCCACCGTTTCCGAGATATAACGACCGTTTAGTAGTTCAGATGACTTTATTTGCAAAACTACACATAGGTACATATATATGTATTAAGTAAATTTAATTTAAGAACAAAACCGTGCACGAATTAATCTGCCCCCATTTCAATTATGCTTTAGTTCACCTATGTACATCAGTGGTGGCTCGTCAGGTAAAGGGGCTCTTCACCAAAAAAAAAAATAAAACCAGGAGGAAAGTTTTTCGACAATATTAAATATTCATTTTTTTTCAAATTCCTGCTCATCAGAGGTCAAATATCGAATATGTTTTGAACATTTTTACTGATTTTCAGCTTGTTGTAAATTTATGTATCTCCGAATGTCTAATTTGACCGGACTATAAGGGCTTAAGGTCAATTACTTATACACACTTAGTTAATTTAACATAGTTTAATTCCAGAGATTATTTATAATAGCACAGCAGAAATTACCAAATGGTATTATTCATATATCTATGTAGTGGCACAGATACGGTTATTCTGTGTTGATGCTCTATACATAATAAACCCGAGTTCACATGGGGCGTAAATATGACAGCTCAAGTCAGACGTGATTGATCGAAAGTCAGCTGTTTGACAGAATCAATGTCAGTCAGTTGACTTTCGACCAATCACGTCTTACTTACGAAGTTACGGCCCAAACGTCAATAGACAAGGCGCCGCAGGCCAACAACTCCTAAAATATGTATTTTAGGAGTTGTTGCGCACTTTCGCAGGCGCAAAGCTTTCGACGCTGCGGCCCAACAATAACACTATAAATTATGTGTACGCCGTTTACGCTCCATGTGAACTAACAATTCTCCATGTTACAAAGACAATAATGATTACTAATTTAAGATCTATTCTAGTCAACTTATTCCTTATATATTAATATTCTTTTATCAGTTTTATCTTGATTGTAGTTAAATTATATTTTAAGGGTAGTTATGTATATATTATTTACTGGTAGTTTTTAAGAATCATGTGCAAATTTCAATAAATATTTCTTTTAATATAATTATATTTCATAATGGTGTCAGAATTTTTTTAGGAAATATTTTAAGCCTAATTTTTCACTTACTTTTATCACTAGAGTTTGCCCTTTTTAATTATTAAATGGCCGATTCAGCTAGCGCCGGCAGTTTTAAATAACAATATTCGCAGTTCCTTCTGTTTGCAAGGGCAAATTTTATAAAGTCGATTTCAACCCCAAGATCCAACTTAAAGCATAAAATATCAGAAATGGTCATTTTACGAGGGATTGACAGCAAAGTTGTATTTAAGAGTGATTAACCTAGTCATAACTTAGTATATAACACATTATGACCAGGTTGATCACTCTTCAACTTAACACCCTCATTATAAAACAAACATTTCTGGCTATTTATGATTTAAATTGGACCTTACCTTATTCTACAGTCACATTATTGCAATTATAATGTAATGTTAATGAAAAACAATTAAAATTATTCAATGTTAAATCTTTTGGTTTCTTAACTACATAAAATAAAAAACAAAACACAATATAACAACTTAGAAATAGAAATGTGTTTATTAAAAAACTTTCAACAAACACAAAATACAGCCTAAAAGAACTAACGGTATGATTTCTGGTAGCGGGCACGAGCCCCTGGACCACCGAACTTCTTGGGTTCGCAGCGACGTGGGTCAGCTACCAAAAGAGTTCTATCATATTGGATGAGGATGTCCTTCAGTTCTTTTTTAGAGGCTTCATCGACATCTACAAAAAAAGCAGGTCAATAGTTTATTTAGGACATAAAGACCAATAAAATAACTTGAACAATAAGATTACAAGCAACTCACTTGAAAGATTGTCATTAAACACACAAAAATAACAAAATAATATATAAAAGCAGTCTGCATGCCCAGTTTAAAAAAGAATCCAATAAAATGTTTAAAACTTACATTTTTGGTAATAAGCTACCAAAGCCTTTGAGATGGCCTGCCTAATAGCATAGATTTGTGAGACATGTCCACCACCATTTACTCGTACTCTGATATCAACAGCTGAAAATTTGTCCTAAAAAAATATTAGGCATTAGAACTATCATACAAATTTTATAAATATAATATCAGGATAATAATAAATAAATCAGAACTAAGGTTTATTTCATATAGATATCATATTCGGGATAAAAAGTTCATCATACAGACGTAAACAAAATATCTTATAAAGTGAATACAATTAAAGCATGCTGAACAATAACTAGAAATAAATTTAGCATTACCTTGCCTAACAAAAGGATAGGTTCTTGAAGTTTATCTTGAAGCATTTTAGGCTCCACTTGGCTAAGAGGGCGTCCATTTACTCTAAGAACACCACGTCCCCTCTTGCAGTAAGCGACTGCTGTTGCAGATTTCTAAAATCAAAATGTGGTTAAACTATCATAGTTCGATGGTACGAACTATCATAGAAGATGGTTTTGAAGCTTTAACTATAAAAATAACACTAATAAACGTGTATAAATAAGGTGTTTATTAAAAAATGCGTATAACCACGTTGTTTGTAGGTTAGGAATGGAAAAACTTACCTTCCTGCCGAACACTTGGACGGCGTGAATGGGTTCCCGTTTGGGCTAGAAAAAAAAATAAATATTAGGATTTCGCACGACATTTTACTAGAAATTTAGTCTAGTTTTTGATAATATTTAGCAAAAATTACCTTCACTGCTGCAGGAGTAGTCATTTTTCCAAAAATTGACATAAAAGAAAGGATATGGCCGCTGACAGCAAACGGAAATTTGTTAAATTACTTCAATTACAGGTTAAAATATGATCGATTATATAGTTTTCTCTTTCTAGTTTAAGAGAACGGTCCCGCTGTGATCTACACCAGACCTAGTCGGTCAGCTAAAAACATTATACAAAATACAGCTTCCGATCAAATTAATAATTTTTTAAAATAAAATTTTAATATTTCTTTAAACAAAAACATAGAACTTAGATGTTTTAAATAAGATCCAGATTTACTACATTAATATTCTTGGATAGAAATACTAATAAATGATTTATATTTTCGGTTTGGTACCTGTATTGAATACAGTTATCTGTTATGCCACCATCTATTCCGAAAGTATTGAAGGTTGCCTAATGGTGGATAAGATCGCTACTTATCTGTGACCCGTGAACCAAGGTCTCTGAATTAAGAGACCTTGCCCGTGAACCACAGCCTTTTTCAATAGTTGAATGCTCAAATGGCCCAAAAACTTCACTGAAAGGAAAATATTATTACTAGACAACGACACAGATGTCGCCCCGTGCAAAATCTTGCTGGTGTGCCCCACCAAATACTGTATAGGCAGTTTTGAGTTGTTCCTTTCTTTTGTCGTCGGATCCTAGCTCTATTGATGAGCCATGATATGGCGAAACGCGTCTAGGGACCGATCAGACGAAACGAAAGGAAATTTTTCTTCTGTAATTATTAGTATAGTTTTTTGGACAAATTTTAAGAAAAAAATATGAATTAGCCGGATTTTCATAGAATTTATAAAAAAATTATACGGGGGAAATCGATTACACAATATATAAGGACTCTATTATAGGTCAACGTGCAGATGATAAACAGACTATTGCCATAGTAATTTAAAAAGCTAAGAATAGGCAACATATTCTAAACAACTTGCAGCTGCAAGATACGTTGAAGAGTTTCTGTAATGTCATCATGACCCGACCCGGCTCAGCGCGAGCCGGAATCTTGCGACGTGGTCCGGTCCGGCCCGTCAACCAAAGCCGCACAGCCCGATAGGCCCGAAATAAATTATTAGGGCTTGAAGATTGTTTTTCAAATATTTCCTCTAAAAAAAGCACATAAGCAAACCAAGGCTGTCCCTAAAGACCGGCTGGCCATAAAAGTCCAGCAGGCCTAACAGGCCGATAATCGGGCGCCAGGCCGCGTTAAGGCCTGAGATGAAAACCTGGCCCGTTCAGGCTTCTATTAAGTAAGTACACCTAGAAATATTTGTTTCTCTGTCAATCTGAGCTAATACGTAATAATTTTAAAACGAAAAAGAAAGCTATACAGGTAGTTTTGCCAGGCTCGGTCTTCCACATCGAATCCCCTAAAAATCACAGGAGGGTATAAATTTAAAAAGGGGGATAAACAATACCTATTCATTGTATTGCAAGGCGCCGACCAATGGAAAGCCTGCATGCGGTAATCGGTACCCCTGCCATTCAAAATATAGCATGGGAATCGTCGCGCTGATATTCACACGCGGGAAGAGTCAAATAGAATTTAAAAATTGTCATTGAAGGTTTTCCACGGTGAAAAACATAAAACTGTGTTAAATATTTCGTGATTAACTATTAAAAAATTAAATTGTTGTATATTGTTGATGTGTAATAATAATATTAGACTATTATTTCTCAATAAAGTGAAAACAAATATAGATAATTTGAACATTTGTGTGTGATCCCCGACCTTACAAATTGGATTTACTGGTATTTTTCCTGAACTCATCAGCTTATTACTGGCAAGATAAAAGGTAAGAACTTTTTTAAAAAGGTTTAGGTAATTAAAATATATTAAATTATTTTATAAAGTGTTGTGTGTCCCTTTTCTAAAAAAATTAGTACCTAAACCTTATGTTTACCCTGATGTTTGGAAAACAAAAAACAACAAAAAAAACACCTGCACTTACTATTCCTTAAGTCTAAAATTACTGTCAGTGATTTATCGCTTTCATATAGAGTGCAGCGGGTTGTAAGAAGTTAGAGAAACAATTCCTGTGTATTTTAGAAATTCTAATAGAGCAGAATATTTATTTTCATCGATTTTTCCCCATGACTTTGTTCAACCCGCTGCTCTCTATATGAAAGCGATGAGTCACTGACAGTGATTTTGGACCTGGATAGTCTAGCAGGCGAGAGGCGGAAACCTCGATTTGTTCTTTGGGTCAGTCTCAAATAAGTCCTTCCTTTTAAGGAAAATATTTTTGAAAATAGATAGTTGAATAACTTTAATATTTTGCAGAATTCGTTGAATATACTTGTTTCGAAGAAGGAATTAAGTATCAGCAGTGCACTTTTTCCAATATTTAGCAATTTATAACTAATTTCTGAAAGTAACATAATGTGACTTTGTCACATATGTTACTTTCTCCTAAATTAGGGATGTATCACATAAATATCAATAATTTGAAGTAAGAATATTATACAAAATACTTTATTACAGTAAAAATAATAAAATGAACATAAAAATAATTGGTAAGACCTAATCAAAACAAGAAAAAAATTAAAGGTAACTAAAGTGACATTGGTAACTTATGTGACTAATGATTTAGAAATTATAACTTCGTTTAATCTGTTGCCAATCTTCTTCCTTAAAGACAATAATACGGTCGGTAGCATGCGTCGGCTTATCAAGATTTTTAAATTTTATGTCTTCTATTTTATACCAGAGTTTGTCTTCTTTATTTGGCCATATAAATTTGTTATCCCCAATTTTTTTTAAACAGTTCACTTGATATGAAGGTGGTTCTTCAGTGGTATCAATTTGGGTGATAATACCTGGATATAAAATCTCGTCATATGAAGTAATAACCCAATTGCCGATTTTAACTTCGTCATCATTATTAATCTTGGACTGTTGCGAATTTTCTTTGGACAAAAGAGTCACCGTTTTCATGTTATAACAATCATCAACAACGGGTAATTTTTTACAAAAGCATGAGTAATCTCTTATGAAAATAGTGTCCTGTTTTTCCAAAGAAACAACCTGGTGTGATTTCATAATCCCAGGAACTTTTTTAACTAAGACGCCTTCTTTTTCTTTGTCCATTAGTGCAATATTATTTTCCGCGACTAAATACATTTTTATTGTAGACAGTTTTTGGACTTTGTCAATTAATGACTTTGCGTCAGTTATGTCATTGCCTTTAGCGACCAGATTATCGCTAATTCTTTTTATTCCTGCACCCAGTCCATCTGGTGCCCCTTTCCCATGCGATGCTTCCGAGTAGTTCCAAGAACCATACTTAAAGCCCATTTTGTGAAAAAAGGTTTTAAAAAAGTACAAGTTATCTTTATTTTTGTACTGAGATGCTGGACCGTCGCTAAAGAAGTGGACCGTTTCAATATTTTTTTCTCGAAGCTCATCTAAAATTGGCTTGAGATGAGCCCATATAGCTGCTGGATCGTGCCTTCTGGAATCCGAAATAGTACAGTATGCCTTATGTGTAGCGTTTTCTAAATACACTATAACCGTGTGAAGAGAAACTTGTTTGTGGGACGCTCCAAAATGCATAGACTGAATCTCTGAACTTAGTTTACAACTATAATTTTCAGAAAAGTCCATATGGATAGCTGCTTCATCATAGCATAACTCGTTTTTACATATTGTGCTTTGTTTATATTGGTGCCGGTGACGATACACATGGGGACAAAATTGAAGTTTAAATTCTAAATTAAATATCGTAGTTAACTCTGAAAGATTTCCCTCCTTTATTACCTTTACAGTTTTTGAAAGTTGTACTGTTTTCCCATTTTTTTGGATTTCACTTTTTTCAATTTGCCATTCCATCCACTTCACTGTCTTGTCTAAATCAATAGCTTTAGTAATCACCTTTTTATCCTTACAAGTCTTGCACTGATTGGTCATACATTGTAAAGACTCTTCGGTACAGTTTACCAAACTACATAGGCCTTCAAGATTGTTAGAATTTATCATCCTCTCACGATGTAACGTATTCAGTTTCATTTGCAGATTGTCATGCTTTTTGCAAAGGCACGTATCCCTATCGGACAATCTGGCGCGTACTACCCAGAATGGACGTAGTCTACAAAATGATGCAAAGCTAATTTGTGTTTTTGTTTCTTGAAGAAATTTTTCATGTAGGATCTTCAAATTTTCAACAAGCAATCTTTTTTGTTTCTTTACACCTCTGAATGTTATCGTCTGTTTTTTCCCCGGTGTTTGGACGCTATTATCATCTCTAACGAAAAACTGTTTTATTTCTAACTGTAATTTCCTAAATCTTCTTCTTTCTGTCATATTTTTTTTCGGATCAGCCCAAACTCCAAGTTTCTTTCTAGCGAGTTTCTGTAACTTATACTTCTTAATACATGGCGTGTCAAGAATATTGGCAATTTTTTGTTTAAACTTTTCATTATTAGAATTTTGGTAGGAGCTTTGCAGTTCGTGCACAACGCTGCTATGAAACAAGAGATTTCTCTTAACTGTCTTAGGAAGCGGCGGTGTAGCTGCTAGTTCAGTATTTAATTTACTCAAGGGAGAATTCGAAGTTGAAACATTAATTTTAATGTTTTTCTGTCTCAGTCGATGTAATTTGGTTTTATATTTAGAAACTTTTGTTTTAGCCTTTACAAGATCCTTTTCTAATATCTTAATACGCCGATAAGCTGAACTTCTATCTTTTCTGACCTTTTTTCTTCCCCTTAAGGCTCTACCACGCGCAAATTTAGAGGATGAAAAACACCGTTTCGCTACTGCAGGATTCTGCAAAGGCTATTTGAGATATTTGTCGGGACAATTTAAAATTTAATAAAGGAATGTTTGTATTTCTAAGGTACAAAGCCCTTTTTTGAAAAAAATAAGAATATGTATAAGAAAATGCCCACTAAAGGTGCGTATTTTTAGGCCCTTTTCCAAGGTTAATATCGTAGCTAAGAATTTTTTTTTCAAAAAAATAGCCATGTACCTTAGAAGTTCCATGTCTTATCTTTAAGACTTCAAAAATTGAGACAAAACAATGTCGTAATAAGTCCGTTATCTTGCAGCGCGCAACTCATGTTTTAGGTAAATTTTGTTGTCATGTTATAGAAGTTGCCTATATACAGCTAAATTTATTCTCGGCTGACGTGAAACAATTTACATCCAGAGAGAATAATGATACACTGAAAAAAATTATAGGTGGTCGAACAAGAAGTAATTTCGGGGGAAATTTTGGGCTAAATTTTATGTTCTTCTTTTTGGATTGTCAATGCCAATAACAGAATATCTAAGCGTCAATTTTAAAAAGACGCAACTAGTAGTTGTGCTATATACTCTGGGTTGCCATAAATGTTTCGGCTTAGACCGAGATGGTTTATAATGCGCCGGAAGGCAAAATGTTCAAGGCGCTTTCACCATTTTGTCAAAACGGGTGTTTGGGCTTTCAAAATTTCTTATTCATGTTAGGTAAGGATAAGAATTGAACGAAATGCAGTGGATTTGTTGATGTATTGCAATCAAAAATGGGCTATATTGAATTTTTTTTGTTTCGTTTTTTATCGAAATGGGCCATTGTCTTGATAGTGAACAAAATATACTAAGGTAAATAGCTTATTGGTATTAGAGGCCCAAACTGGGTCACCGGGAACTTATGACAAATCCCAGGATGTATGGTAACCCTGGTATATTAACTCTTAGATCTAAAATTAAAGTTTAATTTGTCTTGGTAAAGGGTGATAGGTGCAATAAAATACAGCCATTTATGAAGGTTCTTAGTGAATAAGGAAACCAACTGTTGCATAATGAATCTATTTATATTCGATTGTTTTTATATTTTATGCTTATTATACAGGCTCTATATATTGTTTATATAGTGAGCTTCTGTCTAAACCTGTTAAAATATAAATTAATTTTAAAGGTGAAATGTGTTTTTATCCATGGTTTAACGATTTAAAAGTAGTTGTCAGGCACGAATTTGGCGTTGGTCACATGATATTTATCTGTCCATGTTATTGGCTCGCAGCTACAATTTGGTGCAGCGAGACTACTGTATAGTGACAATGCTTCTAAGAAGCTAGGTAGGTAATATATAAAAATTGGACAGTATGCCACGCAGAGTAATAAAATACAATTTTTTGTTAGGCATGGGCGTCCATAGAGAGGGCTGTTGCTCTTGACCAAGGGGGAGCGGGGGGGGGGGGGGGGGGGAGGTAGATATACTTTTTTACTAACTTTTGTTAGGGGGAGTTTATGAAACGACTGCGACATTTTTTTTTGTAGGAATCACTTTTGATAGAAGTTCTTAAAAACGCAAAGTTTTGTTTTTTTTTGTAGCCACTTTTGAACGGTGGAGAAAGTGTAGAAAAGGCTGCGAAGTATTTTATTTTATAGAAGTCACTCTTGAGCTAGGTACTTACTTTTTCCTCTTTTGAGGGTGCAGCGCAACTAATCGTCAAAAACATACCACTTTAAAAAAAATAATTATAATGGCACGGAACGCGACGGACAAAATACTGCGCGAGTTAGTAACCACAGTCAACAAATCCTGGAACCAGCGGGACTTATCTTTTGTTTTTTAAATAAACACGGTGAAAAATTTGTAATATAAGAAAATTTTGATTGAAAAACTATTGACCTTACGAAGTATTTGATAACCAATGCTGAAAACCTTTAGTTTCAGGGTAGGCCTGTGCCTCCCAATTTTGAAAATTTGACAGTACTTATATGCTAATGCTGATGGGGGCGATCGGGCCAAAATATTTTTATAATGGTGGCACTTCCCGTTATACCGGAAGTAAGTGTCAACTTGCTTATTTTAAATAGAATACTCTATATATTACTACATTTTTGCATTCTACGCAATAATTTAGGCATATCTTGTATACCATGTCCTATACCTATGACTAAGCGTTTTAGATATTTTTAATAGATTTTTTATAATATTTTAATAACTATTAATACAGGGTGTTTAAACAATACGATTAAAAATTAAATTGAAAAACTGCAAAAAGACTAGTTTTTCAAATGGAAATACACAAATTTTATAATTATTCCTTATTTAGCATTAAAAATAAGGGTACGTTTGTATATCCCAAAAAATTTTAGTTTTAGAAACATTGCCAATTTAATATTTTTATATGGCGATTTTGCTGCAGATTTTAAGTTTTGTTACTTTTAGTTGGCTATAACAGCGTTGAAAAACAATCAAATGCGAGAAAAATTTATGAAGCTGTCACTTACCATTTAAACATCATTAATTATCATGTATGTGCGCTTAAATTGTACAAACGAAGATTATTTAAATTTATTTATTATTTATGGAGAATGTGTTAAAGTTATATTAAGAACATGGGACACATTTGCCAATCGATATCTTCAAAACAGAAGCCATCACAATGTGCTTATTAATAATATTCAAATGGTAAAATTAGATTTTGCTGTTTTTCAACGCCGTCATAGACAACTAAGAGTCACTGAACTAAAAATCTGCAGCAAAATTGCCATATAAAAATATTAAATTAGCAATATTTCGAAAACTAAACATTTTTGGAATATACAAACTTACCCTTTTTAATGCTTAACTAAAAGTAATTATAAAATTTAGACTTTTTGCAGTTTTTTCAATCTTATTGTTTAAACACCCTGAATTAATAGTTATCAAAATATTATAAAAAATCTAATAAAGCAGGTCCTTGATAACAAGGAATCCCGCTTAAATTAAATAAATATAGGGCTTCTTTATAGAAAAAATTGATAATTATTTTAAGGCTTGCAAACGTCATTCTTAACAGAAAAATTCAAATATGTCAAAAACGCTTAGATATTTATAGGTATAGGTATACAGGGTGGGGACTTTAACTGAAATAAATTCGATTTTATTAAACCTGCTGAAGTTGCGCCTACAAAATTTAGTATGTGGGGGTTTTGGAGCATGCGGAATTGGATTATGAAGTCGGCGCAGTTGCCAGATTTCTCAGCTTTGCGCTACACGTAGTAATTTTGTTATTTTAAATGGAATGCACTATTTATTTTTATTGCAGTGAATTGGTAGTATCAAATTTAGTAAGATCTCAAATTTACAAAATTCTATCTTCACTAGTTTCTGAGCTATGGCAACACTGTAGTTCGCTTAAAAAGTACCGGGACGCTTGTCTACCTCCATAGTTACTAAGTTATTGACAAGCTTCAAGAAAAGTTCTTGTCTTTTCAAAATGGCCAATTTAATTTAAACTTTAAAAATATAAATTCTCATGATACTTTTTAATGGAACTACAGTGTTGCCAGAGCTCAGCAATTAGTGAAGATAGAATTTTGTAAATTTGGCATCTTATTAAATTGGACACGCCCAATGCACTGCAATAAAAATAAATTGGGCATTCCATTTAAAATATTAAAATTACTACGTGTAGCGCAAAGCTGAGAAATCTGGCAACTGCGCCGACATCATAATTCAATTCCGCATGCTTCAAAACCCCACATACCAAATTTTGTAGGCGTAACTTTAGCAGTTTTAATAATATCGAATTTATTCCAATTAAAGTCCCCACCCTGTACAAAATCTGCCTAGAATCTTACGTAGAATGCAAAAATGTAATAATATATAGGATGTTCTATTTAAAATAATCACGCTGATACTAGGGTTTCCAACCCTCCCGATTTAGTCGGGAGGCTCCCGCTTTTTACTAAACCTCCCGCCGCCCCCTCACTTAAACAAAACTCCCGCTTTTCCGATAACACGACGGACGCCTAATAACTGTACAGCTGCCTTAGAGAGGGGCAACCTTTTTTTTTAGAAAGCACGTTTGATGAGAGGAGGAAGAAATATAAAAGGCACGCCACAGCGTAAGGACAACGGGGTATCGACTTTTTTTTTAGAAATCATCAATATAATTATTTTAAGCACCTCAAAAAAAACTTGTCCTCCAGGCACTATCCACCTCCCGCTTTTCAATTTTTAAAACCTGACTACCCTAGCTGACACTAACTTTCGGTATAACCGGAAGTACCACCATTATGAAATTTTTTTAGTCCGGTCGTCCCCATCAGCATTACCACGATGGCAAATTTTGAAAATTTTCCTATGTATAGTTTTCCATATATAGTTCGAAGCGGTTCCCGGTGGAACACGAACACCCTGTTTGCAGGTGCTTTTATACCTATTATTAATTAACACTTCAAACTTTCTGCTCTACCTAACTTTATTTTTGTAAATATTCTATAGCTTTAATAATAAAATAAGAAAAAATTTAAAAGATATATCCGTATAACGATTAGAGACATTATTTTAACTAATACAATAACAAGTAAAATACTTATTTTCCTCAAAACAAATTTCTCATCTTCGAAATAAAATCAACCGAAACTCATTAGCATAAGAAAGAACCTGCCGCCTCGTCTCGTGGTTTCAGTGTGTGTCGATGTTTACAGAATATTTTTCACCACGTCATAAGCTCGCTAGTATGCCCACTTCGGGTGAGACTCTCTTGCAAATAAATTTCTTGCTGCACAAAGTTCCGCCTTAAAACATTGGCTGGTTGTGCCTCATTATTTAATGGTGGCGGTGTATTTGGTGGAGTAATTGCCAAAGTTCTTTCAAGTACCTGCCGTTGCTGCTTTCTTCTCTGACGACTCTTTCTTTGCCGTTCTTTCCATTCTTTGCGTTTTTGCCTTTGTTCCCTTTCAGATAAATCACTAATAGATTTATCGATTTTTAAGTCTCTCCGCTTTTGAGCGGTTTCTCTCATTTTCTTGAGATACTTGGCACGTTTTTCTGGATCAGCATTTACCCGCTCCCTGTACCGTTTTTGCTTTTCGGCAGGTGTGAGTGCCATTTTCTGCAATAAAATATTGCTTTTTAATTAAACTGAAACACAAGAAATGATTTGTTGTCACAAAAGTTATTACGGTCACATAAGTTACCATTCGACCGGTAACGTATGTGACGGTAACTTATGTGACAAATCTGCATTTTTCATGTTGCTACTTTAATCTTACATAAGCTGGCAACGTTTAAGATTCTCCTGCCAGAAGCATGAAGTTTGTAGGTTAGGTTTACTACGATGAAGTTTAGATAACTTATATAATTTGTTAATTATTATAGTAACATATGTGACTAATAATAAACATACTTACCCGTTTTCGAAGATAAAACCTTATTTTTCTAATATTACAATCTAAATAATCAAAATTTGTCAGCTGAACCGGTTTACACACTGTCTTCGGTTGTCTTGGAGAAAACACCTAACTGGACCAGTGTTGTCATTTCTCATCGAATTAAAATTAAAGTTAGAGTAACTTATGTGACTTAAATTGTGGTTACAGCGATTTAACCTTTTTTAATAGGTAACATTTTGACATAAAAAATAAAACTGCTATACAAAAACGAAGAAACATACTGCCTATTTTAAAATGATAAATTATATTTATTAGTTTTTAAATACTTATTGCCTAAAATTGTATCGCTAGTTATGACGGCGAGTTGGTTACATGTAACTTATGTGACATTTTCATAGGTTTTCAAACTTAAAAAAAAAAACTGCAGATTTTTTTAAAATTATAATTAAGTTTCTGACATCCTTTAATAATTAACTAACGTATAATGAAAAATCACGATATTTGAACATACATTTTTGAAATAATAAATGGATACGCCAAAGGAAGGACTTATTTGAGAATTAACCCTTTGATCTATATCGGATTTTTGTCTACCATATTTTTTTGAAGTTGAAGTTTTTTAAAATTCGTTTTTGATTTTATGTTTATGTTTTCCAGACTTAATAACTACTAACTAATATTATTTTTATAGTAACTAATTTATTGACCATGGCAGTGGCTCAGAGGTGAATTACTGATGGTATTCTATTGTGGCGTTCCGGGTTCGATCCCCGGAGTGGGTATACGCATAATAAAAAAAGTATGTCCGAAATTAGTAGGTTTAAGAATGCAGGGAAGAGTGTAAAATGTATCATCTCTCAATCCACCCCATTCACGCCGGTAACCAGTTCGGGTGTGTACAGTTTATGGTCAAATAAAACTAACTATATAACCAAAATTTTACATACCTGAAATACCATATTCCTGGTATTGAACCGCGATTCGTGCAAAAAAGGATCATGCACTTTTTCTACCCATCTTAAGACACAAATTGCTAACAATAACAAAATGTCTGGTAAAGTTTTATACCTGATGAATTCGCACCCAAAACTTAAAAATAATATCCACAATCACACACGGAACATCCGAACGAATACAACGTAAAAAAGATGGAAACGACTATAACTTACAAACTAACAAAAAAAATATCTAAAGTAAAGTTTTATAAATATTAACACCCAAAACTTGGAAATTATAACCACACACGAATGAACGAAACAAAAGATGGCGACTAATCAGAATATAACGGCGAGCCGGTTCTGTTCAAGAGACCTTGGGTTCTGTTTACGTTCTGTTAGAAATCCTGTGGGTTGCCTAATTTTTTCCCTACTGCGCAAGCGCCACGGCCTCTAACTCAGGTTATTTTGAATCGCACGATGGGTGTATTCTTGCTTCGTGCGGCTGCTTGTATTGGCAATATAGTGTATGTATATATATGTGGCATGGGCGCCCATGGAGGGGAAAGGCGACCCCGGGATCCTGGGTATTTTTAGGCCCCCTATTACCAAAACTAGGCCCTGCTCGTAGGGGAGGAATAACGATTGAATTGACGATTAATATTAAACACCAGCAAAAAACTACAGGAAACCTTAAATTAGGTCTTGATTTTTGGCTATATTGTAAGCTATTATAGTGCACCTAAAATAATTCATTAAACTTGGTGTTTAGCCTCTTTAGGGCCAGGTGGAATAACGAAAATTTACCTAATTTTTTCACACTTTAAAAAAATGGTATACCTTTACCCTGATTTTTGGGTATGCTTTAGACTTTAGGCTATACTTATTAAGAGTCCACCTACCACCAAGGGCAAGGGGGTTTTTTACCAGAGGTGCAAGATTACAGTTTGGTATTGTAAATATTTTGGGAAAGAATTTGCAAGAACTACTTTATGAAAAAAAAAATAGCAAGTGACCGTGATCAATGCGATCATCCAAATCTGCACGGATATTTCCAATTAAAGAAAATATTTGAATGCGTCACTTCCTTGCATAAATGACTAAAATGAATGAGCCTAATACAACAACTATGTTCTTAACAATTGCAAACAGGTTTCAGAACTATTATTCACGATTGAGTTAATTCCTTTTTCTTTATTCGTTTCGAATTCCAAGCAAGGTAAATCATTATTACCAGGTGACCCTAGATTTGTTATTCATCTGGTTTGTCATCAAATTAACAAGGAAATTAAAAGTGCGTAACTTGAATATAATGTTAGATTAGATATGGTTTAGGTCATTTTAGCGTCCTGTACTATAATACGAAGGATACGTATAATGGGTCTAATAAATTATGGAATAGGTAAAAAATACTGGAATTTCAACCGCCCTTGACTAACTTTATGTCTCTTTAATACAAGGTCATGGGTAAAATATCAAGTTGTGTAAAAACTGTTGATTTTAAGTGCAACACTACAATATTTCTAAAATCTTTTTCAAAGTTACCCAGATCTATGCGAAACTACATATTTTAATTAAAAACATTGCATTCCCTTGAACCGAATCCTGTCCATGTCTATTAATCGATTTTTAAATACCTTTTAAGATAGGACAGATATTGTATATACTTTAATTGTAAAAAATATTTCCGAATATTTTTTGCAATAAAATTAACTTCAGTAATTTTTTTTAGGATTTTCATTGCCTTACTTATATCTTTTTCCTTGATATTTTCTTTAATAAAAAAACTTTTCTCTGTAATATCTGTTCTCATTACCATTTTTTCTTCTCTACAAGTTAGTGTAATTGGATTTTTAAATCGACGTTTCGTTTTTTCAAAACCATTATCAACCTTGCTTTTTTAAATGGTCGAGAAATTTTATTTTACTATTTTTAAATTCCTCTCATTTATAGTTTAACGGCATATCACATCTAGTATTAATAATACGTTTCGGACTTAAAAACCCATCATCATTAGGGCAAATTCATCGTGTATAAACTTTCTTTTGTTTTCAAAGCCAACTAGAAATAATTTGACTCTGGACGTCGACATCAAATCATATCCCATTTTTCTTCTCTTGAATAATGTTCCTTAATTTTTATTAAAAACCCCAAAACTCTTCAAAAACATAACATTTTTGCTTCAAATAAATTAGATTAAATGGTAGGAATAAAAGTCTGTCTACACCACAATATCTTTAATAATGAAAAAAATTGTTTAGGGGTAGTTTACATTGGTGAAAGATAACATGTTTCAACCTTAGTGAAGGTCATCATCAGCTCTAAATAGAGAACCCTTTTAAGTGACTTAGAAAAGCTAATACATTGGTATAAAAATTATGGTATAAAAATCAAACAGGGGTAGAGGTAACACTTAAACAAACATTTACTATAAACCCGTGTAACAAAACGTCTCTCTTATCCTCATCTGTCCAACGACCGAATGGAGTTTCCAACAAATTACAAACTATGTCATTAATTGGGTTCATTTTTAAAGCACACAACTAAGTGGGTACGTACACTACTGAATTAACTGAAAAATAAAAACAAAACTTTTTAATCACACAATAAATCATGTAAAAACGATATCTATAACTGTAAGTTTCGCGAAGCCTCAAAATAATACCTTAAGGTTAGGCGAACCAATGCTAAAACAATGGTGCATACGACTGATCTATTTTTAAATTGCCCTTCACCATAATGCAAATTGTTACATGCTGTTTGCGTTACTGACGTCACGTAACCATAGCAACTGTGAATATCAAAGCTTTGTTGGGCGTTAGGTCTTATTCACTTGCTTTGAGCTAACGGACGCGGTCGGCTGGGGCGCGCCAAAATACACGAGTGTTCATAATTATTGTCCATCGGAGTTAACCGTGGCCCTATTATGCATAGCTACATTCGGATTAAATTAATATTATTAATTCGAACATAATTATTTTTTAAGGGCTAAAATGGTAGCTGTACTTGGTACATTAATATTGTCGAAAAATTTTTCTCCTGGTTTTATTTTTTTTTTGGTGAAGAGCCCTTCACCTGACGAGCCGCCACTGTAA
The DNA here is from genome assembly GCA_935413205.1 of Polydrusus cervinus. Lineage (NCBI taxonomy): Eukaryota > Metazoa > Arthropoda > Insecta > Coleoptera > Curculionidae > Polydrusus > Polydrusus cervinus. The sequence continues at coordinate 19,669,459 of OW284519.1, read as the reverse complement.
TGTCTCTAGATAGTCTAAACTTAGTGGTATATGGGGTTAGGCAGAATATGACGGAACCTTTTTTTTGCACCCGTGGTAGGGTACAAAATTTTGATAGTAGAAAATGGATTAAAGATAATTTAAAAAAATAATTTAAAGAAATTAAAATCCTAATTTTTTTTTAGGATTTTATTTTTTTAAAATTATCTTTAAACCATTTTTCTTACAAAATACCGTATGTAAAGAAAGATATAAACTGAGTGAACCTTTATCTGGAGCTTCTTGTTTATAGACCACCATTATGTATTTTTAATGGGCCGTTGAATATAGCCAGCGCACATAACTTTCATACCTAACGGGCCTTTTTTATCTCAATTTGTCCCCCATACGATTATCGCATGTTTCTATGTGTATTGCGTATATAAATCTTTGTTAAATGGTTCTAGAAATACGGTTAATTAGTTAAAAGACATCCACATATTGCGGAAAGATAAAGATATCGCCTTTACGGCATCCTATTCTTAAGAGTCCCTTGTCGCTGTTGGGTATTTTTATTGTCCACTAGCATTTTGGTGTGATACGTCATTAGGGGGGGGGGGGGGATTTAAAAATAATAAAATAAAATTTCCCGACTAATTATTTAAAAAGGCAAAGTTGATGATGGTTTTTAAAAACGAAACGTCGAATTAAAAATGTAATTACACCAACTTGTAGAGAAGGAAAAACGGTAATAGAATGTTAACTTTGTTTTAACATATATATCTTCAAATGGAGTCAGAAAAAAATAAAAACGAAATCGCGAAAATTCGGTTTTGGCCAAATATCTTCGGATGGAATCGGAGTTTTTTAAATTTGAAAACACAATGTTGCAAAATTTAGTAGGGCGCAACTTTTCTCTAATTTAACCATTACTGTGTCTTATATGGTTGACGAGATCTCTGTAAAGTGCAACCGAAAGTTGGTATATTGGGTAGACAATAAAAAACCAAGATAGGACCGTGAAAACCGTTTGCACTATTTGGACGCAGCAGCCTGTCAAAGTGGGATAAATGTCATTTTATAAATGTCAATATCTTTAAAACGGTTGGATTTAGACATATAAAGTGCTACACAAAATAGATGTATAATTTAAAAATGCAATAATATACAGGGTGATTCACGTTAAGTGGCCTATTAGAAGATCTCGGAAACGAGTAAACTTTTCTTTCTAAAAATGTAATAGCAGGTATAATTGGCTTTAAGCTTTTAATACATTATATTTTGACGTTTTTATTACTTCCGGTTATACCGGAAGTTAATGCCAACTTTGCTATTTCAAATAGAATACCCTGTATATTTTAGCATTTTTGATTACCTTATTACAATCTAAATAACTTTTGTAAATAAAAATCTATTCCTATCTCTCACCGTTTTTGAGATATGAATTATAAAAGGATTTTTTTTGTGTAAAAACGCTCCGAAAAGAAAATTTAGTAACTCTGAAACTAATAAAGGTAAACATTTAAAATTTTGTAAGCTTTCAAGTAATAGATAGATCTTTAGTTTGAATTACTTAGGTTTCACGTTTTTTATACAGGGAGTTCTTAAAATTGTGCCAATGTTTCCATTTATATAAATGTGCATAAGTCAATTTTTGCAAATGGAACACCCTATTTTTTAGCTTACTAACGTGTAGAGAATGAAATTTCCTATCTACGTGCCTAATATGTTACAATTCACATTTTTAGCGGTTATGGAATTTTGAGCAATTTAAATAAAAAATCTTAGAATTTCTGTTTGTGTTAATGCGACATTATTTTTGAAAAGAAGACTTCGACTGGGACTTTCGTTTGGCTTTGAATCAGAAATAGCTAAGAAAATGGTAACAAAGCTCAAAGTCAAACGAAACTCACAGTCAAAGCCTGCTTTTCAAAAATAATATCGCATTAACACAAACAGAAATTTTAAGATTTTTTATTTAAATTGTTCATAATTCCAAAACCACTAAAAATGTGGATTGTAACATATTAGGCATGTAGATAGGAAATTTAATTCTCTATACGTTAGTAAGCTAAAAAATAGGGTGTTCCATTTGCAAAAATTGACTTATGCACATTTATTTAAATGGAAACATTGGCATCATTTTAAGAACTCTCTGTATAAAAAACGTAAAACCTAAGTAATTTAAACTAAAGATATATCTATTACTTGAAAGCTTACAAAATTTTAACCTTTATTAGTTTCAGAGTTACTAAACTTTCTTTTCGGAGCGTTTTTACACAAAAAAATCCTTTTATAATTCATATCTCAAAAACGGTTAGAGATAGGAATAGATTATTATTTACAAAAGTAATTTAGATTTTAATAAGGTTATGAAAAATGCTAAAATATACAGGGTGTTCTATTTGAAATAGCAAAGTTGGCATTAACTTCCGGTATAACCGGAAGTAATAAAAATATAATATTTTAAAAGCTCAAAGCCAATTATGCCTGCTCTCAAATTTTTAGAAAGATAAGGTTACTCGTTTCCGAGATCTTCTAATAGGCCACTCAACGTGAATCACCCTGTATAGGATGTTCCGTTTTAAAAAATTAATATTTTCTTGTTGTGGTTTTTTGAGCCACCCTTTAGAGTTAAAGATAATTTTGCGTTATAACTTACTAACCTTCAACTTTTATATTAACATTTTTGTTGAATTTGAATGTATACATACAGGGTGGCCAAGTACCCGTTCCCGTCCGTTACTATAACGGAGTTATTGTACTTGGCCACCCTGTATGTATATTAAAGTCATAGTACACCCAGGCAAAATTTCAGTTTTCGACGTCATAGGACCCCCCTGAAAAATGTGTGTGATGGACATCAATAAGTGGAACTCCCCGTTCTTTTTTCCCATTTTTCGTATATCACACATAAAAGACAATTATTATGCCACAAAAAGTAAAATATTTAACATTAATCCAAATTATCGGACCGTTTCGGTAGATTTAGAGACCATGGAACGGGTGTTACCGCCAGGTGTGCACGTGCGGGGCACACGAGTCAACAATCGAGTATTTCACCAACCCTAACGGCTCCCCAGTGGCGTTACCATCAAATAGATTAAAGTTACATAAAAGGTATGTTTAAGTGGCCCGTATCCCGTATTACAAAAAAAAACTAAACAAGATATCAAATATCTATTTTCACCAATGAAAAGGTATAGTATCTATGTGGGAAAAGTATTTTCATTCAGAAAATAAATTCGGTACGAAAAATATAAGCTGAAAACCCTAAAAATTTTGATTTTTTTAAAATAAAAATCACTTTCTGACACTTTTCAATATCTGCACAGTCTAAATTTTAAGTTTATAACAGTTGGGATATGTTTATAGACTGAGAACCGGCTACGCAATCCCGTTATTTTTTTACGGCCGATCTCTTGAGCTTAAAAAGGGCGTTTTTCAATATTTAAAAAAGTGAAGATGAAGACCCAACGTTTAAGTGGCTGCCGGGTGTCACCAATATTAAAAAAAAATTTAAAATAAAGAGAGAAAAGGTAAAAAAAAATATTTACAAAAACAAATTTAACCCAACCATGCAGAGGAGGAGAGGTAATAATTTAATTTTCGAAATTTAATAGTAGTTAGATGAACTTTTAACGAACTTTGGGCGTGGCCCCAAAAAATGTTCGCCTGCGGCGCTTTTCCTTCTACTTCACTGAGTATAATATCATAAAGTACATGTAGTCCCGACTGTCTCTCTCTCCAGAAAAAAAAATGTTTTACTAACGTCATATTTCATGTCATTTGAACTCTTGTTGTACACTATTTAAGTATGAGCCTTTGGGTAAGCGCCACATACCCCCTGGTCATGTCACTGTTTCAAAGGCACCCCTATTTTCGCACATATGCGCCCGTAGTTTCCCATATAAAATGAAAGTGATTTGCAGCTGCTAAATGATGTCGCATATGTGTTTTTCATTGACCCAGCTTGTTTATGTATTTTGATGAGCATTCCCAACTAACAAATTAGAATTATTTTAGGTTATTTTGTCTAAACAGAACAACTTTTTAACTTTGGAGATATCGGAGAGTGTCAGAAAGTTACTTTTATTTAAAAAAAATAATTTTTAATATTTTTTACAATACAATGAACTTGAGTAATGATTTTTAGGCTTTTCATTGGCTATTTTTTATTTACCTATTTTTGTTTACGTATTTACTCACTTCCCTAGGGAGATATAAGTATGTATTTACTTTCCTATAGTCTATTTCAGAAAGGTGTAGAGTAATAAAATGGAAAATTCCGTCCAGTTCGGCTCAATTTCGGTGTCGGCCATAGGCGCACGTAAATTTTGTGCATTAAATTATTTATGATAACTAACCAAACATTTTAGAGAATGAGGTTAACGGGTATTAAGATAAAATAGTATTGTTTGTAATATTAAAATTTCAAGTAATTGCATTCGGGAGACATGAATTCGAATGTTTTTGAGGACTATTTTGGTGAAATGATAAAATATCTTCCAGCTGATTCGGTGGTAGTTATGGATAACGCCACAAGCAACGCCAGCTATCATTAACGACGCACAGAGAAGACTCCAACTTCATCTTGGAGAAAACAAAAAATTATCGACTGGTCAACCATCAAAAGTATTGAATTTGAAGATAATTTGATAAAGAAGGAACTATTAGCTGGAGCAAATTTACACAAACATCGTTTTATGAAATATGCCGTGGAAGATATAGCTAAAAAACATAGTGTAACTGTGCTGCGCACACTGCCATATCGTTGCGAACTAAATCCTATAGAACTTATATGGGCGCAAGTGAAAGGATTTGTAGCAAGACACCACACGACATTAAAAATGGTAAAATACGTTAAGCTACTGTTTGATCAAACCATTGTGGAAGTAACACCAGAGAACTGACGAAAAGCAATCCATCATGTCATTAAAGAAAAGGAGAAAATGTGGGATCTTGATCACCTGATCGATCGGACCGTCGACCCGTTAATTATAACATTAAGAGGAGATGACAGTTTCTCAGATGACGAAGAATATTATAATTTTTTATAATTTAATTTCTGTATAATGTATTTTTTGTATTTTGTATTTTTTTTTATAATGTTTAATAGACAATAAGTGTACCTAATACTATGTACATAATGCACGTCTTTGTCACCTATATGTCAACAATGGGCAAAACCCATAAATTGACCCAAACCGGGTGGTACTACTTGTACTTGATGAAAAAAAAAACTGTGCCGTGAAATCAATGCCAAATTATGAAAGTGGCTTAAATATTCGTTGGGTCATCCTGTAGTCCATTTGCATACCTAATGAGCTTATATTACTCTAAATCTTTCTGAAATAATAGACTATAGTATATATTTACATACCTTCCCCCTATCAGTGTCAGTAAGGACTCCTTACCGAGCTAGGAGTAGAAAAGAATTATACAGAGGTTTTCTAAATTTTGAAAATTATAGTATGGTCTTTATTTGAGGACATTTATTTTCTACCGCGTATTTATTTGGAATTAATTATTTGTTACATGGTTTCACCGATAACAAATGTGGGCTTCTAGGTTTATTGTGTTTACCTAACAATTCAAGGTAAGAGTTGAAAAATCGGGTCACCCATCCGAACAACTATTTAAATTTACAATCAAAAATAAATCATCCAATCAAATTGTTTTTAAAAACAATTTTATAAAAATATGTCTATCCTGTAACTTTAAACATTTTTAACAACTTTCAATTTAAAATAATATGTAATATAATATGTATAAACTGATATTGGCATATAAATATTTTCCAAGATATATTAAAATTGTTTTTTTGATTACCAAGCATCTTGCATACCATGTTTATAAATAACAACAATATTTTATGACCTGGGAAAATGTTAACACACTATATTGATGCAATTTTGCTACCATTTCTCATTAGCAGTTAAACTTATCAAGTTTTATCATCATCAGTCACATGCTGATTCAGGGCTTACAACATGATATTTAATAAAAATAAAGAAATAAGAGATACTTGACACCAGTGTAAATTTCATAGGTTTTTTCGCAAAAATATGTGTATTTGTATATGGGTAAAAAACTGGAGACCAATGGGATTTTTAGGTTCTGTCTTCGGTCATTAAATCGTGTATACCGGGTGGTGCATCGTGGTTGGAAACATAGGAAATCTTTTGCAAGTTTTAAACTGTCCAAATATTTGCTCCTCTATTGACTTTAAAGCGGGATTGTAGGGAGATTTTTTGGGGCCTCTGTGTGGTGAGTGCACATGCGAAGTTTGAACAATTTTGGGCAATCCGATCTTAACTTATTTGAATAAGATTGCGGTTGGTATTTCATCGGAATTCAACAGGTGATGCTGCTGACACCAGCATCGATTGGACTTGTCAACCTGTGATTTGTCATTGTCATATGTAATTTGCAAACGGTAGGCTTTTTAAAAAAATTTAACAGATACTTTTTACACTGGATTTAACTAATATTTTCAAATAAAACGAACATTATTTTCAAAACGGATCTTTTAATAGAAAACTAATTATTTTACTTACAATAAAACCTATTAAATAGTATTAAAATCATCAAGAATAATTGCTAAAAGGGGAAGAAAATAAGAGGGTGTTTAAATATAAACAATTGTTTATAAAAAGACACCTAAGAATTTTATTTTTAGATTGCATTAAAATTGAATTTTTGTTGCCGGGCAACCATCCATCTGTTGTTATTCCGTTCCGTCATTTCAAAACAAAAATGTGATCTTTGCCCTTCATCCCCTTCTAGCAATTCTTGATGGTTTTAATACCTATATGAATGATATTGATCTATCATTGTTTTCTTCAGCTCTCCCATGATTCTGTGCTGTTAATTTGCAGTTGTTTATTACAGTGCCCATCAGAGACCCTAAAAAGTCTCTCTACAACCCCGCTTTAAAGTCAACAGGGGAGCAAATATTTGGACAGTCTAAAATATGCATGGGATTTTCTATGTTTCCAACCACGATTCACCACCCGGTATATATCTACAATAAGAAAAATTACAACGCCTAAGAAATGGTGGTGCATAGCATGTAGAAAAATTTGACATAAAATAGAACTACAGACGAAAATCGTTAACAAAATCAGTCAAAAGTAACATCAGTCACAGTGACCGCCTGGCCTCATATAAAACTATGTTCTGTATTGGTAGCCGCGACTAGGCAGCGCGGCCCTGGTCACTAATGTGCGGGGGCTTTAAACCCCTTTCGGTGTACGGATACTAAGAAAATTAGCATAAAAAAAAATTATTCTGGGAATACGGAACTATTTTGTTAATTTGAATTGTTAAAACGTGTAGATGGAATATTATGAAAGTAATAAATCAGTGGATAGTATATGCTATTCACGAGATATGTTGACAAGTGCTGCTGCAGCTGCTTCGGCATTATGAATATTACGCTCCGTTAGGGTAGAGTGGTTACGTCGTACAGAACGTTCTGATGATGAACAGCTATTGAACTTGTATCGGACTGTACTAGACGCTTTTCGTAAAAACATAATGTAAATTTATAGATACTGTATACAGAACAAAATGAGGATTTTTCCGAGAACGGAACGTCTGGTCACCCAATCTGCCTCTTGATACATTGACCTGCTCCTGCTCTTAATTTGAAAAACTTATTTCCGCCACAGAGTTGTGTTTATGATTGAAATACCACTCGTTAATTTAAAAATCACATGCATTAAATGAACTAAAAAGCTTTTGAAACTTCAAAATAATCAACAAAAGCGATCTAACAAGTACCTTTTCAAAAATATGTATGAGGATGATTAATATTACTCAAGTGGATTGCAGTACTAATTTCTTAATCTTCGAGAGGACCCACCTAAATTCAATATAGTTTTAAAAATACATTTTATGTTTATGTAACAACGTGCATCGCTTTAATGGTTTCTGGGTATGTCTTGTTTTTCTAATTTAAAATAAACAGTATTATACAGGGTGTCCGGACATATCTTTCCATATGAAAACGTGAAAAAAGTCCATACGATGATCGCAGAAGAAAGAGTTTGTTGTTCTTTGACGTTTTATTATATATATTTTTTTTATTTGAGAGGAATTTTAGTTAAACTATAATTTTCTTTTAAGTCATCATCTTCAAATCGTAATAGTTAAAGATCAATAGGATTAAAACGTGTGAGTCGGTTATTTTCATTAGACATTTAAAAAAAATATTGTTAACAATACATCAATGAAATTAAGTATTAATTTGTATGGTTTTCATTGCCTATATTTTTACCCTTGAAGTTCGGCCCAGTTTCGGTGTCGGCCATAGGCGCAGGTAAATTTTGTGCAATAAATTATTTATGATAACTAACCAAAGAAAAAGAAGATAATTTGATAAAGAAGGAACTATTAGCTATTAGCAAATTTATACACATCGTTTTATGAAATATGCCGAGGAAGATATAGCTGAAAAACATAGTGTAACTGTGCGGCGCACACCGCCATATCATTGCGAACTAAATCCTATAGAACTTATATGGGAGCAAGTGAAAGAATTTGTAGCAAGATACAACACGACTTTCAAAATGAAAGACGTTAAGCTACTGTTTGATCAAGCCATTAAGAAAGTGACACCAGAGAACTGGCGAAAGCAGTCCATCATGTCATTAAAGAAGAGAAGAAAATGTGGGAACTTGACTACCTTATCGATCAGACCGTCGACCCGTTAATTAAAACGTCAAGGAGAGATAACAGTTCCCCAAATGACAAAGAATATTATGATTTTTTGTAATTTAATTTCTGTATAATGTATTTTTTTTACAATGTTCAATAAAAAAATAAGTGTTCCTAATACTATGTACATAATGTACGCCTTTGTCGCACCATTTTCAGTGTTTGTGAATGGATAAAAATATAGGCAAAACCCATAAATTGACCCAATCCCGGGTGGTACAACCTGCACTTGATGAAAATAAAGAATTTTGCAATGAAATAAATGCCAAATTATGAAAGTGGCTTAAATATTCGTTGGGTCACTCTGACATCTTCTAATGAGCTTTTATTACTCTACGCCTTTCTGAAATAGACTATAGTGTTTTTTGAAATTCTGGTGAAAAAGAGCGGCAATTTTACATGGCAAATTTCAACGCGATCGAAACTACTCATTTATTGATTAAACAATGTTTCAGGTACTTACTATATAGAACAATTGCATTGTTCTTTTCGTAATGGTTATTGTAATTTTTTGAGGAAACGATAAAAATAATAGAAAATATCTTGCTTAATGGGTTTCCATATTAAGTCTTAATACAGAGATAAGTTATGACTAATTCAGTACAAAGAAGTTAGACAAAGGATATTTCTGATCATGAAACACCGGCACCCAATAAAGAGATTATTCAATTTATCTATGAAAATAATAGGTTTAGTTAAGGATAATATATTTCTGTGTTGTGTGTACGTATCACTTTGGCATCTGTGTCAGTCTCTCAGTTTAGTCAGTTTCTCAGAGGCAGTAGTTTTGGGGGTAATATCCGTTGAAGTATATATCAAAAAATAAAAATTTAATGAAAAACTTCATTGAAGAATTTTGTAATCACTTTTACTGATTCTTTTTATGTAGAAACCGCTAGATCCACATATCACATACACTATATTGCTAATACCATAATTCAATGATGCCTTTGAGTTTGCGCAGATCGGAAATTTGCTGATGTAAACATTTGACAGGACCGACTTTCAAAATATTTTTACAAGCTTTTATTTAAATTCACCCGTTTGTTCGGGTGTGTACAGTTTATGGTTAAATAAAACTAAGTAACCAATATTTTACATACCTGAAATACCTTATTCCTGGTATTGAACCGCGATTCGTGCAAAAAAGGATCATGCACTTTTTTCTACCCACCTTGAGACACAAGTCGCTAACAATAACAAAATGTCTGGTAAAGTTTTATACCTAAATTCGCACCCAAAACTTAAAAATAATATCCACAATCACACACGGAACATCCGAACGAATATAACGTAAAAAAAGCTGGAAACGACTAAAACTTATAACGTAACAAAAAAAAATGTCTAAAGTAAAGTCTTATAAATATTAACACCCAAAACTTGAAAATTATAACCACACACGAATGAACGAAATAAAAGATGGCGACAAATAAGAATACAACGGCAAGCCGGTTCTGTTCAAGAGACCTTGGATTCTGTTTACGTTCTGTTAGAAATCGTGTGGGTTGCCTATTTTTTTTCTCACTGCGCAAGCACCACGGCCCCCAACTCAGGTTATTTTGAATCGTACGATGGGTGTATTCTTGCTTCGTGCGGCTGCTTGTATTGGCAATATAGTGTATGTATACCGGGTGTTGCATCGTCGAGCGGGACATAGGAAATCCCATGTAATTTTAAATGGGGCCAATTATTGGCTTCCCTAATTATTTTAGAGAAAAATTCTATTTAGGTTTATTAAAGAGCACTAAAACCCACATTCAAAAGAATAACTGTAGATATTTTTGATGAGCCAGTTTACGGGTTATCGCCGATTTCTTTTTAACTATTTCTCCTTTTTATGGCCCCGTATTTGCGGGCACCAGTCAAGGTAAAAGATGACTGTCAAATAAAGTTGTCATTTTGAAATGTGTGCTTTATTGTTATAAAAACTCGTACATCGAAAATATTAGCCATGAATTACACTTCTGAAGAAAAAATATTGATGATTAAATGGTATTATCAAGGAAATAGTTATCAAAATGTGTCAGACATGTTTGCTGCTCTGTATCCGAATAGACCGATACCTGCAAAATCTACAGTCGAAAGGACTATCAAGAAATTTAAGACAAAAGGCACTGTAATAAATAACTGCAGATGTGAAGAAAGGCAGGAACAAAGAAGAGATGCAAGAAATGATAGGGACTTGCAAAGGCAGGAACAAAGAAGAGATGCAAGAAATGATAGGGACTTGCAAGTTTTATTGTGCGTGAAAGAAAATGATGGGAAGATCAGCACAAGGAAACTTAAGGATGACATAGGATTAGATCACACCACAGCGTTACGAGCTTTGAAACGACATAAATATTATTCATACAAATATAAAAAGCACCAAGAGCTAAGAGATAGGGACGAAATACGACGACAGGAGTTTTGTTTTGGTATGATTGAAAGAGCAAACATGAATAGGAAATTTTTAAAAAACATTTGTTTCACTGACGAATGCACTTTTACCTTAAACAATGAACCCAATGTTCAAAATTATCGATATTGGAGCAAAGAAAACCAACACAGGTTTGTCGAAACAAGGATGCAATATCCACAAAAAGTTAATGTTTGGGCTGGGATTTTCGGAGAAAATATTATCGGGCCATTATTTCTTACACGAAATTTAAATGCAGAATATTTTTTGGAACTACTTGAAGATCATATTTTACCTACTTTACATGATGCCGCCAGGGAAAATCAGGAAGTTTGGCACCAAATGGATGGCTGCCCGGTAGGTACATAGTACCCTGGCTGTCCGGGAATATTTAAACCGTGCTTTTAATGGAAATGTTATTGGCTTAAATCATACAGTAAATTGGCCAGCCAGGTCTCCTGATTTATCGCCAAATGATTTCTTTCTCTGGGGCCATTTAAAAAACAGGATATACAAAGATAAAAAATACCCAAATCTAGACGAGTTAAAAAAATGCTATTTCTGCCGAATGCAATAGAATTTTAGTTTACCAACTAGCGAATGTAAGAAGAGAATTTTATGATCGCCTCGGTTATTGTCTAGCAGTCAATGGAGGAATATTTGAACATCTTCTTAAATCCTAAAGTTCTAACAATTTAATAGTACCTACCTACCTATTAATTAGTAAAATATTGAAACATGTAAAATGTCATAATTAACCTTGTAATTGGATACTTTATTTTAGTTTTATTCAGATTAATTTGTACTCATAAATACACAATTTTTATATTTAATCAAAGAAAGTTTCCAATTCAAAATAATTCTATAAATTATTTAATGTTTTTATAAAAAAAAAGTCAAATGCTCCTGATGGGATTTGAACCTGTGATCTTTCGATCTGTAGGCCGTAGCTCTAGTCTCTACGCTATGGCGGCCCATAAACATTTCTTGTTTAGGTTTAATATGACATTCTCTTTAGCGGGGCTTGTTTTGACGTAATAGATTTTCCAGTATATTCTTAACTTTTTTATAATTTCAGATTGCGTTTTTTCACACTTTAATTCGAAATCACTCGACAAATACGTGATAAATAAACTAAACTGCTTTCTAAAATTTGTTTTTTTTAATAAATAGGTGTGGTCTGTCAAATTGGCATCATATGTTTAAATTAAATAGTGTGCCTTGTATTTCCACTCTAGAGTTGAAATATTTTCTTTCAACACGCGTGTGATATTCGGCGCTTTCGAGCCAAGTTAACCGTGCTTTTTTTCTCATTTTCATAGGTGGCCGTAGGAAAATAAAGTTTCTTGTTTGCTAAAGAAATAGTGTGTTTTTATTGTTTTCTCGTGAAATAGTCTTGTCGAATATCATTCGAGAGAAAATTTTGTGTCGGCAACATATTCTCTTGGGTTTATTCAATTTTGTTGCTTTTTGGTAATTTTACTCATGAAATTTTTGACCAAAATCACGCGCCTAGCGGCTTTGTCAAAAATTTCATTCGCGAAATAGTCAAGCATCAAACTTTCATACCAGTCGAAAATTTTACCGGCAAAATTTTCTCTCTTATGATATTATATACGAATGAAAGTTACATTGTGAAAAAATTGTATTTGTAGCTTCGGAAATGTTAACATTATAAAAATCCAAAAACCTTTTTTGCATAAACTGTCTGTTAAAGTGCTATTTTCTAAACTAAATCGAATTGTCTTGTTACTTTTCCCGGGTCATCTTCGGGCTAATTGGACGTACCTACTCTACACTTTTTACGGCTAAGTAACAGTAATAAGAAAACACATAATAAAAACCGTTAACCTAAGCCCCTTACAAATATATTCTTACAGTAATTCTATTTATACGTCCAAATAATAAAGCTATCTGTGTTTACTATTCTTTATACCTACATAAAATTTATTCAGTGTATACCAAGGTGGCCTTTCGTACGCTAAAAACGTGACACGCGTCTTATATTTAAATCTACATACATATTTCATAAAATTATCAATATTCAGGATAGGTAGTAATATTGGCTTATACAGGGTGCCTGGAATTTCGGGACACCCGCTAGAATACGGTACATTTTAATTATGGTTTTTGAAAGGTATTTGCATAGGTAATCTTTTTCAGATTCGAAATCTACGCCCCAAAATTCATATTCCTGACCCAAACAACATCTCCCGAAATTAGCATGCAATATTTATAGGGCGTAAAGTACATCCAAAAATATGACAAATATGTCTTACACACATACCCCAAGAAATGCTTCTTTAAGGGGCTATATAATATTTTGTATATAAAAAAAGACATTTTATTGCTATCGGCAGACACAAGTACAATATGCGCGATGTGGTGGAAATGCACTATTTGTTCGTGATGACTGATGACTCATCAACTACTGTTTGCTCTTAAATTCACTGTAATTTACAACGTATCAGTTGTAAGGCATGAATCAATTTTCATTCCATTATGTTATAGTCCATTTCAGAAAGGTGGAGAGTAATAAAATGGGAAATTACGTTCACTTCGGCTCAATTTCGGTGTCGGCCAGAAGCGCACGTAAATTTTGTGTATTCATTTATTCATGATAACTAACCAAAAAAAAAGTGTAACTATGCTGCGCACACCGCCATATCATTGCGAACAAAATCCTATATGGGCGCAAGTGAAAGGATTTGTAGCAAGATACAACACGACATTCAAAATGAAAGACGTTAAGCTACTATTTGATTAAGCCATTAAGGAAGTGACAACAGAGTACTGGCGAAAAGCAGTCCATCATGTCAGTAAAGAAGAGGAGAAAATGTGGGATCTTGACCACCTGATCCATCGGACCGTCGGCCCGTTAACTATAACGTCAAGAGGAGATGACAGCACCTCTTTTATTTTGATTTCTGTATAATGTATTTTTTTTATAATGTTTAATCAAAAATAAGTGTATCTAATACTATGTACATAACGCACGCCTTTGTCACACCATTTTCAGTATCACCCATAAATTGACCCAAACCCGGGTGGTACTTGATGAAAACAAATAATTTTGCAATGAAATCAATGCTAAATTATGAAAGTGGCTTAAATATTCGTTGGGTCACTCTGTAGTCCCTTTGCATACCTAATGAGCTTTTATTACTTTACACCTTTTTGAAATAGACTATAAACGGTTTCCATGCTATTATATCTAGGCTCGCGGAGGGAGAGTGTAATTTTTCAAAAAGTGGGCGAAATAGTGTATATTATACTAAGCAGGGATAAAAAAAAAATGGTTTAGAACAACGTAGGTACAGGGACATTATTTTAAGTGTCTCATCCGATTGGCGACTTTGCTATCGACCACAATAAAAAAAAACAATTATGTATTCCCTAACAGCTTTTAGTGAAGAAGTCAAATTAGATGTAAAAAAAAATCTATGTTTACAAATTTGACAGATACGACGCCATATTGGATTTTCTTAAATGGCAACCCTACCTTATAGTAAGCCAGCTGCATTCGCCTATTTGTTCCAACATTAAAAATGTATAATTTGTCAATATTTATTTTCAGCCGTTCCGGAGATACGAGGCTTCGAAGTTGGTGATTTTGTTATCATCGAATTAACAGAAGCTTTGAGATTAGAAACTCAATTTTTTCTGGAGATACGTAATTTTTTATGGCGGAGCCCCCATGCTATTGTTATATATGTCAGATGTCAGAAAATGACAGTTACGACGCTATTTTGAATTTTTTTAAATGGCAACCCATATTTATAACTACGTCAGTGTATTGCATTTCGCGGTCCGATTTCAAAAATATATAGTTGTCGATATTTATTTCCAACCCTTACCGAAATACGACCGTATCAAAAACTGCATCGTACGATTATGTGTTTTAAGTATCTCACCCCATTAAAAAATAGAAGTTTTGTGATTAAAAAATTAATTTTTTCTGGAGATACGAAATTTCTTATGGCAGAGCCACCCCTGCTATTGTCATATATGCCAGATGTCAAAAATTACAGTTACGACGCCATTATTAAGAAATTACGTATCTTCAGAACAAATTGATTTTTTAATCACAAAGCTTCTATTTTTTAATGGGGTGAGATACTTAAAACACATAATCCTACGATACAGTTTTTGATACGGTCGTATTTCGGTAAGGGTTGGAAATAAATATCGACAACTATATATTTTTGAAATCGGACCGCGAAATGCAATACACTGACGTAGTTATAAATATGGGTTGCCATTTAAAAAAATTCAAAATGGCGTCGTAACTGTCATTTTCTGACATCTGACATATATAACAATAGCATGGGTGGCTCCGCCATTAAAAATTAAGTATATTCAGAAAAAATTGAGTTTCTAATCTCAAAGCTTCTGTTAATTCGATGATAACAAAATCACCAACTTCGAAGCCTTGTATCTCCGGAACGGCTGAAAATAAATATTGACAAATTATACATTTTTAATGTTGGAACAAATAGGCGAATGCAGCTGGCTTACTATAAGGTAGGAGTGCCATTTAAGAAAATCCAATATGGCGTCGTATCTGTCAAATTTGTAAACATAGATTGTTTTTTACATCAAATTTGGCTTCTTCACTAAAAGCTGTTAGGGAATATATAATTGTTTTTTTATTGTGGTCGATAGCAAAGTCGCCAATCGGGTGATACACTTAAAATAATGTCCCTGTACATTGAAACAACTGGAATTACTTTTCGTAACCCATGTGCACTGTGCGTGTTTTAAATTTATTTGGGCGAAACATGCCTATTGTGTAGAACCCTGTAAATATTGAACTAAACAGATAACGGCTACAATCACAGTTGAAAAAATCATAAAAATCTATTTAACAGGCACGCGCGCGACCGTGCGATGGGATATATGAAATTCAACGAGGGGAGATATAAAATTATATGGGGGAGATAATAATCATATGGCACGAATTTGGACGTTACAAAATCCAACCGAACCATATCGGAAGAGTAGCAGACCGGTATTTACACTGGGTTTTAAATTCAAGTTTGTCGTTTCGTATCTTCTTACAGGAAGTAGATAATTTTAAAGAATGGGTTAAACATGCCTGACGTCCTTAAAGTTATCCTTTATACATTTATTATCAGTAACAAAAATGTCATGGTTATTGCAATTGCAGCAATAATAGTACATTGTACAGCACACCTAGTAGGAAAAGCTAAACATTCCCGGACGACCGTAAAGATTGTATGTCGAGGCGCAAACCAAGACTGACAATACGGTGTCCGGGAATGTGGCTTTTTCTACGAGGTATACATACTATTTTTCGTAAATCGAAACTTATTAAAAGGACATAACATATTACAATCAACCTGTTAAAATTTTGAAATAAATATTATTAACTTTAAAGTAGTAGAGTTTAGTGTCCGTATAATTAAATAGAAAAGAAGGTTTTTTAGCGGCAGGCGGACAAAACACTACTTTGTCCGTCTGCCGCTAAAAAACCTTCTTTTCTATTATTAACTTTGTTCACAAATAAAGGATGCCATTAAATATTTGTGTTGTAACGCCATGAAAATTGGAGCAAAAATCATCGTCTTCTTTAACACCCTGTATATAAAATTTTCTGACACTTAAAGAAAATCTAACATTGACAATTGTTTCCCAAGGGATGAATCTATCAACCATTCAAAACCGTAGGTCGATATCATATCTGGTTCAAAAAATATTAACAGTTAAATTTAGGCGAAATTTTTCTTGCTCGAAAGCAATTGTCCAGCAGTTTAGAAGAAGTTAAAAATGCAAATTAAAACGGAAACTATACCGTTCCATTTTCCGTTTTTACGAAACCCATCAGAACATTCTAAATTAAGTTTACCACTATCAATTATACAAATACGCACTTTACCAGTAATTAATACTTTCTATTTAGCGGTTTATATCAAAAAATTCGTTCTCGTAATAATTCGTAAACTATATTTAATTACACCTTTTAATAGCCAAACTTTCAAATCGCATATTTTGATTTACAATAGTGGTCCGTTATGTGGAAGACCACGAAAACGATTTATTTGGTTTGGTTGGTAAATAAAAGTTATTGGTCAAAAAAAGATCGAGTACACTGAATAAAAAGTGAGTTTAAATGTATTTCATTAAACTTTTACAGCCATTATTCAGATGTAAAACTAAACTGCTGGACAATTGCTTTCGAGCAAGAAAAATTTCGCCTAAATTTAACTGTTAATATTTTCTGAACCAGATATGATATCGACCTACAGTTTTGGATGGTTGATAGATTCATCCCTTGGGAAACAATTGGATTTTCTTTAACTGTCAGAAAATTTTATATACAGGGTGTTAAAGAAGACGATGATTTTTGCTCCAATTTTAAGGGCTTGTAACTTTCACAATAATATTTTTAAATTTTATCACTCTTAGGCTGACCAGAAATTTTTGAAATCAAAACAGTACACATTTTCTTTCTTTCTTTCTGTCTTGAAAAATGCGCCGCAGCCAAATTTTTTTAGGTGCCACGCCCTTTTTTGGACTATCAAAACCTAGAAATTTTACGTTTCGATAAAACCGAAAAAACGTAGATATAGAGAAATTTTGAAATATGGATCAACGACAATGCAAACATGCAAAGATGATTTAAAAAAAACTGATCTACCTGGCGACAAAATCGTATTTAACACTCAAAATATTAATATTGCGTATAAGCTTTTAGGAGAGTAGGTACCTACTTAAAAATAAAAGAAAGGACAGTTTCGATTTGAATCAATTCGAGGACCTGGAAATAGATTTTTAAAAGTTGTAAAACGGAAAAAGAGAACTTTTACCTAAATTTTAACAAAAAAAGAGCAAAGAGTACTGGAGTGATAAATAGAGAACTGTTCTCTTAAAAAGAGTACGTCTGGTCAGCCTAATCACTCTACGTCAATTGAATCACTGGTTCATAGAAAAAAAAGTAATTTGTCAAATTTTTGATATCTGCTATATTTTAAGAAATACCGATTTTTTTGGGAAACCTTGCTTTATTTCAACTTATTGGTAGCTAGATCTCACTGTGCGTTGTATCGTGCAAACTTTGTGAGTGATTTTTATACCTTATGAAAAGCTTGATTATGTTCAGTGACAATAGTTGAACCTAAATATTATAATGTACAGTGGCGTACTTATAAACACCTATATGTCTATGGTTTATGAGTATAGTGTTAGAAAGTTAGAATTAATAAATACATTTACATACAGTATTGGATACCTTTCCAATATGATGGTCATACTGTGAATTTAAAGTTTTGTGAAGTGTAAAAAATTAAATAAGGTTCTGAGGATGGTTTCCTAATAAAACCGAAACGTTAACCCCTTATAAAGAAAAATCTTTTATTCAAGAGTGACCGAAAACCCAAGAAAAACAAACATTTTAATTATTATTTATTATATTAATGTAGAGATAAATTGCCAAAGTTGGATTATACGGATAAAAACTGATATTCAAAAAAAATTGTATCTGTTTGTTTTACTGTTCCCAGGGAAGGCAATGCTTTTTTGCCTATATTGTATCATCGCCACTATTAATACCTGGAAAATCGAAATTTCCAATATCTACAGTAAATTCAAATATTTTTTAAAAATATTTGCACCCAATAACGCTTTTGGATAATTGAATAGAGGTAGTTATCTGCCTGGTACTGCAGGTAGGTACCAAACTTATCCAGTAATTACGACTCCTTGATGTTAAATCCTTCTTAATTCTTTGATCAAGTAATATTTTAATTAAAAAGAGAAAACGTCCTTCCTAATTTAAATAATATCAATAGAAATGGTCATTTAGCTAAAGAAATTATAATATTTAAATATTTGTTGGGTATTTAATTTAAATATAAGATGATGCTATCAGGATGTTTCATTGTCAGCATGTTACCTGCCTTTATTATTGCATTGACCATAATTGGGGGTAACAACCAGTTGCGTAGCTAGACAACGTTTTGGAAGAAGTAACATTGTAAAATGGTGGTAAAAATATTTTTTTTTAAATAAAAACAACTTTCCAAGTCCGAATTTAAAAATCCATTAATAAACTTCTTCTCATCCTCAATCCCATGTTTTAGACTGTCCAAATATTTGCTCCCCTGTTGACTTTAGAGCGGAGTTGTAGAGAGGCTCTTAAAGGGTCTCTGTGTGGTGAGTGCACATGCGGAGTTTAAACAATTTTGGACAACCCAATCCTAACTATTTGAATAAGATTGTGGACACTGATCATCTGCCTACAGTGGTCACATCATTGAATTATGGTCTAAGCAATATAATGTATATGTGGTCAAAACCTATGAATTAATATTAGACGAACAATTAATGATTTAAAACAATATCAAGTGTTAGTAAATGTATTAATTAATAATCACTTAATCAGATAATTAATTGCTTAAACACACGATTATAATAATAAAGCGCAAATAAAAAAATAATTCACGGTTGAGTGATCGATGGGCTCAATTATTTCTCCAGTCTTTACCATTTCTTCAGCTACTTTCGTATGCTTTGTGACCATTCTTTTGGAACGTCTTCATTTCTTCGGCACGCGACCTGTAGAATTGGGGAGTTTTAGCACCGCACTAAAAGAACGATCTATCTACACGTAAAAATATTTTACGGTAAGTTTTATGGACTACATAAAATAATAACACAAAACTGGAAATATATAAAAAAGCTGGAATACCGTGCCCAAGCCGAATTACATGTAACATCCTGCATGAAATATTAGCACGCCCTTAAGGAACACCATGTACCTATATTATAGTCTATTTCAGAAATGTGTAGAGTAATAAAAGCTCATTAGGCATGCAAAGCGACTACAGAGTGCCCAACGAATATTTAAGCCACCTTTATAATTAGGCATTGATTTCATTGCAAAATTCATTCCTTTCATCAAGTGCTGGTAGTACCACCCGGGTTTGGGTCAATTTATGGGTTTTGCCTATTGTTATCCATTCACTGAAAATGGTGTGACAAAGGCGTGCATTATGTACCTAGTATTAGATACACTTATTGCTTATTAAACATTATAAAAAAATATGCAAAATACAAAAATGCAATATACAGAAATTAAATTATAAAAAATCATTTTTCGTTATCTTCTCTTGACGTTATAATTAAGGGGTCGACGGTCAGATCGATCAGGTAGTCAAGATCCCACATTTTCTCCTCTTCTTTAATGACATGATGAACTGCTTTTCGCCAGTTCTCTGGCGTCACTTCCTTAATGGCTTGATCAAACAGTAGCTTAACCTCTTTCATTTAAAATGTCGTGTTGTGTGTTGCTACAAATCCTTTCACTTGCGCCCATATAAGTTCTATAGAATTTAGTACGAAATGATAGGGCGGTGTGGGCAGCACAGTTACACTATGTTTTTCAGCTACATCTTCCACGGCATATTTCATAAAACGATGTTTGTGTAAATTTGCTGTAGCTAATAGTTCCTTTGTTATCAAATTATCTTCTTCTTTTTTCTTTGGTTTGTTATCATAAATAATTTAATGCACAAAATTTACCTGCGCCACCATTTTATTACCCTACGCCTTTCTGAAATAGACTATGGGTAAAGTCCTGACTTGACTACCTGTGTTACCAGTCTGATGATATTAATAACCCTATAATCTTATTATCACTGGATGACATCATGAAGTCTCAATCTTCTTGGGAAACTTTTAATGCCATTATTTATGGTACTGGCAGGACACGCAATTCCCCTGGCACCGTCTATTAATTTGCTAGGGGTCAATCTGGGAGGTAATATGTCTTGGCATGATCACGTTGCCGTAATTGCCAAGACAGCTGCACAGAAACTTGGTGTACTTTTCCGCACCAAAAGGTTGTACACATCTCATCAACTTTTGACACTCTACAAAGCCCAGATTCGACCATCATTAGAATATTGCTCCATGTCTGGAGCTCTGCACCCAAGCACACCCTTCGGCTACTGGATTCCATTCAAAGGAGAGCCGTTCGTCTGATCGGCGACCCCGAGCTGACCAAGACCCTCGATAGCCTGGAGCATCGAAGACAGGTTGGTGATTTGGCTCTCTTTTACAGATATTTCCATGGCAGGTGTTCGACTGACATTGCCCACTTGATTCCACCTAGAGCAATGCAAAACAGAAATACACGGCGAACCACTGCCGCTCATCCATATGTTGTTCAGCTTAGTACTCCTCGAACTTCATTGTTCAAGAATTCTTTCATCTGGAGAACGTCATCTTTGTGGAATGATCTTCCTGAGGTCGTGTTTCCCAATGAATACAATCTTCAACGTTTCAAGACCAACGTTAATCACTTTCTTCGCACTCGCACCGCTCCCAGAGCGCCTTAAAGGATTTTTCCTACAGTGCAGGTGTTTTATCATAAAAAAAAAACATTGTCATACTTATAAGCTTCTTGCACTATACATTTAATATCGGCATCGCTATAACTCCTGTAAAACCCTATTTGCGCTTTATGGCATTTGACCACGAATATAGCGGAAGGATGTCCTACGAATGTTTGACTATGGGGACTATTTAAAACGACCATATGGGTATACCTGAAGGTACGAGGGTAGATCATTAAGAAAATTGCTGAATTTTGTATTGTGTAATAATACCCATGGAGGAAATTATCGAATAATTTTCTCGGCTATACATAACATGAACTATCTTACAGCTGTGTGTACTATCCAGAATATCATCTCTGGACTGAATTCTGTTAGCATGTCAAGCCTGCTATGCACTTTAAGTTTTACCGAAGCTCCCCCTTTCTACAATTATTTCTTTTCCCGTATTTTGGTAGTACGTTTCGTCCTAATTTCTTCATTAATGAATTTTTGAACACAATCTAATTTAACCATAAACTTAAAGCTACGTTAAGACGTTATTCCACCTTTTCTTTCCTTTATTCCAGCGGTTCTCCTGCAGATGAATGTTTATATATTCGAAACATGTACCTCGCAATTCTAACATCTAACAAAAAAAAATTTGAATATATCAGACTTAGGGTTTCTTTATTTCGTTCTATTAAAATTCCCACTACACTTTCAAAGTATGGAGTAGTTAGTTCTTCAAGATGGACTATGTAGTTTTCTGAGGGGAGGGGGAGAAGATGAAGTCCAGTCAGAATTTCCATCGTCATACACACCGTATTTTTTTTAGATGTGTTGGTATACCTGGATATCAGATTTTTGGTCGTGTGGTCCTCATGAGGGTATATCTTCTGGTTTTATACGGTAGATCATGCTTCTTTAGAACTATTATTATTTAACTACACTTATTCTTGGTAACTTGAGCATGAGCAGGCAAATGCGGAGACTCTAATCTGGACTTATTATTGTCGTGTGGTCCTCATGAGAACCGCTTGGGCAGGGTATATCTAGTAATTTTATGTGGCAACGCATGCTTCTTTAGAAGCATTTGGTATTTAACCACACTTATTCTTGGTATCTTGAGCGTGAGCAGGCAAATGCGGATACTCCAACCTGGACTTATTGTCGTATGGTCCTCATGAGAACCGGCGTTTGATAAGGATAAGGGGTATCTTGTAGTTTCATGTAGCTTAGAAATCTAGCACGATTCGTTAGAAGGATTTATTGGTAATCAGCTTTCTTCCTTACATCGATCTAAAGGCCTTTTCACATTGGGTGCAATTGCAAGAAAAAATGGCCTGGAAGCATGCGCTTCGACGACGTTTTAATCAGCTGATGCATGTTTTCTCATTTAAAACCTGCATCAGCTGTTTAAAACGTCGACAAAGCGAATGCTTTCAGGCAATTTTTTTCTTGCAATTGCACCCAATGTGAAAAGGCCTTAAGGCTGGCAAGATTTGTTTCTGACAGCCCCCGTATAAGAGCTTCTCTATCGCCTGGTATACAGACGCTTGTCTACCTAGGTAGATCGCTTTATGCAGATGGCAGAAGTAAATTAAAACTATTAAAAGCACAGAGAGTAAGGACTTGAAGAAAATGGTGTGGCCGGCGGACACAGTAGCGATTGAGCTTTCGTGATGTTTCGTACGTGATACGTGCGGTATGGGGTACAACTCGAGTACGAGAAAGTGTGCGAAAAAATAGTACCGGGATAGACGCGTGTTTGACTAATTTTCTGAATATTTTATTTGTCGCGTTTTTTAAACTGCGCGAAATATTTTTACCTTTTCTTTACAGACAGAGATGGTAAGTTTTAAAATATATTTGTAGTTACACTGTTTAAAAAAAGAGTTTTTTCATTTGAAAAGGGGAATAAAATACTCTATTGGTAATAATAATGTAAAGTGAATTTTATTATCTGACAAAGCCCATAAAAATGTAATTAAAATACATATCACTTAATCACTTGTGTTATTTTAGTAATAATTATTCGTAATAAGAATTTTGATGAGCTATTTACTCAGCTATGTTTGAAATTATATGAGTCATTAAATAAATATCCACTCCACAAGAGGGCCATCATTTTCTGACCACAAAAGAACGTACATATGTACCTAATAAAAATAATTTATTAAATGAATTGTTTACAACTTTAAAACAATATAATTATGAATATGAATCACTGTTATAAATTCTTTGCAACGTCGGCGTCGCGTCGGTGTCTTCGTAGCGTTAAATATATGCATTGTTATTTAAATAAATACATACATATTTTGGGTTAATTTTTGGGTTCTCGACAATACGCTTTGACCAGGATTATTGGGTCTTTAGTTTCTGCTCAGTATAATAGGCAGGTTGGAGTCATGTCATAATACTATTACTCTGGCGTCATGGGTTAAAGTAAGGGTCTCCTACCTCCTACTTACCTAGGTATGCTCAGACGAATTGGTCCGAGGGCAGTAGCGTATTTAGGGGGACCTCGGAGCTCGAGTCTAAAAGTCTTAATTGCAACGTCATTTTTCGTCTCACGCGTGGACTCTTAATTTAAATTTTTAAATAATGTACTCTTGGCTTAGATTACAAAGGTCTTGTAGGAAAACGTTTAGTTTTTAAACTTTTCCTTCTAAAAGTCCTGTTTTATATAGAGATTAAGGTTTTGGACGCATGTCGTTTTAGTTATTGATTTATGATGCAATTTTATAGGAAAACGAGAAAAAAGAATAATATTTTATAGTATTTTTCTATTATATACTTGTCTGTTCCGTTACGCGGTTCAGCTAACCGAAAACGATATTTTATGCAACCCACTGTAACTGTGATAGAACTAGCAACATCGCCAACACTGTTGCTTCGAAAGTAAAAATGTCTTTTAATACACTCAATAATAAATAATATAATAAATATTATCAATATGCAGTGGCGTATATAGGGGGAGGCTGCCCCCCAGCCTAGGAGCTCGGGTCTAAAAGTCTAATGGCAACCTAATTTTTCGTCTCACGCTTGGACTCTTAATTTAAATCTTCTTGGCTTAGATTACAAAGGTCTTGTAGGAAAACGTTTAGTTTTTAAACTTTTCCTTCTAAAAGTCCTGTTTTATATAGAGATTAAGGTTTTGGACGCATGTCGTTTTAGTTATTGATTTATGATGCAATTTTATAGGAAAACGAGTAAAAAAAATAATATTTTATAGTATTTTTCTATTATATACTTGTCTGTTCCGTTTTCCCTTTTTAGAGCAATTTTGAATCAACAAAAATATAACCCAATGCAATAAAATATTTTTACAACGAGAACAAAAACAATAAAGTATTTATTTTTAACACAACACAACATGTTTTATGGAAGAAGTGTGATAATTTATAATAAAAAAAATAGTGCGGGAAGAAACGATAATGCTGTTATGAATATACAAAACGGCACTTAAGAAGGAGTATTTAAAAACCTAAGCATTTGCACCAAAAACTGCTCTTAGATCTACGCTCCTAAAACACATGATTTCTGAAAAAATCATCAATTTTGGCGTGGTGAACGATATTTACTTTATTTTTAATTATGAAAAATCGAGCCCGAAAAACGCCGGTTAGAGTCATACATACATACGTTTTATGTTAAAAGTTTGGATTGACACTAATATTCATATTTTTCACGAATAGAAAAAAACGTTTTTTTTTTCAATAAAGAGCCAGCTCTAGGAATATTAAAAAAAAGTAAAAAATAAACATTTACGAAAACAAATTTAATCCAACCATGCAGAGGGGGAGAGGTAATCATTTAATTTTTGAAATTTGATAGTAGTTAGGTAAATTTTAAACGAACTTTGGGCGTGGCCTCGAAAATTTTTCGCCTGCGGCGCTTATTCGCCTTCTTCACTAGGTACAGTATCATAAAATACATGTAGTCGCGACTGTCCCTTTTTCCAGAAAAAAATGTCCTACTTACGCCCAGGGTCGTAGCTAGAGGGGGGCTGGCCAGGGCGAAGCCCTGGTAAAAAATATTGAGCCCTGGTAAAAAATATTGAGCCCTGGTAAAAAAGATTTTGAAATAGAAGAAAATAAGTGTCAAAAATGTCTGGAAGTTATGGGGTAAGAATATGGGCCCTGGTAAGAAATCGAATAGCCCTACCAAAAAGTTGGTTCTGGCTACGGCCCTGACTGAGCCCCCTCCCGAGCATATTTTCTGGCTACGCCACTGTCCGAGGGTTCCTACACTCTGGTCTTATGAATAGTGTCGGTCTGACCAGATACTACAGGTTGATACCCCACATTGATAAGTGTAGAGGAAGATCCACGACTTCCAGGAGAAAGAGAAAACTGCCTTGGTATCTGTCGTGTCATACAGTGGGTAGGACAACAAGATTCATACTACACTGTTTGACAAATTAGGAGCACTGATCACTGATTGGTAGGTCTCTTGGGAATAGTTCGATAAAGCAGTCCAGCTTATTTAAACTCACTATGTATGTGAGAAAAACCCTGTACATGGGTTCATTACCTCTTGTTCTTAACCCGATAACATCCTTCATAACTGTTACCAAACATACCAATCCAATAAAACAAATGGTCAAAACATTATTCGAGTAGAACATTAACATCAAAGCGTTAAATCAAATTTGCCAAATTATAGTTCATTGTAACAGGATTTACAATAAATTAGTCTCAGGAGCGGCCCAAGGGGGGTAACGGGGAAATACTTGACCCCTCGTTTGATCCTAATTTATGTTTGGACAATTAATATTATGTATATAATCAATAGAATCGAAAGTATAAATAATAATTAATACTCAATAAAATTCAAGATAACATGTCTGGTATAGAGAAAAAATAATTTTGCTACTGAAAAATGTCTATAGTCTATTTCGGAAAGGTGTAGAATAATAAAATGGGAAATTCCGTCCGGTTCGGCTCAATTTCGGTGTCGGCCATAGGCGCAGGTAAATGTTGTGCATTCAATTATTTATGATAACTAATCAAAGAAAAAAAGAAAATAATTTGATAAAGAAGGAACTATTAGCTATAGCAAATTTACACAAACATCGTTTTATGAAATATGCCGTGGACGATATAGCTGTATAGTGTAACTGTACTGCGCTCACCGCCATATCATTGCGAACTAAATCCTATAAAACTTATATAGGCGCAAGTGAAAGGATTTGTAACAAGACACAACACGACAGTCATAATGACGTTAAGCTACTGTTTGATCAAGCCATTAAGGAAGTGATACCAGAGAACTGGCGAAAAGCAGTCCATCATGTCATTAAAGAAGAGAGGAGGAAATGTAGGATCTTGACCACCTGATCGATCGGACTGTCGACCCGTTAATTATAACGTCAAGAGGAGATGACAATTCCTCAGATGACGAAGAATATTATGATTTTTTATAATTTAACTAATTTGTTTTTGGTATTTTGTATTTTTTTATACTGTTTACATAATGCACGCCTTTGTCACACCATTTTCAGTGTTTGTAGTAGGTTGTACCCGGGTGGTACTACCTACACTTAATGAAAATAAAGAATTTTGCAATGAAATCAATGCCAAATTATGAAAGTAGCTTAAATATTCGTTAGGTCACTCTGTAGTCCCTTTTGCATACCTAATGAGCACCATCCTGAAATCTATAGAAGAGCGAAGAAAAAGTAATTTAAAACCAAAAGTAGTTTAGATCTTCGCTGGGAGTCGAACCCTGAACCTTTCGCGTGCCATAATAATGCACCAGTAAATTGCTCCACGGGGACCATAAATGTTTTTCAAGCAACTTGAACCATGAAATGGACATAAAAGCCCTTTTTTCCGAGGGCCCGTCCATATGCCTTATGCACTGATTAGGTCACGTTTGCCCCATTGTGCTCACCCTTTTTGATAGTCACACTCACTCAGTGATTCCAGTTCCTTGCACTAGTTTGTGTAGGTCAACTGGGGAGAGGGTAAGGATGTCTTCTGGTTCTAGTTTTGGTTTCCCCAGTATTTATTGCCTCTTCCGATCTAGTGACTTGCAATGGCAAACTATGTGCTGTACAGTTTCCCTGACTTGTCCGCATAATCTGCAGTCAAGATCTTCATTGTACAGTTGCTTTCTGGGCAAATAATTCTAGATAGCCATATGTGTTCTGTGAGAATTCCTGTAATAGTTCTCAGCTGATTTCTATTTATTTGACGCAGCCCTTTTACTACATATAAGAAGTTTTGCAATTTTGAATATTTTTTTTCCGGACGCCTATGGACACTGCGTTCAAATTATTTTATAAATAAGTATACAATCCATAATGGCAATGTGTGCTTGTTGCTATTTTTGTATTGTAATCAATTAAAACATTATAATAATATTTTTGATGTAGTAATTCATTAACTTGATTGGTTAAAACGGTGGCTGAGTCGTAGGAATAACAGATGGTTTTGAATTGATTTTGGTTTAAACCTCGGTTTAAACTAAAACTAATTTTAGACAATATGTGCTAGACTCTAGACTCTTGTAATTTACTTTTTATAATTGGGAAGACAATAATTTTTTTTTTTAAATTGCTTCAAAACTAAACGAAATTTGGCATATTTTTTTTAATGGTTTAAGAAAAATTATACATAACGGTAAATGTGTCACACGGAGAAACTGTACAGGGTGAGTCAACGATAGAGTAAAGTTAATTTTCGCCTTTAACTTAAGAATTATACAGGGTGACCCACCGAGAACCGAATCAATCTATATATAGAAAACTATACATAGTACATCAGTATGCTGATGTTGATGGGGGCGACCGGGCTAAAATATTTTCATAATTGCGGCACTTCCGGTTATACCGGAAGTAAGTGTCAACTTGCTTATTTTAAATGGGACATCCTATATATTATTACATTTTTGCATTCTACGCAAGATTCTAGGCAGATTTTGTATACCATGTCCTATATCTATGTCTAAACGTTTTTGACATATTTGAATTTTTATGTCAAAAATGACGTTTGCAAGCCTTAGAATACTTATCAATTGTTTCTATAAAGAAGCCTTATTTATTTAATTTAAGTGGGATTCCTTATTATAAAGGACCTGCTTTCATAGATTTTTTATAATATGTTGATAACTATTAATACAGGGTGTTTAAAAAATAAGATTAAAAATGAAAATGAAAAAACTGTCAAAAGTCCAGATTTTCAAATGGAAACACCCAAATTTTATAATTATTTCTTATTTAGCATTAAAAATAAGGGTAAGTTTGTATATCCCAAAAATTCTTAGTTTTCGAAGTATTGCCAATTTAATATTTTTATATGGGGATATGGTTGCAGATTTTAGGTTGTTACTCTTAGTTTGGTACATGCTGGGTGATCAAGTGGCCCAGATTTCCAGTATCCAAGCTACCACAGTTTCCCCGTGTAAGGACTGCCTTACAAAACTGAGTCACACTCACATTTACAAAAGTCACGATAAGATTTTTAAAAATGGCAGTGAGTAATATACTATCTTGCAGTAGTACTAATATTAGATTAGGAGTTCCTGACATTTTTTTAGTAATTCCAGTCGTCGCCGCATCAGGTGAATCCCTTATCTTTGTCGAAATATTTATAAAGTCAACATAACTGAGTCATTTAATTACTGATTCTTATTTTTGTAAACAAACGTGGAGTACAAGTAAAACAGGAGGAGCACATTCGGTAAACAAAAATATAATTAACAAGCGATAAATGAGAGAAAAATGACAATCTTCGAGGAAAGTTTAGTCTACTATAATACGTGCTTGTGTATGTTATGCGATTTATTACAGCGTAATCCACTTGTCCTAGAAAGTTTAAGTGCTCCGAACAAAATATGTTGAAATTTAAAAATACAAGACATAAACATCAGGTATATGTATATACATATATTTTAAAATTAATTATCTAATTATAATGAACCTCCGTGGAACATGTCAAGGGTTTAGTTGGGTTCAATAGTTTCTTGTATATTTAAAAAAAAATCGTTATTGTTTAGTTCATATACAGGGTGTTAAAAAATCTAAAATAATGTAAATATTTCGAAAATTGGCACATCTATAAAGGACAAATTCGTTTCGGTAAATTGTCCAGGGTTAGTAGCCATTGGGGTGCCGCACTAATCCGTAATACAATGCCGTGTCTACCTGTGCCATAGGGAACCCATTACCTTTGGTACCTACCGTACTTGTTTTATTGTTAGTTCTGTTTTCACATCTGATGGCTATTTTTTGCATTGAATTTTAATTTCTACAGATGGCGATACTAGGTTTTCATCATATATTTATTCCTAAAAATGTCTTGAAAGCATATTTTCGCTGTATTGGGAATTGCTTACATGTTATGGCGTCCTGATGAGTCCCAACAAGGACGGAACAGCCTGTCATTGTCTACCTGTGCCTCAGGGAACCCATTACCTTTGGCGTCCCTGTGTACTTTAATGCGAAAGATAAATTCACTACTTTGTCCGCCCGCCGCTAAAACTGTCTTTTTATTTTACTTATACGGACACTAAACTTACTACTTTATTATGAAAAATATTTTATTTCATTTTGTCCAGTAAATCAACTTACCATGTACTCATTTGCGGCCGGTAAGTGGAACATTACAGTATCAGATACTGTAATGTATTGTCTAGCAATCATCTTTTGTTTTTAGAAATAAGGACTTTTTACTTTGGATTTTTGACAAGTTGTCACTTAAAATTATAGGAAACAAAATGTTCAAGTACTATTGTGCCGATAAAAAACTGGGACAAGAGATTTACAAAAACAATGTAAGAAATACATATCCCCTAGACTATAAAAGGTGTCTAGAGCTAAAAAGGAAAAACATTCAAAATTTAAAAAGTAACCTAGGTTACATAATGGAATGTTTTGTATTTTTCGATACGGGGTGGTTAAATTTGAGAGACATCATATAATATGGATAAAGTAAATTTATTAGATTTTTTTAAAGTCAAATATTTTATAAATTATTATATTTACCATTACCACAAAATAATAAATAAAGCTAATACAGGTAATAAAATACATTTAATAAAAAGAAAAAAATTGCGAACACAAAGTTTGTCAAAACAACACAAAATTAATATTTGGTCATAGAACCATTTCTGTTTATTACTTTTTGGAGCCTTTGTGGCATACTTAAAACTAAGTTTCTACATAATTCGACAGTTATTTCATCCCAAGCTTGATTTATCCTATGACGTAATTCATCCCTGTTTCTAGGTTGAAAATCATGTTTATACATAGATTTGACCATGGCACCCCAAATGTTTTCTATCGGGTTCAAATCGGGACTCTTCGAAGCCCAGGGAAGAACTGCTATGTTATTTTCTTGGAGAAAATTTTGTACAATGCGCGCTGTGTGTATTGGAGCATTATCATGCTGAAATGTGTAATTTTGACCGTATACAGCGTTTACCGATGGTATCATCACTTCGTTTAGTATATTAACGTATACTGCTGCAGTTAGTCTTCCTTCGACGATTTGGCAAAGTCCTGGTCCTCTAGCGCTAATCCAGCCCCAAACATTTATGGAGAAACGCCCACTTTGGTTGGTTTTGTGGGTGTATCTCTCATCATACCGCATGCCGGAAGGCCTATACACCCGAATTCTCCCATTATTGCATGACTGAAAAGTTTTCTCGTCAGAAAATATAACTGTTTTCCATAAATTTATTTGATTAATATGTGCAAATTCTAACCTGCCCTGTTTATTTATTTCCGTTAAAAAATTTTTATTGGCGGCACAACGGCTTCGTATATCGGAATTTCGAACCCTGTCTCTAGCGGTATTTGCAGAACCTGGAAAATTCGTCTCTTCTTTTGCCTTGATTGCAGTTTCGAAGGGATGATCCCTTAGATAATTAACCAGTCTTCTATCATGATCATCAGTAGAAATTTTAGGGGGACCAGAACCTGCATTCCTAATAATAGTCCCATGTCTTGCTATTTTTTATTTTGCCAATAGCACGGTATTCTTGCTTACTCCCAGTTCATCTGCAATATCCCTAATAGCAACACTATCTCGCAACCGACTATAAATAATTGTCTTTTGCTGGGGGGTTAATTGTGGCATATTTACAAATAATATATGATTGTATGTTTGACGAGTCAATCATAAAGTGACAATCTTTATTGACATGCAAATTTTCATGACATTTTACTGGTACCAGGCTTGATGTAAAATTATTCTTAATAGTCTAGGAGAAAATAGAAAAATTTCCTGTCCCAGTTTTTTATCGGCGCGACTGTACACATATTGTACCAACTACCAACTTTAGTAAATGAAAAAAGTTACGCAAGAATAGGCTCTCTTTTACAATTTTTTACATAGTTTACTTAACTAAAGTTAGTAATTTTTATTCTGTTTTCAATATATATCTATCGATACCAAATAACTTTGTGTAGATGCTTTAACTTGTAAAAGTATTTTTTCTACCAACTTTAGTAAATGAAAAATATTACGCAACTATAGAATAGACTTCTTTTATATTTTTTTAAATATTTTGCTTAACTGAAGTTAGTAATTTTTATTTTATTTAAACTATATTTATATTCTTTACTTAAATATTATAATTTTATCTATTTGACAGTGACAAGCAAACGACAGTCGCATTTATATTTTAAAATTTGTAATAAACATTTCTATTAAATCTTTTTTAAAAGGATTATAATGACAAAATGAAATAAAATATCATACGATACACGTGCGTTAGGTGTTATTACAGCACTCGTATATATTCCAGACTCGTACTGTAATAAGTCACCTACCGGCCTTGTAACGTAAAATACTATTTCCCGCAGATTTGTAGATGGAAATGGGCCGATTTCTAAACATATTAAGTATATTTCAAACATAAGCTTATTAAAAAAAACAACCCTTTAAAACCCCACAATCCACTAACCCAATTATTTTTCTATAATTACAGGAAACCCTAGATTCCGGCTTGGAAATGAGTTTCAAACGCAGTCCGAGCAAAGTCTGGTGGGGAAACGAAAGTCTAGAATATCGGGAAGTTTCGGCCAGTCCTGGAAGTCAGGATTCCGGGTTCTCGGATACGGAAAGCAGCCCTCAAAATTTAAGGTAAATATATACAGGGTGTTATTTTATAATGTGTACTTACATATGTTAGTGGGATATTGTTTGTTCAATTTTAGAAACCTGGAGGGATCGTTTCCAACAAGCATGCCACCTCCATGCTTCTACGTGGTCATGTTTATTATATTTACAAAGTCAATTAACTTTTAGGCAGAAAAATAATAATCATAATTCAAAGGAAAAAAAAGAGAACAACAAGGAAATTCTCGAGGAAGAAAACAACAATAAAATCACACCAAAAAAACTGTGCCAGAGAGAGATAACAAAAAATATCTTTAAAGGTAAAGTAATATTTGAAACGTTGACAAAATTCCATTCTTTTTCACATACTGCAGTGGCGTTCAATGCCGTTTTAATCATGGTAGGCAAAAATTTCAAGCATCTAAATTTCAAAGTTTGTTACAAAATGTATTGTTTTTGAGTTTGTGGAAAGAACACTGACAAAAGAATAATAAAACGACATTACATATTTGCAAATTAGTTCAACACGCGGTCTTTACATAAAAATCATTTTAAAACATCGTCATAAGAATTGGGATTTTCGTTTTAAATCCTGCAAAAGGTCGCTCTCCAAAGAGATTATTGTTAATCAGCGTGTCTCTCCCTGTGTGTTTCGTAATTAGGTATGAATTCTTTTTAATCCAGAAAAGGATCGTTCTGCAGACGCGCTGCTAGCCCGAATAGTAACAATTAACGCCTCCATATTTCTTTTTTCCTGAAACCCAACGGGGCGAAGTCTAGCAAAAGGCCGAAAATACTAATTTTAAATTAGAAATCTATCATCCACCTGACTGAACCAATGTTGCCAAAAACGAGCTCAATTATTATGTGAAATATGATGATAAACTTACTGATTATTAAATATTATGAACCTATCAGCAAAAATTATTTGAATTGTCACAAAAGTACTTCTTATATTACGATACCTTATTCGTTATCCCTTTAAAAATATCTTAACCAAACGAATTAATAATACAACTTGTAAAGGCGTGTTTCATATTTTATATTGAGAAAGCGAAGTATTTTTCAAACTATGGTAAAACTTGAAGATTGGCACCGATGCACTTACCAAACGCGTGCTTTCTTGGCGCAGGCTGATAGATGAAGGAAGGTCAAAGGTTGCGACGAGTTTATTTGTTACGTGTCTTTGTACCCTACTGCCTACCGGCTCTTTTGCTTGCTTCCACTCGAACAAAAGCAGCGCTTTTGCTTTGCATAAGACGGTAATGTACAGCGAGATCTTTGCTTTTAGAACGGTCTTACGAAATGCTTATACAATTATCTAGTTTACGATACAAATAAGCAAATAATGCACTCGTGGAAATGATATAGGATTAATGAAATTAATGTAGAGATAAATTGCCAAAGTTGGACTACACGGATTAAAAATAAAATACAAAAGAATTGTTTCTGTTTGTTTTATTGGTCCCAGGGTAGGCACGCCACTGACATACTGTATATCTACTTTATACTTATGAAAAATATCATTTTAGGATCAAATTGCAACACAAACGATAATCCAAATCTGACGAGTAACTACAAGGAAAAATCTACGCCGAAAAAAGAAAACATCGACGAGAGATTGGTTAAAAGCGAAAGGAAAAATTCTCCAAAATTTTTTAAAAAATGTTCAACAGAAAATGGACCGTTTACAGAACCAGTCAAAAGGCAAAGGTAAAAAAAACAATTATTTAACCCAATAAAGCATCATACAAACCATTACTTATCGCACATCCTCTATTACTGTATAAATTATCTCGTGAAATAATTTTTAATATGTCCTCTGTAAAAGTTTATCAATAAATTAACATAAAAAATTCATTACAGATACATAAAACATTCACCAAAAGTAAGCAGAAACCTTTTTACAAGTAAAAACACCAAAGAATGCCTTGAAACAAACTCTAATCAGTATTCAAACCTCACACCAAATAGCCTGCGATCAACCGTAGAAACGAATGAACAAGAAACCAGTTGTCCGGTGCAAGAGCGGGATTGCGACACTAGCAGTGAAATATCGGGAACAAAATCACTTCCATTGGTCAGAAATTTTTCACGTGACTCTTCTAGGTTAGGAAACTCAGCACCTGCAGTGCTGGAAACTTCGGTAACCTCAAGTTTGGATGAATATGAGGCTGTGACGTCATTCAATTCGATTACGAGTGATTGTGAGAGTGAATTGGAGAATCTATTTCAGGATTTGGGCGGGCCAGAGCACACTTCCACTCCAAACGGGAGTTTTAGGGGTTCCCCTGAGAAGATGAGGCATAGGAGAGGTGAAAGGGGAAGGTTGCAAGAGAGGTTGAGGTTGAGATATTTGGATCAAGAAAGGTAAGAGTTGTTTTTGATTTTATAAGTCAAAAAATTCAATCCAACTACACTTCAACATTTTTGTTTTAAATACATGTCATACATCCTAATTCAATTAAATATAATTTTTTTTAGAGTTCCTCCAATCCACACTGATGGTATAACAGTCGACAATAAGGCAGTGCTTCGTTGGCTATCAGAAGCACGATTCTCCCTAGAGCAAGAATATACCACCACTCTTCAATGCAAGTCAATAGCTGCGGAACTCAATCAAAAAGTAAGCCATCTAGCGGCTTGCGCGACTACTATTTTGAGAGGTCTCTTGTCTCATTCTAGGTGTATAGAGATGGATTATAGGAATTTAAATAGGTAAGAAATGTTCTTGCCCTTCTTAAAGCCCTTTTAGAGTACAATTGCAAACAGACCGGAATAACTTTTTAAATTTTTCTTCTAACAATGTTATTTTTTTAGCGAAACTAAACACGTCAACCCCCTAATACAAAGCCTAGCCGGCAACATCCTGGACTTCCTCAAGACACACACCGTCCAAGTCAACCCGAGAATATTAAAACTACACGACCAAATAAGACACCTCAATTCCGAGGAAGTCCTACGACCAATGGCCGAACTCTTTACGGAATGGGAGGCGATCCAGAGTCAAATTCTAATCAGAGAGGTAAAGAAGTTGGTGAATAAACTGGAGGACCCCACTTCTGAGATCGACCTGAGAGCCACCCTGACGGGTATTACTTCAGTGGGTTTGAGGAATACGGATTTGATAGAACACTTTGTTAAGGTAAGCAAGACTAGGGTAAACCATACTCTAGGACAAAGATAAACTCCATTTGAAAAGAGAAGATAGAGTTAGAGAACCTTATAAAGTAGTAAAGGTACTCACCAAAATCTTAAATAAAGCTGGTTACCAGTAAGTTTTAAAAACAACAATCTCTCTGTCTTGTCAATATAACTTTTTACATACCCTATTCCTTATTTCAGGCCGACATCATACCAATCTTACTAATTCTCTGCGAGAAATGTGACGGTTCTTCAATGCGAACCCTTATTCTAAGAGCCTTAAGTACAATGTGTTGCAACTCCACAGCCATTCGCCATTTCGAAAAGTTCTCAGGAGTTCAAATCATCGCGGACACCTTGGAAGAGGAATCGAGGCCGGAACCTGAAAGAAGTGAAGCTGTAGCTTTATTGGCTCAAGTTACAGCACCGTGGTTAGAAGATAACCATTCGGTAAGAAATGATACAACTACACCCTTGTAACTATTAATAAATATTACTGACGTAATGTACGAAGTAAATATAACAAAAATTTCCACATTTACAGGTAAAAGGTTTACAAGAATTCTCAAAAACGCTCATCCGCTCTCTCACAAAATTCTCCTCAACAACTAAGTGCTGTCAGAACCTCCTTCTGTGCGCAGCCGCCCTAGCGAATCTTAGCTCCATGGACTCCAAATGCATAAAACTGTTGATCAAATTTGATACTGCCCCGGTCCTGCTGACAGCTGTTAAAAGTCGGGGGCCCTTGGTGAGTGTGTATCTGTTAGAACAAGTAGCAACACTCCTAGCCAATATGGCGGCTGTTGAAGGAGCTAGGATGCAGTTAACTGAGACGGAGGTGAGTAAAAATAAGGTCAAGTCAAAATCCGTTACAGAATTAGCATCGAAAAGAGCTATAGCAGGGAATGTAGTAGCTTTCATCACCTTTGCCATATTTTTGGTAATGCCACCGTTTGTGGCATAGTCTACACAGCAAAATTTTACAATCATTCTCTATAGAGGTCATTGTTTGATGTGAAGAAGATCATTAAAATAGGGTTTTTTCTAAGCAGATAACTTTTTCTCTTTGCAGGCTCCTATTGCCCTTTTACATTTTCTGAAACCTCCAAGGATTTCTCATAATGAAGCGGTGGAGCGTAGACTCCAACAAAAGAGTGTCATCGCCCTTTCTAGGTTGTGCGGCGAAAGTGAGGCAGCTAGGCAGGTGGTAGAAAACGGTGGGTTGATGCGTCTGGTCCAATTATGTCGAGAAAGGGGGGAGAGATATAATAGCGATGCTGTGTTAGTGGCTACTCTTGTAAGTTCAATGTAGTTGATTAACTCTGTATATTAAATAAAATTACTACCGTTGTGGAATAAGCAAAAATGATAAAATACATGTGCGTTTAATTTTTTAACACTTACTTACGCCTTTTTTTTTAGGCTACTTTGAGAAAAATAGCAGAGGCCTGGGGAACAGACGATCTCAATGCTCAAGACTATCAGGAGCTGGTGGAACCAAAACTTCTGGATTCATTTTTAGCGTATTCTACACAAAATGAAAGTTATGTATAACGAAGTTAATTAGTTATAACATATTTGTGTTTGACTGTGTTATCGCGAATACTCCTAAAACAAATATAGACAAACTGGTCCGTAAAAAATCTGTCACAAAATTTTATAAGATTATGATGTCTTATAGTGGCTATGTTATTTGTGCCATTCCATTAACAAGTTGATGACATTTCTTTTTACTTTGTATTTGTCAATGTAATTTTAAAATAAAGATTAAATAAATAAATAAAAAAGTAATATAACTTACACTATAGGTACCCAAGTACACAACCATCAATAAAAATCCATCTTGCGCTTATATCTGTCTTAATCTACTTCTAGTTATTAACTAATTAGTTTCCAAATATATCTACAGGGTGTTCCTTAATGACGTGCTAATATTTTAGGGTGTGATATGTCCTAAACGGTGTAACTTTTTTGCTACAGGGTGTTGAATTTTACATTTTTTAATGCGTTTTTGTAATATCTCCGAAACTACTTTAGATAAAATTTTAAATTTTGGTTTGTGCTAATAGGACATAAAAGCACATATTTTAGTTATAAAAGTTATTTTTTGTCTCACCAGTGGCGTCCCTGCAAACATGTCCTCTGATATTTTTTAGAAAAACAGTGGTACGCTACTGATACTTTTCCATATGGATATTATTTCTGATTACACTGGTCAATTTCACATAAAAATGGTCTCTTGCGTTTTTCTCCTCAGGCACACCGTTCTAAATAAAATAATTAAATTATTAGCTTCATGCATGTCATTTCCAACAATTTTTATAGAACAAAATTTTGCATCATCAATGTTAATAATAATAAATAGTAGAGTAATTTAATTTAATTACTTTAATTAAGAACGGTGTGCCTGAGGAGAAAAACGCAAGATACCATTTTTATGCAGAATTGACCAGGCTAATCAGAAATGATATCCACATGGAAAAATGTCAGTGGCGTACCACTTTTTTTCTAAAAAATATCAGAGGACATGTTTGCAGGGACGCCATTGGTGGAACAAAAAAATAACTTTTATAACTAAAATATGTGGTTTGATATCTTATTAGCACATGCCAAAATTGAAAATATTATCTAAAGTACTTTCGGAGATATTACAAAAAACGCATTAAAAAAAATAAAATTCAGCACCCTGTAGCAAAAAATTTAAGCCCTTTAGGACATATGTTTATATGAAGTTTTCTTCATAAAATGACTTGAGAAATCACACCCTAAAATATTAGCACGTAATTAAGGAGCACCCTGTATCGTAGGTATACTATTCAAAAAATGTTTTCATAGTAAAAAAGAATGGCGAAGAAATCTGAGAAAGCATATTATTTTTTATTTGTTAGTACTTACCTACTCCTGCATATGAATTTGATATTCTTACAGTACCTACTGTATTTCTAGCGCATTATAGTCACATTCTTTTAGGAATAGTATGTATTTAGTAAATATTAGTGAAAAATAAGTAATAAATTATACATCTTTTAAGGTATAATAAAAATATTGTGAGTATAATTATTTATCCCCTTACCAATATTTATTTGACAGTAAATAAACAGAGAGGTCCCCTAAAATGTATAGCTTTATAGCTTTTTGTTCGAAATTATTTTAAAAAAATGTCAACATGTATGTATATCTTTAAAAAGGTCAATAAGATTAAAATAAGTCTATTCTTGAATTGATTTTAACTGTGTTCAGATGTTTCGTTTAAATACATTTATTAATTGTTGATTTTTCTTGACAATCCATATTGCATTGATTGTACAACAAATAATATAAATAAAAAATTTATAATAAACTATGATGTTTTTTTAAATCCACATTTAATGAACAGTAGTATCTGTGATGCTAATTAAGAGTAGGCACCCCACAAGATGTCCGATCTCATCCGGCCTGGTTACCGGCGTGAATTGGGAAATTATACATTTTACACTCTTCCCTGCATTCTTAAACCTACTAAATTTCGGACATACTTTTTTTTATTATGCGTATGCCCACTCCGGGGATCGAACCCGGACCACCACGGTCGAATGTCAGTACCTCACCTCTGAGCCACAGCCGCGGTTTGACCTATTTTGGTAACCATCTAAATTCAGCTCTATCATTATATAAAAATAAAATTAGGCAAAATTATATTATATATACAGGGTGTGTCAGTAAGGTGTCTGTCTTAGATAGCACCTAAACTATCAAAGATAGGGAAAAAAGTGTGATACAAAAGTTAAAGGGTTTTTAGGATACATAATCTAAAAATATTCTCTAATCTACAGGGTGGTCCTAAAAAGTGGTACTGAATAATAAAAAAGAAAATTAAATGGGACACCCAGTATAATTTTCTAGAATATGATTCAATGGAATAAGGACTTTGCAACCCTATTAAAATTTTTAAAGTGAAATGCAATGTTGCCAAGTAATTAATTTTTTCCCAAAATTTTAGTAATTTTAAGGGTATCGTTAAAAAATCATAGCAACCTGTGGATTAATCCTAGGCAAATATAATTTACGTTGTAAGTACTTTGAGGTACGATATATGGATCTGTAATAATGTTATTTAAATCTCTTATACAGAGCGTTCATTACAAGTTGGACAACTCGATAGTTTTAAAAATGGTTTATTTCAATTTTTTTAAATGGGACCCCCCTAATTTTTTTTAGGCAAAAGAATGTATCTTTCGAAAACCTTACTTTTTTGTTAAACACGTCATATATCTAAATA
This sequence comes from Polydrusus cervinus, assembly GCA_935413205.1. NCBI lineage: Eukaryota > Metazoa > Arthropoda > Insecta > Coleoptera > Curculionidae > Polydrusus > Polydrusus cervinus. Next base: position 19,629,565 of record OW284519.1, on the reverse strand, counting down.
TTATAGTTTTTGAAATATTTTAGGATTTGTCTTAAATCAGGGCAAAACAGGAAAGTTCTAATTAAACAATTTAGTCAAGATTGCTTTAAAACAAAAAATAAATAATTTTCTTAGTCACAGCTGCCATTGCAAAATTATTTCGCCAACATTTTGTGCTCTATAACTGTTTGAAGTTTAGTTTCCCGAACTAACTTTATCAAAATGGAAAAATATGAGTTATAACACTCTGTACAAGAGATTTAAGAAACATTATTATATATCAATATATCGTACCTTAAAGTACTTACAACGTAAATTATATTTGCCTAGGGTTAATCCACAGGGTTGCTACGATTTTTTAACGATACCCTTAAAATTACTAAAATTTCGGAAAAAAATTAATTACTTGGCAACGTTGCATTTCACTTTAAAAATTTTAATAGGGTTGGAAAGTCCTTATTCCATTGAATCATATTCTAGAAAATAATACTGGGTGTCCTATTTAATTTTTTTTTTATTATACAGTATCACTTTTTAGGACCACCCTGTAGATTATAAAATATTTTTAGATTATGTATCCTAAAAAACCCTTTAACTTTTGTATTACACTTTTATCCCTATCTTTGATAGTTTAGGTGCTATCTAAGACAGACACCTTACTGACACACCCTGTGTATAAATTATGGGAAAATTTAAAAACTGAGAACCCGAAAAGCTAAGCATATTATACACACTTGCTGTTCAAAAAAAATCCTAGCAAAAATAATCAATTCCATGAAACTGTTTATTTAATCCAAAATAAATAATAGCATTTTGACTCACATTAAAAAAACGTAACTTGCTCAGACACAACAAACTGGACAATAGAGGACAACATAAAGAAACTTGTCCTTTATTCATATTATCACAAGGTATATTACAATTCAACGATCTATAACGACAGAAGTCTCTAAAGCTTGTATTACTACTGATATTGGTATCCAGGTGGGGGCTCATTTTGACCCAATTGTGAAGGGTCTTCCATGGGAGGTAATTGGGGCTGAAATTGTTCCGCACTCAGCCTTGTAAATAGAATTCCTACGCCTTCAATTAATGCCAGAAGCACACCACCTAAAAAAGGCAATTTACTTAACTTCTTCTACACATTTTTTTGTATGCCACCCCACAATAGGATAAAACGACACTTACCAATAAAAGCACTACCAGCCATAGCTGGTAGTCCATTTCTAGCGGCCAATATACCACCTGTAGCGGCTCCACTGATAATAGAGTTCCAGGGGTCCTCCTTTTTCCGAATGTGAATTAGGGCACAGTCTATAGTAGAGAACATACCACCCCAGACAGCAAAGTTGCCTGCAATTATGGGAGATCTTTGTTTTATAGCTGTAAGTGATCCAATCTAAAAAAAACAACTAACATTGACACTAATTTTTAAAGAATATTTACACTACTTACAAGTCTTCGATTTATGCCTGACGGTGCATTTCTAAAACCTTTTATACTTTGAAAGACACCTCCTCCAATAAGTCCCATTGTAAAGGCTCCTCCACAATCGTCTACGATTCTCCACGGACAGGGTTCTCGTGTGTATTCTTCCATTTCGGGGCTGTGATGATAAGGATAAAACTGTAGGTAGCTTGAATTAACCTAGAAAATGTTCATAAAGAAATATATTGAAGCAAGTTAAGACTAAGGGTTTGTTTAAGAGTTAAAAACTTACCTATTGAATTACGATTTGTTGCAAATACGTTGTGGTCGATTTTTACGAGAAAAACACAGAAAATGCAGGGCAAGTTTTGACCCTGTGAAGTGTGAAGGTGAAAAGATTGAACGCAATAGTGAATTATAATGTGTAGGGTAACATTTCGAGTTAATAAATTCACTTTTTAAGTCCTAACACTTCCGATTTGTATTAAATGTTTAGCAATTATCCTCGTTTATCACATAAAAATTGATTTTTGCCCCTTTAACTGACAGATATGTTTGAGGTTAGAACAAAGAAAATGTGACATAACGTGACGCAACCAGGATATGCAACCAACGATACGTGTGGGCGGGAATTTTTAAAAGAGCGCTATTTTTGGAAATTCTCTAGTCTAAAAATAAGTTCGTTGGAAAGGCGCCCGAGAAATGAAAATAGAATAATTTCTTTTACGTTGTATGCCTCTCACATGTACTAAATAATAGCGAAATTTCAGTAAAATAATAGTTTTAACAATTGAAAATGGCGCAAGTGAGTTTGTAAATAGTGTTTTTAACAAATATGAATTTGAATATAATGTTTTCGTTTTATTTTAGACACCACAGGCCGTCCCAGCTACACAACAGGACTTTGAAAAAATTCTTAAGGTAAAAAATATATCTATAAATAATAAAATTTGCATGTCATTCAGGGAGAAAGATTTTTTACCTTTGTATTCAATTCTATACACTTCTAAGATTGCAGAGAAGACATGTGTATGTTTACACACGTTTTCCTAGTTACCCTACCACACACATTCTTTAAAATCAGGTCAAATATTGGTTAAAAAGGCTTTCTTCTTTTTAGACAAAGGATGCAGAGATCGACGGTCTAAAAGAAAAACTAGCATCAATGGAACAGGACTTGATACAAGCCCAAAAACTAAAAACCCAACGAGCCAAAGAAAATGAGGAAGTACAAGCCCTCAAAATCCAATCAGAAGGAATCTTAACCAAAGCCAAAGCAATGATATTCGAAAACACGAAAGTTATTAAAAACCAAGAACTACAACTCGAAGCCTTAGGTCAACAAAACGAAAGCCTTAAGGACGTAGTCAGCATAACCAAAGATTTGTTGGAGATAAGAAATTTGGAGGTTAAACAACTTGAAGCAAAAATTCAATGCATGGAAGATAAGGTGAAGGCGGAGAAAACACGTCAAGATTTGTTGCACAAGAAACTAGAGACCATGATCAGGCATAATGGAGAATTAAAAAGGGAATATGAGGCACAGCTCTGTCTTTTCAACGCTCTTAGAGAGAGATACAATGAAAAGGAACTGGCACAGGGAGTAGTAGCAGATTTACGTAGTGATGTCGCTGGAGCCAGAGCCGAACAACCAAATGGCACAACAGCTGACACTCAAAATCAAAATGAAGCTATAGCTGAAACTCAAAATGAAGCTGTAGCTGAAACTCCAAATAAAGCTGTACCTGAAACTCAAAATGAAGCTGTATCTGAAGTTCAAAAACCCCAAAATGAAAATGCCGCAACCGCTGAGACTCCAAATAAAACTAGTGCTGCAACTGAAACTCAAAATTTAAATGCTGTAGCAGATGGTACTAAAAATCAAAGCGTTGCTGAGAATCTAGTAAGTGACGTTGCTAAAACAGATGGAGCAGCAGAAAGTCAAGTAAAGGAAGGGGGTAAAGAAGAATCTAACCAAGGATAGTTTTATATGTGCATAAAATGTATAGTTTAGGTTTGTTTATACGTTGTTTTCATTTACTTCTTTTTTTCAACTAACTTTGGATCATGTTACTATTACAGGAAAAACAATAAAAAAATTTTTAAATAGGCGCAAGGACTGGTCTTAATAGAAGCTGTAAGTACTTTTGAGACAAAATAAGCATTTCTGTTTTTATACTTTAAAGTACAGATTTAATATTAAATAAAGGAACATTGTAAAGTAGTTTTTTATTTATTTGGGCGAATAATACGAAGGAACAATTTAATATTCTCCTTCCAAGAGACAAACAATAATAAATTATAAATAAAAAACAGCAATTAAAAATATAACATTATTTATTATTTTTCTTATAATATATTGCTATAATAGATGAAATTATTAACTAAAGTTGATTTATTGTATAAGTACGTATTGTACTAACTTTAAAACATTTACTTTCTTTCCGCTTAGTCAAAAGTTTAATCTCTAGCTAAACATTTAAAAATTCTTATTTTAACATAGCTATTGTAAAAACACTACAGCGCTGTTAATATTTTAAAACATAATTATCAAATATGTCATACTTTTATCACAAATTAATTAATTTTAAAAATGCCACAATGAGAAGACTAATCTTTAGGGCTGTTCGTGGTGTCAACCGATTTATGACCTTAACGCTGTGTTGCCACATTTATTATGTTCGCGCCAAGAATCATAGTACAGGTTCATCAGAATGGACTTATTATTAGCATTTCAACGGCACTTTCCAACACAACAACGTTTAGGTTTCTTGGTATATACAGCGTGATCAGTTAAGGGTACGGAGCGGCCATATCTCGGAAACTACTGGGCGTAGAAATGCAGGAAAAAAATGATAACTAAAGTCGCCATGAGAAAATCCTGGAAATAATTTTTAAGTTCCGCATTTTGCCGCAAGAGGGCGTAATTGAGAAGTAAATTTTCAAATTTTACATATCTCTGAAAATTCCACATTAAGGTATATCTTTGATAACATCATTAAAAAGCTTGGACAATTATCCATCATTTTGATCTTATGCTCATTGGCGTACCGACCTTAATAAGAGGGGGGAAGCTGTTAAAAGTGTAATCATTTAAATCGCTGTAACTTATCAACGACTTATCCGATTTTAGCAAACTAAAGACTGTTTGGAAGAGAAATGTATGCACTTTTACCAATCGTATTTAGTTGTCCATAATAGTTCTAAAAAAAATGCTAGAGGGCGTAATTTGTAATGATAACCCATTTTTATATTTTACTCTGAAAAAATAAATCATATGGTATAATTATGATACCATAATCGAAAAGTAGATGAAATTTGATAGAAAAAATATTAAAACCGCAGCTCTATATCTCCGTTCGTTTCAGCGTTATCGCCAATAGAATAATTTTTAAAACTTTAAATGAAGAATTGAGTGGTACGCCACTGATATTTCTCCATGTGGATATCATTTCTGATTAGCCTGGTCAATTCTGCATTAAAATGGTCTCTTGCGTTTTTCTCCTCAGGCACCCGTTCTTAATTCAAATAATTAAATTAAATTAGCTCTACTATTTATTATTATTAACATCCATAATGAAAAATTTTGTTTTATACAAATTGTTGGAAATGACCACTTTTATATAATAGGCATGCTTGCGCCCATTTAATTATTTTAATTAAAAACGGGGCGCCTGAGGAGAAAAACGCAAGAGACCATTTTTATGCAGAATTGAACAGGCTAACCAGAAATAATATCCACATGGAAAAATATCAGTGGCGTCCCACTCGCTTCTTCATTTAAAGTTTTAAAAATTATTCTATTAGCGATAACGTTGAAAAGAACGGAGATATCGAGCTGCGGTTTAAAAATTTTTCCTAGCAAATTTCATCTACTTTTCAATTATGGTATAATAAATTATACCATATGATTTATTTTGACAGAGTAAAATAAAAAAATGTGTCGCGCCCTCTGGCATTTTTTTTTAGAACTATTATGATCAACTAAATACGATTGGTAAAAGTGCACACATTTCTCTTCCAACCAGTCTTTAGTTTGCTAAAATCAAATAAGTCGTTTATAAGTTACAGCGATTTTAATGATTACACTTTCAACAGCTTCCCCCCGCTTATTAAAGTCGATACGCCAATGAGCATAGGACCAAAATGATGGATAATTGTCCAAGCTTTTTAGTGGTGTTATCAAAGATATACCTTAATGTGGGATTTTCGGAGATATGTAAAATTTGAAAATTTACTTCTCAATTACGCCATCTTACGGCAAAACGCGGAACTTAAAAATTATTTCCAGGATTTTCTCATGGCCACATTTGTTATCATTTTTTTCCCTGAATTTCTACGCCCAGTAGTTTCCGAGATATGGCCGCTCCGTACCCTTAACTGATCACGCTGTATACTTCAATACAGGGTGGCCCATGCTCATCGCAGAATTTCATAGCACCTCAATTACTTAACTTTTTAATAGTTTTCAAAAACAGAGAGTTGTAGAGAGGCATTCGTTTTACAACCTAATATTATGCAGGGTGTCCTAAAGAGTCAGGGCATATCCAAAATAATTTTTATTTTAATAATATATACAGGGTGCTACAAATTCGTGTGCGTACAAGGGGATCTCGAAAACAAGATACGAAGATGGTTAAATTGAGGCAAAGTTGCGTATTTTGGGGCTTAATAATTTGTTGAAGGAAAATTGTAAATATTCCGAATACCTTCGGAGATATCCGAAAAAAACCGAATTTTTTAATTTTGGTTTTTAATTTTTTGCGCCTTTATTTTTTACTTAGGGAAAAAACAAAAAACAATTTTTATAGCCGTTCTTTATGTTCTACCATATGGTGTTATTAGTTTTTAAATTGGACGTTTCGTCTTTTAGATACCAACCTCAATTCATTTTTATTTAATTACAGACCTGGAATTTTTTAAACAATTTTAAGGACTTCTAAGCTTTGGATATTTAATACAATTTAAAGGGTTTTTAAATTTTAACGTTTTGTCGTCAAATAATACATCACTAGCATTTCAAATTATCCTTTCTTTACTATTACGGCCCTGGCAATTATTTTTTGGATTACTTAAATATTAAAATTACCTTACAGGAAGTTATGGTGTTTAGGCCGTTTATTTTTTCAAAAAGATTCACCGTCACAATACTCTAGGAAGTAAGCAAGCTTTTAAGGCATGAGAAGTAATTTTATTTTTTATTAGTATTTTATTTATTTAAAAATAATGCTCCCGAGTAAAGAAAAGGTAACTGGAGTGTTAGTCTAGTTATGTTATTGTGATGCGCTTACGTTTGTTTCAAAAACAATTTCAAAATTTTTTTACTGTTTATACCAAGGATATTAAAGCAAAGGGGGATACGAAGTTAGGTCACAGTCTTTGAAGCACAAATTATGCCCATTATTAGCTCCATTGTAAACAACTTTTCATAAAAAACACTCGGGGATTTCGGAAAATTAGTATAATTTACCTTTGTCGTTTTGTGTTTATTAGACAAGGAGGTCAGGTTGCGTTCGAGCGTTCAGAACGTGTTTTCTATTGAGCCCTTTTTGGGACGCCCGTTATTCATATCTGCTTGACGTTTATCAGTAGGTACCTGATTAACAGCTGTCATCTATTTGTTGGTTTTCAGTGTTTCTGTATTAAATTTAAGTATTTTTGAGTGAAAAAAGCAAATGTGTGTGTAAAGTGTACGGTAAATTAGAAATGAAAGAAAATAGAAAAAGTATGCCTTTTGCAGTTCCAATGGTTTATACGATCTGATGCTAGTTTCAGGTGAAACGCACTCGCACCGGTCCCAGAGCGCCTTAAAGGATTTTTCCTACAGTGCAGGTGTTTTATCATAAAAAAAAACATAAAACAAAAACAAAGAGACAGAAAAATATTTCAGGCCGAGGCTTTAGGTCTCTTTTCTTACAAAATATCAAATATCAGGCCTCTTTGAGTAAAAATGAACAGATTTTACAAATCAGAAAACGTTTGTTTTTTCGTTTGCCTTCAAATGTTCAGGACCGTAATGAAATGAAAAAGATAACTTGAAAAATGTGTTATTAGATGACAAAACGTTAAGATTTTAAAAACTTGTACATTGTATTAAATTTCTAAAGCTTAGAAATCCCTAAAACTGTATTAAAAATTCCAGGTCCGTATTAAAAAAAAATTGACTTGACTAAAGAACGAAAGTTTGAATTTGAAAACTAATAACGCCATCTTGTAGAACATGAAAAACGGCTGTGAAACTGTTTTTTTTCTCAAGTCAAAAATGAAAGCGCAAAAAATTAACAACCAAAAATGAAAGTTTCGGTTTTTCTCGGATACCTCCGTAAGCATTCGGAATAATTAGATTTTTTTCACCAAATTATTAAGCCCTAAAATACGCAACTTTGCCTCAATTTAACCATCTTCGTATCTCTTATCGTTTTCGAGATCCCCTTGTATGTACTATTGTGCCGATAAAAAACTGGGACAAGAGATTTACAAAAACAATGTAAGAAATACATATCCCCTAGACTATAAAAGGTGTCTAGAGCTAAAAAGGAAAAACATTCAAAATTTAAAAAGTAACCTAGGTTACATAATGGAATGTTTTGTATTTTTCGATACGGGGTGGTTAAATTTGAGAGACATCATATAATATGGATAAAGTAAATTTATTAGATTTTTTTAAAGTCAAATATTTTATAAATTATTATATTTACCATTACCACAAAATAATAAATAAAGCTAATACAGGTAATAAAATACATTTAATAAAAAGAAAAAAATTGCGAACACAAAGTTTGTCAAAACAACACAAAATTAATATTTGGTCATAGAACCATTTCTGTTTATTACTTTTTGGAGCCTTTGTGGCATACTTAAAACTAAGTTTCTACATAATTCGACAGTTATTTCATCCCAAGCTTGATTTATCCTATGACGTAATTCATCCCTGTTTCTAGGTTGAAAATCATGTTTATACATAGATTTGACCATGGCACCCCAAATGTTTTCTATCGGGTTCAAATCGGGACTCTTCGAAGCCCAGGGAAGAACTGCTATGTTATTTTCTTGGAGAAAATTTTGTACAATGCGCGCTGTGTGTATTGGAGCATTATCATGCTGAAATGTGTAATTTTGACCGTATACCGCGTTTACCGATGGTATCATCACTTCGTTTAGTATATTAACGTATACTGCTGCAGTTAGTCTTCCTTCGACGATTTGGCAAAGTCCTGGTCCTCTAGCGCTAATCCAGCCCCAAACATTTATGGAGAAACGCCCATTTTGGTTGGTTTTGTGGGTGTATCTCTCATCATACCGCATGCCGGAAGGCCTATACACCCGAATTCTCCCATTATTGCATGACTGAAAAGTTTTCTCGTCAGAAAATATAACTGTTTTCCATAAATTTATTTGATTAATATGTGCAAATTCTAACCTGCCCTGTTTATTTATTTCCGTTAAAAAATTTTTATTGGCGGCACAACGGCTTCGTATATCGGAATTTCGAACCCTGTCTCTAGCGGTATTTGCAGAACCTGGAAAATTCGTCTCTTCTTTTGCCTTGATTGCAGTTTCGAAGGGATGATCCCTTAGATAATTAACCAGTCTTCTATCATGATCATCAGTAGAAATTTTAGGGGGACCAGAACCTGCATTCCTAATAATAGTCCCATGTCTTGCTATTTTTTGTTTTGCCAATAGCACGGTATTCTTGCTTACTCCCAGTTCATCTGCAATATCCCTAATAGCAACACTATCTCGCAACCGACTATAAATAATTGCCTTTTGCTGGGGGGTTAATTGTGGCATATTTACAAATAATATATGATTGTATGTTTGACGAGTCAATCATAAAGTGACAATCTTTATTGACATGCAAATTTTCATGACATTTTACTGGTACCAGGCTTGATGTAAAATTATTCTTAATAGTCTAGGAGAAAATAGAAAAATTTCCTGTCCCAGTTTTTTATCGGCGCGATGGTACACGAATTTGTAGCAACTCTGTTTTTGAAAACTATTAAAAAATTAAATAATTTATGTGCTATGAAATCCTGCGTTGAGAGTAGGTCACTCTGTATAATTAAATTTATAAAACAGCAACAAATCATAGGAACATCAAGAAATAAATTAGGTTAGAATTTTTTCAATGTAGTTTTTTATTTATTTATTTTCTCTGTGGCTTATTAGAAATATCCAATATTATTTTATGTTCCCTTAAATTTTACAAGGAAAATCTAAATTTAGTGAAAAAGCCCAATATCGTGTTATTTAATGTAAAAAACGTAACAAATTTTATATTAAGAGTGAAGTCTAGGGCTGCATTCGCCATTTAATTTTTAATCAATATTTTTTATTCTTTTCGGTTTATTCAAAAAGGGGCCAAATACCCGTCCTTGAGTAACAATTAGCTACAGTTTGGAACTAAAGAACTTTTGATTAATGAATTAAGAAAAGCACAAAACGAAAATTTGTGAAATTTGTCCGTTTTTTTCTTTTTCTGCTTTTATTACTTTATAAAAACAAACTTGTTTAACGTTAATTTGTAGGTAATTAAGCTTCAAATGTCGGTGTTTATCTGATTTTTGAATTAAATGAAAACGTAACGAAATATTGATCAAAAAACGAAATGGCGAATGCGTCACTAGACCACACTTTTAATGTATAATTAAACGTATTTTTTCCCTAGAATAAAGATCATTCTGGCTGGTAATTTACCAGCGTAAAATGCTAAACAACTGTCTGTTACATTACAATAACCATGTTATTCTAAAAAACTGCAGACATAACAATTTTATTTTCAAACTGGAATAAATTAATTATTTGAACTTTGTTCATAAAAAGTAAGCTACTTTTTTTATGATAACTTTTTGATAAACCGCTTCAACTATTCCCTTTGGCACTTGTATTATGAAAACGAACTTACTGAGTTTCTAGGAGCGATGATAAGGTTTGACATTGACACATACGTACATACAGTTATACACAGAGTAGACACTCTCTACACGATATGGGAATTGACCTTTTACAGTATTACTAGTGGCGTGCATACTATATAGGCAAAAAAGCATTGCCTACCCTGGGAACAATAAAACAAACAGAAACAATTTATTTTTATATACAGGGTGTTTATTTGAAAACTTCCCACCACGGATTTATCGAAAACCACTGATTAAAAGGAAAAACGCCGAGACACGTTAAAAGATGTGCCGAAGGGGACAACTTTTTAACCAAAAACTACTTCCCCCCTTTTACCCACTGTCCCCCGGGGTCATCTTCTCTAAAATTTTAAATGACAAGGAGTATCAAGTAATAGCTTGTTTGAAAGGTCTTTCAAAGTGCTTTATTTTGACGTTTGATTTTTTTAAATCGGTCGATTCGTTTTCGAGAAAATTAGAAAAATCTTTATTTATCTTAATTTGTTCAGAAAAAAACAAGAAAATATTACATTTTATTTCAATAAGTGTTCAAAAACCAACATAAACAGCAGTTCGGAAGATTATACGTGGAAGCAATCAAATAACAACCAGAATTTTTTTCCGCCTTCTTTTTATCAACACAGATACCTTGTTACTAAATTTACTCAAGTTGAAGTTTTGGGTCATTTTGGCATAAATCCTAATACAACATTACGCAAAATTGTTGATGCGACTGGCATTTCAATATGCTCTGTACAAACAGTTACTAAATTACATACATTTCATCCATTCAAAATGAAAATATTGCAAGAGTTAACCGAAGATGATTTCGATAGGCGAGTTGAGTTTTGTGAACAAATGACTGTAGCGATTAATGATAATACCATTCATGTAAAGAATATCTGCTTCAGTGATGAATGCACATTTTATCTAAATGGATTTGTTAATAAGCATAACTGCAGGTATTGGAGCAATGAAAATCCTCATGCTTTTGTAGAAGGGCATACTGAGTACCCCCAAAAACTTAATTTATGGGCAGACATTTTAGGAAACAAAGTGATTGGGCCATTGTTTATTAATGCGAATTTAAATGGAGGCATTTATTTAGATATGTTAGAAAATACCATCTTATCACTGAAACCATTGAAAACCAAACGATGGAAACCCTACACTTGATGAGGCTGAAATATATTTCCAGCAAGACGGCGCTCCTCCTCACTATGTTCTTCCGGTTCGGCAATGGCTAGACGACAAGTTTCCAGATAAATAGATAGGGCGAAGAGGGCCTATAGAATGGCCTGCTAGATCTCCTGACTTGACGCCATTAGACATTTTTTTATGGGGTCATTTGAAATCTATTGTGTTCACTCCCCAACCTGAAACTTTGGATGAACTTCGTCAACGCATTATCGAAAGCTGCCATATCTCCCACAACATGTTTTTGAAAATGTCCGTCAGGAATTTGAACAGTGCCTATATCATTGTTTGGCCAATAACGGGCAACATTTTGAACACTTATTGAAATACAAAGTGATATTTTCGTGTGTTTTTTTTCCTATCTGAACAAATTAAGATGAATAAAGATTTTTCTAATTTTCTCGAAAACGAATCGACCGATTTAAAAAAATCATACGTCAAAATAAAGCACTTTGAAAGACCTTTCAAACAAGCTATTACTTGATACCCCTTGTCATTTAAAATTTTTAAGGGGATGACCCCGGGGGGCAGAGGGTAAAAGGGGGTAAAGTAGTTTTTGGTTAAAAAGTTGTCCCCTCTGGCACATCTTTTGACGTGTCTCGGCGTTTTTTCTTTTAATCGGTGGTTTTCGATAAATCCGTGGTGGGAAGTTTTCAAATGAACACCCTGTATAAGTTTTTATCCGTGTAATCCAACTTTGGCAATTTATCTCAACATTAATATAATAAATAATAATACAGGACCGAAAAATTAATCCTATGTCATTTACACGAATGCATTCTTTGCTTACTTATATCATAAACTAGATTCCTGTATAAGCATTCCATAAGACCGTTCTAAAAGAAAAGATTTCGCTGTACATTAGCGTCTTATGCAAAAGCAAAATCACTGCTTTTGTACGAGTGGAAGCAAACGAGAGAGCCGGTAGGCAGTAGGGTAGAAAGTGATGTAACAAATAAACCCGTCGCAACATTCGACCTTCCTTTATCTATCAGTCTGCGCCAAGAAAGCCCGCTTTTGGTGTGTGCATTGATGCCAATCTTCAAGTTTTACCATAGTTTGGAAAATACTTCGCTTTCTCAATATAAAATATAAAACACGCCTCTTCTTTTTTGTTTTATTATTAATTAGTTTAGTTAATATATTTTTAAAGGGATAACGAATAAGGTATCGTAACATAAGAAGCACTTTTGTGACAATTAAAATAATTTTTGCTGATATTTAATAAACAGTCATATATCATCATATTTCACATAATAATTGACCTCGTTTTTGGTAACATTGGTTCAATCAGGTGGATGATAGATTTCTAATTTATAATTACTGTTTTCAGCCTTTTGCTAGACTTCGCGCCGTCGGGTTTCGGGAAGAAAATAAATATGGAGACTTTAATTTTTACTATTCCGGCTAGCAGCGCGTCTGCAGAATGATCTTTTTCTGGATTAAAAAGAATTCATACCTATTTACAAAACACACAGGGAGAGACACGCTTATTAACAATAATCTCTCTGGAGAGACTTTTGCAGGATTTAAAACGCAAAACCAATGTTTAAAAAAAAATTTACGCAAAGACCGTCGTTTTAAACTCATTTAAAAATAATGTCGTGTCCAGCCCATTCCAAAGAAAGGTAAAAAGATCCTGCCAAGCAACTACCGACCCGTCGCATTGCTTTCAGTAATTTCAAAAGTAATGGAGAAAGCTATTAACCAACAACTCCTAAAGTATCTGGAAGGGCTTAACATTATCAGCGACCATCAATACGGTTTTCGTAAGTCCAGATCAACAGGTGACCTTCTGGCATATGTCACCCATCTTTGGAGCAACACCATCGAATATCATGGAGAATCTCGGGCTGTTGCACTGGACATATCTAGGGCTTTTGATCGTGTTTGGCACGATAGGCTTCTAAGTAAATTGCGATTCTACGGTATGCCTAATGGATTTTGTTTATGGTTAACCAGCTTCCTTAAGAACCGTTCTCTGCAAGTGGCGATTGACGGGTTTCTCTCAGACACCTTCACCATCAATGCCGGTGGTCCTCAAGGGTCCATATTGTCGCCTACCCTCTTTTTACTGTATATTAACGACCTTCTAGTGAAAACCCAAAATCCAATTTATAGCTTTGCTGATGACAGCACACTTGTCTCATCTTTTACCTTGACTCCCCAAACATCCGCTGCCGACGCACATCTTCGTAGGCAGCATGAAGTATTGCGCCTCAACAATGACCTGGAAGAAATTTTGGCTTGGGGTGACAGTAACCAAGTCAAATTTAATGCTAAGAAAACCCAGGCAGCAGTCTTCTCCAAAAAGGTTAACATTGCAGAACCGGATATAGTCATGGCAGGACACGCAATTCCCCTGGCACCGTCTATTAATTTGCTGGGGGTCAATCTGGGAGGTAATATGTCTTGGCATGATCACGTTGCCGCAATTGCCAAGGCAGCTGTACAGAAACTTGGTGTACTTTTCCGCACCAAAAGGTTGTACACACCTCATCAACTTTTGACACTCTACAAAGCCCAGATTTGACCATCATTAGAATATTGCTCTCATGTCTGGAGCTCTGCACCCAAGCACATCCTTCGGCTACTGGATTCCATTCAAAGGAGAGCCGTTCGTCTGATCGGCGACCCCGAGCTGACCAAGACCCTCGATAGCCTGGAGCATCGAAGACAGGTTGGTGATTTGGCTCTCTTTTACAGATATTTCCATGGCAGGTGTTCGACTGACATTGCCCACTTGATTCCACCTAGAGCAATGCAAAACAGAAATACACGGCGAACCACTGCCGCTCATCCATATGTTGTTCAGCTTAGTACTCCTCGAACTTCATTGTTCAAGAATTCTTTCATCTGGAGAACGTCATCTTTGTGGAATGATCTTCCTGAGGTCGTGTTTCCCAATGAATACAATCTTCAACGTTTCAAGACCAACGTTAATCGCTTTTTTCGCACTCGCACCGCTCCCAGAGCGCCTTAAAGGATTTTTTCTACAGTGCAGGTGTTTTATCATAAAAAAAAATGTCGTTTTGTTCTGCTTCTGCCAGTGTCCTTTCCACAAACTCAACAAGACATTTTGTGACAAAATTTGAAACTTAGATGCTTGAATGACATTTTTGTCTTAAATGAAAATTTTGCCTACCCTGATTAAAACAGCAATGCACGCCACTGAGTATTACTCTGGCCGTCTTATCAAATTTACAGAGTTGGTTCTTGCTTAGCTTTAAAAGGATCAGTATCTAGGCCTGAACATCACTGGGCCACGTTTGACATCAGCGTTAGAAATTATGTAGCATTGAAAGGATTTCATGAAATTGCATGCATTTGGTGGCTGTAAAAGCATAAAACCTATACAGAAAGTTACGGTTAACAGACGTCCACCTTATCATCACTCTGAGCTAAACCATAAAACCTATATAACCAATTAAACGACAAACCAAAAATCTATAATTGTGCAGCAAGAAAAAAACTCTAACGCAATTATAATCTAAAAACTTCCAAATGGCAGTAGCTAGGTTGCTGGTTCCTTCGATATGTTTTTTGGACACTTTTTGTCAGACTAGGACCTCCATCTTGTTGGATTTCCTTATTACTCGTATCTGGCCTGGTTGGACTTCGGGTAGACCGCATTTAAAGGTAAACGTGACGGTTTGAGAGCCGAAGTTTGCTTCAAACCTGAAGATTAAAGAAAGTTTCTGCTTTTTTTAACTACTGACAACTGTCTTAAGTGCCAGTGGTTAAATTGGGTGTAATTTTAATGTAAAATGTCCTAATTCAAAGTTAAAACAGGTTTACAAGTAGCCATATGACTAGAAAACCCATGAATTTTGAAGAATAACATTGTTATCATCAATTTGGCAAGATTTTCGTGTCATTTGAATACTGTAATGCGGCAACGCTGTATCCGCCGACTAAAACCGGGTTCCATTAAGATAGAATAAACCAGGAGGCGCTATTGCCATTTAGTTTCGTCTGCGAAAAACGGTAGCAGTGGGCGGGGCTAAGGATCATACCAATATGGCCGATTCATAAGGGCCTGACTAAATTTATTTTAAACACTTCTAAAAAATGCTTGGGTCAACTGGAATAATATAATTTCATTAAACAATGAACAGCTTTGTAATGGAAATAACGGATAATGGTATTATATACAGGGTGTCCCACCGGGAACCGAATCGCTCTATATATAGAAAACTATACATAGGAAAATTTTGAAAATTTGACAGTATGCTGATGCTGATGGGGGCGAGCGGACCAAAATATTTTCATAATGGTGGCACTTCCGGTTATACCGGAAGTAAGTGTCAACTTGCTTATTTTAAATGGGACATATTATTACATTTTTACATTCTACGCAAGATTCTAGGCAGATTTTGTATACCATGTCCTATACCTATGTCTAAACGTTTTTGATATATTTGAATTTTTATGTCAAAAATGACGTTTGCAAGCCTTAGAATCATTATCAATTTTTTCTATAAAGAAGCCATATTTATTTAATTTAAGTGGGATTCCTTGTTATAAAGGACCTGCTTTAATAGATTTTTTATAATATTTTGATAACTATTAATACAGGGTGTTTAAAAAATAAGATTAAAAATGAAATTGAAAAAACTGCAAAAAGTCTAGATTTTCAAATGGAAACAACCAAATTTTATAATTATTTCTTATTTGGCATTAAAAATAAGGGTAAGTTTGTATAAGGTTGTATATCCCCAAAATTTTTAGTTTTCGAAATATTGCAAATTTAGTATTTTTATAAGGCGATTTTGCTGCAGATTTTAAGTTCAGTTACTCTTAGTTGGCTATGACGGCGTTGAAAAACAATCAAATGCAAAAAATCTATGAAGCTGTCACTTATCATTTGAGTATTCTCCATAAACAATAAATAAGTTTAAATAATCTTCGTTTGTATAATTTAAACGCCCAGCCATGATTATTAATAATGTTCAATATTTTTAATGCTAAATAAGAAATGATTAGTTAATATTGGTTAAAAATCTTTGTGGAACCCAACATGCATCTTGTGTTTATTTCACACATAGAAAATAATGACCTGTATAAATAAACAAATGGTGAATTTACAGTTAAGCGGCTGATCCTAAAAAGTCCAAAGCTGCTTTAACTTAATTCAAGATGTATTGTTTTTACATTTTTTTTGGCTATTAAATAATTTAAATAAAATTGTAACTAAACAAACCATATAGGCAACAATTTGCACCCAAAGTTTATAAATACGGACCTGCCCTTTATTTATACTAACCTATGAAACGTAATTTTCGCCGTTTTCTTCCTATCTACAGCATTTCTGCTGGAAAAACTTCGCACGGCACAAAAAATAATTAATATCTATCACACAGTAGCAATAGTTTTACACAAAAGTTGAAAAACTTCTCATGAAATCTAAAATCACCTCGATTATGATAGATCGAACAGCTGATTACACGAATGACATAAGTGTCATACCAATATGGCGCAGGTAGGGTTACTTTTAGCCACATGATGTTGCCTCCTTGTTTATTCTATCTCGATGATCAAATCAATAAAATAATGACTTACTCAGTTGTGATATTGACTTCAGGCGGCTTTCCATTGGCGTTCTGCACGACCAAGAACAGCTTCGTGACAATCTCGATCACGTGGCCAGTTTGAAAAACAAAATCGCCCTTTTTCCTGCTCAGGTCGCTCTGAAACAGGCAGCCCGGAGTGTCAGAAGTAACGCTAGATGTCTCTGCATTGACTACGGACGACTAGCGGAGTGGACAAAAGCTGGGTTAGGATTAACTAGCAGTACTGTCTTGTGAATACATATTATCTAATTCATGGTTAATGTATTTATGTAAAAAATAAATTAACTATAGTCTATCTCAGAAAGGTATAGAGTAATAAAATGGGAAATTCCGTCCAGTTCGGCTCAATTTCGGTGTCGGCCATAGGCGCAGGTAAATTTTGTGCATTAAATTATTTATGATAGTTAACCAAAGAAAAAAAAAAGATAATTTGATAAAGAAATTTAGCTATTAGCTATAGCAAATTTACACAAACATTGTTTTATGAAATATGCCGTGAAAGCTATAGCTGAAAAACATAGTGTATAGTCTGACGCACGGTTCTAGAGCTACAATGCCTGATAAGGCAGGGAGATAACGGCCGCATTAAAAAGGCAATTCCCCTTAAAATAAGGTAAAGTCCATACAATTACTGTCTGGATGCACATCACAGCTTCTGACGTAATTTTTGATTCGAGTTAGGTCGTTATCTCCCTGCCTTATCAGGCATTGTAGCTCTAGAACCGTGCGTCAGACAATAACTGTGCTGCGTACACCGCCATATCATTGCGAACTAAATCCTATAGAATTTATATGGGAGCAAGTGAAAGGATTTGTAGCAAGACACAACACAACATTCAAAATGAAAGACGTTAAGCTACTGTTTCATCAGACCATTAAAGATGTGACACCAGAGAACTTGCGAAAAGCAGTCCATCATGTCATTAAAGAAGAGAACAAAATATGGGATCTTGACCACCTGATCGATCGGACCGTCGACCAGTTAATTAGAACGTCAAGAGGAGATGACAGTTACTCAGATGACGAAGAATATTATGATTTTTTATAATTTAATTTCTGTATAATGTATTTTTTTATAATGTTTAATAAAAAAATAAGTGTACCTGATACTATGCAGGTATATAATGCACGCCTTTGTCACACCATTTTCAGTGTTTGTGAATGGATAACAATAGGCAAAACCCATAAATTGACCCAAACCCGGGTGGTACTACCTGCACTTGATGAAAATAAAGAATTTTTAAATGAAATCAATGCCATATGATGATTTTGTTGGGTCACTCTGTACTCTCTTTGCATACCTAATGAACTTTTATTACTTTATACCTTTCCGAAATAGACTATAGCTAAAGGTAAGTGTGTAATTATAATTGGTGTCGCAAAATCATATAACTTATTGCCATTAAAGCCCAATTACCATGGACACGGTATTTCTTTATAAGGACGCTAATATTATTCTGCAAAAATGGGACGTCCTCATGGTTAAATGTAAATAGCTTTGTCTAGGGTAATTGGTGGACTAAGATTAGGCGTTACAAACGAGTATACGAAATTTTATTCTGCAAAACAATGTATTTTTATTAGCAATTTGTTAAAAAATATCTAAAAACTTACCGCCTTAACATGGACTACGGCCACGTCATCTAAAAAAGGAGACAGGGACATTCGGTATATTTCTGTTGCAGGTACTCGGTACTTAATTTGCAAAGTTCTTTGGTCCAGAATAAGCATCGATCTCGTCGATATCACCAACAGAATAGGAACAAACTAAAAAAAGAACATCGTTGTAAGGTCTGGTCCCACAAGCAATCACGGACAAGTTATCGACATTTTGACAATTCGCTAACCAATCCAAACACCCAGAAATCCGCGTCCAAATCTATTTTATTTTAATTTTTTTAAATTTTTTTCATTTTACGTCGGCCTATTTCCGCAGCGAGGCCAGTCACCGACGCCAGTTCGAGTCTATTGCGCAGAATCCTGACTGTCACGGACTAATAATAATAATAAGTTTATTTTCAATATTTATAATATAATAAATTTGTTTATTTATTTTCCTTAATAAACTTCCTCTTTGATCCCCCGAAGACGCGCTTGTTAGGGGCAAATCTTAATGTTTTAAATTATAAATATATTTATACAAAATATTAAAATATTTTGTTTAAATATTTGTTAATATTATATAAGAGTTAAATTGCACATAAATAACGTTTAAGTATATGTATACAAATATAAACGCGGTTTTTTGAAGATATAGGTATAATAAAATTTTGAAAAATATATTATTAATAAGAATATAAATTATATAAATTTTCAAAAATATTTTTGAATTATCCGTTTCCAATGTCCATCCTTTTATTTCGACTTTATATTTTTTTAATGAAATATATTTTTTAATTTTTGTTGGTAAATAATCGTTTAAATAAAAACATAAATATTTTGTTCTATGGACTTATTTATTCTAGGTTTTATGGTTATTTCATTATTATGACGAGTATTATGATTATGGTTTTTAAATTGTATAAGATTTTTATTTTTAAATTTTTATATTAAGATATTATAAATGTAAAGTTGTCTAATGTTAATTTTTTTTTGTTTCAGAATAAAATTTTATTGAAGGATAAAGATAATCTTCATTAAATATAATTTTAGAAACCTTTTCTGTAATATTTCTAATTATTTAACTAAAGTTTTATTTATTCCTCCCCAACCTAAAACTCCTTAATTTAAATGAGTTTTAACTAATGCATAATATAATATGTCCAGTTGTTTTACGTTCAAAATGTTTTTAATGTTTCTTAAAATTGGTAGTAAACTTCTTAATTTTTTAGTCAAATATTTTATGTGAAAATTCCATTTTAATTTACTGCCAAAAGATTATTCCTAAATATTTTACTTGATTAACTTTTAAAATTTGATTATCATCATTTATTTTAATACTATTCATATTTTGTGGTATGTTATTTGGATTTAAAGTAAAAGGAAGAAGTTTTATCAAAATTAATTGTTAATACATTTTTATCAAACCAATTTTTTATTATTTTAAAATCGTTTTTAATTTTGTTATTTAAGTTGTCCCAATTTGTATCAGTATAAAAAATTACAGTATCATTTGCGAAATTATGAATTTCTCCATCACAAATTACATTAAATAAATCATTAATATAGATATTAAAAAATAATGGTCCTAAAATTGTTCCTTTAGGAACACCATATTTAATTACTTTAAGATAGCAGTGTGCTATAAATTCATTGGAATTTCGGTATTGGCCGTATTTTCATACGTCAAAGAATTAAAGTGTTTATTCGGAGTATAGTTTCTTACCTTTCCACTAGACCTAGCAATTTTATTAATAATATCAGCAAAAACTACATATTGGTCGTTATTTTCTAAACTCATCTTTTTCCATTGGACGTTCTGTCTTAATCTTACGTAGTCGCCCAAAAAAGGATGAGAAACACTAAAAAATTACATAATTATAAAAACTTAACATTAACCTTTATTTAAGTGTCTGTTTTAAGGTTTAAAACAATGGACTTGCATTGTCTTTATTTGTTTTAAAGCACAAGTCGTATTCAGGTGAATAGAATCGTTGAATATGGTTTAAGTTATTTTTGTCTAAAACATCTCAAGTCATAAAGGAAAAAACATATTTTGGAGTATCTCAAGGCTTAGTTGTCGGTCCTTTAATATTTTTAATTCATATAAATGACGTTGGGTCCATTTTTATAATATTTTAAATAATACAGTAATTAGAAATATTTATTTTGCTTTGTTATTGAAGTAAATTAATATTTTGAATATGATAATAATAGGTTTACATTATTTTTACTATATTATTTAAATTAAAATTTCCAAAAACCTTGTTGACATTAAAGCACATTTTGATTTTGACTTTAAATATTTATCCTCACTAATATTATTATATCAAATTCAGTAAAAATAATAAAATGTAACCCTACTTTATAAACACTATTTGAATGTGAACTCACCTTCTAGGATATGAACATTTCCTATCTTTAAATATAAAACTGGCAGTCACCTTCTCACGCATTCGATTTCTCGACGTCTGATCAAATCTTAACCTAAAATAATATACAGAGGTCGTTGCCTTTAATTTTGAACAAAGCAAATTCCATTATGAACAGCCACCACTGCATTGAATCTAAATGGCCGTGTAGCAGAAAATGTTTAACTGAATCTCTTTACTTTCTTATCACTAATATTCTGCTCGAAAGAAAGATATACTATTTCAAAGTCATACTGGGTCTCCCAAAAGTCCCGCATAAAATTAATATCAATTAAAGGAAAAAGATCTAGGAAAAACGCTCGGACCCGTAAATTTGTATTTTTAATTGTGCATTTTTTGACATAAAAAATATTATACAGGGTGTCTCATAGAACTGTCGTCACGTCTTTGACATTTTTTTTAATGGAACACCCTATATATTGTATTATTTTCTGATTCCACACAAAAGTCTACGCTTATGTTGTAAATGTCATGTGTCTAAATTCAATAGTTTTTAAGATATTGACGTTTAAAATATGGCATTTTTTGACTTTGACAGGCTGTAACATTGGAACGGTTCATCTTAGAGAAAAATGGTTTTCACCTTCCTATCTTAATTTTTTATTCTCTATCTAAAAGTTACAACTTCTGGTTTAACATGTTAAACCGTTAAAACTGGCTTTTTGGTTTAACATGGTAAATCGGAGGTTGGTTTCTTTGGATAGAGAATAAAAAACTAAGATAAGGAGGTGAAAACCATTTTTCTCTAAGATGAACCGTTCCAATGTTACAGCCTGTCAAAGTCAAAAAAAGCTATATTTTAAACGTTAATATCTCAAAAACTATTGAATTTAGACCTATGACATTTACAACATAAGCGTAGAATTTTGTGGGGAATCAGAAAATAATATAATATATAGGGTGATCCATTAAAAAAAATTGTCAAAGACGTCACGACAGCTCTATGAGACACCCTGTATAATATTTTTTTATGTTACAAAATGCACAATTAAAAATAAAAATTTACTGGTCCGAGCGTTTTTCCCAGTTCATGTTCCTTTAATTGATATTAATTTTATGCGGGACTTTTGGGAGACCCAGTATGTGAAACTTTAAAAAGTTGTTACTACGACGCAACGTAACAAAAATCATACCTATATTTGTGACATCGCCATCTATGATGAATTTTTTTTAGTAAATTACTAGCGTCAGTCAGTCGAGGCATACAGGTCGTCCATTCTCGGCATAACGGCGAAACACTGTCGGCTGGCAGTTTTTTTATTAGACTTAAAAGGTATTGTCGCCTCTAAAAAGAGTTTATTATTAGTTCTAAAACACTTCAAATGGTCACAGAATATATGACGCGTTGACAGAGGTTCGTTAGGCTACTAGAAAAGGTAGGCAACCATCATATCGCAAATATAACTGGCGCGACGTTGACAAACTCGGAAAATATTCGACTTAGAGAAGAATAGGATAGCTTAACATAAGGTTCGTTGTTAAGACACAATACAATATGGTTAATACTTACTTTCCATTGAATGTAATGTCTTTGAATTACTCTGGCCGCCCATTCAACTTGTTTTCTATGCTTTAATATTCTATATTCTTCCCGGGCCTAGAAAATTTACAATTAATAATAATAAGTTATATTCAATACTAAGTATGTTTATTTTATCTTTCTGAATAAACTTATTCGTCTGAAGATGTGCTTAGCTATACAGTTGACATAGGGAGCTGAGATTTAGCACAGTTATAGTTAACAATGGATTAAACAGGCAAGTATAAAATAATGAATCCGGTGATGGGTTTCTGCTGGTATAACTAAAATAAGCAATAAGTGTTTTTCAATTTTTCTAAATCCACTAAAATATGGGGTATATTTAAAATATATCTAAACGTATGGTATAAATACTGGACACTCTAGCTATACGCAGGTAAATAATGTAAGTTACCACATGGTATAGACACCACAAATGTTTGCGACCTTGAAAGGGTATTCCATATTTCAGTTCCTATAATCGGTGCGAGAAAAAAAACAAAACAAGAAAATACTCATTTTCTTTATAATTAAAAAACATATACGGGGTGTTATAGAAATGACCTATTATATAAAAACATGTTGCAGAAAAATATTCGTAAATCTTGCTTTGCACAAGCGATAAATTTGTCTTTAACATTTATGGAGAAAGGAAAAAGCGTTGTATTTCAGTGTAACTAGTTAATAACAATGACGCCAAGCGCTTTCGGCCTTATTTACTTAAGGCCATCATCAGGGCTTAACATATAGTCAAATAGAGTTTTAAAAGCAATGCTTAAAAAGTTTTTGGTTAAGCCCTGATGATGGCCTTAAGTAAATAAGGCCGAAAACGCTGGGCGTCTGTGTTATTACATTAGTTATTAGTTACACTGAAATACAACATTTTTTTCTTTCTTCAGAACACAGTGTACAAACAACTCCCCCCCTCCTTTACTTTTAACATTTGGGGGGGGGGAGCTGTTGAAAGTGTAACCATTTAAATCACTGTAACTTATAAACGACTTATCCGATTTTAGCAAACTAAAGACTGTTTGGAAGAGAAATATATTCACTTTCACCAATCGTATTTAGTTGTCCATAATAGTACTAAA
The DNA here is from genome assembly GCA_935413205.1 of Polydrusus cervinus. Taxonomy (NCBI): domain Eukaryota; kingdom Metazoa; phylum Arthropoda; class Insecta; order Coleoptera; family Curculionidae; genus Polydrusus; species Polydrusus cervinus. The sequence goes on along the minus strand of OW284519.1, from coordinate 19,605,844 downwards.
AAAAAATGCTAGAGGGCGCAATTTGTAATAATAACACATTTTTTGATTTTACTCTGAAAAAATAAATCATACGGTATAAATTTAATGGAAAAAATTTAAAACCGCAGCTCGATATCTCCGTTCGTTTTAGCGTTATCGCCAATAGAATAATTTTTACAACTTTAAATGAAGCGGTTATATATTTTTTACAAAAAAAGTGGGACGCTACTGATATTTTTCATGTGGACATGATTTCGGATTAGCCTGGTCAATTCTGCATAAGAATTCCTCTATGATACCTAAGAAGTCATCCATTTAAATATATAAGTCATTTCCATAACACAATGTAATAACAAGAAGTTATTACTTACCCTCCAACTGCGCCAAGCAGATGCAATAATCATTTGACTTTGCCTTATTCTTTGGAACTTTTTCTTCTGACTATGGCCCCTCCATATTTTCTGTATTAGCATTGCCAAATCGTGCAACCTATTCCTTCTAAAGTCTTCTAATTCAAAAACGGTCCTCGGGCTTCTGATAAATAACTTTGATCTGCCTGAAAAAAAAATCATGATTATGTGTATGTATTATATTTTTGGTTGTCAACGTTATAGTCTATTTTAGAAAGGTGTAGAGTAACAAAATGGGAAATTCCGTCCAGTTCGGCTCAATTTCGGTGTCGGTCATAGGCGCAGGTAAATTTTGTGCATTAGATTATTTATGATAACTAACTGTGCTGTGCACACCGCCATGTCATTGTGAACTAAATCCTATAGAACTTATATGGGCGCAAGTGAAAGGATTTGCAGCAAGACACAAGACATTTAAAATAAAAGACGTTAAGCTACTGCTTGATCAAGCCATTAAGGAAGTGACACCAGAGAACTGGCGAAAAGCAGTCCATCAGGTCATTAAAGAAGAGGATAAAATGTGGGATCTTGACCACCTGATCGATCGGACCGTCGACAGGTTAATTATAACGTCAAGATGAGATGACAGTTTCTCAGATGAAGAAGAATATTATAATTTTTTATAATTTAATTTTTGTATAATGTGTTTTTTGTATTTCGTATTTTTTTTTATAATGTTTAATAAAAAATAAGTGTGCCTAATACTATGTACATAATGCACGCCTTTGTCGCGCCATTTTCAGTGTTTGTGAATGGAAAACAACAGGCAAAACCCATAAATTGACCCCAACCCGGGTGGTACTACCTGCACTTGATTAAAAGAAAGAATTTTGCAGTGAAATCAATGCCAAATTACGAAAGTGGCTTAAATTATCGCTGGGTCACTCTGTAGTCCCTTTGCATATCTAGTGAGCTTTTATTACTTTACACCTTTCTAAAATATACTATAAAAAGGAGGATTTAATCATTCAAAAAAAAACTTACCAAAAGTGAACTCGGCACTTGGTATTGGCAGCGTCCTCAACAGTACCGAAACGCCCTCTATCGGCGAACCCCGCCATTTTGGCCAAGTGTGACTACATATCATCTTATAACGACAGAGAAATTGAATAAAGGGCATTTTTTGACAGTATCCGGCCCTGCAAACTTGGACTGTCGATAATAGGCACATGTATCTTACCTGAAAAGTTTTAAATCAGTTATGTTATAAGTTCAAAATTACTGTCAGCGATTCATCGCTTGCATATACCGGGTGACAATGAATGTTGTTACCCCCCCTATTTTTTTCCGTAGTTTTATTAATACAAATTTTAAAATTTCGGGAAATTCTAAGTGTATATTTGGTTAGTTTTTAGTAAAGTCATACTTTAAAAATAACTTCCGGTTTGACCGGAAGTGGTATCAACTCTTTTATTTTAAATAGAAACCTATTATTTTTATTCGATATTTGAATTCTACCGCGAATTTCCTTTAAAATGACATATTATCATTTGTTTTTAAAATGGCTTCCAGGAAAAATTTTCAAGGAAATCCTTAGATGGCCATGCACTCGCTAATATAACATTACTTTTTGAGAGTGGGCCATGGAAGTTTTGAAGTGGTCTATTTTAACCCGTTTTATGTTAAACAATAACATTCTTTGCTTCTGTCAAAAATATTTTAGATATGTCATTTTTTTTTAAACGAGAAGGAATTACTCAATATTTTTAAATGGCAACAAGCCATTCGTTTATGGCCAAAAAATAGCTTATTAAATTATCTTTTAAAAAATGTCTCATAAGTATGGTATTATACTTAAAGGAGAGAAAAATCGAGACATGTCATATTTCAAAAAAAAAAAAAAAAATGGAGTTCTTTAATTTTTGTCATTTCACAGAATATTTCATAGCCTACTTGTTTAACATAAAACAGGTTAAAATAAACCACTTTAAAACTTCCATAGCCCACTCTTAAAGAGGCATGTTATATTAGCGAGTCCATGGCCATATAAGGATTTCCTTGAAAATTTTTTCTGGAAGCCATTTTAAAAACAAATGATAATGTGTGATATGTCATTTTAAAGGAAATTTGCGGTAAAATTCAAATATCGAATAAAAATAATAGGTTTATATTTAAAATAAAAGAGTTGTCCGGTCAAACCGGAAGTGATTTTTAAAGTATGACTTTACTAAAAACTAACAAAATATACACTTAGAATCCCCTGAAATTTTAAATATTTTATTAATAAAACTACGGAAAAAATAGGGGGGGTAACAACATTTTGTTGTCACCCGGTCACTGACAGTAATTTTGGACCTGGAGTACTTATATAAAAAAGTATTTTTAAATATAGTGTTCCTCAATTAACAATATTACGTCCATTATTTTTCTTCATTTTCTCAATAAAGTCGCTGTTACAGTTTTTGGAAAATAGTAACATTTGTATTATACACTTTAATTTCCATGAGGGTATCTTATTATCAGAACCAACGACGAGAAAGCAAAGATAGACCCCGGATCTCATTCATAAAATTACTTTTGCGCCGAGCCTACAACTCACTATTTATAAGAGGGCAATAGTATGTGTGTAGCATAATATGAAATCCAGGCACTTAATCGGTTATTTTATAAACCTGTCTGTCTGTGTCTCACCATATTGTTTTTTTATAATTAACCCAAAAAACTTTCAAACATTAAACTCTCACCTCTTTTTATTTAATAAAGCTGGAAATAAATAATTTATTGTTATGTCAAAATTGTCATTTTTCATTTCCGTATTTTCACTTGCTACCGCTAGAAGGCAAGTATTGCCATATTTTGCACGATCGATCCGAAAAATTAATTTATTATGATCGTTCGTTGACTGTATGTTAAAGGCAATTATAAAATGTCATCGTAATGCTGATTCACTGTGGTGTAAAATATATATTTGCTTCTCGAATTTATGAAGAATAGGTGACTATGTAGTATACTCAAATGCTTTGGACATGATAACTATTTTATAATTAATTTCTACCGTAGTTCAGCTTAAAAGTTAGATTCAAGTCGATTTATGTAAATAGGTACTTTATGAGAATGTGGTAAATTATTAGGAATACGAGAATACCACCTCTGGTGGCAGTCACAGAAGCTTTCTTAGCTGTCATTTTATGAGAAATTTTCTCGAAACGTTTGTCGTTATTAGTATTTTGACTAGTTTGAGGTTAGAATATTTTTAAGCAATCCAAGGATGTATTTAATTAGGTATATTTTTTTTTTCACCGGCGAGTCCACCGGTGGTATTGGTTGAGCCGAATCGCGTTCTTAAATTGCCTATTGTATTACCGGTTGGACATAAATCATGTTCTTTTATTCATGGTGGATTTCTGGTGATATCTATTAACGTCAACGAGAGAGATCGTAAAATAACTCACCAACCGGTTGATGACGTCATTTCACCAGCTGTCAATCATAAGTTCATCAGTTCCATCAATGGTTGAATTTACCGGCGAAAAAAGAATACAGTACAATCGCGATAATATGAATATGCACTCTTATGAACGACTCAGTAATATGAACATAATATTTTTTACATTGACCACTCTGTAGTATGAATAACACTGTTCATACTACAGAGTGGTCAATGTAAAAGGAAAATTAAAATGCCTTTCTTCAGTTTGCTCAGTTAAGGGAAAAAGCAGAAAAATCTTGCTATAAAAGATTAGTTAAGTATCTTAAGTATTAATACACACTATGTAGTATGTTGTACAAAAATAGTTGTTAGATATGTATTTATATGTGTTTTTTGTAAACTTCGCTAATATAAACGTTCCGTTAATATGAACTCCTTAGAATTTTTTGTGTTCAAGCTTTTAATCATTTGGCAACAGCGTATTATACGATCGTAAAAATTTCCTACTATTTCCATATGGTTTCAATCATGGAACTTGTCAGGAACTAAGTGGTAGCATGAATTTTAGTTCTTGTCGGTTTGTTTTGATAAAGGGGAATGCGGGGTCTATCTTTGGTTTCTCGTCGTTAATCAACACAATGTGTTATTTCGTTAAATGTATTTGGAAGATTTTTAAATCTTTATGCATATTTTTCCTATAAAATTAAGATTCTTTTCCTTTTTTTAGAAAAAAAAAACATAAATTTTAAATGAATTTGTTCCAACCTTTACATTCTCACTGTATTGAAAAATTGCATCGATCCGCTTAATTAAAAAAATTACTGGCTCACCTGATGTTGAACTAATCCTATTTCAAACACTCTAGGCTGTTTCATTTCATTTGCTTTAATACATCTAAAAATACAGACATCTCATGAAATTTAAAACAATTTAAAAAATATACAGTGTACTAAGTAAGTACAGTGAGATAATAGCGAAATTTCGTGCACTAAAAATAGGGACTATGTTACACGGTTCCATTTAGGAGTGAAGTCTAGTGGTGCATTCGCCATTTAATTTTTTGATCAATATTTCTTATACTTTTCGCTTTATTCAAAAAGGGGCCAAATACCTGTCCTTAAGTTAGCGTAGAGTTTTGAACTAAAGAAATTTTGAAGGTAAAAATTCCTCCACTGATATATTATAGAAATATTTTAATCACATAATACATGTTTCGAATGCAGAAGCATTCATCTTCAGGAGAAAAATTAAAAGAAGAAAAGACCAGTAGATATCACCCTAACTGAGCAACACAATTATAGGTTCGGTATAAAATGAGTGGAACGATGAGGAAACCGATACACACATTGCATTGCGAATAAGAAAAGTATATGGGTTTGAGGCTTAAGGCACTGTGAAAACTTTAAAGGTAGAATGAAAGATTTAACATCTTATAATAAAGATAAAAGAAAAAAATAACGAAATATTGATCAAAAAACGAAATGACGAATGCGTCATTAAACCTCACTCTTAAAATTCGAAATTTTGAATTACCTTATGTAATGATTTTGCCTAGAACTTAAATTTTTTAATAAGGCATTTAATGAAACTTGAATTTGGCCAGCCTTGCTAACAGGCCTCGTCACACTGCACCTAAAAAGTATTAATAGTTATAAGAACGTAAAGTGCTTTTCTTACGACCACCTATGAAAATGACAAAAAAAGCACAGTTAATTTGGCTAGAAAGCGCTGTATATGACTCGCGTGTTGAAAAAAAATATTTCAACACTAGTGTTGAAATACAAGGCACACTATTTAGTTTAAATATATGGTGCCAATTTGACAGACAACCCCTATTTATTAAAAAGAACAATTTTAGAAAGCATTTATTGTAAAGTGTTTAACTTTTTTGTCATGTATTTGTCGAGTGATTCAGAATTAGAGTGTGAAAATACGCCATTTGAAATTATAAAAAAATGTTAATAAAATCTATTACCAGAAAAAACAAATCGCGTTGAAGAGAGTGTCATATATTAAACAACAAATCTTTATCGGTAGCGATAGGGCAGAGAATAGAGCTCTAGCCTACAGATCGCAAGGTCACAGGTTCAAATCCCATCAGGAGTATTTGACTTTTTTTTTATAAAAACATTAAATAATTTATAGAATTATTTTGAATTGAAATCTTCCTTGTTGGGTGGATTTTTTAAATTTATGTTTAATGCATCTTTCCTTAATTAAATTTAAAAAGTTTTATTCTGGTTAATCTAGAAGTCAATCCAGGATTAGTTCTTCCTATGATACATAAAATATGAAAAAATGAAAATGTTAAAATACAAATAAAAGAAAATCCAATTGACAAACTATGAAACCAAATATTAAGTGGAACATAATCCTAAGTATGTTAATTTCAACACTAGTGTTGATATTTTTTTTTCACAAATCAAAGGGTTTTTTAATAATTGTTTGTGGTCGTAGGAAAAATATTGTACATTACTTGTGTGAAAGTGATTATTCTAAAACTAGGAGAATTTCCGCACTCGGCTGACGCCTTGTGCTAAATATCTCCTCGTTTTAAAAGTATTACTTTCATCACTTGTTATGTAATATACTATTAGAATTTTTGAAATGAACAAGTTTAAATAAAATATTCCTAAAATAATTACACTGCAATACATTTGAAACGTAAATGATATTTTCTGAACTGAATTTGACAAATCCGACTTAAAATATAAGAAAAATTAAGTTAAAAATTTACCTCTTTGGATGGCCTTCAGGAAACAATTCCTGCATAATTTTTAAATCACATCGATACATTGCTCGCGAATGTTCCTTGGAAAGATTGTCTCTATTTTTGTCAACAAAACCGTTTATTTTATACGTTATAGGACCAGCAAAATGCCTTATTCTAAAATAAATAAATTAATAATTGTTTAGAGTTTAGACAGAAAAACTAGGTTGGAAAGAGTATTATCTTATTTATTACACTAAAAAAAAATCGTTTGTGTGTAGTATAACATCCTGTCAGCTTCTCTGATGATACCTTAACGGTCGAAATCGGTTGTCTAGTGAAATAAACAAAAAATTGAAGTAACTTATTTTATTGGTATTCTATAGGCCATTTTCTCAGAGTGGAGACAGAGATTGAGATAACGGCGAAGGAAACCTTCATCGCATACATTATGGAAAGTACTTTGAGTTTCTTAATCGTTATTAATTTTTTCATAAAAATCATAATTTTTATTTAGTTTAGTTTAGTTTTATACATCAATGTAGTTTTATACATTCACTATTCTCAAATTTGTGTGTGTTCTGTGTTATTAATGACCACTTGTCGTTTCCAACATTCAGCAAGCTTACAGCTTAACGTGGGTTCCGAACCACGATCCTCAGTCATGCGACACCCTCCAAGGGCTATCAACCCTAGGTTTATTACCTTTGCATGACCTACCTATTGGGGAGTGTGTACCTTCTTCCGCATCCCAAGAGATGTCTGATCTCATCCGGCCTGGTTACCGGCGTGAATGGGGTGTGTTGGGAGATGATACATTTTACACTTTTTAACCTGGTAAATTTCGGACATACTTTTTTTTAAATGTGCGTATGCTCACTCCGAGGATCGAACTCGGACCGCCACTGTTGAATGCTGGTTCCTCACCTCTGAGCCTCTGCCCAATAATACGTTATAAAAGCAAAGCTTGCAGGTATGTGTCAGAAACAAAGAAATAAGAAGAAAAAAATGAAGAGAAAAAAAAGGAGAGGAAAAAAAGAAGCAAAAAAGAAGAAGAAAAAGAGGGAGAAATAAACCGATCAGTAGCCCTGCGTCTAGTCTAAACGAAATATATTATTTATGGTCTATTTCTTTTCGATTGCGAACGATGACAGAAACCCGTTTTACAATAAAAGAATTTTCATTTTTGACAAGTTGAAAAAGTAAGGTTAGGGATTTACGTCATAACTGACATTTTGTTGTTTACTGTTTATAGCGGTGAGAATTTTAAATTAACACTTGTTAAGGCCGCTTTACAGTTTGCAATTTTTCTTTCACGCAAGAAAATATTGCCCGGGAGTATGCGCAGAACGAGGCTAATGATCAGCTGGCGCAATTTGTATTGCTTGTAAGAAATATAACTCGGACCGTATTTTTATTGCCATTGCAAGCGCAATTCTGAGGATTTTCTGGTGATTTATGAGACACCAAACTAAATATAAAAATCCCTGACATTTATTTATGTTTTTTCTAACCTATAGCGGGTACATTTTGTTTTTGTTGGTTTGCTTTCATGTTCTGTAATGATGTTTTGTTAAAATGAATGCACAAAAAGCGCCGGTAAGTCCTAACCAAATGTATTTTTATTTTAATGGTTGGCAAGTGGTACATCACCTACGATCTTGGCAAGTCATTGCACGCTGTAAAACGAAGTGAAATTTTTATTGCCGCAATATTAATTGCTGCAAGACAACTTGCGTGAAAGAAAAATTGCAAACTGTAAAGCGGCCTTTAAGAAGATGAGTTTTTAGGTTATGTCATTTGGCGTTTGGCATGGCTTTCTATATTTTGTCGATAAATCGGGCATCCTTTTTGCTTCAACACAAAGTAGGCATAGGTTTACTATTTTATGTTGCAGAAAAACGTGAAATTAACCGATTTTATGTACAGAAAGTTAATAGATTGTTTGTTTCGTAATATAACTAGAGCTAAAAGTTATTTTTAAATGCTAAAAGGTTTATAATTAGCATATATTTGCTAGAAATCAATCGAACGGAATTTAACGGTGATTTAAAAAAAAAGACCCTTAATAAGTTGGCTATGCATTTATGTAGTGTAAATTGGTCCATGATTTAACCAATTAGGTGAATTTTTGTTCAATTTTTTTTTCTGTCATCGTTCGCAATCGAAAAGAAATAGACCATAGGTGATTTTATTTAGTTGGTACCGCTGAGCGACATAAAATTACCACAAAAGTCAGGGTGGGGCAAATATATCAGTGTTAGGGAACATTTTAATGATATGTTTCAGGTGATCTTTAAAGATCAAATATTGATCATAAATAAACAATAAGCAACTTACTGAAAACTATTTGGAAAATTCACTTCATCTATTACACAGTGGGAATGACCGGAACAACATTGTTCTAGTCGAGTCAAATAAGCACCATCAGTCTGTATATGGGGCTCTTCTAATAAATATAGTATACCATGACTTTCGTGTTCTAACAATTGACATATAGCTCTAAAAAATTGTTAAAATGTCAAAAAATGTTTCCAAGTAAAGGGTATAAATAATTTTAATAGCAGATCCTACTCTTAGAAAAAATTAAAAGTATTCAACATATACAGGGTGTCAAAAACTACTTGTCACGTCCATATATTATATAAGAACGGCACCCTTAAAAAAGACGAAACTTTTTCTGTAAGTGTATAATTTTTTTAACGTTTTTTATTTTAGATAGGACGTCCTGTATATTTTTGAATAATTGTTGGAGCATGGTAACCACAGGAGAATATAACAGGAAACATGCTAGTTATTCACTCAGTCAGAAATTAAGTGGCCTGCAAGATCTCCAGACTTCACCCCTTTGGACTTTCACTTGTGAGGTGATTTAAAAAATACTTACATATTATTAAAATATTCAATTTTGGTCCACTCTAATCCCTCTTTAGTCATTTCCTCTTGTTCCTCTTTCAAACAAATATTTGTCATAAATTGATGCATTTTTTCGTTACAGTAATTGATTACTAACTGTTCGAAACTGTTGTTTTTAAACGATTCAAACCCGTAAAGATCTAAAACTCCTAGAACTTTTCTTTTTCCTAATGTTTTTGCCTAAAAAGAAGAGTAAAGTGTACAGGGTGTCCATGAAATGACTGTACAATGCTTCACCATAAATTCCTTAACCAAAAATAAGGCGATCTATAGGCAAACTTACCTATATGCAATGTTGCTTCGTTTTGTCGCTACAGGGCGCTAAAGTTTTCAAATTGATATTGTTTTTTCGGAATAATTTCTAAACGCCTTTATCGACTTCCACTAATTTTGGAATTAAGAATAACCACTATTAGTAGCGTGTTTTGACGTACGCGCCATCTTTTTTTAATACCTGCAAATTTAAAAATTACGTGTGATTGGTAAATAAAAGTTTGTATTTTTATTACCTCCAGTATAAATGACTTCAATTGTTTCTCCGACACTAGCTGACTTTATGTTGAAACTCTTTTGTCTCTTGTAAAATTTTAGCCAGACATCCAGTTTCTCAATAAAAAAATGATTTACCATACCGTGTAATTCATCATTGCTGTTTATTTAGAACAAGAAACATGAAAAAAAAATTAATTCTAAATAACTACCAACTAGTTTGATTTTTATAACAATTATTCGAAACGTTTCATGTTTTGCATCGTAAATAATTTTTTTGTAGAGAAACTGCATGTCTGGCTAAAATTTTACAAGAGACAAAAAAGTTTCAACATGAAGTCAGCTAGTGTCAGAAAAATAATTAAAGTCATTTATACTGGGGGTAATGAAAAGAGGATCATTTATTTACCAATCACACGCCATTTTTTAATTTGCAAGTATTAAAAAAAGATGGCGCATACGTCAAAACACGCTATTAATAGCGGTCATTCTAAGTTCTAAAATTAGTGGAAATCGATAAAGGCGTTTAGAAATTATTCAGAAAAAACAATATTAAATTGAAAACTTTAGCGCCCTGTAGCGGCAAAACAAAGCAACATTGCATATAGGTAAGTTTGCCTAGATCGCCTTATTTTTGTTTAAGAAATTTATGGTGAAGCGTTGTACAGTCATTTCACGGACACCCTGTATAATAATATATTTGAAATGGCAATTATTCTATATTTTGTGTATTTTAATGCGGATTTATATAAAATTATATATTTTGGAGGTTAAATGTTCGAAGTGATTTATAGCTTTTCCCCATCGTTGACTTACCTTTATAATTTCATTTATTCTATTAATTAACCAAGTAAAAAGTCGACTGTACAAAGTTTTACATAAGGAAACTCTAGTTTTTGATGCTTCGCTTGCAGTAAAGTCCGAGAAAATGCCGTCTTCAATTTGTTTGCTAGTTAGGATTCTTTGAATCCATCTACAATCTGCTGAGAGCAGTTCACTTACTTCAAATAACTCTAAAAATTAAATTAAATATTTTTAAAAAAATTATACAGGGTGTCCCATAACTTATGGGCCGTAGAGTAACTGGAGATACTAGACATCAAACTAAGCCGATTATGTCATATAAGTTTTTTTTGATAATTAAAATATTAATTTAATTATGTACTATGTTTTTTTATGCTTTGGTATGTTTAAAGGGAAATATCTCGAAAACCGTTAAAGATATTAAGATCAACCAAGTACACCTTTTTGACTCAGAAAATGCCCTTCTTTAAGAAACTATAATTGAAAAACACCTAATATCACAGGTAAGAAAAAAAAATCATAGATTTATGAAGCCCAGTGTATGCAACTAGCGCCCTCTAGTATGAAACTTAAAAATTTCTACAAATTCTTATTTCTTGCTCATAAAAACATAATATTGCCAACTTTCAATTCGATTCATTAAACCGTTTTAAAATTATGACTTATTTTCGAGAATAAACTTTTACTTTCAACACCCTATATCTCTAGAACGAGTAACAATCCGAAAAAACTTATATGACTTAATCAGCTTAGTTTGATGTCTAGTATCTCCAGTTACTCTACTGCCCATAAGTTATGGGACACCCTGTATATTATACATTGACTGGCAAAAAGTTCGCAACATACAGGGTCTTACGGAATTGACGTATTATATTTAAACCCATTATTCCTGATAAGACAACATTGGAGGGGAAATATTTTTTAATATTGTATCAATACCGCAATTTACATCACAATAAACTTTCTATATCTTTTAAACAAAAAACACAACTGTGCCAAAAAAAATACGTTCAAAATTATTTGCTTAATCACAAAATCCACATTGAAATAGTGTAAAGTTAGTTCTCGTTTAAATCCGGCTCCGGTGTAAAGTACAGTTTACAAGGATACTTTACTTATAGTTATTTTATCAAAAAGAAAAACAGTATGAGCTCCAGGACTTACCATAATCATTATTAATTGAACAACCATCTGTACCATCTATATTATTGCAAGGCACAAATTGTAAATTACCTAAAATATCAACGTTAATATTGACAATATAATTGAATAATTATTTACCAAAAAAGAATTTTATTTTTTAAGTTTAAATTTTATTTCAATATTTCAAAGGCAAATTAAAATACGAGAATACCCCACAGCCAGTATTCACACTATAAAATAGTTATCTCACAATAAGCGAGTTCGGTTTTACCATCAGATTACTCCGCGCCCGTTCGTTTAATGTTTCAAGCAGCAAATGGAGGTACATATTTTTTGTCGGAGAATTTTGACAGATTTTAAAAATGAAATTTCCGAAAGTCCGAATATTTAAAATCAAACCGTTGGCGTTGTTTGAGGGATGAAGATAACCTTACTTTTCGTGAAATTCGCAAAGATTATTTTTTATTGCACTTTACAACAGTGGAGGCTCACGGTCTTAAAAAACGGCGAAGAGCTAGGTATAGTGCGGGTACTTAAACAAACATTGACTAAAAACCCGTGTAACAAAACGCCTCTCTTATCCCCATCTGTCCAACGACTGAATGGAGTTTCCAACAAATTACAAACTATGTCATTAATTGGGTTTATTTTTAAAACACACAACTAAGTAGGTACGTACACTACTGAATTAACTGAAAAATAAGAAAACTTTTTAATCACACAGTAAATCACGTAAAAACGATATTGTATAACCGTAAGTTTCGCGAAGCCTCAAAATAAATAACTTAAGGTTAGGCGAACCAATGCTAAAACAATGGTGCATACGACTGATCCATTTTTAAATTGCCCTTCATCATAATGCACATTGTTACATGCCGTTTGCGTGACTGACGTCACGTAACCATAGCAACGGTAAATATCAAAGCCATGTTGGGCGTTGGGTCTTCACTTGCTTTGAGCTAACGGACACGGTCGCTGGGGCGCGCCAAAATGCACGAGTGTTTATAATTATTGTCCATCGGAGTTAACCGTGGCCCTATTATGCATAGCTACATTCGGATTAAATTAATATTATTAATTCGAACATATTTTTTAAGTGCTCAAATGGTAGCTGTATTGGTACATTGGTACATTAATATTGTCGAAAAACTTTCCTATTGGTTTTATATTTGTTTTTGGTTCACCTGACGAGCCGCCACTGCCTTACAAATATTATGAAATGAATCCGACCAAATTTTTTGTTTAAACCTGTTTACATACAACTTTACAAAATTCTTAGGTTAGAAAATAAAATAGAAACCATCAAGATCGTGCGGTAAGTGCGAAGTCGTCTGAATCCTCCCGTGATCACATGATCTAAAAATTTCATCGCTCTCGTCTCATCTGCGAGGTAAAAACAGAACTTGCTTAATGACTCTCATAATGATCATAGCGAAATGAAAATGAGGTTAAAACTGCCGATTGACTGTAAATTTTAAAATTATCATATTATGTCAAATGTCTATGGTAGTACTATATAATATTATATAACTTCTAAAAAAATGATATTTACCTAATTTTAAAATAACAGCTAGAACTTTAAAAATATCAACAATATCGCTAGGTGAAAACCCCAGTACTTCCAGGGCACCTTTGGTGTATACAAATAGTTTCTTGTCATCTTCCTCTGTGACGGTTGGATGATTGGACTCGGTTTGCAGAATGGAGTAGTGCTCAACGTTACGTTGAAGTTTTAAACATTCTGAGAAAGGAACAAAACTATCAGATCCATCACTGCACGTGAAACGAACAACAATTTAGCTCGCGCGGTGTAAAAAGGCGTTAAGAGTATCCGTCCAATATTTGTAAATTACGTCCTCTTGGCCCGAGTACTGGCCATGTTTATTCATGGCCTTTTAAAAACTTTTTAATTTTGGACTCTACAGATATTGGAGAATATTGGAAAGCATTATTTTTTATTAAAAAAAAAAAAATTCAAATAGTACCCCCTATTTTTCTTCTTCTGGTAACTTTATCAGCAAGAGATTTTCCAAAGAAACCATTGTTGAGACAATTGTTTCCAAAGAAATGATCTGGCTGGTAAAGTTACCAGGAGATGGATAATATGAGCCTAAAGAAGATCTTGGTTTGTAGGTTTTATTATTAGAAAAATATATACTTACTAAGCAAATGAATATCAGCTCCAGATAAAAGTTGATAAAAGATGTGAAAATTTCTGTCAGACGACGCCAAATTGGTAACTCTCGACTAAAAAGAATATTCTTCGTTAGATTCCACCTTACCTTCTTACTCTCCTCGCAAAGGAAAGTAAGGCAAAAAAAAATGTTTGAGATATTATCAGATGTCGAAGTTTTTGGGTTCCTATACCTAATAACGAAATTTAGTAAGTGGATTTCTGCTCAACACCGAAAATATATATTTTAACCATATTTTGAAACTTTAGGAACGAACCCACCTATACAAGGCGAATGCAGCGTAATCCACACACTCAGCTCTTCGCCACGTCTCTTTTACAAACGATTTCGTCCGCACATTTTTATAGCATTTATAAATGATTTGTGCGATCTAGAGGTAAAAGATCATTGCTTAAAATTCACCACTATTGAGATATTGACATTTAAATGACATTTTCTACTTGGATATGCTACAGTGGATTTATAGTACAACTTAAAGAAAAACCGCTTGCACAGTCCTATCTTAGTTTTTTATTCTGGATTTGAAAATTAGGTTGAAAAAACTGTTTTTTCTCATAAAATAGTTTACCTTGTCCAAGAAATCTGAGCAAAAAAAAAAGAAAAAAATATGTTAGATACTGAAAGAAATTTATTTTATTAAAAATGGGTTTATTATTTTTTCCGTCGACCGTGTATTTACATCCGATATTAACGTTCCCAAAATCATTCATTAATAACCCCTATTAATGCATGATTTTCTGTAAATGCACGATTTTGGTAATTAAAATTAAAGGCAGCCATGCAAACAATCAACAAAATAATAAAACGTCAATCCAAAACGTCGTCCGCGGTCATTAGTATTTGTAGAATTGTGAAATCTGGATTGTAAAATAAAAGTTGTTAACTGTTTTTCTTCACTTTAGTAAAAAATACGGTCGACGAAAAAACATTGTAACCAACTCTTACATTAAAATGCGATTAATGATCTCGAACATTAACGCGTTCGCTACGCTCACGCGTTAAAATATTTCGATCATTAATCGCCATTATTAATGTACTTGTTGGTTAAATTAGTATTAAAACACCGTACTAATTATACAGGGTGGTCCGCTCTCAATGTTGCTCTAAACTACTCAAATTTTTAATATTTTTCAAAAACACAGTTCCAAGGAGGCATTAGATAAACAATTTATAATAATTTAAATTATACAGGGTGTCTCAAATAGTCAGGGCATATCCAACATACTTTCATTTTTAAATGGAACATCCTATGTTATATTATTTTCTAATTCCCTAGCATTGGAACGGCGCATCTTAGAAAAAATGGTGTTCACCTTTCTATCTTAGTTTTTATTCTCTATCTAAAAATTACAATTGCCGGTTTACATGTTAAACCGGGATTTTGGTTTAACCGGGTTTAACATGTTAAACCGGAAGTTGTAACTTTTAGATAAAGAATAAAAAAACTAAAATAGGGTGGTGAAAACCATTTTTTTCTAAGATGAACCGTTCCAATACTACAGCCTGTCAAAGTCTGAAAATGTTATATTTTAAATATCATGCAAAAACTCAAAAACCATTGAATTTAGACATATGACATTTTACACAAAATAAGGGTAGACTTTTGTGGGAAATTAGAATATAATAAATGTATAGGGTGTCCCATTAAAAACAAATTATATTTTTAAGGGAAAGTTAAAAGTTCTAATTTTGTTTGTGAAAAATGTTTAAAAAAAGTACATAGTTTATATTATGCTATAAAATCCTGGGTTGAGAGTGGGCCACCCTAATATACATACTGTATTGTTTGATTTAAAACATATATTGTGTACCTACAAATAATTACATTTTAACCCAGGCAATTAATAAAAACCCATATTTTTTTAATTAACAATATTTTTATATATACTTACAATGTGTTAGATGTCCTCCGATTGGATCTCCTTTAAAATCAAACTCAATGTCCAAAAATTTTCCCTAAAATAAATACATACAAAATAAAACTTTGAGGTACTCAAATTCAAAATGAAATTACTTACAAATCTCGACGCATTATCATTTTTCATAGTTTTAGCATTTCCAAAAGCCTCTAGAAGTGTATTTGCCTGAACTAAACGATCTTTTATTGTTTTGACTTCCGGACTATTTCCCGATACTAAAACTAGAAACTGGAGAACTATTCTGGCGGCTTCTGTTTTTCCTGATCCACTTTCACCTAAATAAAAACAAATTAAGGTTTATACTTACCATTATAAGTTTATTTAATTACATTTTTTATTTGTTTTCAATCTACATTTGATACATTTAAAACAGCCTTTCCCAAAGTGGGCGATAACGCCCCCTTGTGGGCGCTGCAGGCCTAAAGGGGGACGGTAAGAGACCCAGAAAGAAAATGGGGGCGTTGTGTAGAGGCTTGGGGGGGGGGGGGGGGGGCGATTTGTAGTTTCATCTAGCTAGGAGGACTCTTAGCACCCACTGAGGTCTCGACTACTGCCTGAATACTATAAAGTTGCGTTTCAATAATCATTCTCATTGGCAGGTGTAGCCCGTAAGAGTTAACTTGTGACCTAAGCGCCGTTGTGTACTACCTACTGCGCTCAGGTCTGAAGTTAACTCTTGCGGGTTATAGTAAAAGTCTCGTTTAGAATGAATCTCCGCTAATATAACTCACAATAATTAATTAATTTAATTTGAAGTTATAGTGGTTTTTAAGTAGGTGAAAAAATGGGGGCGCTAAAAAATAATTTATTCTCAAAGTGGGCAGTAGACAAAATAAGTTTGGGAACCCCTGATTTAAAACTAGACAACTTGTCAGTAATTCTGTAAAGTAAAAGTGGGGGAACCGCCACGATCTATACAGGGTGAGTCAACGATTGAGTTAGGTTCATTTTCTCCTTTATCTTAAGAATTTAAAAAATTCGAAATGTAAAAGTTGAAGAGGCCATTGAGGTGCACATTTTAAAATTATGCTGGAGTATACAGGGTAGTCCAAAAAAAAGTGGCGATTATAACTTAGGTTTTTTTTATAGGAAAATTAATTCTACGCTTATTTTGTATAAAATGTTATATGTCTAAATTTAATTAATACTTTCTGAGATACTGACGTTTAAAATAGGCCATTTTCAAACTTTGACAGGCTGTAACATTGGAACGGTTCATCTTAGAGAAAAATGGTTTTCACCTCCCTATCTTAATTTTTTATTCTCTATCTAAAAGTTACAACTTCTGGTTTAACATGTTAAACCGTTAAAACCGGTATTTTGTTTCAACATGGTAAATCGGAAGTTGGTTTCCTTGGATAGCAAATAAAAACTAAGATAGGAAGGTGAAAACCATTTTTGTCTAAGATGAACTGTTCCAATGTTACAGCCTGTCAGTCTGAAAATGCCATATTTTAAACGTCAATACAGGGTTGGTATTGGTTGGTATTCTTCTCCCTACTTACCCAGTGGGACGCCACTGGAAGAAATACACCAAAGCTAAACAAACCGTTTATTGCGTCTTATCATGGGTAAAACATGTATCAAATTTTGTTTTGATACTTCAATCAGTTTCTGAGATATTGTGAAAAAACCGCTTATCATAGCTTCCATTCGGGGGGCTCTAGCCCCATAACGAAGCGTTTTTGAAGGTGTATTAATAGAGGATTTTAGTCCTATTTTTGGATGTACTTTATCCCCTTAAAATATTGTCACCTAATATCGGGACACCCTGTATATCTCAAAAACTATTGAATTTAGACATATGAGATTTACAAAATAAGCGTAGAATTTTGTGGGAAATTAGAAAATAATACAATACCAATAGGGTGTTGCAATTAAAAAAACCCAAGTTATATTCGCCACGTTTTTTTGGGCCACCCCGTATACTCCAGCATAATTTTAAAATGTGCACCTCAATGGTCTCTACAACTTTTGTATTTCGATTTTTTTATCTAATTTTTAAGATAAAGGCGAAAATTAACTTTACTCTATCATTGACTCACCCTGTATATGGAAAATGATACATAGGAAAATTTTGAAAAATTGACATTATGCCAATGTTGATGTGTAAGAATAAGTTATAATTGTTTAATTCACGACACCAACAAAGACAAAATCAATGGTAAAACTTTGTGTAATTTTCAACTTACCCGTAACTATAATGCACTGGTTTTCACTTTTGTCATTTAACCATCTGTAAGCTGATTCGGCTACACCATATCTAAAATAAGAATGGGTACAATTACAGAACTTCCCATATGCCTGCATAGATCAAAAACACTGATTGTAATAAAAGTATTTTTAAATAAAACACATTCTAGCAGTCTAAAATTTTATATTATAGGTTATTGCACCTAAATCCTACTATACTATAAAAACAAAAGGTTCATACATGTGGGGGGGTAATTGAAACGTAGGCCTTTTTACATAACTCTCTACCAAATCAGCAGAATAAAGGGATAACTTCTTGTAGGGGTTAACAGAAATCAATACGTTCCCTATGTAAGTGTAGATGTGGTCTCTTTTGAACCTCTGCTGCAGGTTGCTTATAAAACTATCTTCTGTGAGGGGTTCCAAAAGCACAGTGTCCCACGCTCCCACTTCTTGGTTCAAGTTGAGCATCGCACAAGTCTAAAAAGAATTATTAATTTCTACCTAGAATACAATACTGAGCAATAGAATATCTAAAATATTATGGCTTCGAGCCTTGCTCCTTCTATATATGGTATTAGATTAGGTCTTGAACTGTATTTTTATCAATTTGTTTTATTGTCTATTGACTCCAATTGAATGAAATAGAATACTTAATGGTATTAGAATGCCAGAAAAATTTAATAGGTTCTAGAGTTTAATATTCCAGGAATTCACAGGATATTATAAGTAACGTATTTCCCTTACAATGCTTACTGAAAAACTTACCCTTTTTGGAATGCCGCCCCCCTGGCGGCATTTAGCTCCACAATTGCTTTTCAGTGTGCCCCACAAACCGACAAAAAACAAAAATACGAAGCACAAACGCGGGGAAAACTTAAAAGTGGGTATATGACAACACAATGGCAAAGGTTCATTATAAAGTCCGGACTATTAATGACCTAATTTTCAGGAAAATTGTTTGGATTTTTCTGTTTTTCATGAAAATCGAACATTTTCCCTAATTTGTGTCATAGGAATCTGTCACCGTCAAAATTCTTCGTTGGCATTGACACTATTGACAGTTAAAGGGCCTTTGCTACGTAAGGGCGAAGCCGCATTTAATCTAGCGATAAAGCGGGGAAGATTGTTCATGGCGACGCGACGAGACGCATTTCAAGCCTTTTTTTAAAGTTCCATGGACAATGAAAGATTAAACCAATAAAACCATGATAAAATATAAATCGGCTGTCAATTAATTATTAAGGATTGTAGAGAGAAATAGAAATAGCCAAAAAAGTTGTATTGAGAATTACGCTTAGAAAAAAAATACGCAAGTTGCCTTGCTTCTCAAAAATACTACTCTAGCCCCCATTGCAATGTTCATATCTTATGCGATTTCCATCATATTGGAAAAATCGAGATGGTCCCAGGGCTAGAACCTTAGGCCTTGGCTTAGAGTGTCCTCTCTAAAACGTCAGTGATATCATTTCTCTGTATTAAAGAGATTTTTTCGAGTTTTGTGCACCGGGTGGTGCCAAGGGATTTTGGTTTGAGTTTGAGAAACCCGTCCCAAATAGCGAAATACTATAACGAAAGCGAGGAATGTGAGGATGTGAGAAAATAAGTAAAGAGAGTAGGTATACACACGCACACTGTTAAAAGAAGAAACAAATAAAGTAGAATGGACAGGTTACAGGGGTATCTGCCTTCAAGAACATCTTAATATCATGTCTTAAGGTACAGAACTCAGAAAGTCTATCAGTCTATTCAATATAACTAAAAAAAATTAATTGTCGGTTAACCGCTGAACAATAAAACACTCTCTTTTTCCTTATACTCCAATCCAATCCCTCCCTCCACTTCTCCCTGTAAAAGTAAAAAAGCTTCAATTCACATTATAGAAAAAATTAAACAAGCAATATAAACACGCAGTTTTATCAAAGTGGTATCTGAAATCTTTTCTAGCAAGAAAGGGGCGCACAATAAGCCACTATGCAGTGCAAGAAGCTTGGGCCGAGCACCCGACTCCTGCCTTAAACCAACCAATCAACCAACCGTCATCGACATGTAAACAATGCAAGAGTTTGCTGTAGCGTGCTTCAATTTAAGATGCGGCGTTGCCATTTTTCCAAGGTAACCATTTGACGCGCGTAATCTTTCTTTCATAAGATGACTGTTAGGGTGTATTGGCTAGAATGATTGGTTAACTCTTTCAGTCTATCATTTTTGAATAAAAAAAGAAATGAAAGTTTGTTTTATATTCAAGAATTTGTTGGTTAGGTTAGGGAGAGTGTTAATTTTTTTGTAATGGCGTACCTAAGTATTATTTCTAAATAAATGTATTCAAGTTCACCATTACATCAAGAAATCGATTACATATTTAACAATTCTACGCGTTCGATTAATTTATAGTTCCCTCACCATTTTGTCAACAAATATATTAGTAATTATTAAATAAAAAAATGTTTTGACTACAATTACTACATTTATTATTAACTGTTAAAACTATTGGTTTATTATTAGCTGACAAACTTAGGCTTTGTCTTAAGGCGGCCGATAACAAAATTCGGTTTGAGTATTTTTGAATATATGCTTAAACCTGGCCTGCCCCCCCCCCCCCCCCCCAAATAATATCCATTATATAATTTTGTTCTTTGTTGTATTTAAGTTTAGAGGTTTTCCTATCTAAACACTAAAACAGTGTTAATTATTACGACTTTGCCAATAACTTGGCAAGGCTGCACATGACGTATGGATAGTTTCACGCGTTCAAAAAGCTCTTGTGTAAACAATGCTTGTTACCATGGGTCTCTATAAGTACAAGAAAATTAAAAAATTTCGAATAAATTATGGATAATCCGATAGGTACCTACCTACTTTAATTTCTAATAAGTAAGTGTTTGTTACTTAAATTTATTAATACATTTCATCAGTAGCGGCGCCAGAAAAATTTGAATTGGGCCCAACTGCGCCCGATATCTAGAGGATGAGCCCAAACAACGCGTCTCCTGTCCAAAACTTCTCTCACAATCAAAAGTGACTTCGAAAAAAAAATACCGAAACGCTGATGGACATAATACGTAAATTAATCCCCTAAACACAATTGTGCGAGCATCACTCTTAACCGTTAACCGCGACAGTGGCTCAGTGGTGAGTTACTGGCATTCGACCGTGGCGCTCTGAGTTCGATGCTCGGAGAGGACATACGTTAATAAAAAAAGTAGATCCGGAACTTTAGTGGATAAAATAATGCAGTAATGCTATTAGCGATTCCTAATATCAGGACCGAGAGGGGCGTCATGGACCTCTGGGGGCGTGAAAAGGATAACTAGTTCAACACAGTGTTGCCACAATTTTTTTTTGAATCGTAACAAATGAGTTTAAAACCCGTAACAGATTGATTAAAATAGTAACAGCATTGTAGAATATCACTTTTGCAAAAGTTATTTCTAAAAAAAAAAGGTCAGCACTCCTACCTACCTACCTAACATACGCAAACGGCGAAGCCAAACAAAAGTGATGACTAGATAACCACAGAAAGAGGTCCTTTCTCCTTCTATCCAAAAAAAAATTACAGCTCAAGAAAACGTAACAGATTGCTGTTACAATTGTAACAGATCGGCCACACGCCACACTGATCATACACGTGGTTCGACAGCAGTGGCGGCTCGCAGTCTTAAAAAATGGTGAAGAGCTATAGTGCGGGTCTTAAACAAACATGGACTAAAAACCCGTGTAACAAAACGTCTCTCTTTATCCTCATCTGTTCAACGACTGAATGGAGTTTCCAACAAATTTCAAACCATGTCATTAATTGGGTTCATTTTTAAAACACACAACTAAGTAGGTACGTACACTACTGAATTAACTGAAAAATAAAAGCAAAACTTCTTAATCACACAGTAAATCACGTAAAAACGATATCTATAACCGTAAGTTTCGTGAAGCCTTAAAATAAATACCTTAAGGTTAGGCGAACCAATGCTAAAACAATGGTGCTTACGATTGATCTATTTTTAAATTGCTCTTTATCATAATGCAAATGGTTACATGCTGTTTGCATGACTGACGTCACGTAACCATAGCAACGGTGAATATCAAAGGCGGGCGTTGGGTCTTCACTTGTTTTGAGCTAACGGACACGGTCGGCTGGGGCACGCCAAAATGCACGAGTGTTTTTAATTATTGTCCATCGGAGATAACCGTGGCCACAGAATATATACGTAGCTATATATTCTGTGCCGTGGCCCTATTATGCATAGCTACATTCGGATTAAATTAATATTATTAATTCTAACATAATTATTTTTCAAGGGTTAAAATGGTAGCTGTATTGGTACATTATTATTTAATATTGTCGAGAAACTTTCCCCCTGGTATTATTTTTTTTTGGTGAAGAGCCCCTTCACCTACTACACCTGACGAGCTGCCACTGTTCGACAGATCGCACGCTAGGTCTCGCCTGGCTGACATTACCAATACAATGGGCCTTCTAGGCAAGGTTGCCAGGTCTAGTGAAATTTCACTAGATCTAGTGATTTTGAACCCGATTTAGTAAAAAATTTCGTTAAATATCCCATTTCTAGTGATATTTTGACATTCTCGTAGTAAAAAAAATCAAAAAATACAATGACAAATTATTAAATATTGTCTTTATGAGGTACTATTTATTAAAAATTTAAGTAATATAAAAAAATTTAAAAAATCTAGTGATTTTTTATTTAATCTAGCAACTTTTTGGCCTAATTTCTAGTGATTTTTATTTTTTAGACCTGGCAACCTTGCTTCTAGGCCTAATAAGTATACTGGCTCTTCCGCCAACCCCAGCAAAAACTAAAAAAAATCATCCTCCTGGCGTTGCCACTGCATTTTATTAAAGTACGTTATTAAATCCTTTGCGAGCTTGTATATTAATAATGTTTGTACTTTCGGCGTTGTATATCTATTAAGTGATTAATATTAAATGTTGTTTGAATAGGAAATACCTTATTTTTTAATAACTTTACATTGTAATCTATTGGAATATATAGCCACTTCACATTTTTAGATAATCAGAAAATTGGAGCACAGTATACAATTCAATTATTTCGATCTACTTTGAGAGTTTTTAATTAAGTTTTTTTTTTTATTTAGGTTTATTAAAGAGCACTAAAACCCACATTCAAAAGAATAACTTTAGATATTTTTGATGAGCCAGTTTACGGGTTATCGCCGATTTCTTTTTAACTATTTCTCCTTTTTATGGCCCCGTATTTGCGGTCACCAGTCAAGGTAAAAGATGGCTGTCAAATAAAGTTGTCATTTTGAAATGTGTGCTTTATTGTTATAAAAACTCGTACATCGAAAATATTAGCCATGAATTTCACTTCTGAAGAAAAAATATTGATGATTAAATGGTATTATCAAGGAAATAGTTATTAAAATGTGTCAGACATGTTTGCTGCTCTGTATCCGAATAGACCGATACCTGCAAAATCTACAGTCGAAAGGACTATCAAGAAATTTGAGACAAAAGGCACTGTAATAAATAACTGCAGATGTGAAGAAAGGCAGGAACAAAGAAGAGATGCAAGAAATGATAGGGACTTGCAAAGGCAGGAACAAAGAAGAGATGCAAGAAATGATAGGGACTTGCAAGTTTTATTGTGCGCGGAAGAAAATGATGGGAAGATCAGCACAAGGAAACTTGAGGATGACATAGGATTAGATCACACCACACGTTACGAGCTTTGAAACGACATAAATATTATTCATACAAATATGAAAAGCACCAAGAGCTAAGAGAAAGAGACGCAATACGACGACAGGAGTTTTGTTTTGGTATGATTGAAAGAGCAAACATGGATAGGGAATTTTTAAAAAAACATTTGTTTCACTGACGAATGCACATTTACCCAATGTTCAAAATTATCGATATTGGAGCAAAGAAAACCAATACAGGTTTGTCGAAACAAGGACGCAATATCCACAAAAAGTTAATGTTTGGACTGGGATTTTCGGAGAAAATATTATCGGGCCATTATTTCTTACACGAAATTTAAATGCAGAATATTTTTTTGGACTACTTGAAGATCATATTTTACCTACTTTACATGATGCGCCAGGGAAAATCAAGAAGTTTGGTACCAAATGGATGGCTGCCCGGCACATAGTACCCTGGCTGTCCGGAAATATTTAAATCGTACTTTTAATGGATATGTTATTTGCTTAAATCATACAGTAAATTGGCCAGCCAGGTCTCCTGATTTATCGCCAAATGATTTCTTTCTCTGGGCCATTTAAAAAACAGGATATACAAAGATAAAAAATACCCAAATCTAGACGAGTTAAAAATGCTATTTCTGCCGAATGCAATAGAATTTCAGTTTACCAACTAGCGAATGTAAGAAGAGAATTTTATGATCGCCTCGGTTATTGTCTAGCAGTCAATGGAGAAATATTTGAACATCTTCTTAAATCCTAAAGTTCTAACAATTTAATAGTACTTATCTATTAATTAGTAAAATATTGAAACATGTAAAATGTCATAATTAACCTTGTAATTGGATACTTTATTTTAGTTTTATTCAGATTAATTTGTACTCATAAATATACCTTTAATATTTTCGATGTACGAGTTTTTATAAGAATAAAGCACACATTTCAAAATGACAACTTTATTTGACAGTCATCTTTTACCTTGACTGGTGCCCGCAAATACGGGGCCATAAAAAGGAGAAATAGTTAAAAAGAAATCGGCGATAACCCGTAAACGGGCTCATCAAAAGTATCTAAAGTTATTCTTTTGAATGTGGGTTTTAGTGCTCTTTAATAAACCTAAATAGAATTTTTCTCTAAAATAATTAGGGAAGCCAATAATTGACCCCATTTAAAATTAAATGGGATTTCCTATGTCCCGCTCGACGATGCAACACCCGGTATAAATCATCATTATCAATCCTCTTTGAATACCTATACTATTGATCAGGACGTGGTTCGAAGTTTACAATTGCATTAAAGTCTTATATGAAATTGTTTAACGAATTTATCATGTAGTATTGGCCAATCAAATATCTTAAAATTTATAAAACTATGATAACTTAATACTAATAAAGTCTACTAATGATTTATTTAATATCGACGGCAAAAATTATTTTTGCATTATGAACTTTTGATAAAAACTAATATTCTATTATTATAATATTCATTATGAAATCAAAACCAATAAAGATATCTTTATTTATATAAGGTAGGAGGAGTTACTCCAAACATCCAAAAGACCACTGCATTTCAGTATCTATATAAATGGAAAACTGGCCTCCATAAAATCACTTTTTGTTAAACACTTAAACAACTCTGCAGGCCCGTCAGCCTCTGTCATCTATTTTAACTTCAGTAACAATGTTCTCCCTCCGTTTCACGCCTTTCCAAATCAGTGTTTTGCTGATTGGTATTTTGATCATCGGCGAAGCTTATGGAAGAAGTAAGTAATTTTTTTATTTTAGTCGTTGTGGTGTTATTTTATTTCAATTTAATATTCAAACAGTTTTTTCTGTATTTAAAAAGAGGCCGTGGGTTATTAGTCAACAGGCGCTGCTCGTGAGTTTTTTCAAAGGTGGATCAATTTTTTATTGCAGTAACCTAACAAGCAAAATGCAGTAGGTACCTATAGTTTTGCCAAGAAATAATTCTTTACCTACTAATAAATACCACAAAAACCTAAAATACTAAAATTGCATTTTTGCTGACTTTTTTTTTAAATACGTCATACAGTTTTACTTTATTATTATTTATTTATATAATTTTCTTACCTTTATGTAGTCGTGTGTTTGTATATCAAATTGATCCTTCTATCCTTTTGTTTGGAAAAATGTTCTATAACTATAAATAATACTTGCCGTTCTGCCCTTCTTTCGAATTAGGCTTTTTTCCTCTTCGTTCGCTGCCAGGGCCATTCCCGAGGGGACCTACAGTTTAACGTGGGTTCCGAAACACGATCCTCAGTCATACGACCCCCCCCCCCCCCAAGGGTTATCAACCCTTGGTTTATTGCCATTGCATGACCTACCGATTGGGGAGTGTGTACCTTCTTCCGCACCCCACGAGAAGTCCGATCTCATCCGGCCTGGTTACCGGCGTAAATGGGGTGGGTTGGGAGATGATACCTTTTACACTCTTCCCTGCATTCTTAAATCCACTAAATTTCGGACATACTTTTTTTATTGTACGTATGCCCACTCCGGGGATCGAACCCGGGTCGCCGCGGTCGAATGCCAGTAGCTCTACCTCTGAGCCACAACCGCAGTTTAAATAATACTTCTTATAAAAGATTTTTAAATGTTAACGTACCGCTTATATAAACTGTAATATTTCTTGAATTTCATACAAGTTTCCGACACACATAAGTATATCTATCTTTTGCATTAAAGTACACAGGGACGCCAAAGGTAACGGGTTCCCTGGGGCACAGGTAGACAATAACAGGCTGTTTCGTTCTTGTTGGGACTCATCAGAAAGTCATAACCTGTAAGCAATTCCCACTACAACGAAAACAAGTTTTTAAGATATTTTTACGAATAAATATATGATGAAAACCTAGTATCGCCATCTATAGGAATCAACTCAATGCAAAAAATAGCCATCGACGATCTATTATTAAAAAAAATTATAGTAGGCGTATGGAAACTCCAATTAAAAACAATTTGAATGATTTATTACTGGTTGTAATGTTAATTTAACAAATTAATGAGTTAAAATTTATTTTCACAAAATGTCCAAGCATGCACCTAAGTTATATTAAAAATTCCTTTTTTTTCGTTAAAATATGTAGAATTATGATAAAGCCTTTCGGATAATTTTTCTTTTAGCATATTATCAATACATCCACACGGTTTTTTAAACAGTCACGTTCTGATAATTTTGGCTTTGATCACCGCCCACAGGCGTTTTTTAAAATAATTTTGTTATGTAACGTACAAACCGAAGTTTTTAATACTAAAAATGCTATACAGTGTTCACTCTTCAGTTTAAAGAAAATCAAAAGGGAACTCCTGGTAAACAATTTAAGGTATTCTGCAATTTTTGCCAAAAAATAACTTACCTATTTTTTATAAATTATATCTAGCCTACGTTCTTTTCTGTTCACAAATTTTGTAATCAGTTTGTCATTAAAATTGTCCATTTCTGAAATTAATTTTTTTTCAATACATATCATAGAAGGAGCTGTTACCACAATTTTTAATAATTTTATAGTCTAATTCAACATTTCTCCTAGATTGCTTGCTATTAATGTAAGTAGGGAAAACATTATAAAACATTTTTTTGTTACATCCACAAATCCGTTTATTTTTTAAATAAACGTCTCCATTAAGTTTGCGTGTGTAACTTTTCCCTCTACTTATACCAGATTTTTTATTATTAATATCTGGTATTGGCCTACCTTTTCCTATTAATTCGATCCTTTCTTCGTATGAATATTTTAAAAATCTCTTGGCATTATTTAAATTAAAGACCACTTCCATAGTACACAGTTAAAAATTATTGTCAGCGATACACAAAAACAGAATCACAAACACACGCACTATATTATTAACCGTGAAACTAGAAAGTCGTTCAAAAATTCTATACAACCTTATCCAATACCGCGCCCGCGCTGCACTAAATGCAGCAAACTCTCCAGTTAAATTACGGCTTAGGTTTTTACAAGGACACGGGGAAATCGGAGTACTGCGCGGGTGTTTCAAGTAGCTTGCAGAACACGATCGCGTGGACCAGATAAATAATAACTCGGCGACGGCGTAAGCCGGTAGGTTATTCGACTGATCGACTTTACTTACGTGGTTTTTTATCATTTACAATGTAAATGTCGAGTATTATATTACTTGCTTTTTGGTAATAAAGATAGTTTAACGATAGAAGATTTTTGCACTTTTATTGTTTTACATCACAACGTTTCAACTGGTAAGTATCTACAGTCGTCTTCAGGTGAATACAGGAGTGAAGCCAGTGATGCATTCGCCATTTAATTTTTTGTTCAATATTTCTTATCCTTTTCGCTTTATTCAAAAAGGGGCCAAATAACTGTCCTTGAGTAGCAATTACCTACAGTTTTGAACTAAAATTTTTGATTAATGAATTAATAAAAACAAAAAACAAAAACTTTTGAAATTTGTCCATTATTCTTTTTCTGCTTTATTACTTTATAAATTCAAAACTTTTTTAACTTTAAATTGTCGGTAATTATGCTTCAAATATGGGTATTTGGACGATTTTTGGATAAAAGGAAAAAGTAACGAAATATTGATGAAAGACCTAAATGGCGAATGCGTCACTAGACCTCACTTTTAATATTGTTCCCATACAGCCCCACACCTGACACTACTTAGTTAACCAATATACTTTACTTTAAAAACATCTTAATTCATTACAAATATTTCATAAATTGTCACTTAACATTACACTATACAGGGTGTCCCGAAATTAGGTGACAATATTTTAAGGGGATAAAGTACATCCAAAAATAGGACTAAAATCCTCTATTAATATACCTTCAAAAACGCTTCGTTATGGGGCTAGAGCCCCCCGAATGGAAGCTATGATAAGCGGTTTTTTCACAATATCTCAAAAACTGATTGAAGTATCAAAACAAAATTTGATACATGTTTTACCCATGACAAGCCGCAATAAACGGTTTGTTTAGCTTAGGTGTATTTCTTCCAGTGGCGTCCCACTAGGTAGGTAGTGAGTAGAATATTGCCCTAACTTTTTTATTTGTAGGATTTTTTAACACCAGATGCAATTTTTAAATGCACTAAAGTTTTCTATTGAAAAAAGATACTCTTGCTTCATTTCGGTAGGATTCACCATTTTTCAGTAAAATCGATTTAAAAATTTTCGGTTTTTTACAAGCTAAGGTGTTTTTTGCATATCTCAGCAAACACTTGATATTAAAACATGAAATTTATTAGAAGTTCTACTAGCGACAAGGCATATTTATTAAAGGATGTAACATTAAAATATTTTTCCAGTGGCGTCGCACGGGGTGGAGCCTAAAGTAAATATTACAATTTTTTTTTTAATTTGAGGGGCTTTCATACTTTTAATGTAATTTTTTAAAATTTTTAAATTTTTTGTTAATAAAACCTTCCATTATTGTAATTTGACAGAATATAAGGTTTTCAACAGATTTTTAGACCTTGTTTTTTAAATATTTATTGGTATAAGAGACTTAAAATAAAACAAAAAAGAATAACAAATTGCAAATCAAATTTAATTGTAAAACCACACGGGAAACTAATTCTTAAGCAAATGTTCGAAATGATTTCCATTCTGTTGGATGCAAAATCTAGACCTGCGTGTTATGTTTTGTGAGGCACGGAGAATTTAAAAATGTTATAAAAGGAAAGCCCCTCAAATAAATAAAAATAGTAATATTTACTTTAGGCTCAACTCCGTGCGACGCCACTGGAAAAATATTTTAATGTTACATCCTTAAATAAATATGCCTTGTCGCTAGTAGAACTTCTAATAAATTTCATGTTTTAATATCAAGTGTTTGCTGAGATATGCAAAAAACACCTTAGCCTTTTCAACGGCTTGTAAAAAACCGAAAATTTTTTAATCGATTTTACTGAAAAATGGTTCTACTTCCTACCAAAATGAAGTAAGAGTATCTTTTTTCAATAGAAGACGTTAGTGCTTTTAAAAATTGCACCTGGCGTTAAAAAATTCTACAAATAAAAAAGTTAGGGCAATATTCTCCTCACTACCTATCTAGTGGGACGCCACTGGAAGAAATACACCTAAGCTAAACAAACCGTTTATTGCGTCTTGTCATGGGTAAAACATGTATCAAATTTTGTTTTGATACTTCAATCAGTTTCTGAGATATTGTGAAAAAACCGCTTATCATAGCTTCCATTCGGGGGGCTCTAGCCCCATAAGGAAGCGTTTTTGAAGGTATATTAATAGAGGATTTTAGTCCTATTTTTGGATGTACTTTATCCCCTTAAAATATTGTCACCTAATTTCGGGACACCCTGTATAATATTAATAAACATATTAACAATATACCTAGTTATTTATTGATTCTGCTGACCACGGTTGATCAGGGCATGCACCAGGGCCTACGCCTAGGTGGGGTTGTTGTTAGCCCACTGGTAATGGTAAAATAGCTTACTGTTGTTGTACAATCGGTCAGTTCCGGTCATCCCTTTACTGCCATGAAAGAATTATTTTATCATTTGCTTTTAAAATATATGGTGGCATGACTGCTTTTTTATTAACATTTTCATTGCTTGGTGTTTGTAGGAAAAACGTTTGAAAAAAACAGCATAAAAGTTAACCAATATCTGTGAAGAAAGAAACCTATTATTTACTTTTATGAAATATACTCTGAAATAGAACGGAATATATTCAAACATTTTTATACGTAACTTCTTTTTATAAAATTTAAATGCTTGAAAGCCTTTTGGTGACTCTATACCTAAATTAAGTACGCTTTGATATCCTTTAGGGCTTAGGCCAAAAAGGACAGAGTTGACAGAAGGGATAAACCGTAAGGTACACTGTGTCGACTTTTATGGTAGCGGACTGGGTACAGGGTTTATAGAAATAGTTTAGTTTCACCCTGATTAAGAAGAAGTTTTTGTTGTTTTTCACAACAAAGTTTTAAGCAGACATTGAATATTTTAACCCTATAAATAGTAACTTAACCATTTTTTGTCTAGAATATGCCTAAATACACTGGTCAACAAAATTTAAGATTTTTTTTGTCCCACGAGCTGAAGTGGGTGTACTTGGTAGTACTTTTTAAACATATTTCATATATGTTTTCAGAATTTTTCCATCACGCAGGGTTTTAAAGTGACAAAGCAATGAATTTTTGTGAACGTATATATTATAAAATGGGTATAAGTTATGAAAAAATAAAGTACAAAGTGATATATTTACTTAGAAAATGTGGTCATATATGACTTTCGACTGTACTTTGCATCAGAAACATCTCTCTTCAGCGTCCAGCAATAGTCTGCCAACATAGCGGGGCTCCATTTGCCTTGGTATCTCTTCTCCATGTCCAGAATGTCCTGGTGAAATCGCTCGCCATGTTCGTCACTTACTGCTCCAAGGTTTTTCGGAAAAAAGTCCAAGTGTGAATGAAGAAAGTGTATTTTTAGACTAATGTTGCAACCCATGGCTTTATATGAGACCAATAAATTGTTAACATTCTCTACGTAATTTTCGGATTTACGATTTCCCAAGAAGCCGTTGCAAATGTCCTTGAAAGAAAACCATGCTGCTTTTTCAACTCCATTCAGAGCCTCACTAAAGTTTTCATCTCGAAGTAGCTCTCTGATCTGAGGTTCCACAAAAATACCTTCCTTTATCTTGGCATCACTGATTTTAGGGAACTTACTTCTCACATATGCAAACGCACTGTTAGTTTTATCCATACCTTTAACAAAATTCTTCATTAACCCAAGCTTAATGTGCAAAGGTGGTAAATAAATTTTTTGGGGATCAACAAGTGGGATACCACTGACATTCTTATTTCCTGGTGTCAGGGAAGTTCGTTTAGGCCACTCTTTCTTCTCATAGTGATTTTTCCTATCTCGACTGTCCCATTCGCATAGGAAACAACAATACTATGTGTAACCGAGTTGCATGCCGAGCAAAAGTGAAACAACTTTCAAATCGCCACAAATATTCCACTTAAAGCCTATATATTTAATTTTTTCCAAAAGAAGCTTCACAGCCTGACACAAGTTTTTTGTTAGATGACTCTTATAGTACAGACCTATGCGTGCATTTTATAATCACATAGGTATACTGGAACATAAAAACTAAGGGTGATGGAGAAATTCTGAAAACATGATTGATTTCAGCATGCAAAATTATATTGAAATCAGACATTTTTGCGCTTGGGACAAAAATCTTGTTAACCAGTGATATTTTTCCCTTAGAAAAGATGCCTAAACCCCATCTCATTCAAGTAACAGTGTTTTTAAATATTTAAATTTTAAATATGGTCTTTTTTCTTGATACTTTTGTTCAAATCTTGATTATGGGATAATATTTTCCTTATTACTTGTCTGGCTTTCTTCTTCTTTTCCATAGTTTCTTTTTCCTCCACTTGCTGTTTAAGTTCCTCTATATCTGGTGTAGCATTTAAATGTTCCGTCTGGCCTCGTTTTCTTCTTCGCTTCGAATTAGCGCTGATGGAAATAACGGGCACCTGGAATAAGATTCATAATAAAATAAAAACATCAATATCTTAATATTGTCAAAACCTCTGGCATGTTGTTGCATGTCCTCATCTCTCCATGTCTGCCTTGCGCCAGCTTTTTTTGGAGGTACCATTACAATATCTGAGAGAAAGACATTAAAATAGTCATTAGCCAATGATGGCATACCATACCATCATAGGCAAGTTGATTATATGCCATCATCGGCAAAAATACACTTGACAAATTAATAACAAAAGAATAATATTTGTTATTACAAATCCTCATCCTAGTATGGCAGATCTAATACTAGATGTCTACTGATGAGCATCAAGTAAAAAGATAAACAGAAATGCCTTATAACAATCCAAATTATATCCATGGGAATGACTTTAGAATCAAAACTTACCAAACCACGTTTTACGTCGCAGCACTCACAGAAACGCGTACAACCTTACGAAACTCTGTGACTAAGACGTGCGATTTACCGGCACTATACGACGAGTGACAAAAATGCGTTGGTGGGGGAAACAGGGCTGGTATGCCATCATAGGCAGGATGTCATCATAGGACACTTTCCCCTACTTTTTCTTATTAAGCGTATGCCCACTTCGGGGATCGAACTCGGACCGTCACGGTCGAATGTCGGTAACTCAACCACTGAACTGCCATCATGGTTCTGATGTCAGTTAATCACTTATTATATTTTTTTGAATTTATGAACTAATTATAGATAATTATTTAATATCTACTCCTGATTTTTGATAAGGTTATATACAGGGTGCTACAAATTTGTATGTGTACAAGGGGACCTCGAAAACGGTAAAAGATACGAAGATTACGAAGATGGGTAAATTGAGGCAAAGTTGCGTATTGTGGGGCTTAATAATTTGGTAAAAGAAAATTGTAAATATTCCGAATACCTTCGGATATATCCGCCAAAAACCGAAATTTTTAGTTTTGGTTTTTAATTTGGAATTTTTAAAACAGTTTTAAGGACTTTTAAGCTTTAGAAAATAAATACAATTTAAATTTTTTTTAAATTTTAACGTTTTGTCATTAAAAACACATCACTAGTATTTCAAATGATTTTTTTTACTATTACGGCTCTGGCATTACATTACGGGAAGTTATGGTATTTATGCCGTTTATTTTTTCAATAAGATTAACCGTCACAATACTCTAGGAAGTAAGCAAGTCTTTAAGGCATGAGAAGTAATTTTATTTATTGATATTTTATTTATTTTATTAATACAACGTATATCTTAAGTCCAATGCTTTTTGCCTTAAACCTAGACCGAATTACTGTAAAACAGAAAAAAAATAATGCTCCCGAGTGAAGAAAAGGTAACTGGAGGGTTAGTCTAGTTATGTAACTATGATGCGCTTACGTTTGTTTCAAAAACGATTTCAATTTTTTTTTCAGGCGAAACGTGAAACAAAAACAAGGAGACTGAAAAATATTTTAGGCCGAGACTTTGGGTCTCTTTTTTTATAAAATAACAAATATCAGGCCTCTTTGAATAAAAATGGACGGATTTTTCAAATCAGAAATATTTTTTTTTTAATTTGGCTCTAAATGTTCAGGACCATAATGAAATGAATAATATAATTTTAAAAATGGGTTACTAGATGCCACAACGTTAAAATTTTAAAAGCTTGTATATTGTATTATTTTTATTAACGATATTGGAGTTAAACTAGCAGTTAAGCATTTAAAGTACGCAGATGACATTAAATTGTATATAAGAGTAAAAAATATAGAGGATTGTATCGCGCTTCAATATAATCTTGATTTGGTTGTTGCATGGTGTGCTGAAAATAATCTGCAGCTGAACGTTGGAAAGTGTAATGTTGTATCTTTTACTACTAAATCCTCAATAATTTTATACGATTACTCAATAGACGATCACTCAGTTTCACGTGTCGAGGAGTTCAAAGACCTTGGTATAACTTTTGATACAAAACTCTCTTTTTGTTCACATATAGACAATATCATTTCTGAGGCTTCAAGGGCATATGGTTTCATTCTCCGTTGTACAAGAGAATTTGTAAATATTCAGGCTATTATCACATTGTATAATTCGTATGTAAGATCTAAACTGGAATATGGGGCCGTGGTGTGGTCTCCGGGTTATAATGTTCATAGTGACAATTTAGAAAAAGTTCAGCGGAAATTTCTAAAATACATTACTTTTAAGCGAGAGGGAGTTTACCCTTATCAGGGATTTCCGCATAAGCAATTACTTGAAATGTTTAACTTATCTTCTTTAAAAGAACGACGTAATTACTCCCTTTTAATTACTTTGTTTAAACTATTAAATAATATTATTGACTGCCCAAATATCCTATCCAGAATTAATTTCGGTGTACCTCGCCTAAATAGTCGTTATAATAACTGTTTTTATTTGGACACTCCTCGTACAAATATTTTAAGGTTTTCTCCGCTTTATGCAATGTGTGATTTGTATAATAAAAATATTCATATTGATTTTTTTAACTCGTCATTATCGGAGTTGGGTCGAAGTCTTAAGCATTGAAAACCTCTGGCATAATTTTTCGGAAATTTTTTTGCTGGTTTTTAATTTTTATTTTGTAAAATATCTTAGTGTAATTAGTAATCTATTGTATTGTACCTTAAAACTTGCCAATTTTTCCTAATTTCTTTAATTTTAATTAGTGTTAATTTTGAAATATTTAATTGTTATACATTACAGGGCTTGTATACATGTTTTGTCCTGCCTTGTAGTTGGGTATGTAATAACCTGTAAGGCATGTACTTAATAAATAAATAAATAAATAAATAAAATCAAATTTATAAAACTTAGAAATCTCTAAAACAGTATTTCAAAAAATTGACTTAAGGTTGGTAACTGAAGAACGAAAATTTGAATTTGAAAACTAATAACGCCATCTTGTAGAACATAAAAAACAGCTATGAAAAGTGTTTTTTTATTTTTTTCGCAAGTTAAAAATGAAAGCGCAAAAAAATAAAAACCAAAAATGGAAATTTCGATTTTTTTCGGATATCTTCGAAACCATTCGGAATTATTAGAATTTATTTTTACCAAATTATTAAGCCCTAAAATACGTCATTTTGCCATAATTTAACCACCTTCGTATCTCTTCGATATCCCCTTGTACGCACACGAATTTGTAGCACCCTGTATACATAACTAAAATCACCAACAAAAATAAAACCAAAAAATATAAAGAGTAGAAAAGGATAGAAATTTAGCCTTTTCCTAATGCTGTTTTGATTGATATCAGCAAAGTGGAGTTCAAAAACTATTTTATTAATAAATAAAGCGATTGTCAATTTGGTTTCCTCTAACGCACACCTGACGTTTCTCGCCTAGGCTCATTGAAAACGAAATATTTTTATTCAAAGCCATGGTCTGAAAATTCTTCTTGTGTCTGCTAGTGGATGGCCACGTTGCCAACCATAGGTACTCCATTTTTTTTGAACATGGACTTTTTTTTATATTAAAAAACATTATTTCTTGAATTTTGATGAATTGTTCATTTCTAAAGGAGTTGAATTCCCAATAATTCTTAACGCAGACAATATATAGTAGTTTTGTACATATATATTGATATGATGTCCATATCGCACGAGGAAGTAAATTGGGCACGACGCCGTTGGCGGAGTGCTCAAACTTCCGAGGGAAATATGGACAATCCACTCGAGTTGAACAGTATATTTTTTCTACGACCTTATGCTAAAAAATGAAAAAAAAAAAGTTTGTAGGTTGCCGGGCTCGAACTTACGACCCTTGGTTCCATAGTCTAACGCTCTGACGTATGGACTATTGAAGCGTTTAGTTAATTATCGGAAAACCAACTGATAAATGATGCTACATTAAATTAATTTTCTATGCACATTCAGCAGGTTGTATTATTGATGAATCTATTATAAATGCGTCTAGATTTTATTATATTGAACAAATTAATAACAAATTGTACCATATGCATTTAAATTATATAATTTAATGTCTTGAAAAAGAAGGCGGAGTCTCAGTAAAAATAATATAATGTGATTGGTCAGTACTTTTATAAAAAACAAAGGCTTCTCTGTAATTGACTACTGTGATTGGTCAGTTTCATTACCCATCTAGGATGGATATGATATATTCCCGTACAGTTAACTGGAATGGCCTACTTTACTCGCCAAGCAGTGGCGGCTCGCGGTCTTAAAGACTGGTGAAGAGCTAGGTATAGTGCGGGTACTTAAACAAACATTGACTAAAAACCCGTGTAATAAAACGTCTCTCTTATCTGTCCAACGACTGAATGTAGTTTCCAACAAATTACAAACTATGTCATTAATTGGGTTCATTTTTAAAACACACAACTAAGTAGGTACGTATACGCTACTGAATTAAATGAAAAATAAAAACAAAACTTTTTAATCACACACTAAATCACGTAAAAACGATATCTATAACGGTAAGTTTCGCGAAGCCTCAAAATAAATACTTTAAGGTCAGGCGAACCAATGCTAAAACAATGGTGCATACGACTGATCTATTTTTAAATTGCCCTTTATCATAATGCAAATTGTTATATGCTGTTTGCGTGACTGACGTCACGTGACCATAGCAACGGTGAATATCAAAGCCATGTTGGGCGTTGGGTCTTCACTTGCTTTGAGCTAACGGACACGGTCGCTGGAGCGCGCCAAAATGCACGAGTGTTTATAATTATTGTCCATCGGAGTTAACCGTGGCCCTATTATGCATAGCTACATTCGGATTAAATTAATATTATTAATTCGAACATAATTATTTTTTAAGGGCTAAAATGGTAGCTGTATTGGTACATTAATATTTCATATTGTCGAAAAACTTTCCTCCTGGTTTTATTTTTTTTTTGGTGAAGACCTCCTTCACCTACTTCACCTGACGAGCCGCCACTGCACTTAAGCGTAAAGGAAACAGCAAATTTCCATGTAGGAGTAGAAAAAAATATTTTACTATCCTGTGCCCCCATTTCGCACAAACCGAAAAAACATCCTGTCCAATTCCTTACGTTATTACTGATAATTGTGTGGGTTCTATAACCAAAATTGTTCGACTTTAAACCACGCAAACCCCCCTCCCTTTAAACCCCTAGTTATAAACCCCTTACTGACTCTCCACGCGTTCACTCTATCTCGAACCCTTAACTTCCAAGCTTCAAACCACTGGCGCACTTACTCCAGTTCCATTCATCAAGCTTTAAGTCCGAGATATATTTCCACCACTTTAAATAAAGTGGTTATTTTATACAGCCTTTTATAGAGTGTACGCAGTTAAATATGGCAATAATAGACAGGGCCGTATTTGTGCTTGCCTTATCGTTGATGATTGCCATGGTTATTAGGGGAGGAGGAGTTCAAGCTAAACGTAAGTTTAAAAAAAATATTTTTGTAGTTGTTTGTGTTTAAGGGAATCGGTAAATTCGGTTGTAGGCTTGTTGTGCTATTATTATGAAAATTTCATTCAAGGACAAATATGTCTGAATTAAAAAAATTGTCGGCAATATTTTAAAATATTATTAAATATAATTTTCATTATGTGGTGCAATCGCTGATCCAGGGGGGGGGGGGGGGGGCGAAGGCAGTTTCGTCTCCCCCCCTCTCCCCTGAACCTCACAAAATGGGTGTTTTTTTTTACTTTGAGCCTTGGAAATTGTAGGTCATGTGAAGGGTCAGCATTTTTTTTAGAAGTGACTTTTGAAAGTAGGAATATTTTTAGAGCCGGCCCACGCTCTTTCTTTTTTTTAGGAGGCATTTTTTTAGTCGCCCCCCTCAACAAAATCCTGGATCCGCCACTGATGTGGTGTAAAGAAAAGTGGAATTCATTTAGATCCTCTAGGTTATTTTATGCCTCAACCAATCAGACTCCCCCCCCTTAATAGTATATACGATTTTTTGTTTAGAATCCCGAACTTTAGTACCAAAAACTTCACTACCTTCTGGACTGAACAAAGTTCCAGCAACATTTTTTTTTTGGAAATAATAAAATAAATAAATTGCATCATGGCATCAAATTTAATATTTTAGAATGACCGACAAAAAAAAACATCAAATTATAAGTTACCATTGGCCTTGGTATAAAAATTATTTATTTAAATTAGTTTTAATAAAATTTACAAAAATTAAGAAGGTAGGTACTATCTCTTATAGGAAGGAGGGGGGGGGGGAAGTTATTAATTAACATCATAGTTGCAGTGACGGCTCGTGAGGTGGGGCCACGGTGTCATAGTCCCGCTGCTATTGTTATTTTTAAAGCAATTGCTACGATTGATGCGGCAGACGGAGCTATGGCACCTTGGCTCACGAGCCAGCACTGCATAGTGTTGTAACAGCCTGTTTAAGGGTTCATCAGGAGACATGGGACTCAATTTACATAATACACAAAGGTTGTTAATTCGTAGTAGTAGGAAATTAGGCGAGGTACATTGGTTCTAAACACTGCAATAAGGGGTTGTTGTTAAACAGAACTGATTAGTTTTAATGTGTCCCTTAATGACTATTTAGGTTGTACAGTGTCCGCGGAAACGTTTTAATTTTAAGAAAAACTTTTTTTTATGAATTTGTCTTTTAAAAACATGTTTTGTTTCAGTTTCTATAAGAAATTACATTTTTTTCCAAAAATTTTAGGAAGCCTTTGGGTAATTTTAATAATTTTGGAGAAGAATAAAATCAACTATATTTAAAAATTGTCTAGAGCAAATTTTGAATTTTTTAAAAACTATTTATCAGATAAAAAGCCACAAAATGACTATAATTTAAAAAAAGTTTTTCCAATTTTCTGAAAAAACGATGACAATTTTTAAAATAATTGATTTGAAATTATCTGTGGTTTAACCTTTTTTTTTAAAATAAGAGTGAGGGAAGCTATTGAAATTGTAATAATTTAATTTGCTGTAACTTCTAAACGACTTATCCGATTTCAGTAAACTTAAGCTTGTTTAGTTTGTATAGAGTCAGAAAAAAATAAAAATGAACTTGGGAAAATTTGGTTTTGTCAGAATATTTTCGGAAGGATTCTTAAAGTTTTTTAAATTTAAAAATGCAATGTTGCAGAATTTAATAGGTCGCAACTTTTTCTAATCTAATCATCTCTGTATCTTATATGGTTTACGAGATCCCTGTAGAGTGCATCCTTATCTGGGACACCCTGTATATCAAAAACCCAACGTTCTAGGGCAAACGTTTATACAAACTTTATAAATTAATCACCAAATAAAATAAGTACAATACCAAGTAACACCCTGTATTCAGTAAA
Source organism: Polydrusus cervinus (assembly GCA_935413205.1). Lineage (NCBI taxonomy): Eukaryota > Metazoa > Arthropoda > Insecta > Coleoptera > Curculionidae > Polydrusus > Polydrusus cervinus. The sequence continues at coordinate 19,566,259 of OW284519.1, read as the reverse complement.
ATTATTTTAAAAAACATGTATCTACTTTCATTTAATAATATGAATTTTACAGTTCTGTAAATCGTTTTGTAAGGGCATCTATTACAGCACTAGTGCTGTAATAGATGCCTTTACAGCACTAGTGCTGTACTGGAAAAAAAACGGTTTTATTAAAATTTTGCTGTTAAATAAAACCACACGTTTTAGAAGAATGATTTGTTATTTACAATTATAAAATTAATTACCAATTATTAATTAAAATATAACACTTAAGGTTTATTATTCTTGACTGAAATCATAGTTCTCAACATTGAGTAGTGAGTCCATAGTGTAGATGGTTTCTGGGAGCGTTGCTTTACGGAAAAATAACCCAAAAGGTTTTTCTCAGACACCCCCTTTATTTTGTTAGCTTTGCACCAATCTTCAAACTTCTGATACTCCAACTCATACCGCGCCTTGGATTTTGTCGGAACTAAACTTGAGATCGCTTCGTTTGTCGCTGCTTCTATATCAGAGGGTAAACTTCCATCAGAATCGCTCATTTTAAAAAACGCTTTTTATATTTTTGAATTTGTTTGACAAAGTTTCGACAGTAACCATGCGAAACAGTAACTATGCGAAAGGTAACATAAAACATTTGATAAGTAAACTTAATAGCAGGTGACTTTTTACAGGTGCATTTTTATTTTTAAAAATGCCTTTTGCCAAATATTTTTATTCATATAGATGAAAGTAGATAAAATTTTGTACAATATTCTTGTTGTAAATTCATATTATTAAACTCAAGGTTTTATTAAACTCGGCTGAAGCCTCGTTTGACAACTTTAACATCTCTTGTTGTAATATAAATCTTTACAACACTTATATCGTAAATAACTATTTCTTAGGGTCCGATTGGAATTTTTACAAATTAAGTTATTACATAATAATATACATACTTAATTAAATTGTTGTTGTTTTTTATTATTATACATTTTCAGATCTCAAGTTAATTTGGTCACGAAAGAGTTGTATAATGTTAAATTGTTCCTGTTAATTTATTATCTTTAACTAACACAAAAAATAAAAAATAATGACTAATAACCTTTTACCTGAATGTCAATTACAGCATGACATGAATTAATGTGTAATAGGCTATTGACAATATTTTTTTAGAAAAAATTATGAACATTTCTCACTAATTGCTGAAAAAAATATATTGTGGTTATCAGATGTACCAGTTTACTTTCCGACATCAAAATTAGGAGCCATTTTCTTGTGAAAAACCTCCCTACGTCAAAATACCATCAACATTTTTACAAAAAAAATGTCATCCTCCCTCACAACTTTAGTAAAAATATTTATTGATCAAAATTGACTTTTTTATATTAATATCTTCGTAAACTACTGGAATTGGATTATTTTTGGATTTATCTCAATATTTTATGTATATTTTGTATAACAGGTTAAACATCTAAACTGAATAGTTTTTGAGATATTAGCATTTAAAAAATTACATTTTTGACACTTTTTTGCCAGGGAGTAGCATCATCTTAGAAAGAACGACTTTCACGTTCGTATCTTGAATTTTATTCTCTACTTAATAAAATTAACTTCAGGCTAAACTAACAGTTATAATTATTTAAATGTGTAGAAACTCAATAACTATTACAATATTGGGAAGGCCGTTTTTTTCTAAAATACACCGTTAATTTGATAGAGCCTATCAAATTCCTATTATGGGAAAAAGTAGTCCATTTCTTTCAAACGGACCTTATTCTTTATAGATTTTTGGAAAAAGACACAAAGTCGCGGTCTTACGAAGGTTCATTTCATAACAAAGGTTGGTGAGACCGAAACTTTGTGTCTTCCCTCTTTAATATAAGTTCAATAAGTATCATTTTCAAATATTGTTGAACAAGATTAATCAATAAATTTGAGCAAAATACTAGAAAATCAAAATAATTACATCATATTTCAATTAACAAAATTGACAACTAATTTTGGTGTATATGTGTATGATTTAGTTTTTTTGTCATTTACCTCAAGAAAATCCGTAATTAACCATGGGAAATTTAAGAGCGGCCGGATTGACTTAAATCAAAAAATATAAACTTTAAAAAAATTTTAAGAAAATATTATTTCTTTCCAAAGTCCTATCGGACGCTTTCGCGAAACATCCTGTATACATGGAATTATATTTTTTACTATCATCAGCAAAAATGCGAGGGAGGGGAATGCCTCCTCCTTACAATATGTCTATTTTATATAAAATTGGTAAAAATTCCGTACTTATACAAAAAATAAATTGACAATTTTTACTGGTTTCTTCAGTAAACTGGCTTAATATTGCTTTTAAGTTAAGATAATAACAAACAATTAAAACATTGAACCTAATTTGTATTTAATTATCAAAGAACGCAGAGTTAATACTCCAAAAATTAAATTACAATTGAAAATATGGAGCCTGGCATAAGCATCCAATTAAAAGTTTTGATTCTTAATTAAACAAAAGATGTTTTCGGCAATTGCATTTATAGTAACCGGGGGATTGGTTTCTTTATAATTCTACACCAAAATTGTATTTATTTAAAGAATTCATTATTTTCTAAAAAAATAATGTCATAGCTTTATTACTAAATCAATAATACAATACAGAAAAACAACTCATGTACTGTTTTTGCAACAACGAATATTCCTATAGAAAATGCATACTTTGAATAAAACACTGTAAGCAGTTTAAAATGATTTCCTATTCCTCTGAACCGTCCCATTACATAAACGGGTAGACTTTTAGTTGTGCATCAGTGTCGGTGTGGTGTTAAGTTTGAATCGTTAAGGTTAAGATTGTACATTTTGTGCCAGCTTTGAATTTTTGAGGTACATAGGTTTAAACTTTATTTATATTTACAGAACCAAGGGTTTACTTGACGTCTTCCATATTACCTTCTACAGGGTGATTCCTAAGTTGATACTTCTTTTTTAGCTGCGTATAAAAGGCATTAAAATAAACAACATTTTCAAATAATTTTTTTCAAAAAACTTAAAAATAAGGTACTTACATTCATTTATTACACTATGGATTAAATACGGTTCTGCCTAACTTGCCCGTTGAATAACATTAAGAAAATTTCTGGGTGTAGGATGAGCCCGCAAGGGAAAGCGTTCTGCGTATAATCTCGAAGCAGCAGCCGCACTTTGACGACACTCGCCGTAAATTAGCACCATATCGTCTAATTCATTGTTTTCAAATTTTACCATTTTCACGTGTCACCAATTTAAAATTAACTTGCTTCAGAAAAAAACACCGCAGCGGATTGCCAAATAAATATCTGACCACCGACCCGTAAATTGTATGACTAATAAGGGATAAGACAAACAACATAACGTATAGCAGACTACGTTTTGATGACCAGACCCGCACTTTTTTACTTCTGTAACTCGCCTATGTTTAGGTTTTTTGAAAAAAGGTATTTGAAAATGTTTATTTTAATGTCTTCTATACACAGCTAAAAAAGAAGTATCAACTTAAGAATCACCCTATATAGTAGTGTATAATAGTCGTCAAGTGCTCACATTATGAGACACTTCCTTTCTTGAATTCTGGGTATTATATGAGGCCACGTAATTAACCTATAATAATCATTCGCGAGTGAAAATGTTAACACCTTGATCTTAGGGACACAATGGGAGATATTAAATTGTCTAAACTCTTGCTCTGTCAGTGTCTTGTGACCTAAATAAACAGGTATTTCACCAAAATACGACTGTTTACCTAATTGTTAAGGGGGCAATCAAATTAAATGAATTATGCATGATGTGAGGAAGAAAAACTAATTATTTATTATTAATGTTAACATAGTTTCCCCAAATTTGGTATATTGTTTGTTTTGTTCTGGGTGACTGATGGCAACTTGTCCTTTCGAACATTCAGCCAGCTTGCTTTTGGACCTACACCTTAGCGTGAGTTCTGAACCACGATCCTCAGTCATGCGACCCCCCTTCCCCCAGGGCTATCAACCATCGGTTTTTAGGGCGTTGAAAGATGATACATTTTACGCTCTTCCATGTCTTCTTAAACCTGCTAAATTTCGGACATACTTCTTTTATTGTGCGTGAATGCCAGAAACTCACCTTTGAGCCACTGGCCTCGGTTAATTTTGGTATATCTAAGATGCAGTAGTGATTTTTGGTTAGTAAAATTTAGGTTTTGGTATAAAGCATATTCTGGCAATTTGCTAGTTGTACGTACCTCTGACGACATGAGGTTATGTTTCTGTCTGATATTTTTTAAAATGTAACTTGTGTCAGTGTTTTCTGTATTGTTAATTAATTTTAATTGACCAATGTGCGCCCTACTGTGTCTCTGCGTTTTTGGATGGTAATGCCTGTAAGTTTTTAGTTTGTTTTATTGTTTTCATATTGTACAACATATAGCTTGTTCCTTACAGCATGTCCTGGTGATGGCCTTTTTGGCCGACACGCGTAGGCACTAGTTTTAATTTAATAAGAAAGGAGAGAGCTTTCTTTCCAAACCCCTAATTTATGCCAAATATGAAATTTCTGTTTTTGGTCAAAGAACCGGTGGTATCTATGTGGTTGTGATAACTTTATTTGCATGCAGGAAAAAAATATAAGCCAATGAAAAAAAAACATTCAAAGAATATATATATAGAAATAACTTTCTTACACTCCTCAACATTTGCAATCTTCCAGACTGTTATGACACTCTGTATATATAAGGTAATTTGATAAAAAATAGTTCCTTTTCTGTAGCCAACGATCAACCAGTGGCTTTATTATTGATTGTACTTCCCTATAATTTGCAATTGTAGGGAAAGTTGTGGTATGAGCGATGTGGTTTATTAAAAGGGAAGTTGTATTACATGACCTGACCATATTTGTATTTGTTGTGGTACTAGTTGTTGCTCACATAATAAGCCCTTTGCGGTCGATGGTATTGTATAATATACAGGGTGTTCCTAAATGCGTCATTAATATTTAAGGATTAGATTTAGGTTTGATTCTAAAGGACAACTTAAGATCAAAATATCGACTGATTTTTTAACACATACGTTTACAAACAAGTTAATACACACAAAAAAAAACTCTCTTAATTCAAAGAATAGTACCTAAATCCAAGAGAATCATGACTTGTATATTGTTATAATCTAAGAAATAGGTTCTTAGGGATATTTCCCTTTATAAACGGATTTTTAGATACAAGATCCCAAGATCATAATGTAAAATTTTTTTATGCGTTACTGACAAAAGAGCCGAATTTAAATTTAAAAGATTCTCTCAACACAAAAGTATGTTTATCTACTTTCATTTAGTAATATGAATTTTACAGTTCTGTAAATCGTTTTGTAAGGGCATCTATTACAGCACTAGTACTGTAATAAATGTCTTTACAGCACTAGTGCTGTAATAAAAAAAAACGGTTTTATTAAAATTTTGCTGTTAAATAAAACCACACTTTTTAGAAGAATGATTTATTATTAACAATTATAAAATTAATTACCAATTATTAATTAAAATATAACACTTAAGGTTTATTATAAACATTAATAATACACTTTTTACAGTTAGAAATTTGTATACCAGAAGTGGATATGATTTCCAGCCCCATGACGCTTTAACATCTGCATATCTGCACCACCATCAACTAGAATGGTGGCCGAGGACCTCCTAAAACAATGTCGACTGTATCCTTCGGGATTATTCAATCCAAGTTTTGTTGCAATCTTTTTTGGTATACTTTCAAAACTATTAATTCCGACAGGCTGGGAGGTGCATTTTCCTTTTCCATAGAATACAAAAAACCGCCTGTGAGTTGCATTAAGAGGACGAAGTTTAGCATACTTTCGAAAAAAACTTAAACAGTTGACACCTGTCACATTTCCTTCTGTTATACCAAATTCTCGCATAATTTTGGTTTTCGAGAATGGAATCACAATTTTTATATACAAATCATTGTTTTCAATATGATCCAACATTAACTTAGCTAGTTCTTCGCGCCGACAAGCCCCAAAAATGCCGATCATCTGCAGTACTAAGAAACTTACATACGTCTTCCTTCGTGAAAACTTTGGACTTTTTAGCCTTGTTACCCTTTGAACTTCTTTTCAAAAATGCGATTAGTTGAGAAAATCTGCTTATATCTTGATTTTTCTTTACTAAAATCATAGTTCTCAACATTGAGTAGTGTGTCCATAGTGTAGATGGTTTCTGGGAGCGTTGCTTTACGTGAAAATAACCCGAAAGGATTTTCTCAGACACCTTTATTTTGTTAGCTTTGCACCAATCTTCAAACTTCTGATACTCCAACTCATACCGCGCCTTGGATTTTGTCGGAACTAAACTTGAGATCGCTTCGTTTGCCGCTTCTTCTATATCAGAGGGTAAACTTCCATCAGAATCGCTCATTTTGAAAAACGCTTTTTATATTTTTGAATTTGTTTGGCAAAGTTTCGACAGTAACAATGCGAAACAGTAACTATACGAAAGGTAACATAAAAAACTTGATTAGTAAACTTAATAGCAGGTGCATTTTTACAGGTGCATTTTTATTTTTAAAAATGCCTTTTGCCAAATATTTTTATTCATAGATGAAAGTAGATAAAATTTTGTACAATATTATTGTTGTAAATTCATATTACTACACTTGATGTTTTATTAAACTCGGCTGACGCCTCGTTTGACAACTTTAACATTTCGTGTTGTAATATGAATCTTTACAACACTTATATCGTAAATAACTATTCCTAAACGTTAAACCGTTATGTAATAAATTAAATAACTTTAGTCAGAGTCTACAGTACTAAAATCTTAATCAATATATCAAAATACAATTCAAATTGCATAGAAGTACTTGAAGTGGAAGACTTTTTTGCTATATCTTACAAAATCGAAAACCGTCATATTAAAAATTAATATATGAACCTTTAACGCCATTTCGAATTGTACGATAATTGAAATCCTTATTTGCATTGCTATTTGCTTTGCAATGTACAATTTGCATTTTTTTTGTCTAAAGTTAATACATTTGCATTGGAAATATTATGCATCGCAGCTTGCTTAATAAACTTTTTATTAAAAAACTTTTTTAAATGTTTGACCTAACTCAACGCTCATAACCTCATTGGAATTGCAAATGAAGGAAACATGGTCAGTGGACACTTGGGCTATGTCGAATTATAATAGTGCAGTTGAGGCATCATATTTCCTTTAATTTTATGAAAAATAAACTATTAGAATGCGCGGAACTGATATTACTCCTTTATTTTTTTAGGCAGCTCTGGTAAATGATTCCGTGTATTTTTATAATCTATTATAAATTATAACTTTTTCCAATGGGGGTTTCCACTCTATTTTGATTTTGATTTTCGTGTATAACAGCCTTTCCAAAGTGGGCGATAACGCCCCCTTGTGGGCGCTGCAACAGTAAAGGGGGGCGGTAAGAGACCCAGAAAAAAAATGGGGGTGTTGTGTAGAGGCTTGGGGGGCGATTTTTAATTTCATCTAGCTAGGAGGACTCTTAGACACCGACTGAGCTCTCAACTCTCGACTTCAACTTGTGAACAACTTAATATTAGTAAGATTGCTCAAACTCGGTTCGATATTTCTCTCCGCGTAGTTCATATATCTGTCCTATTTTATTGAATAAATAAAATAAAAATCATGTCAATCGGTCGCTCCGTTTCGAAATAAAAGTAGATACAGACAAACAAATAAAAAGGCAACAGACACACTTTCGCATTTTCATTGTTATTAGTATTCCTAGATAGGTAATTTTCGTAGATAATAGACCGCGGGCAATCATCTTTTAACAAGTTTTTGTTAAATAACCCGATTTGTGCCTTCCTGTATGAATCGGCTGGTTCATGGAATACTTGTCTGAATACTATAAAGTTGCGTTTCAATAATTATTCTCATTGACAGGTGTAGCCCTTAAGAGTAAACTTGCAACCTGAGCGCTGTTGTGTACTACCTATTGCGCTCAGGTCTCAAGTTAACTCTTGCAGGTTATAGTAAAAGTCTCGTTTAGAATAAATGTTTAATCTCCGTTAATATAGCTCACAATAATTAATTAATTTAGTTTGAAGTTATAGTGGTTTTTAAGTTGGTGAAAAAATGGGGGCCCTAAAAAATAATTTATTCTCAAAGTGGGCAGTAGACAAAATAAGTTTGGGAACCCCTGGTGTATAAAGAAATCACTTGTATTTTTACTTTGTAATATGGTCGAGCCATTACTGGGATCAAATGAAAAACTTTCGTAGAAGTAGGGGAGAAGACATACCACCAAGTTCCATAGATAAAGGTGGGAGAATGGTCACTAAAAACTTTTCTCCCCTACTTCTACGGAAGTTCATCATTTTCTTTAATAAATAACTTCCTCAAAAGCTCTATGAGGGTGTCACACACAATTTCGTACTATTTACTCCAACATAAACTATACTTCTCCTGAAGATGAACGTTTATACGTTCGAAACATGTAGAGTACATTAATAAATAAAAAAGTATTCTTACTGAATATATCTTAGTAAAGGTCGACTTAGAATATTATTTCTCCCTATTTAACTTGCCACTTCACTTCAAGTATGGACTACCTACTTCTTCAAATATATATTTTTATTCTCTTTTCCATTCTTTTCCCCAATTACATATGCGTATTTTTTTAACAATTGAGAGAATAATTTAAAATACGTGTACGTTTTTTCTAAAGCCAGATACATAATACCATTTCTAATTGAGTTTGGATATTCCTCCATAAGGTTTATCGAGTTTGAATAAATTTGCATAAACTGGCAAACAATTTTTAGACTACTTTTAGATAACTTAATTTTGCAAATAGATACATATATGTAGGTGCACACAATGGCGATGAAGCATGTAGAGAAATCACTTTCTTTACAAGGGTCAGACAATATAAGCTTAAATTCAAAGTTCCAGTTTTCTCAAGAGCATCCCACCAATTTTCCTAAATTCTTCTTCCAAAGATAGCAGCTCCAAGCGAAATTATATCTATATTTGAAGAAATATTCCATACTCAAAAGTGAAGTGGGAATTTTAATGGAAAGAAATAGTTACTTTTAAGTCTTAGATATATTTAAGAAAATTGTATGTCATAAGTTAGACTTTCTACATGTTTCGAATGCAAAAACATTAATCTGCAGGAGAATAACCTTAATAAAGTAATCAAAAGGCGACTAACGTCTTAACGGAGCTTTAGATTTATGATAGAAAGTATTTAATAATACTTACATTGTGTGTGCTAATTTTTTGCCAAGAACCGACAATTTTAAACGTGGTCGTATTCATTTGAAACTTGGCAGGTTTCCGAAGGTCTGTAAAGTACCGATTAAGTACCAGGATGGCCGTTTTCCAAATAAGCGTTCACAGACATATAAAATAGAATACCCTTTACACATACCTATTTATTTGATTTCAAGGTGGTTGTGCGGCCTTCGGCCATTCTTGTTATGGAGGTATGGGCAAGAGATCGGATTTGGAGAATGCCAATGAAGAAGTTCTTCAGGACAATCTACATCAGGACCCTGAAAATCGAGCCTATACATATACAGGTATAACATTTTTATTGATGGAACCTTACATGTAATCAGGCGCTGATCCATGAGCCTTACAAAATGAGAGTTTTTTTTAGTTTGAGCCTTGAAAATTGTAGGGCGTGTCAAGGGTCAGCATTTTTGTTAGCAGTCATTTTAGAGAGTAGGAAGTTTTTTAGAGCCGGGATACGCTCTTTTTTTTTTAAGTCACCTTTTTTTTAATCGCCCCCCCCTACACAAAATTCTGGATTCGCCACTGCATGAAATATGGTTTTACCCGTTTTCTCTAGATCTTTTAACTACAGATAAGATAATAACATGAATTTCCCACAAATAAATTCTATATCTCAAAAGGGATTCTATTTATTATAAAAACATAGAATTTCTTAATAGTCAGGTGGTAGCAACCATTTAAGAAATTATTAAAAATAAATTTTAAACCACCTGAAAGTGCCTTATACTATAACAGGGATGGTAAACCTTTTTATATTTACGTTCTATTTTCCCCAAAGAAATGTTTAATATGATCATGACGTTTGTTTGTTAGGCGAGCACTTAAATATGAATATACGCACACTACTTCAAAATTGATGATTTTTTTAGGAACGAAATATTTTGGAGCAAAGATTACGAATCTAAAAACTTTTTTTCTCGGAAACGCTTAGTTTTTCAAATATTTATTCTTGAAGTTCCGTTTTGTATAGTTAGGTTTCGGACACATAATTTGTATTTACTTTCTAAGTAAAGAGAGCAATTATTTATAGAGACTGGTGTGCTAAAACCCCTCCGTCTTTTTGTAGAGACTTCTAAAAAAAACATCCCTGGCATGTTGATATCTTCTAGCCTTTCAATGTGACTTCTAAAAGAGAGAAAAAAAAGTTCCTTGTGTTCTCTCCACCATGACTTCTAAATAAAAAACAACTAACTGTTTTTGGGATCTCCATATTATAACACCAACAATTACAATGAACAATAACTTTCAGTAGATAATGTGGCTCGTAAGTAAAAAACAAATAAATATTATTCTTCGTACACTAGGGTGGAGAGGGAAATGCTTCATCATCCCCCCCCCCCTTCTATAGGCGCCCACAAACTATCCTCTTTTAATGCTAGAATATTGATTATTTTAAGTAAAAATTTTAACTAAAAAATTAGTTTTTTCGGCTTTTTAATAAAAAAGGGTAAATGTCAATATTTATGATAAAATAAATAGTGATTAAGAAGAACCAACCCAATTGATGTCATTCTGCATCCGAAACGTAATATCTACAAACTGGCACCTTAGGAAGGAATATTTTAAAATCTAAGCGTTTTCGTAAACTACACTTTAAAATATATCGTTTTTAAAAATAATCATTTTTGTGGTAGTAAGCGTATAATAGATATGTATTTATCACATACATTCCTTAATTAATGCCGTGCCCAAATTATTTTGTCGCGTGCCAGCAATGGTACGTGCCATTGGTTCGCCATCCCTGTACTATAAGGTTGTATTTCATCTAACACAGTTAAGTAATAAAAGATTAATCAGATTGCATAGTACCACTAAGAAGTGAAAACTTTACTACATCCTATATTTACTATGCCATAGTATTGTTGTATCATCAGCAAATATAGTAAACTCACCATTTATACAAACTCATTCACCGACAAGTGAACCTTAAGGTTCTATTATAATGTAATATTTCTAGGAGCCAAAAGCCTGCCACTAATGGCGGGATTTCCAGCAGGACTTTTCAAATACAGCAGGTTTACACCAGAGCAATACGAACAAATGAACAAATTTGTCAGAGAATGGGTAAGCACGCATCTAACAATATTTATAGAGCTTGATCCCCCCCCCCCCCCCCCCGTATAGGCCAGATTAGCCCCGTCCAACCTCTTTTATTCAGAAATGTGAACAATCCATAAGTACTCAAACTAAGTTATGTGCCCTTTTGTAAGTATTTTTTAAAATGAACAAACTTTTTAATTTTCGAATTTTTCTTTTTCGTGGACTCGGTGGTGAGGGACACTACAATAGGCGTAAATCAGACGTAAATAAAAAAAATTAGACATATTCGTCGTCTTGAGTGAACATTTTTCATGCAATTAGAGAATAATTATTAGATTTTGGGTACCTTTTGGTCATTTACGGTAGGTGGATTATTTTACACCCCTTCCCGTACATACACCCGTTATATTCTAGTCATAATATTCCGGTACATTGTGCAATATAAAGGATAAGTAATTAAAGTTTGCTTTAGTGGACTAATTTCAGTTACAGTTTCGTGGTGATAAAGGAATTCAGTTTAGTATATAGGAATATTTCTGCATGTATGCACAATGCATAATAAGTTTGAAGCTGAATGCACAATAAAACCGATGAAACATGCAACAATAAATAACCACACGAACACTAAATTTGTCTATATTTTAAAGTTTTTTAAAACTATTTAGTTTTATACATTGACGTTAAAGAAACATGGACCCGATATTTCTATTCCCCAACGACTATTCCCTTTGTACATGTCAGCTTGACGCCTGTTATTTGCGAAATAGTATATTACGTACCGAGGTGGAAAGTGTTTCATTACTGTCGAGAGATTAGATAGTTTACCGAGACGCGAAGCGTCGAGGTAAACTATATCTCAGAGACAGTAATGAAACTTTTCACCGAGGTTTGTATACTATTTTATTTACAACCACATCCAACATCCACTTCTTATTATTTTGAGTTCAAATAATTATTAAAAGGTAAATGTCATTTTGACTTTTCCATTGCAAAAGTAGACAGACATTTAGAATTTCAAATAACCGCAGGTGATAAAATAACGTAGGTAATAATACACATCAAGATGGCAAATATCATTTTTGGAATATGGTTTCCATGTCACTAAACAATATATTATTTTTTTAAAACGTTAGTGTCAAAGTTTTTACAAAACACCAAAAAAATGCTCTCAGATGAGGAATTTGATTTGGCTGCTACTCCCCCAGAAATTCGAGAAGCAGCAAAAATAGTAGAAGAAGATCTTCTGCCAACTAAAAGCCGCCCGAGATATGACAAGGCATATAACTGTTTTAAAGAATGGTGTATTGGAAACAAAGTTCAAAATCCTGGTTCTGAATCGGCGCTACTAGCTTATTTTAGTGAAAATGCCAAGACAAAGAAAATATCAACGCTTTGGTCAATATATTCAATGTTGAGGACCACTCTATCAATTAGGGAAAAAGTAGACATATCTAAACACGCAAAGCTATTAGCATTTTTAAAAAAGCAAAACAAAGGATACAAGCCGAAAAAATCGACCACACTGTCTATGGATAATATTGAAACATTTTTGGAACAAGCACCTATGGAATTTCTTGTTCAAAAGGTATTTTAGGCTAAAAGGTTGACTATTTCTATATTAACTTATTATTTTATACATTTGTAGGTCGCATTGGTTATTGGTGTCTCAGGCGCCTGCCGATCAGATGAATTATACAAAATGAAAACAACAGACGTTCACTTTTTAGAAGAAAAGGTCGCGATTGAAATACAAAATAGCAAAACGTACCAGCCACGATCATTTATGATAACTGATAATAAATGGATTGCACCACTTAAGGAGTACATAACTTTACGGAAAAATATACAGGATGGAAAGCTTTTTATGCAAATAAGATATGGAAAAATTAGTAAACAATGTATTGGGCACAACACTTTAAGTCAGTTTCCAAAAAAAATTGCAGCTTTTCTGAAGCTGAATACTGAAGGTTTTACTGGTCACTGTTTCAGAAGAACAGCGGCTACTTTGCTCGCAAATAACGGTGGCGATCTTATGCAAATAAAGCGGTTAGGAGGCTGGAAATCTAGCACAGTAGCTGAGGGATACATAGACAGTTCGGTTTCTACTCAGGTTAATACGGCAAAATTGATTTCAAAGCCAAGTTCAAGTTTTACTAACACTACTTTAACTTCAAATAATCATGAAATAAACCTTTCAAAAGAAGAATTTCAGCAAGGTTTAAACATATCTGTGACTGCCTACAATAATGCCAATGTAATATTTAATGTAAATAAGTAAAACATAAACCATGTTAATTTTTTGTTTTTTATAAATGTCATTTAGGTATAATTCATTTAAAGAAATAAAAAATAAAATTATTGTTGTTGAATTTGTGTAATGAGTTGTGTGTTGGTGTGTTTGTATATTATTTTGAGATATCGATTTTTATTAAAATTAAAAAAAAAAAAAAATTTACTATTTTGAGATATCGATTTTTAATAAAATTACAAAAAATAACAATTTTACTTTCCACCCGGGTGGAAAGTGAGCACTTTCCACCCGGGTGGAAAGTAAAAGTCAAGAAACGTCAACTTTCCACCTTTCAAAGATAGGTGAAATGTCATTATTACATACATGGTTGTAAATAAATAAATAAACAAACTTCTACATGTAGAATCTCTATTTCTTTTTATTTTCAGTCTGTCTCTTGTTGTCATTCTAACAGCTGATAAATTTGACGTATCGTTTGTGCAAAGTATACGATTGACGGGCGTGACTCAAAAGTTTACAGACGAAATTTAGGAAACAAACAGTTCCGTGATCCTCTAATAAAATTGCATTTACTTAATATGCGATTTCCACACAAAATATGAATCCTTTATTAATTGGGAGCTACTTTAAATAAAAACGTGAGAAATAAAATTAGCCAATTTGAGGCCCTAAACAATGTTTCGTTATTTCCATATGAAATAAAAAGGTCGTTAATAGAGGGATGGATATGGATACTCCTATGATAAAATAATTATTACCAAGAATCGTGGTATTAGTACCAATAATGCTTCGTCAACAAATATTTTAAATTTACCATTTACAGAACATGAAAAATTATTGTTTCACTTCATAATAAATATATGATTCCATTCTAAAACTCAAATATTATAGCAGTTTTAGATAACAAAAAAACTAGCTGTGGCACCCTTTCCAAAGACAGAATGGGTAGATTTTAAGTCGATGTTGATATAGGTATGATTTAAATTTCTGTATTATTTTTAAAACATAAAATTATTTGATAAGCGCTATTTTTATAACTATTAGATAGCACCTACACATATGATAGTTTTCAAGTTGACTATATCCAGAAAAACCATGAAATTGTTAAGTATTTTACATACCTTGCTTAAAATAAAATAAAAATGATAATTTGAATACCTAATTTATTTTCATAAATAACTGTTCATTTACGGGTACAAATGGTTTAATTGTCGATTTGGCTGTTATGCGTTTGCAGTATCGATGATCAATAGGCGTACCGTTTAATATTTATTGAAAATACGATTTTTCAAGTTTTTTAACCCTATATATCGACTATATTTATAATTTATAACTAAGAAAAAGCAAACATAAAAAATATTTATTTAAAACACACTAATTCTGTTTTCTTTTTATGGAGAATCTTCTCCCGTCAAAAACCAACAGTAATAATCACCCATCATGTCTGGATCCCATCGTTCTTGGTACCGAATTTCCATTGTCCCGATATCTTGATGGAACTTTTCACCCTGCTCATCGCGAACAGTGCCAAATTCTTAGAAAAATAATAATAAATGAGAATGGAGAAAGTAAATTTTTAATAACATTCGGCAACCAAGTTGTTCGTAGTTTGCAGCCACAACATTGTTACCTACAAATTTTGAATTCCCGGTTGAACTTCACTCCTTTCCGGCCAAATTTTCGTCACAATGTTCATTCCCGGCACGACTCTCCCACAAACAAAGAAAACAGCAATATTTTGTGAATTCTCCCTAAAGTCCCGCTAAAATTGCATAATTTTTAAATCCCCACATATCTTCGGAGCGACCTGATGATGTGTTATTATCTCCATTGTCTCCCAAAACAATATCTTGCCAACCTAAATGTACAGTCGGTACTGATAGATCTGAATCGTGAAGAAAAGGTCTTATGGAGGAAGGCAAATTCGGATAGTCGATTGTGAGCTTTTCTTTTTTGAAATAACCTTTAGTCTTTGTCATGCAAAAATAGCAATCTTTAAAATGATTGGTGGGTTTTCGCCACAGCATTGGAACTGCAAAAGGCATATTTGTCCTATTTTCTTTCATTTCTAATTTACCGCACACTTTACACACACAATGTCAAGTTGCTTTTTTCACTCAAAAATACTTAAATTTAAAACAGAAACACTGAAAACCCACAAATACATGACAGTTGTTAATCAAATATTGATAAACGTCAAACAGATATGAAAGACGGGCGTCCCATAATGGGGTCAATAGAAAACACGTTCTGAACGCTCGAACGTGACCTGACGTCCTTGTCTAATTAACACAAAACGACAAAGGTAAATTATACTAATTTTCCGAATTCCCCGAGTGTTTTTTCTGAAGAGTTGTTTACAATGGAGTTAATAATGGGCATTATTTGTGCTTCAAAGACTGTGACCCAACTTCGTATCCCCCTTTGCTTTAATATCCTTGGTTTTATACATATTTACCAATAATAATAATGGACAAAGATAAATTAAAATTAATCCTAAAAAATCCGGACTGGTAAAAAATGTACAGTTTAATAAATAAACAAATCGTTAGAAATCTAATCTTATAATTTCTTGCCATTCTTTCGAATTAGGCATTTTACCTCTTCGTTCGCTGCCAGTGCCATTCTCGAGATGACCTACAGCTTAACGTGGGTTCCAAACCACGATCGTCAGTCATGCGACACTCCCCCCAAGGGCCAACCCTCGGTTTCCTGCGCCATTGCATGACCTACCCATTGTGGAGTGTGTACCTTTTTCTGCACCCCACGAGATATCCGATCTCATCCGGCCTGGTTACCGGCGTAAATAGGGTGGGTTGGGAGATGATACATTTTTTACACTCTTCCCTACATTCTTAAACCTACTAAAATTCAGACATACTTTTTTTTTATTGTGCATATGCCCACTGCGATGATCGAACTCGGAACGCCATGGTCGAATACCAGTCATTCACTGCTGAGCCACCGCGGCAGTATAACTCTAACATAAAATTCAAATTTTAGACAACATTTGACACTTTAACGCATAACCCATGCAAAACTAACCGTTTATATAAACAGACGGTTCGAAGTAATAAAACCCGGTTTTTAACCGCTTACAGCCATATTTACCATCTTTAACTTAACAGTCCAGCCCATTCCAAAGAAAGGTAAAAATACCCTGCCAAGCAACTACCGATCCGTCGCATTGCTTTCAGTAATTTCAAAAGTAATAGAGAAAGCTATTAATCAACAACTCCTAAAGTATCTGGAAGGGCTTAACATTATCAGCGACCAACAATACGGGTTTCGTAAGTCCAGATCAACAGGTGACCTTCTGGCATATGTCACCAATCTTTGGAGCAACACCATCGAACATCATGGAGAATCCCGGGCTGTTGCACTGGACATCTCTAGGGCTTTTGATCGTGTTTGGCACGATGGGCTTCTAAGTAAATTGCGATCCTACGGTATGCCTAATGGATTTTGTTTATGGTTAACCAGCTTCCTTAAGAACCGTTCTCTGCAAGTGGCGATTGACGGGTTTCTCTCAGACACCTTCACCATCAATGCCGGTGTTCCTCAAGGGTCCATATTGTCGCCTACCCTCTTTTTACTGTATATTAACGACCTTCTAGTGAAAACCCAAAATCAAATTTATAGCTTTGCTGATGACAGCACACTTGTCTCATCTTTTACCTTGACTCCCCAAACATCCGCTGCCGACGCACATCTTCGCAGGTAGCATGAAGTATTGCGCCTCAACAATGACCTGGAAGAAATTTTGGCTTGGGGTGACAGTAACCAAGTTGAATTTAATGCTAAGAAAACCCAGGCAGCAGTCTTCTCCAAAAAGGTTAACATTGCAGAACCGGGTATAGTCATGGCAGGACACGCAATTCCCCTGGCACCGTCTATTAATTTGCTGGGGGTTAATCTGGGAGGTAATATGTCTTGGCATGATCACGTTGCCGCAATTGCCAAGGCAGCTGCACAGAAACTTGGTGTACTTTTCCGCACCAAAAGGTTGTACACACCTCATCAACTTTTGACACTCTACAAAGCCCAGATTCGACCATCATTAGAATATTGCTCTCATGTCTGGAGCTCTGCACCCAAGCACACCCTTCGGCTACTGGATTTCATTCAAAGGAGAGCCGTTCGTCTGATCGGCGACCCCGAGCTGACCAAGACCCTCGATAGCCTGGAGCATCGAAGACAGGTTGGTGATTTGGCTCTCTTTTACAGATATTTTCATGTCAGGTGTTCGACTGACATTGCCCACTTGATTCCACCTAGAGAAGAAATACACGGCGAACCACTGCTGCTCATCCATATGTTGTTCAGCTTAGTACTCCTCGAACTTCATTGTTCAAGAATTCTTTCATCTGGAGAACGTCATCTTTGTGGAATGATCTTCCTGAGGCCGTGTTTCCCAATGAATACAATCTTCAACGTTTTAAGACCAACGTTAATCGCTTTTTTCGCACTCGCACCGCTCCCAGAGCGCCTTAAAGGATTTTTCCTACAGTGCAGTTGTTTTATCATAAAAAAAAAAAGTCTGATAGTTAACATCGGTATAAGGATCAACAGTCTGTTAATGAAATATCGTATTCACCATAAATCAGGGACACTCTATTACCAAACAGAGAGTTAGGTTGATATACGTACGTCTGAGCTGACAATTCTAGTTTATAACTAACTTCAGAGTAAAATATTCCAACCTCATATTTTTGGAAATATCGTTTTATCAATCAAATCCGTTCTTTACGTCACTTTACGCTAATTATAAATTAAATTTTACGGATCCAGCAGTAAAATTTAATGATGGACAAAACAGGATATAGGAAGACATCCAGTAATTATACTATGCGGGAGAAGAACTCTAATTTCATTGGAACAAAAGTACATTAAAATCGAAAATCCCCGATATTTATTTGAAATGATCCTGTAACATATTATTTTAAACAAACTAGTATTTAATATATTCTTGAAATAGGTTGATTTCTATAATTTACTGGTTCAACTACTCCATCTAACCGATTCGCCAATTGCTCAAATGTGTTTTTATTTTTTCTAAATTACTATTTTTTTCCAGATCATCAATTACCTGAGAAAAGAAGAAATAGAAAAAAAGTGAAAGCAATGACTGTCAAAGAGGACTTGATTTTTGTAATTTAATTTAGGCATTTCAATAAAGCTGATTTAAGTATAAAACTGAATATTCTAGGATCCCTTATTTTTTATGTAGTGATGTGTATAATAATAACTAGGTACTACACCAATTTTAGAAATTTTAGAATAGAATAAATAATTAATAATGATTTAAATATCGTCCCTTATGTAACTTACCGACGTAATTGACATTTAATAAATATACGGAGAGACTATTACTTGGGTTTGTACACATTTTTTCGTAATTAACACATGCGCCAACCAATTTGACCGTTGTGATTAAATAATAAATCTTTTAACCTGTGGTTGTGGTAGAATAAATATAGTTCCGCCATTTTGTGAAAAGAAAAATACATTTTAGGGAGATTTTTATATCTTACTATTAAGTTTTGTTAATTACGTCATTACCTGAGATAAGGGACGATATGTCTACACGTCGGTTTCCTTTCGCTACGCATAGACAAATAAAAATCAAAGAAATGCGGCTTTGTTAAATAAGCTTACTTATGAGTGAGCCTAAATTTTAAATTAAATCAAACTTCAATTGCGTGACAACTTTTGAGAGGTGGCTAATACTTTTTAATAAGTTTTAAGAGTCACTTTTGGTTGGAAGTTGGTCCCCATTCCATAAATTAATTCCAATTAACTGTATCCTTGTCAAATTATTTTAAGTTAATAAATGTTAAAAGTTCTTTGTGTTTTTGTTCTCTTGTGTTTAATTCTTTATCTTTTGTCATCTTGTGTTGTAAAGAGTCATATTACAACACAAGATGTTAAAGTTGTCAAACGAGGCGTCAGCCGAGTTTAATAAAACATCGAGTGTAGTAATATGAATTTACAACAAATTTTATCTACTTTCATCTATGAATAAAGATATTTGGCAAAAGGCATTTTAAAAAATAAAAATCCACCTGTACAAATGCACCTGCTATTAATTTAACTAATCAAGTTTTTTATGTTACCTTTCGCATAGTTACTGTTTCGCATGGTTACTGTCGAAACTTTGTCAAACAAATTCAAAAATATAAAAAGCGTTTTTCAAAATGAGCGATTTTTGAAAGTTTACCCTCTGATATAGAAGCAGCGGCAAACGAAGCGATCTCAAGTTTAGTTCCGACAAAATCCAAGGCGCGGTATGAGTTGGAGTATCAGAAGTTTGAAGATTGGTGCAATGCTAACAAAATAAAGGAGGTGTCTGAGAAAATCCTTTTGGGTTATTTTTCTGTAAAGCAACGCTCCCAAAAACCATCTACACTATGGACTCACTACTCAATGTTGAAAACTATGATTTCAGTCAAGAAAAATCAAGGATATAAGCAGATTTTCTCAACTAATCTCAATTTTGAAAAAAAGTTCAGAGGGTTAAAAGGCCAAAAAGTCCAAAGTTTTCAGAAAGGAAGACGTATGTAAGTTTCTTAGTACCTACTGCAGATGATGAAACATATTTACTTATGAAGGTTGTTATGATAATCGGCATTTTTGGGGCTTGTCGGCGCGAAGAACTAGCTAAGTTAATGTTGGATCATATTGAACACAATGATTTGTATATAAAAATTGTGATTCCATTCTCGAAAACCAAAATTATGCGAGAATTTGTTATAACAGAAGGAAATGTGACAGGTGTCAACTGTTTAGGTATTTTTCGAAAGTATGCTAAACTTCGTCCTCTTAATGCAACTCACAGGCGGTTTTTTGTATTCTATGGAAAAGGAAAATGCACCTTCCAGCCTGTCGGAATTAATAGTTTTGGAAGTACATATACCAAAAAAGGTTGCAACAAAACTTGGATTGAATAATCCCGAAGGATACAGTGGACATTGTTTTAGGAGGTCCTCAGCCACCATTCTAGTTGATGGTGGTGCAGAATATGCAGATGTTAAAGCGTTATGGGGGCTGGAAATCCTCTCCTACGGCAGAAGGCTACGTTGAGAATTAAATTTAATGATTGGAAATTCGAACGTAAAGAGCTCCATCACATCCACTTCTGGTATACAAATGTAAAAAGTGTATTATTAATGTTTATAATAAAAAAAATAAAAAGTGTTATATTTTAATTAATAATTGGTAATTAATTTTATAATTGTTAATAATAAATCATTCTTCTAAAAAGTGTGGTTTCATTTAACAGCAAAATTTGAATAAAACAGTTTTTTTTCCATTACAGCACTAGTGCTGTAATAGATGCCCTTACAAAACGATTTACAGAACATTAAAATTCATATTACTAAATGAAAGTAGATAAAAAGGGGTTTCTTGTTGTAAAATAGAATAATTGTTAATGATGTGAATTTACATTTTATGTTTTATTTACCAAATGGGGCGAATAAAGTTAAATGGTTATAGTATGTAGATAAAAAATTTTTTTATCCTTTATTTATATTCTTAAATATTTTCCAGTGCTAGTCCACACTGGTCTACATTAACGTAATTAGAGAGATGAGAGAGGAGGATGATGTTGATGTTTTTAAGGCGCAAGGGTTCCCCTCTATATAAGCCACTGTAGGTATATTATAATGATTAGTAAACAGGATGCATTAAGAAAGTATTTTTTTAATCTAACGATAAAGTTATTTGAATGCTAGTGATAATATAATCCCAAAGTACTAGGTATACCCAGTAATACCTATTTTTAGCATATATTATGTATATTTAAAAAATTCTAAAAAATAAACATGCATTTTATAACATTTCTTAATCCTAATTATCTTAATAAATTCTTTTATCTACTTTTATTACGTAATATGAATTTTACAGTTCTGTAAATTGTTACATTACAGCACTAGTGCTGTAATGGAAAAAACGGTTTTATTAAAATTTTGCTGTTAAATAAAACCACACTTTTTAGAAGAATGATTTATTATTAACAATTATAAAATTAATTACCAATTATTAATTAAAATATATCTCGATTTTTCTTGACTGAAATCATAGTTCTCAACATTGAGTAGTGAGTCCATAGTGTAGATGGTTTCTGGGAGCGTTGCTTTACGGAAAAATAACCCAAAAGGATTTTCTCAGACACCTCTTTAATTTTGTTAGCTTTGCACCAATCTTCAAACTTCTGATTCTCCAACTCATACCGCGCCTTGGATTTTATCGGAACTAAACTTGAGATCGCTTCTTTTACCGCTGCTTCTATATTAGAGGGTAAATTTCCATCAGAATCGCTCTTTTTGAAAAACGCTTTTTATATTTTTGAATTTGTTTGACAAAGTTTCGACAGTAACCATGCGAAACAGTAACTATGCGAAAGGTAACATAAAAAACATGATTAGTAAACTTAATAGCAGGTGCATTTTTATTTAAAAAAATGCCTTTTGTCAAATATTTGTATTCATAGATGAAAGTAGATACAATTTTGTACAATATTCTTGTTGTAAATTCATATTACTACACTCGATGTTTTATTAAACTCGGCTGACGCCTCGTTTGACAACTTTAACATCTCGTGTTGTAATATAAATCTTTACAACACATATATCGTAAATAACTATTAATAACAACTTTTTTATGTTGATGTTATATTGGGTATTTTAATTGTAACAAATTTTCTAGAAACTTAACGGCATCCAAACAATATTTCTAAATTCTTCTCCAAAATTACCACCTCCATTAGAAATTATATCTATATACAGGGTGATTCCTAAGTTGATACTTCATTTTTGCTGCGTATAGAAGGCATTAAAATAAGCAACATTTTCAAAAAACTCAAAAATACAGTACTTACATTCATTTATTACACTACGAATCAAATAAGGTTCTGCCTAACTTGCCCGTTGAATAACATTAAGAAAACTTCTGGGTGTGGGATGAGCCCGCAAGGGCAAGCATTCTGCGTGTAATCTCGAAGCCGCAGCCACACTTTTACGACACTTACAGTAAATTAGCACCATATCTATTAGTTTATTGTTTTCAAATTTTACCATTTTCACGTATCACAAATTAAAATCAACTTGCTTCAGGAAAACACACCGCAGCGTATTGTTCAACACTACCCATATGACTAATACTAATAAGACATAAGAAAAACAACAGAAACTATAGCGGGTTATGTTTTTATGACCAGGCCCGCACATAGATTTTTTACTTCTCTATCTCGCCTATTTTTTGAGTTTCTTGAAAAAAGGAATTTGAAAAAGTTGTTTATTTTAATGCCTTCTACTACAGCTAAAAAAGAAGTATCAACTTAGGAATCACCCTGTATATTAAAACATTGCGATTTCTTGAAACGAATTCTGTTCATGTTTAATGGATTTTAAAAAACTTTTTAATTTAAACTCTACAAATGTTAAAGAATGTGAAAAAATCATTTTTGTTAAAAAAAATATTTCTTAATATTTTTTACAAGGAACATAAGGAACATAAATATATACAGGGTGTCCCACCGGGAACCGAATCGATCTATATATAGAAAACTATACATAGGAAAATTTTGAAAATTTGACAGTATGCTGATGTTGATGGGTGAGTGCTTCATAGATTTTCTTAGCATTTGATTATTTTTCAACGCCGTCATAACTGAACTTAAAATCTGCAGCAAAATCGCCTTATAAAAATACTAAATTGGCAATATTTCGAAAACTAAAAATTTTTGGGATATGTAACCTTACACAAACTTACCCTTATTTTTAATGCTAAATAAGAAATAATTATAAAATTTGGGTGTTTCCATTTGAAAATCTAGACTTTTTGCAGTTTTTTCAGTTTCATTATTAATCTTATTTTTAAACACCCTGTATTATTAGTTATCAAAATATTGTAAAAAATCTATTAAAGCAGGTCCTTTGTAACAAGGAATCCCACTTAAATTAAATAAATAAGGCTTCTTTATAGAAAAAATTGATAATTAAGTATTCTAAAGCTTGCAAACGTCATTTTTGACATAAAAATTCAAATATGTCAAAAACGTTTAGACATAGGTATAGGACATGGTATACATAGAATGTAAAAATGTAATAATATATAGGGTGTCCCATTTAAAATAAGCAAGTTGACACTTACTTCCGGTATAACCGGAAGTGCCACCATTATGAAAATATTTTAGCCCGGTCGCCCCCATCAGCATACTGTCAAATTTTCCTATGTATAGTTTTCTATATATAGATCGATTCGGTTCCCGGTGGGACACCCTGTATATTTTAGGGTTTTCATTGGTAGCCAAGTATTTAAAAATTAATTGGTTTTTAAGTCCGAAACGTGTTATTAATACTAGGTGTGATACGTCATTGAATTATAAAGAAGAAAAATAATTTTAATATAATAAAATAGTTTCCCGACTATTTAAAAAAGCACAGTTGATGATGGTTTTGAAAAAACGAAACGTCGGTTTTAAAATCTAATTACACCAACTTGAAAAAATGGCAATAAGAATGTAAACTTTATATTAACACATCTCTTCAAATAGGGTCAGAAAAACATTTAAAAATCGTAAATATTCTATTTTACCCAAATATCTTCGGAAGGATTCGGAGTTTTTTAAATTTGAAAACATAAGGTTGCAAAATTTTGTAGGGCGCAACTTTTTTCCAATTTAACCATCTCTGTATCTCATATGGTTTACGATATTCCTATAGAGTGCATCCTTATCTTGGACACCCCTGTATATAGATATAATCTTGCGTGGAGTTAAACCTTGGAAAATAATTTTGAAATATTGGTTAAGGTAGAAATCGATAAAAATTTTACCATGAATCGATTATTCACCTACACCGCACATGCCTATAGATTTAATCTAATCACCTTATTTCCCAGAAAAGTAAAAATAAACATTTATAGGCATCATACTAATAGTTAGTTTTGTTTTGCCTCATCCAGCGTCTTGGTTGTTGTACGTTATCGAGATTTTTAGGTTAATTTATAATTTTTAAAATATTTATTTGCCAATACAAAGTGTACAATGGCACATCTTGAGAACTGGCCCAGTGCAACTCCAATGTTTTCTGAAGAGGATATAAAGAGACTATCAAATCAGACGACAACGATACACGGCTCAAAAGTAGAACTAGGAGTAGACAGGATTATAGGAAATAGTGACTCTTTCCCTATAGAGTTTCCAATAGAGACTGTAAGATGTAAATATCTCAAAAACAAAGGCAAGTAAATTTTTCTTCTATCCATATTAAATAATGCTCTTTGTTGATAAGAAGTATATTCAAAATATACTGACAAGATTACAAATACGTTTAAGTTAATGTACCGGGTGATTCATTAAGGGTGACGAGCGATAATTTTTAAGTTCCGCATTTTGCCGCAAGAGGGCGTAATTAAAAAGTAAATTATAAAAGTTTACATATCTCCGAAAATTTCACATTAACCACATTAAAAAGCTTGGATAATTATGCATCATTCTGGTCTTATGCTCATTATCGTACCGACTTTAATAAGAGGGGGGGAAGCTGTTGAAAGTGTAATCAGTTAAATCGCTGTAACTTATAAACGACTTATCCGATTTTAGCAAACCGACGACTGTTTGGAAGAGAAATGTATGCACTTTCACCAATCGTTATTAGTTGTCCATAATAGTTCTCAAAAAAAAATTATAGAGGGCGCAATTTGTAATAATAACACATTTTTTGATTTTACTCTGAAAAAATAAATCATACGGTATAATTATAATACCATAATCGAAGAGTAGATGAAATATTAAAACCGCAGCTCGATATCTCCTTTCGTTTCAGCGTTATTGTGAATAGAATAATTTAAAAAAATTTAAATAAAGAATATTTTTTAGAAACGATATTTTTCCATGTGGATATTATTTCGGATTAGCCTGGTCAATTCTGCATAAAAATGGTCTCTTGCGTTTTTCTCCTCAGGCACACCGTTCTTTATTTAAATAATTAAATTAAATTAGCTCTACTATTTATTATTTTTATTAACATTGATAATGAAAAATTTTGTTTTATAAAATTTTTTGGAAATTACCACCCCGCCCGTCTAATTTAATTTAATTATTTTAATTAAGAACGGTGTGCCTGAGGAGAAAAACCCAAGAAACCATTCTTATGCAGAATTGACCAGGCTAATCCGAAATAATATCCACATGGAAAAATATCAGTGGCGTCCCACTTTTTTTCTAAAAAATATTCTTTAGCTAAAATTTTAAAACTTATGCTATTCGCGATAACGCTGAAACTAACGGAGATATCAAGCTGCGGTTTTAATATTTTTTCTAGCAAATTTTATCTACTTTTCAATTATGGCATCATAATTATACCGTATGATTTATTTTTTCGGAGTAAAATCAAAAAATGTGTTTTTATTACAAATCGCGCCCTCTAGCATTTTTTTTGAGAACTATTATAGACAACTAAATACGATTGGTGAAAGTGCATACATTTCTCCTCCAAACAGTCTTTAGTTTGCTAAAATCGGATAAGTCGTTTATAAGTTACAGTGATTTAACTGATTACACTTTCAACTTTCAACAATGAGCATAAACCCAAAATGATGCATAATTGTCCAAGCTTTTTAATTGTGTTATCAAAGATATACCTTAATGTGGAATTTTCGGAGATATGTAAACTTTTATAATTTACTTTTCAATTACGCCCTGTTGCGGCAAAATGCGGAACTTAAAAATTATTTTCAGCATTTTCTCATGGCCACCTTAGTTATAATTTTTTTTTCCTGAATTTCTATGCCCAGTAGTTTCCGAGATATGGCCGCTTGTCACCCATAATGAATCACCCGGTACATATTGCAGGATGTCTCACCGGGAACCGCCTCGAACTAAAATAGAAAATCTAATCTAATAGAATAGAAAATTATAAATAAGAAAATTTGAAGTCCAAGCGTTTTTGACATATTTAAGTTATTATGTTAAAAATGACGTTTAGAAATTTTATACGGAAAATAATTTAAAAACACCAATTGTTCTAGAGAGGCTAATCTCAACGCAGTCCCCCCCCCCCCCCTCTGTAAGCCTTAAAAATTGTAGGATGTGTGAAGCATCAGAATTTTTTTAGAGGTCACTTTTGAGAATAAGAAGATTTTTAGAGCCAGGATATGCTCTTTTTTAGAAATCACTTTTTTTTAGTCCCCCCACACTCCGCCACTGTCCCCTAGTTACGCCTATGGAGAGTACACGATTTTTCTAGATCTAATGATGAGGTTATTTTATTCTCCATGCCACAGTCAATTTTCATTCCTGTTTTTATATTTTATAGGTATTTCCGACAACGAGTTGAAAAGAAACATCAACTCGGTGTATCCCATTCTTCACGAAACAGCACTGAAATTATTTGGAGAATTTTTACATTACAAAAAGCGCTTCGGATCCAACACGGAAAGAGATTTTTACAAGGATTTTACAGTCGAACAGCTGATTGACAGAATTTTAAAAAAGCGAGCCGTTGTTTTTTACGGTAGACACGATCATTTTATGCTATTGGATGGAATGGGTAGCAGTGGAAGCTGGGAAATAATTGGTAGGTGTTACTATTTATCGGTAAACTGAAAAAAATGGGTGCTCTCAGTGGCGCATTTAGGGGGGGTGGGTCTACCGGGCTGCAGCCCCCCCCCCCCCCCCCCAACCTCGGCGCTCGGGTCTAAAAGTCTAATCGCAACCTAATTTTTCGTCTCACGCTTGTACCCTTCACTTAAATTTTAAAATAATGTATTCTTGGCTTAGATTACAAAGGTCTTGTAGGAAAAGTTTAGTTTTCAAACTTTTTCTTCTACAAGTCCTGCTTTATAGAGATTAAGGTTTCAGACGCATGTCGTTTTAGTTATTGATTTATGATGCAATTTTAATGGAAAACCGGTAAAAAGAATAATATTTTATAGAATTTTTCTATTACTTGTCTGTTCCTTTTTCCCTTGTCCCTTTTTTAGAGCTATTTTAAATCAACAAAAATATAACCCGATGCAGTAAAATATTTTTACAACAAAAACAAAAAATAATTAGGTATTTATTTTTAAAGAGAAAAATTAAAGTAAAAATTTTAATTGAAACATTTTTTATGGAAGAAGTGATAATTTATAATAAAAAAAATGCGGGAAGAAACGAGAATGCTTTATTATGAATATACAAAATGGCACTTAAGAAGGAATATTTCAAAACCTTAGCATTTGCACCAAAAGCTAAAGTTACTCTCCTAAAATACATGATTTCTGAAAAAATCATCAATTTTGGCGTGGTGAGCGATATTTACTTTATTTTTAATCGTGAAAACCCGAGCCCGAAAAACGCTGGTTGGAGTCATACATACGTCTTATGTTAAAACTTTGGATTGACACCAATATTCATATTTTGCACAAATATATAAAAAGGTTTTTTTTAATAAAGAGCCATCTAGGAATGTCAAGAAAAAAGGAAAAAAAAACATTTACAAAAACAAATTTAATCCAACCATGCAGAGGGGGAGAGGTAATAATTTAATTTTCGAAATTTGATAGTAGTTAGGTGAATTTTAAACGAACTTTGGACGTGGCCCCGAAAATTTTTCGCCTGCGGCGCTTTTCCGCATGTTTCACTAAGTGCAATATCATGGAATGCATGTAGTCCCGACTGTCCCTCTTTCCAAAAAGAAATGTCCTACTTACGCCAACCCCCCCCCCCCCTCAAGCATGTTTTCTGGCTACGCCACTGGGTGCTCTTAACCCAAAGTGGTGAACTCTCCTGGCAAGATAAAATATCTTGGCGTAAGAGCATGTTTCTTTTACAGGAGAAAATTTCTTCGTTTAAGAAACACAAATTTAGTTTTTCATTCGTAACGTTTTATCCATTTCTTGGCGGGAAAGTTAGAGAAGAAAAGTGGGTTTTATTCTTGGGCTACTATTGCACAGAGGAATGATAGTTCGGCACTTGACCATGCAACCAGAAACTCAAAAATAAGCTACTTACATTCATTTATTACACTACCAATGAAATACGGTACTGCCTAACTTGCCCGTTGAATAACATTAAGAAAACTTCTGGGTGTAGGATGAGCCCGCAAGGGAAAGCGTTCTGCGTATAATCTCGAAGCAGAAGCCGCACTTTGACGACATTCACCGTAAATTAGCACCATATCTACTACTAGTTCATTGTTTTCAAATTTTACCATTTTTATGTGTCACCAATTTAAAATTAACTTGCTTCAGAAAAACACACCGCAGCAGATTGTCAAATAACAAGGTATTTGAAAATGTTGTTTACTTTAATGTCTTCTATACACATCCAAAAAAGAAGTATCAACTTAGGAATCACCCTGTATAATTTCCGATGTTCCAAAGAAAGTAAAAAAAATGGTGTATCTAGTATATGGTAATATAAAATTTCCAGGATGAATAACATTCCTTTTTTATTTCATTAAGTAACAATAAATTAATTTAAAGAAAACGAGTGTTTGGGGTCAATGAATTTTTTATAAACTTTTTTAGGTAAAGACGACGAGACCCCACCTAGAGTTCTGGAAAACTGTTTATCTTATGATGAGATCAAATTATCAGCACTTTTATCTGTCTCATCGTACACTCATTTTATCAATAATGGGTCCAGGAATAACTGTGGAAATTATTCTAATATCAATGTAGAAGAATCTGGAATAATTATTGGCCTTATAGGTAAAAATATTAATTTTTTCTATTCCCACGTGGAAATTTGATGTTTCCTTTACACTTAAGTGATTGGAAAGTGGACTATTCCGATTACCTGAACGGATATGATTTCATATTCATCCTAGTTAGGATATGAAACTGACCAATCACAGTGGTCAATTATAAAGAAACCAAATTTACACGTTGTAAATTTTACGAGTTGTTTTCTGACACTTGACAGAAGTGAGGTTAAGAATATACTTCAAAACATTTAATTTAAGCAACAGATATAAAAAAATAACGGATAAATCTTCCTTCAATGGTTTAACATGAAGATGAGTACATAAAACCAGATAAAACCAACGAATATTATAAGATTTCTAGACAAAAAATCCCTTTTTTACTAAAGGTTTTAAGGTTATGTTATTTTTTCGGTATTGCCACTTCTATTTCCAAGTTAACGATGTTTCTAGTTTGTAAATAGGCGATCATTTTGAAAAACTATAGCATAGCTAACGATAAAAGTTCATAATAATTCACAAAAGCCGTTTTTAACTGTTTAAAACCAATTCTACAGCTATTTTGCTGTACTTTCGGAGTTATAATTCTGACGCAAGCCGAATAAAACCCGAACAAACCCTTTTTTCTTCTGTGAATTTCAACAGAACAATTTAATCAAACTAGCTATGGCTGAGAAAAATAAATTGTTCATTTTTATTAACAAATATATCGCTTTTTGTCTGTTATTCTGTAAAAGGCCGAATGTGAGAAAGATAGATATATTCTAAGTGATTTTCTGTAAATATAAGAAATGACCCAAATCGATGAATATGTTTCAGTGTAATTTTTAGTCCATTGATTTTTCAACGAAATGAATATTTCTTCAATTATTGTTTTTTTTTATTATCTTTCTTACAAGGTCACGGCCAATTGAAAAGACAAGTTATGATGCCTAATTTAGATAATTTTTAGTAGTATAAAGTTCGGAAGAAAAAATATACTGTACAGCTCGAGTACACTCTTAAAAATAACATGGTATGGATTACTAAAATTTGGTCCTGACAACTATTTATTTTCGTGAAATCGGACTCAACCCAGAAATTAGTTGGTACAACCAAAGAAAATTGTCGTTGTTGAACTGTTGAACTAATTAATAACATTAACCAACCCAAACTACAAATTTTAGTTGTTACAACGAAATTTTATATACGGATAACTAAATTTATATGGTACTCCCGCTTTTAAAATTAGTTGTCACAACTAATGCGCAAATATGGAAAATTGAAATTTTTAGCAAAAATTGTTTTTGTTAATGATGCAATCTACAAATATTGCCAAAGCAATCATTTATTTGGGTCAAACTTGAAATTTTCATTGACTAACAATTACGTATGTAGTCACAATATTGTGTTTATTATCTTTTTTCTGTACTTTCTAATTGTAAAAAAAATGTTAAAAAAAGTCTCTTTCATTTCTAAAAAAAATGTCATATGTAATTTATACCTAGTAACAAAAAATATTCCTTCCTAGGTCACCATTTAAATTAAAAAAATGCCTTGGTAGTACTTCTCTATTAGGTATGCGTAAACTAATTGAAATAAATTATTAGGGATATTATGGTTTCTTAAAAAAAAAAATTATTTCCAATGTCCTTGTTCTCTCATGTTTTTTATAATACATACTTATGCAATACAAAACAGAAACACTAGATTTTTAACTTATTTTACTCAACCTTTTGGGTTTGTTCAATTGCTTATAGAACTGAATTGTTCTTATTTAAATTTTCTTATCTGCAACTGCGATTATTAAAAAACCAAAAATCGCCCCTGGACTTTCTATTTAAAATATACAGCTATATGAAATTTGTTGTACTTGGTCAGATTAAAAAGTCATCAATATGACGTTCTTTAATAGAAATGGAACATAGAACAAAAACAAAACAAAAAAAAATATTTTTAAGTTATTTCTCATTGGGTCACCTTGCCATGCTTTATACAAATCTCATTTAAAATTTCTAATGTAAAAGCAATGATAAAAAATAAAATTTTTACTTACTTATGATTTAACTTTCTTCTGCCAATAAGAACGTACACAAGAAAGACAATAAATACAAATAAATTACACCAAAAAATATTGTCACATCCATTGTCCACACGGCCATAAAAATAGCCAATTATGGCCTTAAAAACACGATAAAATGGACATGGAACCGCAAAAGCACCCTAACATAAACATGCCGTCCTGACAGTCCTGGCTAGAATGATGTGATATCACCCACCGGGCAAGGGCGTCAAGTCTCTGTTGATGCCGTTAGTTATAAATATGAAGAATAATATTACTTGAAAAGAAAAGTTAGTTCTGGTAACTAAGAATGTATCTCTATCAAAATTAACAAAATGATAGGGACTACAAATTCATAATGTGTTATTACAACAAGCTTAATTGATAAATACAAGTTTGTAGGAACCTTGATTTAACATTTAAATAGGATATATACAGAGTAAAATTCAGCTAAACAAAATATTTTATTTCTGCCAATTAATATGAAAACAAGATATTTTCTTTGTTCTGATGGCATCATTTTTTGGTAAATATAATCAAGAAATATATCTTTTTTGTTTTCCTAACTAAAAATAGTTATTTTTGGTAACGTAAACACGAGAACAAATAAAAATCAGTACCAAATACCAAGTCATTTTTAAGAGTGTAGATTATCCATATTGCGCTCGAAACTTTGAGCACTCCGCCTACGGCGTCGTACTCAATTTACTTCCTTGTGCGTTATAGACATCATCCACTTTTGTTGTACAATCTACTATTAACCACAACCGGCAATCAAAAAAATATCACAGATGTTTTGTGTCTATATTTTTTTAGCACAAACACAGTGTTTGTTTATTTGATCTTTGTTTGTTTTCAGGTGCAAGATTTGAAAAACCAGAGGTAATGGAATACCAGGATATTATCGTCTCTAAAGAACAAAATGTGCAAAACAAAGGTTACGGAAGGTTTTTTGTTCCTACTTTTAAAGGTGTGTTTATAAATTTTAGTGTAAAAAACACAAATATTCTTGGCATTACCTTTACCTGTACTACATATCATTGGCTGTCGGATCGTGTGTGGTGTACTATTTTTGCATTAAAAAGTACGCAGAGCTCCAAACAAAATGAAAATGGACTTCCTGGAGCAGGGTTAGACAACGACGGCTGTTTCGTCCTTATTTGGACTCATCGGATTGCCATAAATCAGTTGCAATTCCCTTGACAGCGAAAACGTCAATTCAATTCCCGCCGTAGGATACGGTTAGCATTAAACAAGCGGCCACGCCATCTCTAGGATGTATATCATCCTAACCGACCTTTTCATAAATATAAGAGACTCTAAATATTTCAGGTATGTTTATGAACTTTTATGGCGAAGCAAGTTTGTCCTATGATGAACTACAAAGCGAGTTACAAGATAAGAAAAAATATTATAAATTGGCAAATGAAAAATATTTTAATAATTACATGTACGCAAAAAGACTAGCCTTATCCATTGACACCTTATTGCTGGAAGCAAATGAAAGAGCTCGGGAAGCCAAAACAATGGCATACGTTTATGTTGTTGGTATTGGTTTAGGAGTATGGAAAATTTCCAGTCACCAATCTGGACTTTTTATGGATGTTTTCTGCCAAAGAATACGGTAAGTTGGTGAGGCCGGTTAAACAGTAATACGGTCTGATTAAAACTTGTAAGTTTTCTTTGATAAAGAAAGAATTAAAAAAGAAGGTGTGTTAGATATATTCTAAAGGTATTTTAGTTGGGCCATAAGGAACATAATTTTTCTTATATAAGATTTCCGCTACCAAAACGATAGTTACATATTTTCCTACGACCACCTATGAAAATGGGAAAAAAGCACGGTTAATGTGGCTAGAAAGCACCGTGTATCACACAAGTGTTGAAAAAAAATGTTTCAACACGTGTTGAAATATCAAGGCACACTATTTAATTTAAATATATGGTGCCAATTTGACAGACCACCCCTATTTCTTAAAAATAACAAATTTTAGGAAGCAGTTATTGTAAAGTGTTTAACTTATTTATCATGTATTTGTCGAGTGATTCAGAATTAGAGTGTGAAAATACGCCATCTGATATTATAAAAATTGTCAAGAATATACTTGAAAATCTATTACCAGAAAAAATAATTCGCGCTGAAGAGAATGTCATGTGTTAAACAACAAATCTTTATCGGTAGCGATAGCGTAGAGAATAGAGCTCTAGACTACAGATCGCAAGGTCACAGGTTCAAATCCCATCAGGAGTATTTGACTTTTTTTTATAAAAACATTAATTAATTTATAGAATTACTTTGAACTGAAATCTTTCTTGTTGGATGGATTTTTTAGATTTATGTTTAATGCATCTCTCCCTGATTAAATTTAAAATTTTTTATTCTGGTTAATCTAGAAGTCAATCCAGGATTAGTTCTTCCTATGATATATAAAATATGAAAAAGTTACACTACAAATAAAGGAAAAGCCTATTGACAAACTACGAAACCACATATTAAGTGGAATATAATCCTAAGTATGCTAATTTCAACACTAGTGTTGATATATTTTGTTTCAACACTAGTGTTGATATATTTTGTTTCAACACTAGTGTTGAAATATTTTTTTTACAAATCAAAGGTTTTTTTAATAATTCTTTGTGGTCGTAGGAAAAATAGTGTACATTACTCGTCTGAAAGCATCGGCGTAGCTAGCCTTAGTTTTCAGGAGCCTGAGCCCCCTGGATTAAATGCAATTTTTTTTTATTGAATATTTCAGGGGGGCCCAGGGTCATCAGGGGGGGGGGGCAGGCCTTCCCTAGCAACGCCGATGTATGAATGTGATTATTTTAAAACTCTGAGCATTTTCGCACTCGACTGACGCCTCGTTCCAAATATCTCCTCGTTTGAAAAGTATCACTTTCATCACTTGTTATGTAATAAACTGTTTTTGGTACAGCCTGTATAAACATATTAGGATAAAAATAGTTTACAATTTATTTAAAGACACTTTATCTAAAATCGGTGTCTATCTAATTTATTCCATCCAAGAAAAAAAGTTTCTTCATGGGATCTTTTATAAAAAAATTATTCTATACTCATTCTACTTTATTTTGAAAACATTCATCTTTAGAAATTAAAATTTCTATAATTTTTACAATATTTTAGGTTTCTAGGTAATACATTACGAAATGTCAGTGATGTTTGTTTTTCCTACATTGATTCTACCTCATGTGGAAAATATACAAACGGAAACACTATGCCTATACCAGAACATCCAAATGAAGGAATTAAAATTCATATTATACGCGGAGATCCCCATACAAAGCTTAAAGGAAATGATAAAGGTAAGCATGCGACCAATATTTCTAAATTTTTCTCCAAAGTTACCAGCCC
This sequence comes from Polydrusus cervinus, assembly GCA_935413205.1. Taxonomy (NCBI): domain Eukaryota; kingdom Metazoa; phylum Arthropoda; class Insecta; order Coleoptera; family Curculionidae; genus Polydrusus; species Polydrusus cervinus. The sequence continues at coordinate 19,531,598 of OW284519.1, read as the reverse complement.
CATGCGAAATTATATCGATACCGGATGGTGCATCGTGGTTGGAAACAGGAAATCCCATGCATGTTTTAAACTGTTCAGATATTTGCTCCCCTGTTGATTTTAGAGCGGGGTTTTAGGAAGACTTTTTTTTAGGGTCTTTGTCTGGTGAGTCTGAATAGGATTGCGCATGATTTTTCATTGGAATTCAACAGGTGATGCTGCGAACACCAGCATTGATTGGATTTGGCAACTTGTAATTTGTCATTGTCAAATATAATTTCGCATGGAGCACAATTTTGAACAACCCCTACATAAGGAAATATTCACGAGAAAACTCGTTTTTCGACATTTGACATCCAGATATATGACCTCGACTAGCTGATTCTTTCAAAATTTCCCCAGATTTTGACAGAGACGTATTCAGCCAATGTTTGATTCATAAACGTATGATATTATGTTTTAGTCTATAACTAACATTTAATTATGGATCATAATTATTGTTTGCCTAGTACCGCAGCTGATGCCATTGCTGAGAAGGTATTTTTAAACAGTTTCAATTTATTTTTATAATAATTTCTTGCATTTAGTCATAAAACGCATTTAAACCTGCTTTTAAGAAGGCGCCTTCTTGGCGTTGGTGTATAGGCTGTTCACTTTGGAACTAAGGGTCGCGGTTTCGAACCCCGCTTCGGACAAAACTTTTTTTTGTTTTTCAGTAATTATTTATTGTTTTAAATCGATTTCAAAAAAAATTGCAAGACAATTAATAACCTTAAATCTTTAAAATAAAAAAATATTTAGCAATTATTATGAATGTCCCACTTATAATGGAAACAAGCTTATATGTTCGGTATTTCTGAATTGAATGTTTTGAATTTTAGCATGGTTTCGTGTGATCTTAGGAAGCATTTTTTTATTGGTAAAAATTTTAGTACGGATTAATATAGGTTGTAAAATAATAATTCACCTTTAGCGATTATTAGTTTTCATTTTCGTACAACTAAAAGTTTCGGTATTTAACAAATTCTGAAGTTTTTATCTTATTATTGTGGTCTGTTAAACTGTTTTTTTAGATTAACATTTCAACCTTTTTCTTGTCAATAGATTGTGTTTTTTTGAGGGTGCTAGATTTAGGGGCATAGCACCCCCGAATTACGCCTAAGTATGTCAATATTAGATATATTATATAACAACACAGTAGTATATAAATACTAAATTAACATTTCTATTGTACCTTTTACTCAAATAGCTTCCACGACTTTTTCTATTTACCACTGTGTCGACCGGTAAGCATATTATCTAGTATCTGTGTTATAATTACCTATTTCCAAACGAGAAAAGAACACAAGGGATATAGGTGAATAAAAGAAGCTGTCATTTCCTAATCTGTTTTGCAACTTTTTACCTTCATCTTATTGCAATCTTGTTTAGCATGACAACAATAACGATTAGTGGCTTTAAGAATATTATTCGTTTAAAGTTTAAACATTTTACATATTAAAAATTTGTAATTTCAAAGTTCGATCCCAAAGAAAATTTATAGGGTTAGAAATGTTAACTCCTTGTTAAACAAACGCAACACAAAAGAGAGAGAAAGAAGAGACAGAGAAAGAGCTTTAGTTTGCCACCTCGCTATGAGAGGCGCAATGGCGGGAAATTTGAACGGCGATTTTATGATTTTCGATTTATTATTAATTTTTCACGAGTTTTTATTGATTTAAATCGTGATTCAAAAAGTAATGAATCACGAGTTAAATCAATAAAAAGTCGCATAAAGGTTTTATTTTATGGAATAAATCAAAACACATTTTTATATTAACAAAGTAAATTATGTTTATTTTCAAAAAAAAATTTGAAGGGAAGCCAAGAAAATCGTATAAGTAGTACACAGTCTAAGCTACAATGCCTTTTCTCCTATGCATAATAGAACTATTTGTACAATTTCTTGGACCATAAAACAGTGTAAAATAAAATAACAACTTTAACGAAAATAAAGTAATGTTCTTCGGTCTATCAGGTCTCACTAATAATAATGTCTCTAAATCCATGGGGAATTTCTAGAGAAGTCTCTGAAACAAAAGAAAAAGAAGCAGTGTCGGCTCGAAACTAATAGCGTTTTCAATTACCAGTACTCCGAGAGCGCTATGAGACATCATAGATCTGCCCGAAATCTGTCATAGCCATGTAGTGAGATTACTCGATTTTGATAATTGAACATGCAATACATACAACCTCGGGGAAAGCACTCTCAGAGTGCCCGAGAGCAGTAAATCGAAAACACTATAAATTTGTCAGATCTCTTCGTCCATGTTAGAAATGTCTCAGGAAAAGGATATCTATATAGAAGCAATGAGATTATTTTGCACTGGTCTCTTTAAATTTTTTAACCTTTTCACTGTGACCTGAACTATTATTTCTTTTTGGTAGTGTGTCTTTGATGTATTTATATATATCTAAACGTTGATTTTATCAATAATTTCTATCTTATAGTTAGGGTACAACTCTACATTAAGACTATTTGAATATATGTTTTTTTCTATGTTAGATCCTCGCAGATTCGTAAATTGGTACACTCGTTATTAGAATTAATGTTGCAATGCTCTTTCCAGGTATGCACACGTTGGGCATCTTTTAAAGGAAATTGAAAAGTGTTTGTTTTTAGAGTCCTCATCTGCGACAGAGACTAAGTAAGAATTAGTGCAACCTGGAGAAATACAAGAATATATTTTCTGCCTCCAACACTGCGATTAACACTATGCCATGTTGATAACAAAGTGATAAAAGTTTGTTATAATATATAAAAATGACTTACTCAGTTAGCTCGTTACCATTGTCTTCGTCCTCATGTTCATTCCGTTAACATTGGTCAATGTTAAAAAAATCCCTTAAAACAAATAAGTCTTATTAGTATAAAATACATTTCTAATCGGTAACATAATATGTATAAGGTTTCATGTTTATTTGCTTATTATAAATTGTAAATTTACAATATAAAAAGTGTGCCTTTGTGTGCATAATGCAAATAAAGTTAATAAACAAACCTAACTATAAGATACAGAATTTTAATTACCTGCATGGTAGGCTGGAATAATATTTTAAAAAACTATAGATTTTAGACATTTTTATGGCCAAAATCATTAGAATTTTACAAAATTTAAGAATAAAAATGCAAAAAAACACGTGGAAAAAATAAATTGACTCTGTTGACAGTTTAAGACGGCGAGTTGATCCGATTAGCAACTGATTCAATTTATGGTTTTTTAAACTAGTTTGGAATGGGACTGTCCTTCTCTTCTATGCGTCAAAAGTATGCGACGAAAATCTACTCTCACTCTGCTAACTGAAGAACCTGAGTGTGCAGATAGCGCCAATTTCTCCCTGATGAGGAGGAGGCAAAGCTTCAATGAAAAATGACCTTGTGATGCAAAATCTCTCATTTAAAGTTTCACCGGGGTGTTCGATCCTGTAATTTACGTCAAGTCATACCAACATAATACACTAAAATTAACCAGCGTGTCATTCATATTACGTGGTTGGGCCAGGATTTCGCGAGTTCTATCATGAATATTACTATAGATACCACACCTTTCCATTATTGGTTTTAATACAAGTTTGAATTTATAAAGTAATAAAAGAAGAAAAAGAAAAATGAACAAATTTTCGTTTCTTGCTTTTATTAATTCATTAATCAAAATGTCCTCCTTAGTTTAAAACTGTAGGTAATTGCTACTCAAGGACGAGTATTTGGCCCCTTTTTGAATAAAGTAAAAATAATAGGAAACATTGATCAAAAAATGAAATGGCGAATGCAGCACTAGACTTTCATCTTAATAAGTGTTTGCCATTTCCAAATGGCAGAGAACAAATGCTACTATTTAATAATTCTAATTTCAGGTAAACTCCTGGTAGTTTCATATGCTTGGGATGGAAATGCTCTTCCAGGAAACGAATTCTGGTTAGGCCAACTAGCGGCAAGTGGCGATCCTGCCGCGGCATCGTCAACGCAGATTGCAGAATTACATAATCCACATATTAATCCGAAAGTATCTGCTGCAAATCTCCGAATTGCAACTCTGGCTGGCCTTGTACCGTTCAGTGAATATGTTAAGAAGCTGAAACCAGTATAACATTGTATTTATTATAAAACTTAAAAAACAAACATATTAAAAATATATTTGATTAAAGAATATTTTTGTCTGAATAATGGAAAATTAGTTTTTGTGGCCGATAAAGAGAATACAGGATATTAAAAAAGTTAATTCAATGCGTCCTTAATGAAGATATCTAGGCATTTAAAATGGCAACGTAACATTCATTTCTTGGTGAAAAAATAAGGTTATTTGAAAATTACTCAAAAACGAATAAAGATATCAAAACACGGTTTTGGCCAATATGTAGGTATTTTTATGCTATGCATCTATTAAACAAAATACAAATTAGCAACCATCAACAAAATTTCTTTCTGATTAAATGTAAAATTATCTTTCAAACGAGCCCAAATTTAATAAAGTTCCATGCCGCAAAAATATATAGGCTTTTCATTTCCGATATCAAAATAGTAATTAGTTATAAAAAAGTAATATCCTAATAAGGATATTTTTAAAATAACTTGAATTTTGTACTTTGTTGTCCCATGAGTTACACCCACTAGCGACAATCCTACAACTTTAAAAAAAGGTTTTTTTACGGGTTTACCTATAAAAAAAGTTTTCCCGAAAATGTATGACTTTACTTTTCGAGATACAGCAGCAGGCCGACCTTAGCGGGACACCCGGTATAGATCCAGGTGGTTCCCGTTGAGATATCCTGAGTTTAAATAGACACACCTAGGAAGCACAGAATCGTTTCTGTAATTGAACAGATTTTTGCCGAAAAGACACTTTACTATATTGAATCTTATTTATGTATTTCAATAGTAATACAAGACTTTAAATCTTCAATATTATTCGCTCTATGTTTGTAAATCTTATTTTCTAAATAATCCCGCAAATGAAAATCCAAAGGGATGAGGACTGGGAATCTGGCAGCCAGTGACGGCTCGCGGTCTTAAAAATTGGTGAAGAGTTAGGTATAGTGTGTGAAAAAATATCAGTGGCGTCCCACTTTTTTTCTAAAAAATATATAATCGCTTACTTTTAAAAATTATTCTATTGGCGATACCGCTGAAACGAACGGAGATATCGAGCTGCGGTTTTAATATTTGTTCTAGCAAATTTAATCTACTTTTCGATTATGGTATCATAATTATACCGTATGATTTATTTTTTCGGAGTAAAATCAAAAAATGTGTTATTATTACAAATTGCGCCCTCTAGCATTTTTTTTAGAACTATTATGGACAACTAAATACGATTGGTTAAAGTGCATACATTTCTCTTCCAAACAGTCTTTAGTTTGCTAAAATCGGATAAGTCGTTTACTAGTTACAGCGATTTAACTGATTACACATTCAACCGCTTCCCCCCTTTTATTAAAGTCGGTACGCCAATGAGCATAAGACCAAAATGATGCATAATTCTCCAGGCATTTTAATGGTGTTATCAAAGATATATCTTAATGTGGAATTTTCGGAGATATGTAAAGTTTTAAAATTAACTTTTCAATTACGCCCCCTTCGGCAAAATGCGGAACTTAAAAATTTTTTCCAGGATTTTCTCATGACCACTTTAGTTATAATTTTTTTTCCTGAGTTTCTATGCCCAGTAGTTTCCGAGATACATCCGAGAGCCATTCTTAGTGGGACACCCGGTACAATTACAGAAATGGTTGTGTCCGCCCATTTTCAAAATTTAAGTAGTTATTTGAATATTGCCAATATTTCACACTTCTGTCACACCCTGTAAGTATATTAAAACAACCAGACATTTCAATACCTACTGATACATATGAAAAAAATTTAGCGGCAAGTGAACAAAGTTGTGCATCTGTCTTTTGCACTAAAGTACACAGAGATGACAAAATAATGGGTGCCCTGGGGCACAGGTAGACAATGACGGCCGTCTCGTCCTTATTAGGACTCTACGGAACGCCGTAACCCATAAGCAACTCCAGAAACAGCGAAAGCGCGCTTTTAAGACTTACTTAAAAATAAATAAGTAGTGATAACGCGGCATCGCCATCTAGTGGGAATCAGCTGAAATAAATTGTTGTTATCTATTACAAAAATATTATAAAGTTATACAAGAAGCAATTTTCCATTAGAATTACATATATGTGTGTTTGTAGTTGTAGGATTTCTATCGATAATTCTAAATTTAAAAATTCTCGATCTAACAAACCACATATCTAATATCTACACCACAACAATGAACAGATTATTATCATGATGTTTTTCGAATAGGATGAATATAAACAACAAAATAAAACGCCACGACGAAGGTTAAAAATTGACTGTCGTCATCGTCAGCTGTTACCTGAATCACTGTTATTGTGAAGGCCGGGATTTCCTGTGGTATTTCCTTCATCAGGCCATGAGAATGTACCACGTGTACCTATCATGGCATCAAGCGTACGAATAAAAACATGTATTAAGTTTATACAATTTGTCTCCGACAACGTGTACAGTAGTAGTACAGTTGATGTTTTAAGGTGATCAAATAATAATAATTTGTTAATTATAGTTTCATTTAAAAAATTTAAGAAGATTTTACCATGGCAAAATATGAGGACTGGCCCAATACAGCTCCATTGTTTTCTGAAGACGATATAAAACGTTTATCAAATCAAAAGACAACAAAACCCGATTCCGATGTAGACGTTGAGAGGATAATAGAAAACAGTGAATTGTTCCCAATAGATTTTCCAATAATGACTGTAAAATGCAAATATCTTAGAGACAAGGGTAAGTTTAACGTTTGTCTATATTGAATTATGTTTTCTTATGTTTAATTACTGATATAGAGGGTGAGTTGTTATTTAAAATATATTGCATCATCTAACGGAGCGGTGTTTCACTGGCCTATTAAAAAGTTTTAAATGATCTGTCAATAAATTAGCTTTTGAAAAACCAAGGGTTGACGGACGCGTTGTTCAATTATGGGGGGAAAAAAGTTGTGATTTGAATAATTAACGTAATCGCGGCAGTGACTCAGAGGTGGGGAACTGGTATTAGACCGTGGCGGTCCGGGTTCGATCCCCGGAGTGGACATACGCATAATAAAAAAAGTATGCCCGAAATTTAGTAGGTTTAAGAAGGGGGAAGAGTGTAAAATATATCATCTCCCAACCTACTCTATTCACGCCGGTAATCAGGCCGGATGAGATCGGAAATCTCGTGGGATGCGGAAGTAGGTACACACTCCCCAATCCCCAATCAGTAGGTCATGCAATGGCAAGAAACCAAGGGTTGATAGTCCTTAGGGGGTGTCGCATGACTGAGGATCGTGGTTCGGAACCCACGTTAAGCTGTAGGTCCCCTCGGGAATGGCCCTGGCACCGAACGACGAGGTAAAAAGTCTTATTCGAAATGGAATTCATAAATAAGGTAAATGAATTATTATTTGTTATTTTATTTTATAGGTATTCCCGACAACCTTTTAAAAAGAAACATCAACTCCGTATATCCCATTCTTCACGAGACGGCCCTAAAGTTATTTGGTGAATTTTTAAATCACAAAAAACGGTTCGGATCCAACATTGAAAGGGATTTTTACAAGGATTTTACGGTTGAACAACTGATAGATAGACTTTTAAAAAAGCGAGCCGTCGTTTTTTGTGGTAAATGTGATCATTTTATGCTTTTGGACGGAGTGATTGATGGAGAAGGCTGGGAAATTGTTGGTGAGTATACATCTTTGACTTTTATCTATCTGCTACCTACAGACAACTTTACGCATTAAAACATTTGAGTATGACCACTGTATTATTTTATTAACCTGTTTTAGGTAAAACCAATCAGACACCGCCAAGAATTTTGGAAAACTGTTTATCCTATGATGAAATCAAATTATCAGCACTACTCTCTGTATCATCGTACACCCAGTTCATAAACAATGGTTCCAGGGGTAACTGTGGAGAATACTCTAATACCGATGTAGAAGAATCTGGAATAATAATTGGTCTTATGGGTAAAACTTTTTTTAATGTACAGTTTTTGAAGTAGCTTTGCTAGAGGAAGGTATTCAGCGGATTCGATATTTCTTTGGTTGTAGATTTTTATTTTCGCCGAGAGCCCGTCCGTGCGCCGGATGCACTTAGACCAGGTTTAGCCCATTGTGCTCACCCTGTTTAGTTATTACACCCACTTCGTGATCTCAGTTCCTTGCGCTAGTTTGTGTAGGTTAACTGGGTAGAAAATAAGGATGTCCTCTGGTTCCAGTTTTTGTTGCCCGAGCATTTGTTGCCTCCTCCGATCTAGTGACTCGCATTGACAAACTATGTGCTGTGCAGTTTCCCTGACTTGTCCGCATAGTCGGCAGTCAAGATCTCCATTGTACAGTTGCATTCTGTGCAGATGGCTCTTGACAGCCATGTTGTAGGGTAAAAATAAGGACATTATGGTAGAATTACCAAATCCATTATTTTACCTTTATTATTAAATAATAAATTGTTTAATGTTATTGTTATAAGTTACTGCTTAACATTGAACACCCTAACAAGGTTAAGTCAGGGGTTATAGTCATTGGCAGACGTGATGTGGTAATCACTTTTAATACTTATAACAATAATATTTCCTTCTAAACCAAAGGTTATTATCGTAGTTTATGGTTAGTACGTAGTATAAATAAGACTGATTATAATATAGCAAGTTAGATTCGATTCGATAGATTCTATTAGATTCTATTAGCTTCTATTAGGTTAGATAAGGTTCAATTATAGTCAGATATAATGTAACTCCAAGTAACAAATATACCTTTTTTATACCTAACCAGTAAAACAAGTATTTTACTTCATCAAACCAAGTAGTTACCTTACATGGCGATCCTGCCAGTCCAACTACAGTACATGGATTTTCAGTAACTACCTTACATGGTGATCCTGCCAGTCCAACTACAGTACATGGATTTTCAGTAACTACCTTACATGGTGATCCTGCCAGTCCAACTACAGTACATGGATTTTCAGTAACTACCTTACAATGTGTCCTATCAGAATTCCTGTAATGGTTATCAGCTGGATTATGTTCATTTGAAGCAGCTGTTTCTTAAGTCTTGGGTCTGGATCTCCAATAAAGCTTTTGCTGTGGTGTAATCCGTGTCTGTTGCTCCAGTGGATTTTGTCTTCACTCCTGATCCATCGCTTTATGGCATCTTGTACTGTGCACCTTGGTACTCCGAGTGCCGCTTCTGGACTAATGAATGTATTTTCTGAGCCTTTCCTTGCAAGTTTATCGGCTTTTTTATTTCCTGTAATACCTTCGTATCCTGGTACCCACTGCAGTATAGTTGTAGATAAGTTCATTATTATTTTATTTGTTTTCAGGAGCAAGGTTTACAAGACCAGAGGTTATGGAATATCAGGATGCTGTGGTGACAAAAGAACAAAATGTACAGGGTAAAGGGTATGGAAGGTTATTTATTCCAACTTTACAAGGTGAGTAGATTCTTTTCTTTTACAAGACACTTAATAATATTTAAATTTGCTTGAAACTCTCAGCGGAGACGCTTAGAGTGCTCAGACTACTTACATGGAACCTTTCCTAGGACAAACCTAGATCAAACCTCTGGAAGGAATAATTAATTCTTTGGATTAACTGATCCAGGGGTATCAACAAAGCCTATGAAAGACTCGACGATAATGTGAGGACAGCTAATTTAGCTATTTCTAACTAAATGTATTTACTAAAAATAGATAGTAGATAAAGTATCTCAGTAAATTTAATGGTCTAGGTTTTTTCATCTATTTATTCAAGGTGTATTCCTTAATTTCTATGGGGAACCAAGCTTGACCTATGAAGAATTAAAACGGGAGTTTCAAGACGAGAAAAAATATTATAAATTGGATAACGAAAAATACTTTAATAATTACATATACGCGAAAAGATTGGCCTTATCCATTGATACATTACTGGTTGAAGCAAATGAACGGGCTCAAGAAGCCGGAAAAATGGCGTATGTCTATGTGGTTGGTATCGGTTTAGGCGAATGGAAAATATCCAATCACCAATCGGCACTTTTTATGGATGTATTTTGTGAAAGAATGAGGTAAGTTGGAGGTATAAGTTTAAACAGTTTTAAAGAATTTGGCAACAATAAAAGACTGTTGCTAGGTCAAATTATTAATTTTTTTCAACTTCAACCAATTTTAAAATCTCGAAACGAATAAAAAATCAGGTCCGTATTTAAAGAAATTAAGTTAGGGGAGAGTCGGCTAATCGTGCGCATGTCTTTATTTCCATAACCGGCGGTATATAATTCGAAATCGGTATTCAGGCGCCATCCCTTGCCAAGCCTGTGTACTATGAAATATGAGTCAGTTCGATCGCTTTTCTTTACTTATCCAAAATGGTCGCTTCGTTGTTTACGTATTTCGTGTACTAGTAAATGCTTCGACAAAAATAAGCCGTAAGTATTTCCATTTTACATTTTTTGATAATCGTGTGCGGTAATACATTCCTTAATGAGTCCTCTTGACACTGATATATATAATTTAGGCAAAATATGCTTTATATTATTTTAAAGAATTTAAAACCGAATCTGCCATTTTCGGTTAATCGGGCGCAGTGCGCACGATTAGCCGCCATGTATTTAGAATTGTTAAGAATGCGTTGTAAATAATACAGCCACACAAAAAAGGGGTCAGGCCACGTTTACTATATGTTTTTGGGGTCGCTAAATCCAAATTCGAGGTCCAAAAAAGTCAGCACGTCAGAGTTTCGGCATAACCTCAAAAGAACCCATAATTACAGTCTTAAATATCTTAGATTATAATATTTTGCATTTTTGCAGATGCCGAAATACCAACGTAAAACAACAAAGGCGCAATGGAATCCAGAAACCATGATTCAGGCTATAAGAATAAATAAGTATAATCTTAGCTTCAATAAATTATTTTATTCGTTTCCCTTTTCAATGCGCACGATTATCCTATCTATGCGTACTATTAGCCGTATACGTCGGGTAATTGTGCGCCGTGTCATTTTTTGAAATTTCGAATTTTAAAGTCACAATGTGCATTTTTATGTAAAATTAATTACAGAATATTAAAGCCAAATCGTTAAAGAATCTTGATAGCGAACCTAGAAGTCCAATCTTTTGTCATTTCGGAAATATTACAATTTTGGCTTAGGTGCGCACCAATACCCGACTCTCCCCTAATATAGGTATCTAAAAAACGAACGTCGTATCTGAAAAATAAAATTATTTTCTTAACGAACATAAAAAGGTGCTTTAAGAAAGGGCTCTTGGTTTTTAAAATAATCAATATTTCTTTGAAAAATTAATTAATTCCCATAAAAGACGCAACTAAAATTTGGTTTAACTTTTCCAAAATTTTAGGTTTCTTGGTAATACTTTACGAAATATCAGCGACGTTTGTTTCTCCTACATCGATTCTACCTCATGTGGAAAATTTAAAAATGGAGACACTATGCCTATAGCAGAACATGCTAGTGGAGGAATTACAATTCATATAATACGCAAAAATCCTCACACAAAACTTATTTTAAATGATGAAGGTAAGTACTGTGACTGTCAGAAAATGTTTCAGTTTTTAAATAAAGAAAATACAGTCTAGTATATTACATAACAAGTGATGAAAGTTACACTTTTCAAATGAGTAGATATTTAGCACGAGGCATTTTAGAATAATCACTTTCACACGAGTAGTGTACACTATTTTTCCTAGGATCACAAAGAATTATTAAAAAAGCCTTTGATTTGTGACAAAAATATTTCAACACTATTGTTAAAATTAGCATACTTAGGATTATGTTCCACTTAATATCTGGTTTCATAGTTTGTCAATAGGCTTTTCCTTTATTTGTACTTCTAGATTAACCAGAATAAAAAATTTTAAATTTAATCAAGGAAAGATGCATTAAACATAAATTTAAAAATCCACCCAACAAAGAAGATTTCTAATTAAAATAATTCTATAAATTATTTAATGATTTAAAAAAAAATTAATACTCCTGATGGGATTTGAACCTGTGACCTTGCGATCTGTAGCCTAGAGCTCTATTCTCTACGCTATGGCTACCTATAAAGATTTGTTGTTTAATACATGACACTCTCTTCAGCGCGATTTGTTTTTTCTGATAATAGATTTTCCAGTATATTATTAACATTTTTTATAATTTCATGGCGTATTTTCACACTCTAATTCTGGATCACTTAACAAATACATGATAAATAAGTTAACCACTTTACAATCACTGCTTTCTAAAAAAAATTGTTTTTAATAAATAGGGGTTGTCTGTCAAATTGGCACTATATGTTTAAATTAAATACTGTGCCTTGAATTTCAATACTAGTGTTGAAATATTTTTTTTCAACACGCGTGTTATATACGGCGCTTTCTAGCCAAATTAACCGTGTGTTTTTCTCATTTTTCATAGGTGGTCGTAGGAAAACAATAATTCCGTGTAATAGCAGCAACCGATCGCTCTGTGAACGACCCACTAATACCTGACTGGGGTTTCGAGTCTGGTTTCCTGTTTCCAAACTGTCTTTGTTTATTTAAGTTATAAAAACAAAGATAACAACAAAATTACTTTAAAAAATCATATCTTGGCAACGTCACATTTTAAGGCAAACATTTTTTGGAATTTAATAAAAAATCTATAATAAATATTATTAAAAAAATAGATGGCGTTCTATTTAAAAAAAAATGGAGGTTTGGTACCTACATCCTGCATTTCTGAGGCACCTTGTATATTTGAAATTATTTTTAGAAGATGCACACAATTAATCCCAACAACTTACAGAAAACAGTTTTCTTTATAAAGTCGACCGGTAACGAGATATTCTCCACCTGCCGAAAGAAAAGTTTCCCTTGTGTAATTAGTTTTTCCTACGACCACCTATGAAAATGAGAAAAAAAGCATGGTTAACTTGGCTCGAAAGCGCCGAATATCACACGCGTGTTGAAAGAAAATATTTCAACTCTAGAGTGGAAATACAAGGCACACTATTTAATTTAGGCATATGATGCCAATTTGACAGACCACACCTATTTATTAAAAAGAACAAATTTTAGAAAGCAGTTTAGTTTATTTATCACGTATTTGTCGAGTGATTCAGAATTAGAGTGTGAAAATACGCCATCTGAAATTATAAAAAAGTTAAGAATATACTGGAAAATTTATTACCAGTCAAAACAAGCCCCGCTGAGGAAAATGTCATATATTAAACTTAAGCAGAAAATGTTTATGGGTCGCCATAGCCTAGAGACTAGAGCCATGACCTACGAATCGAAAGATCACAGGTTCAAATCCCATCAGGAGCACTTGACTTTTTTTTATGAAAACATTAAATAATTTATAGAATTATTTTGAATTGAAATCTTCCTTGTTGGGTGAATTTTTTTTATTTATTTTTAATGCATCTTTCCTTGATTAAATAAAAAAAATCATTCAAGAAGGAAGATTTCAATTCAAAATAATTTTATAATTTATTTAATGTTTTTATAAAAAAAAGTCAAATACTCCTGATGGAATTTGAACCTGTGACCTGTCGATCTATTAAATTGGCATCATATGTTTAAATTAAATAGTGTGCCTTGTATTTCCACTCTAGAGTTGAAATATTTTTTTTCAGCTCTAGAGTTGAAATATTTTTTTCAGAAATCAAAGGTTTTTTTAATAATTCTTTGTGGTCGTAGGAAAAATAGTGTACATTACTCGTGTGAAAGTGATTATTCTAAAACTCGGAGAATTTCCGCACTCGGCTGACGCCTCGTGCTAAATATCTCCTCGTTTGAAAAGTATCACTTTCATCACTTGTTATGTAATATACTATTGTACTTTCAGGTAAACTTTTGGTTGTTTCATATGCTTGGGATGGAAATGCTCTTCCGGGAAACGAGTTCTGGTTGGGTAAACTTGCATCCAGTGGCGATCCTGCAGCCGCATGTTCCACTCAAATTGCTGAACTGCATAATCCACACATTAATCCAAAAGTATCTGCAGCAAATCTACGAATTGTAACTCTCAAAGGCCTTGTACCATTCACGGAATATGTAAAGAAGCTGAAACCATTTTGAGCTTTCACATTAAATAATAGTTATTATACGGAGTGTGATATGGTCAATAATTAGGGATTGTGTAGAATTGATCAAAATATTAAGAAAATAATCATCATCAGTAGATGAATAATGGGCGAACACAGGACAAAATAGTACGGGTACTTTTGATAATATTTCGCCTAAATATACTTGATCCCTAATTATTAATTAGCCTTTTCAAGACACCCTAAATAAAAAGACACTTGCATTTAAGAAAATAAATGATTTTTTCTTGAACGAATGTTTAGTCACCCCAGTGATATTTTATTTATACATATACACATACAGGGTGTGTCAGTAAGGTGTCTGTCTTAGATAGCACCTAAACTATCAAAGATAGAGAAAAAAGTGTAATACAAAAGTTAAAGGGTTTTTTAGTATACATAATCTAAAAATATTTTCTAATCTACAGGGTGGTCCTAAAAAGTGGTACGGAATAATAAAAAAGAAAATTAAATGTGACACCCAGTATAATTTTCTAGAATATAATTCAATGGAATAAAGACTTTGCAACTCTATTAAAATTTTTGAACTGAAATGCAACGTTGTCAAGTAATTACTTTTTTTCCGAAATTTTAGTCATTTTAAGGGTATCGTTAAAAAATCATAGCAACTTGTGGATTAACACTAGGCAAATCCAATTTACTTTGTAAGTACTTTAAGGTACGATATATTGATCGATAATAATATTTTTAAAATCTCTTATACAGAACGTTTATTACAAGTTGGACAACTCGATAGTTTTAAGAATGCTTTATTTCAATTTTTTTAAATGGGACCACCCTAATTTTTTTAGGCAAAAGAATTTATCTTTCGAAAACCTTACTTCTTTGTTATATTCATAACGCATATTTCTATGTCGATAAAGTTAGTTCGGGAAACTAAAATTTAAACAGTAATAAAGCACAAAATGTTGGCGAAATAATTTTGCAATGACAGCTGTGACAAAGAAAATTAATTATTTTTTGTTCCAAAGCAATCTTGACTTAATAGTTTAATTAGAACTTTCCTTTTTTACCCTGATTTACGACAAATCCTAAAATATTTCAAAAACGATGATATTTAGATATATGACATGTTTAACAAAAAAGTAAGGTTTTTGAAAGTTAAATTATTTTGCCTAAAAAAATTAGGGGGGTCCCATTTAAAAAAATTGAAATAAAGCATTTTTAAAACTATTGAGTTGTTCAATTTGTAATGAACGCTCTCTGTATAAGAGATTTAACCAGGGCTAACACCTGCCCCAGCGGGGCGTTGCCTCGTTGCTGTGTACTGGTTAGCACTGCTAAGCCAGAAGATAATTAGAGATATTAGTAAATAGTATCAATATGTAAATAGATTGATATGTAAAAATAGTTAAAATGAATAAAGATTGTTTTAAAAGAAGAAGAAAGAGATTTAAAAAATATTATTATAGATCAATATATCGTACCTTAAAGTACTTACAACGTAAATTATATTTGCCTAGGGTTAATCCACAAGTTGCTCTGATTTTTTAACGATACCCTTAAAATGACTAAAATTTCGGAAAAAAATTAATTACTTGGCAACGTTGCATTTCACTTCAAAAATTTTAATAGGGTTACAAAGTCCTTATTCCATTGAATCATATTCTAGAAAAGTATACTGGGTGTCCCATTTAATTTTCTTTTTTTATTATTTAGTACCACTTTCTAGGAACCCCTGTAGATTAGAAAATATTTTTAGATTATGCATCCTAAAAACCCTTTAACTTTTGTATTACACTTTTTTCCCTATCTTTGATAGTTTAGGTGCTATCTAAGACAGACACCTTACTGACACACCCTGTATATGTTAGTTAGAAATATTACAATAAATCCCGCTAGAATAGATAAATCTTTGTCTGTTTGAAGGTCGCAGACAATGATGTTTCTTGACTGAGTTTTGGACTTGCATGGTCTTTATTTGTTTTATATCACAATGGACGACACCTTCATTATTTGGAATGGAAACGATGACGAACTCAGGGAATTCCTACATCACATTAATAGCCTGACGCCGACAATCAAATTTACCATGGAGAGAGAAAAAAACAATCAATTACCTTTCCTAGATGTGAACGTAAAGAAAAGTGGCAACACCATCCATACTTCAGTGTACAGGAAACCTACGCATACAGGTCAATATCTGAATTACATTTCAAATCACTCAAACAGCACAAAACATGGCATAGTAAGAACGCTGGTGGCTAGAGCAATTACCATCTGTAATTCAAACGAAGCCCTCAAAGAAGAAACCAACTACATCAAGACGGACCTCAACAAAAATGGCTACCCCAGGCATTTAGTTGATAAACTATTGGAAAATCGCAAGAATCGGCCAAATACACAAAAGAAGCAAGAGTTTCAATCAACACTCAACATTCCGTATGTCAAAGAGTATCTGAGAGAATTAGAAGACTAGGACAACGATACAACATCAATACGGTATTCAGCTCGAAAGACACTTTAAGAAGCCACCTGACGAAGACCAAACCAACAAATCAAAAAGACAGGAAGAACTGTGTCTACCAGATCCAGAACCACATTGGAGGAAGTTCAAGGAAGCTGCTACCATATACCAGAACCCAGATTGTTTTAGTAAGCCATCATTAGATATAAGAAATATCTGGAAACCTTTTTTAGGTAGATGTAAACTTAAAATACTGCACACGAACTAAATGCATGACTACACCCATCTCAGTCATGCTTTAGTGCATCTAGCTAGTATAAATAGAGCTGTAGTTACTTTACTTATTTAGTATACACCTGAAGACGGCTGGATGTACTTACCAGTTGAAACGTTGTGATATAAAACAAATAAAGACAATGCAACTCCAAAACTCTTCTATCAGTCCACACATACTTCCCTTGCCTGCCATTCGTCAACTTTACCAGAAAAAAAAAAAGAAATAGCATAAGTCATAAATAAATATTTATTTAATTTTTACATAAAGTCCAGACCATTTAGTGTTAATATTTTTGATGCATTTTTAGCCAATTTGATAATGATTTACTTTGATTAATGTTTTACTGTAATAAGTGCCAGAAGGTAAAATAACAAACACCCAGACATATAAAATGTCTGATTAAAGTAATCAAGTATCAAATGTATTAATCAAGATCGAAAATATCAACTATTATTACATTTAATATTGCAGGTGGCAATGAACTGATATCCCAGTTCAAGCATTTGGTATGAAGATTCCAGTAAGTTGCTACTTGTAATGTGAAAAATCCCTGCTAGCACAGCAACGTAGCTGTAAAAGTTTAGGTTTTTGTGACATGTTGATAAGATGTTTTATTAACGTAGCCCTTACGTACTATATACCTTCGAATGGCTGTAACTGCGACGTTAAATTATTACGTAATAAAAGTAACGTATCGGAAATGTTTAAACAGTTATTTTACAGTAAGATTACTAACATCTTATTGTGCGATATTACTTCAGCTTACTTTACGATCATCTTTTGTTTAGATTTTAGATGATCAAATCTAAAGGACAATGTTATTACATGAGGTGCATATAGTGCTTTTATTGGATATTTAATCTATTAAGTATGGGATAGTATATATCGGGCGGTGCATCGTGGTTGGAAATATAGGAAATCCCATGCAAGTTTAAGACTGTCCAAATATTTGCTTCCCTGTTGACTTTAGAGCGGGGTTGTAGGGAGACTTTTTAGCGTCTCTGTGTGGTAAGTGCACATGCGGAGTTTAAACAATTTTGGAGAACTTGATCTTAATTTGAATAGGATTTCGGCTGGCTTTATTTGGAATTCAACAGGTGATGCTGCGGACACCAGTATTGATCGGACTTGTCAACCTGTAATTTGTCATTGTCTTACTAGTAACTTCGGTTATTCAAGTAAGTTAAGATCGGGGTTTTTAAACTCCGCATGTGCACTTAGTCCCTAAAAAAGTATCCCTACAGCCCCACTCTTAAGCTAACAGGGAGCAAAAAAATGGACAGTCTGAAACTTGCATGGGATTGATTTCTGATGTTTCCAACCACCATGCACCCGGTATACAGGGTGTCCCGAAATTAGGTGACAATATTTTAAGGGGATAAAGTACATCCAAAAATAGGACTAAAATCCTCTATTAATATACCTTCAAAAACGCTTCGTTATGGGACTAGAGCCCCCCGAATGGAAGCTATGATAAGCGGTTTTTTCACAATATCTCAGAAACTGATTAAAGTATCGAAACAAAATTTGATACATGTTTTACCCATGACAAGACGCAATAAACGGTTTGTTTAGCTTAGGTGTATTTCTTCCAGTGGCGTCCCACTGGGTAGGTAGTGAGGAGAATATTGCCCTAACTTTTTTATTTGTAGGATTTTTTAACGCCAGATGCAATTATTTAAAGCACTAAAGTCTTCTATTGAAAAAAGATACTCTTGCATCATTTCGGTAGGATTCACCATTTTTCAGTAAAATCGATTTAAAAATTTTCGGTTTTTTACAAGCTAAGGTGTTTTTTTGCATATCTCAGCAAACACTTGATATTAAAACATGAAATTTATTAGAAGTTCTACTAGCGACAAGGCATATTTATTAAAGGATGTAACATTAAAATATTTTTCCAGTGGCGTCGCACGGGGTGGAGCCTAAAGTAAATATTACATTTTTTTTTTAATTTGAGGGGCTTTCATACTTTTAATGTAATTTTTTAAAGTTTTTAAATTTTTTGTTAATAAAACCTTCCATTATTGTAATTTGACAGAATATAAGGTTTTCAACAGATTTTTAGACCTTGTTTTTTAAATATTTATTTGTATAAGAGACTTAAAATAAAACAAAAGAGAATAACAAATTGCAAATCAAATTTAATTGTAAAACCACACGGGAAACTAATTCTTAAGCAAATGGTCGAAATGATTTCCATTTTGTTGGATGCAAAATCTAGACCTGCGTGTTATGTTTTGTGAGGCACGGAGACTTTGAAAATGTTATAAAAGGAAAGCCCCTCAAATAAAAAAAAAATAGTAATATTTACTTTAGGCTCCAATCCGTGCCACACCACTGGAAAAATATTTTAATGTTACATCCTTAAATATGCCTTGTCGCTAGTAGAACTTCTAATAAATTTCATGTTTTAATATCAAGTGTTTGCTGAGATATGCAAAGAACACCTTAGCCTTTTCAACGGCTTGTAAAAAACCGAAAATTTTTAAATCGATTTTACTGAAAAATGGTGAATCCTACCGAAATGAAGCAAGAGTATCTTTTTTCAATAGAAGACTTTAGAGCTTTTAAAAATTGCGCCTGGCGTTAAAAAATTCTACAAATAAAAAAGTTAGGGCAATATTCTCCTCACTACCTACCCAGTGGGACGCCACTGGAAGAAATACACCTAAGCTAAACAAACCGTTTATTGCGTCTTGTCATGGATAAAACATGTATCAAATTTTGTTTCGATACTTCAATCAGTTTCTGAGATATTGTGAAAAAACCGCTTATCGTAGCTTCCATTCGGGGGGCTCTAGCCCCATAACGAAGCGTTTTTAAAAGTATATTAATAGAGCATTTTAGTCCTATTTTTGGATGTACTTTATCCCCTTAAAATATTGTCACCTAATTTCGGGACACCCTGTATATTAGCATGAAAACGTTATAATAGCGACAAATAAACAGCATCACCATCCTGCGCTAGCTGGGGATTGAAATCACATACATACATACACTATATTGCCAATACAAGCAGCTGTACGAAGCGAGAAGACACCCATCGTGCGATTCAAAATAACCTGGGTTTGGGCCCTTGGCGCTTGCGCAGTAGGTAAAAAATTAGGCAACCCACACGATTTCTAACAGAACCGGCTCATCGTTGTTTGTATTTTGTCGCCATCTTTTGTTTCGTTTGTGTGGTTATAGTTTCCAAGTTTTGGGTGTTAATATTTATAAAACTTTACTTTAGACATTTTTTTTGTTAGTTTGTAAGATGTTAGTCGTTTCCATCTTTTTTTACGTTGTATTCCGTGTGTGATTGTGGATATTATTTTTAAGTTTTGGGTGCGAATTTAAGTATAAAACTTTACCAGACATTTTGTGATTGTTAGCGACTTGTGTCTCAAGATGAGTAGAAAAAAGTGTATGGTCCTTTTTGCACGAATCGCGCTTCAATACCAGGAATAAGGTCTTTCAGGTATGTAAAATATTGGTTACTTAGTTTTATTTGACCATAAACTGTACACACCCGAACTAACGGGTGAATTTAAATAAAAGCTTGTAAATTTAGTTTGAAAGTCGGTCCTGTCAAATGTTTACATCAAGAAGCAAATTTCCGAGCTGCGCACACTCAACGGACCCCGATCATCTGCCTACAGTGGTGTCATCATTAATTTATGGTATTAGCAATATAGTGTATGTATATATGTGATTGAAATGCATGACATTAACGACATTAACCATAACACCAATAGAAAAACAGTTAGTTATCTGAGCACGGGAGTGTTCTTTCATGTCTAACGAAATAAACGGACGAGTTTTTCGATTTGATATGGACGAATTCAAATTCTACAGGGTTACTTTTTTTATTGGTGAGCACATTTTCGTTTTTGTCTTCAAATGAGTCTGATTTGGATTGCACAATCGGTTCGCTATGAAACACTCTTTCATTCCTGGAACTGGAGGAAGATTCTAAGACTTCGCTGTAGAATTTGTCGCGCTGAAACAAATTAGTTTTTACTTTACAAAGATACGTACTTGATATACGATCCGACCAATATATCTAAATTCTACTCCAACGTTACCACCCACATAACAATTTCCCGTTCTTAGTAGATACATAGAATATTACTTTGTTGGTAGATGCTTTGAATTTGCGTTATTACCATTGATCTCATACCATATTTTATTAGTATCTACTAAGTAATTTCTAAACAAATTGTAAATTTGAATAGCCTGTTTAAAGAGGAGCATTACGTACCTACTCAGCATAATATGCGCTCGCATATACTATAGTCTATTTCAGAAAGGTGCAGAGTAATTAAATGGGAAACCCCGTCCAGTTCGGCTCAATTTCGGTGTCGGCCATAGGCGTAGGTAAATTTTGTGCATTAAATTATTTACGATAACTAACCAAAGAAAAAAGAAGATCATTTGTTAAAGAAGGAACTATTAGCTTTAGCAAATTTACACAAACATCGTTTTATGAAATATGCCGTGGTAGATATAGCGGAAAAACATTGTGTAACTGTACTACAAACATCGCGATATCATTGCGAAATAAATCCTATATACAGGGTGTCCCATAACTTATGGCCGTAGAGTAACTGGAGATACTAGACATCAAACTAAGCCAATTAAGTCATATAAGTTTTTTCGGATTGTTACTCGTTCTAGAGATACAGGGTGTTGAAAGTAAAAGTTTATTCTCGAAAATAAGCCATAATTTTAAAACGGTTTAATGAATTGAATTGAAAGTTGGCAATATTATGTTTTTATGAGCCAGAAATAAGAATTTGTAGAAATTTTTAAGTTTAAAACTAGAGGGCGCTAGTTGCATACACTGGGCTTCATAAATCTATGATTTTTTCTTACCTGTGATATTAGGTGTTTTTCAATTATAGTTTCTTAAAGAAGGGCATTTTCTGAGTCAAAGTCTTAATATCTTTAACGATTTTCGAGATATTTCCCTTTAAACATCCCAAAGCATAAAAAAACATAGTACATAATTAAATTAATATTTTAATTATAAAAAAAACTTATATGACATAATCGGCTTAGTTTGATGTCTAGTATCTCCAGTTACTCTACGGCCAATAAGTTATGGGGTACCCTGTATAGAACTTATATGGGCGCAAGTGAAAGGACTTGCAGCAATAGACAACACGACATTCAAAATGAAAGACGTTAAGCTACTGTTTGATCAAGCCATTAAGGTAGTGACACCAGAGAACTGGCGAAAAGCAATCCATCATGTTATTAAAGAAGAGGAGAACATGTGGGATCTTGACCACCTGATTATATATATGTAACGTCAAGAGGAGATGACAGTTTCTCAGATATTATGATTTTTTATACTTTTCTGTATAATGTATTTTTGTATTTTTTTATAGGTGCTAATGGTTAATAAAAAATAAGTGTACGTAATGCTATGTACATAATGCACGCCTTTGTCATACCATTTTCAGTGTTTGGAAATGGATAACAATAGGCCAAACCCATAAATCGACCCAAACCCAGGTGGTACTACCAGCACTTGATGAAAAGAAATAATTTTGTGCTGAAGTCAAAGTCAAATTATGAACGTGGCTTAAATATTCGTTGAGTCACTCTATAGTCCCTTTGCATACCTAATAAACACTTATTACTTTACACCTTTCTGAAATAGACTATATACGCAATTGAAAGAGGCCAAGTTATTACCTATTTATTATATATTACTTACCCTAAATCGATACGCAATGGACCTATGAGGATGCTTGTCTATTCTAGACAAATGTTTGATATTCTTAGTTTGTTGTAGTTGAGCAATCATTGGCGAAGTTCTGGTAATATTAGCATTAACTGCAAAATAAACATTAATTATATTATTAATCAGTGGCGTACCTGTATTTGAGAAGCACGATGTGAGTAAATTAGTATTATAATAATATTAAGAATGTGTGTATTGGAAGCATAACTTTGTTCCGACTCCGATTAATTTAATTTAGGTATACTTTTTGAAGGTGGTTTACATGTATTTTTGAAAAACATTTTCCGGTGCACTAAATGACATTTAGGACTATACCCACCAAACAACGTTTGGTACCTCAACATTGCACTCATATATTATAATAATGTGACATTCGGAGGTATGTGGATGTAATGGTGACTGTAATAGGTATGCAATAGATTATGTTTCAGGTTTTAATACAACAAAGTGATGTTCAATATCACGCTATACTACAACATACGGCAGCAACACTCATGCAATATATTTTTTGTTAGATTGTTGTAATATTAATTTAAAAATATCGTCGAGTGAAGTGGAAATGCCTATTTTGTTTATGAAAAGCTATATTTTTTTGTGATTTGTATGTTTATTTTATGTAATATTGCCTAAAATGGACGCCATATTCCATATTGTCCTTACTGGATCCCCAGCTGCATTTGGCCACATCATAGCTCTTCAGTGAGACTATAAGACCTGATGAAAAGTTAGTTGTGGACGCAACTATATTAAAAAATATCAAAGACGTAAAGCGAAAACATGTAACATAAGGCGACATCTATAGTGCCAAGGTGCAAACTTATATTCATGGCCTATCACTTTGTGATGTTGAGGAAATATAACTTAATAATATCAATCTGAAATAAGAAAAGGAATGCCGTCTTCAATTATATAACAGTTATATACTTTTAAAAAATGTAACAAAACTTTTAAACAATATAACCAAATGTTGTTGTAATATAACATGTTTGGTGGGTATGTATTTAATGTTTTTATTTTTATTTTTGTAGCTAGTACTTTATAAGATAAAGAAGAAATAATTAATCATTTCTTGGGCCCTGCGAAGTTGTTCTAGCAGAAATGCTGTAGATAAGAAGAAAACGGAGTAAAATACGTTTCATATATATATAAAGGGCAGGTCCGTATTTATAAACTTTGGTTGCTAATTGTTTCCTATGGTTTGTTTAGTTACAATTTTATTTAAATTATTAAATAACAAAAAATGTAAAAACAATACATCTACGATTAAGTTAAAGCAGCTTTGGACTTTTTAGGACTAGCCCCTTAACTGCGATTTTACCAATTGTTTATTGATAAGAGATACAGGTTATTATTTTCTATGTGCGAAATAAATATAACTTGTATGTTGGGTTCCACAAAGATTTTTAATCAGAATTCACTAACCAGCAACATTGACTGTGACATAAATGATATTAGCAGGCATTATTTACTTACAATCGAACTTGCAATATTTATAAATTAAAAACTTAGGCAACCGGGCCACTATGCCACTACTCGTCTTCGTCTGACAAGTCACATGGTTCATAAAAAAGTTTAACAAATATTTTCATTTTTGCTGCTGTAAAATGTAACTCATATTTTATGGGTTAAATTTTTTTATCAAAACATTTACAATTTCTAAATAAAATCATTTCTCATCTCATTCTGCACCTTTGCAATGGAACAATATTTAATTACAATACTATATTCTCAATTTTTTCTATGTCATCACCAATCAAATTAATGAGCACAAACGAGTTTCATCAAAATTTTTCTAGCTACTAACAAGTACACAATATACAAACATGTGTATAAATAATACCATTATCCGTTATGTCCATTACAAAGCTGTTCATTGCTTATTCTAATTGACTCAAGAATTTTTAGAATTGTTTAAAATTAATTTAATCAGGCCCTTATGTATCGACCATATTGGTATGACACTTAGCCCCGCCCCCTGACACCGTTTTCGCAGACGAAATTAAATGGTAATAGGGCCTCCTTAGTTATTCTATCTCGATGAAAAATAATGACCAATTTTCATACAACACCCTGTATAAATTGCGGCATTAAAAATGAAAAACTATCAGAACTAAAATACTTGATTAATAATGAAGCTAGAAGCACTAGAAGCTGATTTTTAAAAATATTTTTACCTTTTCGTCCGAACAGATGCTTAATGAATCTTCTAGCAAAATGACGCTGGTCCGTTTTTTGCGTCACTTGCATGTCAGGATCTGAAATTGGTAAAAATATTTTTTGGTAACATATAATCAATTTCCTATATGCCTATTGGGTGTTTATTTCGTTTGAGTATAGTACTAGCTACAAAAATTTAAAATGTGTGGCGCCATAACGCCAACACGCGTTTTTAAAATTGAAAGTTATGTCTCCACATTTCCCCCCAACTAGCATTTTTACGTCGTACTGACGTTATATTTTTCAACCTGACGTTGGAAAGAAGACTCCAATTTGCACTATTTTGGTGACAAAATAAGGGTTGTAAGGACGTCAGTATATGACTTCTGCACATTATAAATAACTTATCCAGTACCTAAAATGTCGGGAAGTTTTAAAAATATCTTTATTTGACTTCTGCCGGGTAAACATACTAGATCACTAACAAATATGACCAACTGATATTTTGTGGGTTCTTTCATAAAATATAAGTAATGGCTGCTATAAGAACTTACTCTTACTAGAATAAACTTATGTTAGAATGTTTTCGGTCGCTTAAAATTGAAACACAAGGCACATTATTGTTAAAATTTGGTAATATAGAGCCTTAAAAACTAAGCGCTCCTCAATTGATGAAAAAAATAAATGATAATAGAAATATAAAAAAAATATCTTGAATAAAGGAGAAAACTTCCATAAACTAAATTAGCATCTAAATACTCAGATATGTAAAGTAGATTATTATAGGTAGATCAAATAGGGGCAGTTCCCAGTATTTGGTTTTATGTTTTCCGAAATTAACATGGCGGAGTCACGTAATTACCTAAAAGGGTTTAAAGCACGCTTTAGGGAAGAATTAGTCGAACAGAAATGACGTATAAACAGATTTAGTTAAAATAGGTATACTTAAAACGTGCATAGGTAATGAAACTGCAAAACTTTCAACTCATTATTACTTCAAGTCAAGAAAACTACTTTCTGTATACTCTTAGTAATATTTTTACGTCCAGCCGACGATAAATGTATAGTCCGTCAAGGACCTTCAGAAGTGAGTCATAGTGCGACGTCTGTGTGACTACTTTTAGCATCACAGATACTACCTCGGCTATTAAGGTCAGATTATTACGTTTAAACGACGTAAGAGTCAATGACTATTTGTGACCTTAATCCGAAAGAAACTCAGTGACGTCTACACGACGTAGTTTAGCAGATAAATACTAACTTGATATAATAATAACGTAATACCAGGCCGGATGAGATCGGACATCTCGTGTGAGGAAGAAGGTACACACTCCCCAATCGGTAAGTCATGCAATGACAATAAATCGAGGGTTGAGAGCCCATGGGGGGGTTTGTTCGGGTTTGTTCGGGATTGTTTGGGTTTGTTCGGGGGGAGGTTCCCATGACTGAGGATCATGGTTAGGAACCCACGTTAAGCTGTAGGTCCGAGCGCAAGCTGGCTGAATGTTCGAAAGAATAAGTGGCCATCAGTAACCCAGAACAATCAATAAATATGATATTACGTATTGAATATCATTATTATTTTTGATAAAATATTATTTAACGAGGATAAAAAATTTGTTTGCGAACTGTTGGTCTTTTGAGGATATAAGCGCATAAAAGTGTTATTTTTAAAATTGAATTTTCATGCAAGTTTCCCTATTGTTTGTTCTAAAAATATCCGTATCCGAGTTTCGAATTTTAAATATTTTCCGAACTGACTGCAATGATTTTTTTTTAAATTAAAACCTGCTATTTTTAACAGAAATTCCACGCGCATTTTGTCAATTATGTTGACACGAAATTACTACATCGCGTATGGTAAAAATTGAAATATAAATGTCATGAAAAATTGCGAGGATTTTGAGATAAAAGAATGTAACGTTTTTATCAGTGCCGTAATTTGCTCATAATGCGTGGTTTTTAAATTACGCCCTGTACAGCAACCAAGATTTTTTAAATTTTGACTAAGTTGGTACTTATACAAATTTAAAATAACTTTAAAAAATAAAACCAGGAATCTTAAGATTATTATTAAAATTATCTATTATACTAATGCCATTCCAAAATTGATGATTTGAATCTGAAAACGAATTTAATCCGAGACTCTTAGGTTTTCCTTTTTAAAGTGCTATTTTTCTTTAGATTATATCAATATATTTTCAATATTTTCTTCTTAATCATTCTTATTAAATCAGCAATTTTGACGGTGACATATACTTATATGACGTTGGCAGAAATAATTTTCTCACAATCAAAGTGGTCTAGTTCCTAATTATTATTTTATTAATCAATCAACTTTAATTATGAGTAAATTATGCCTGCCAATATCATTTACATAACGGTCAAAGTAGCTGGCTAATTATTAATACAAATTTTAATGCAACCTGACACAAGACTTTCTCCACCAGTGTATTAAGAAAGTAAATAATAATTATCCTCTACATATTTCGGACATAGTACAGTCCCTCATCAGGAATATATTATAGGAGTTTCTGGCAGCGGGATTTGTAAACTACAGGAATTCTTGGTCCACAGTACCAACTTACCATTGCAGAATTTATCGATCTAGATGGATTCTGGTTAGACTGATTTAATATTTACATTTTATTAATAGTAAGTGCGTTTTCACACGGCACCATATATCGCGCGCGATAAATGGTCGCAATATTGCTTTACACCAAATGTGTTCTCTAATATCGCTTGTGTGTGAAAATGGCTCATTAGAAAACACATAATTTGGTGTAAAAGCAATATTGCGACCATTTGTCGCGCGCGATATATGGTGCCGTGTGAAAACGCTCTACTAATGTGTCGTCGTAACTGAGTGCACAGCTGAGACCGGTGCGGGGGGGGGGGGGGGGGGTCGACGACACCGCCCTAGTTACAGCACTGGCTTTTATAATAAAAACTCTTATAAAGAGAATCTATACTTTACAAAACTCAAACTAAATATCATGGTTATATTTTATTCCTAAAAACTGAGTTTACTTGGTTATTCCGGGCATAGAATCATGTTTTGAATATTAAATATAAAGGGAGAAGTTGGGTAGGATAGGAAGTGCTGAAATTAAATTCATTTGGGTTAATTCGGGTAGCATTAATTTCCTAATAGATACATTAAAAAGTTACGGCACTGAAAAAGCATTTGTTAACTTAAATTCAGAAAACATGAGACCTTAGACCTGAGACTTAGTTCCAAGGTGACTTGCGTTTATCTGAAAGAAATTACAATAATTATAAATTGGGTGCTACAAGTTCGTGTGCGTACAATCTCGAAAATAATAAGAGATGCGCAGAAGGGTGAATTGAGGAAAAGTTGCGTATTTTGGGACTTAATAATTTGGTAAAAGAAAATTGTAAATATTCCAAATACCTTCCGAGATATTCGAAGAATTCACCATTTTTAGTCTTGATTTATAATTTTTTGCGCCTTATTTAGCCTACTCTTTTTGTATTTACTTACTTGGAAGCATAGATTCAGTCGAACTTTTCTCTCCGCAGTCAGTGCATTGACAAGAAAACTTTTTAAAGTCTATCACGAAACTTCCGTATACAATTGGATTCATACAACTATTAGAAACTACCATCATAAAAAATAGATCCTGTAATAAACCTGGCAAGCTCTTTTCGGCAGATTGTCGATCAACCATATACCTGAAAGAAAAAAACTCTGACTGGTACTCCACAATTTATATAAATAAATAAAACAATAGTTTAATGAAAGCTTGATGTTGACAGATAAGTTTTAGAATAATTACTTTCACACGAGTATTGTACACTATTTTTCCTACGACCACAAAGAATTATTAAAAAAGCCTTTAATTTGTGAAAAAAATATTTCAACACTAGTGTTAAAAAAAAATATCAACACTAGTGTTGAAATTAGAATACTTAGGATTATGTTCCGCTTAATATGTAGTTTCATAGTTTGTCAATAGGCTTTTCCTTTATTTGTAGTTTAACTTTTTCATTTTTTCATATTTTATATATCATAGGAAGAACTAATCCTGGATTGACTTCTAGATTAACCAGAATGAAAAATTATAAATTTAATCAAGAAGAGATGCAATAAACATAAATTTAAAAAATCCACCAAACAAGGAAGATTTCAATTCAAAATAATTTTATAAATGATTTAATGTTTTTATAAAAAAAGTCAAATACTTACTCCTAATGGGATTTGAACATGTGACCGTGCGATCTGTAGGCTAGAGCTCTATTCTCTACGCCTATGCTATCGCTACCGATAAAGATTTGTTGTTTCATACATGACACTCTTTTCAGCGCGATTTGTTTTTTCTGGTAATAGATTTTCCAGAATATTATCTATTAACATTTTTTATAATTCCAGATGGCGTATTTTCAGACTCTAATTCTCACTCGACAAATACATGATAAATAAATTAAACACTTTACAATTACTGATTTCTGAAATTTGTTATAGCACCGGTTCCCGCAGATCACCGAAGTTAAGTTGTGTTGAGCGCGGTTAGTACTTGGGCGGGTGATTGGCACCATATGTTTAAGTTAAATAGTGTGCCTTGAATTTCAATACTAGTGTTGAAATATGTGTGTGATATACGGCGCTTTCTAGCCAAATTAACCGTGTATTTTTCTCATTTTCATAGGTGGTCGTAGGAAAAGAAAGTTGCATATTTTAATTTCGGTTCCGCCAACAAAGCGGGGACGTAAGATTAAATTATTATCGAGGAACTTATCAAAAATATTAAACCAGGTATGGATGTAAAAGCGGCATATTTCAAAAATATTCTACATTATACAGGGTGGCTAAAAACAGTGTGGCGAAACTTGCATTTTTTTAAATGAAACACCCTAAATATTATATTAATTCCACTTATATTTTGTATAAAATGTCATATGTCTAAATTCAATTATATTTGAGATATTGACGTTTGAAATATGGCATTTTCAAACTTTGACAGGCGGCAGTAATTATGCAATCCAACGATGTGTCAAAATGGTGGCTGGCTGGCAAATACTGCGTTGTAATTGGTGCACGTGACTATATAAATAATATTGCTGGTGACATTTAACGGGTGGCTCAGTGCTTTTTGCCAGCCAACCGCCATATTCAATCACGTGGTTTAGATTCCCTAATATAACGGCACATCTTAGAAAAAAATGGGTTTCATCTGCCTATCTTAGTTTTTAATTTTCTATATAAAAGTAGTAACTTCCGTTTTAACATGTTATTGAATTTTATTTATTTATTTAATACAAGTTTTGAAGAGACATAACTGAGTTCCAAAAGAAGCTTCCGCTTTTTACAATATATTAATATTGGGTTTTTTGACTAATCCTACACTCTTAAAAATGACTTGGTATTTGGTACTAATTTTTATTTGTTCTCGTGTTTACGTTACCATAAATAATTATTTTTAGTTAGGAAAACAAAAAAGATTTTTTCATTGGTTATATTTACCAAAAAATGATGCCATCAGAACAAAGAAAATATCTTGTTTTCATATTAGTTGGCAGAAATAAAATATTTTGTTTAGCTGAATTTTACTCTGTATATATCTTATTTAAATGTTACATCAAAGTTCCTACAAAACTTGTATTTATCAATTAAGCTTGTTGTAATAACACATTATAAATTTGTAATCCCTATCATTTTGGTAATTTTGATTAAGATAATTCTTAGTTACCAGAACTAACTTTTCTTTTCAAGTAATATTATTCTTCATATTTATAACTAACGGCTTCAACAGAGACTTGACGCCCTTGCCCGGTGGGTGACGTGTGACATTATTCTAGCCAGGACTGTCAGGAGGTTATGTTTATGTTAGGGTGCTTTTGGGGTTCCGTGTCCATTTTTTCGTGTTTTTAAGGCAACAATTGGCCATTTTCATGGCCGTGCCCGTGTGGAAAATGGATGTGACAATATTTGGTGTAATTTATTTGTGTTTATTGTCTTTCTTGTGTACGTTCTTATTGGCAGAAGGAAGTAAATCATAAGTAAACATTTTATTTTTTATCATTGCAGTTGTACATTAGAAAGTTTCATATAGCTGTATATTTTAAATAGAAAGTCCAGGGGATATTTTTTGTTTTTTAATAATCGTAGTTGCAGATAAGAAAATTTAAATAAGGATAATTCAGTTCTATAAGCAATTGAACAACCCAAAGGGTTGAGTAAAATAAGTTAAAAATCTAGTGTTTCTGTTTTGAATTGCATAAGTATGTATTATAAAGAACATGAGAGAACAAGGACATTGGAAATAATTTTTATTCAAGAAACCATAATATCCCTGATAATTTATTCCAATTAGTTTACGCATACCTAATAGAGTAGTAATACTAAGGCATTTTTTTATTTAAATGGGGACCTATTATAAGAAGGAATATTTTTCGTTACTAAGTATAAATTACATATGACATTTTTTTTTGAAATAAAACAGACTTTTTTTTAAAGTTATTTCTATCAAATCGACTTGCTAATTTTGCTATGCGTTATAAGCAGTTCATTCAAACTTTCTAATGTGCAACTGCAATGACAAAAATATAAAATTTTATTTTATTTATGATTCAACTTCTTTCTTACAATAGAAAGTACAAAAAAAAGATGATAAACACAATATTGTAACTACATACGTAATTGTTACTCTATGAAAATTTTAAGTTTGTTCCAAATAAATGATTGCTTGGCAATATTTGTAGATTGCATCATTAACAAAAACAATATTTCCTTGAAAAAAAATTTTCAATTTTCCATATTTACACATTAGTTGTGACAACTAATTTTATAAGCGGGAGTACCATATAAATTTAGTTATCCGTATATAAAATTTCGTTGTGACAACTAAAATTGGTAGGTTGGGTTGGTTAATGTTATTAATTAGTTCAACAGTTCAATAACGACAGTTTTTTAGTTGTACAGACTAATTTCACTGGTTAACAAGATTTTTGTCCCAAGCGCAAAAATCTCTGATTTCAATATAATTTTGCATGCTGAAATCAATCATGTTTTCAGAATTTCTCCATCACCCTTAGTTTTTATGTTCCAGTATATGTGATTATTTACCTATAAAATGCACGCATAGGTCTGTACTATAAGAGTCATCTAACAAAAAACTTGTGTCAGGCATTGCTATTTTATTATTTGTGTATTGTAACAATAACTTGTTGTGACTAGAAATAACAAAGTGTGCTCTGTGTGTCACGCGGAACATGTCTTGGCTTGTTGAGACCTGCAAGCAGTTCCGAGTCCTACATTACATTTATTGTTGTTTTAGTTATCGGCTAGAGCTCAATGAATGAACATATACGCAGACTTTTTTAACGTTTTGAAGAATGTGCTGTGGTGCATTTTAAGCTATTGTAGTGTAACTCACCTGTAAAAATGCCAAGAAATTGTGTAAACCACCCGAACTGTTTTTGCTACATCTGCGGTGAATTGACATTTAAATCTCAAAAACGGTCTTTCACGCCTCTCGTTAATAAATGCTATGAACAGTATTTCAAGTGTAAAGTCGGCGATCAAGACAAAAGCTGGGCTCCCCATATTTGCTGTGTTACGTGTGTCAGACTTCTTACAGCGTGGGCAAAAGGTAAACGACATATGCCTTTTGCTATTCCCATGATTTGGAGGGAACCATCAGACCATATTACCGATTGCTATTTTTGTCTTACAAATATCAGTGGTATAACTTCTAAATCCAAACATACTGTTAAATATCCTCATATTCCATCTGCACTGAGACCAGTGCCGCACAGTCCGGAATTACCTGTGCCTGACCCCCCACAAAATATGACACCGAGCGACGATGAAACTGCCGATGACGAAGTAAACAACGAAAGTTTTTCAGCCGAAAATATTGATCTGGATCCAACATTTACACCAGATTCGTCTTCTTGTGCGCCGCATCTTCTAAGTCAAGAAGAACTTAACGACCTTGTCCGAAAAAGCAGCATGGTTTTCTTTCAAGGACATTTGCAACGGCGTCTTGGGAAATCGTAAATCCGAAAATTACGTAGAGAATGTTAACAATTTATTGGTCTCATATAAAGCCATGGGTTGCAACATGAGTCTAAAAATACACTTTCTTCATTCACACTTGGACTTTTTTCCGAAAAACCTTGGAGCAGTAAGTGACGAACATGGCGAGCGATTTCACCAGGACATTCTGGACATGGAGAAGTGATACCAAGGCAAATGGAGCCCCGCCATGTTGGCAGACTATTGCTGGACGCTGAAGAGAGATGTTTCTGATGCAAAGTACAGTCGAAAGTCATATATGACCACATTTTCTAAGTAAATATATCACTTTGTACTTTATTTTTTCATAACTTATACCCATATTATAATATATACGTTCACAAAAAGTCATTGCTTTGTCACTTTAAAACCCTGCGTGATGGAAAAATTCTGAAAACATATATGAAATATGTTTAAAAAGTACTACCAAGTACACCCACTTCAGCTCGTGGGACAAAAAAAATCTTAAATTTTGTTGACCAGTGTTTTTGGTTTGAGTCCGATTTCACGAAAATAAATATGTAGTTGTCAGACCAAATTTTAGTAATCCATACCATGTTATTTTTAAGAGTGTAAATGAAAAATGGCAAAAGATATAATTGAGACAAGTCAGTTAACCGTAAAAACATTTTTTTATTTAAAAAAAACCGAAAGTTGGAATATTGTTGTGTGGGTACTTACTTGAAACTAAATAATACAAATTACCTGCTTACAACGTTTGTTAAAAATTTACGTAAAGTTGTTAAAACAACAATTTACAGACTTTTTATTTTTCAACTCTTTTAGTTAAAAAATAATGCAGTGTGTTTTTTCTTACCTTCGGCTTATGAGAAATTTTATCTGTAAGTTTTAAGTTTTCCAAAGTTCACAAAGAAAACAAAGATTGGGAGACATATGCTAAAATATAATAGGCAGCTTTTAAAGCTTCGTTAAAGTTTCTTTTAATTAACAGAAAGTTTTTACAATATTTTATTTTCTTTGGCTCAAACATTTTACAATATATTTACTTTAATTTTTCTTGGCTAATTCCTCTAGTAGCAAATTTATTTAAATTCCGATTCTAAATCATTATTTTTTTTTGTTTAAATTAATTTAACAAACCTTTTACTCAGTGGCGTTGCGTTCATATAAACTGTTCTTCGTAAAATGTCATTAGGAATCACACCCTCAAATATTAGCACGTCAATAAAGAACATATACAGGGTGTCCCACCGGGAACCGAATCGATCTAAATTAGAGAACTATACATAGAAAAATTTTGAAAATTTGACAGTATGCTGATGGGGGCGACCGGGCTTAAATATTTTCATAATGGTGACACTTCCGGTTATACCGGAAGTAAGTGTCAACTTGCTTATTTTAAATGGGACATTACATTTTTGCATTCTACGCAAGATTTTAGGCAGATTTTATATACCATGTCCTATACTTATGTCTAAACGTTTTTGACATATTTAAATTTTTATGTCAAAAATGACGTTTGCAAGCCATAGAATAAATTATCAATTTTTTCTATAAAGAAGCTTTATTTATTTAATGTAAGTGAGATTAATTGTTGACCTGCTTTAATAGATTTTTTATAATATTTTGATAACTATTAATACAGGGTGTTTAAAAAATAACATTAAAGATGAAAAAACTGCAAAAAGTCTAGATTTTCAAATGGAGACTCCCAAATTTTATAATTATTTCTTATTTGGCATTAAAAATAAGGGTAAGTTTGTGTAAGGTTGCATACCCCAAAAATTTTTAGTTTTCGAAATATTGCCAATTTTTTTTTATGGCGATTTTGCTGCAGATTTTAAGTTCAGTTACTCCTAGTTGGCTATGACTCTGTACACTTTAGGCGTCCCGGCATGGTTATTTTTTATTGTCAAATGGCAAGTGACAGCTTCAATGCCGTCATAGTCAACTGGGAGCAACTGAACTTAAAATCTGCTGCAAGATCGCCATATAAAAATACTAAATTGGCAATATTTCGAAAACTAAAAATTTTTGAGATATACAATTTTACACAAACTTACCCTTATTTATAATGCTAAATAAGAAATAATTATACAATTTGGGTGTTTTCATTTGAAAATCTAGACTTTTTGCAGTTTTTTCAATTTCATTTTTAATCTTATTTTTTAAACACCCTGTATTAATAGTTATCAAAATATTATAAAAAATCTATTAAAGCAGGTCCTTTATAACAAGGAATCCCACTTAAATTAAATAAATAAGGCTTCTTTATAGAAAAAATTGATAATTATTCTAAGGCTTGCAAACGTCATTTTTGACATAAAAATTCAAATATGTCAAAAACGTTTAGACATAGGTATAGGACATGGTATACAAAATCTGCCTAGAATTTTGCGTAGAATGCAAAAATGTAATAATATATAGGGTGTCCCACTTAAAATAAGCAAGTTGACACTTACTTCCGGTATAACCGGAAGTGCCACCATTATGATGTTTTAGCCCGGTCGCCCCCATCAGCATCAGCATACTGTCAAATGTTCAAAATTTTCCTATGTATAGTTTTTTATATATAGATCGATTCGGTTCCCGGTGAGGCACCCTGTATACGAAGCTGTACACTGTAAAAAACGCTTGTAAATTTGTTTAATTTTCCAATTAAATACATAGTGTGTAAATGTCTCTGTTTCGTTTTCGATGCCCGTATTTAAAAAATACATGGTCGTAAAGGTTCAAAGTTTATTTGTATTTTTTGATCTGTTTTTTACTTGAAGATCCATGGTACCAAAGACGGTTATGGTAAATTTGCATATATTTTTATTACTGTGTAGCGACTCAAATATGGATGGCAATAGACTTAATGGTGTTTTTTTTGTATTATTGAATTTAGGATAAAATCCAATATTACATTTTGTAAATTAAATTGTATAGGACGATCCCGCATATTTTGACCTTTTACCAAGCGACCCTTTCAGACGAAACGGTAGAAATATTAAGGGCCAAAAATTATGCCGATCTAAATTTCTTGGCATATTGAAAATAAACCGAAAAAAAGATATCGTAAATATATATAAGTTACCAATATTAACAAACTATACAATACTGATAAGTATAGGATCAGCCCTATACAGGGTTATTCCTAAGTTGATACTTCTTTTTTAGCTGCGTATAGAAGGCATTAAAATAAACAACATTTTCAAATACCTCTCTTCAAAAAACTCAAAAATAGGCGAGATAGAGAAGTACAAAATCTAAATGCGGGCCTGGCATCAAAACATACCACGCTATAGTTTCTGTTGCTATTCTTATCTCTTATTAGTATTAGTCATACAGGTAGTGTTGAACAATCCAGTGCGGTGTGTTTTTCTGCTAAGTTAATATTAAAAACGTGGTAATTTACTGTGAGTGTGGCAAAGTGCTTCGAGATTATACGCAGAACGCTTTTCCTTGCGGGCTTATAAAATACCCAGAAGTTTTCTTAATGTTATTCAACGGACAAGTTAGGCAGAACCGTATTTGATTCGTAGGGTAATAAATGAATGTAAGTACTATCATTTTGAGTTTTTTAAAAAAGGTATTTGAAAATGTTGTTTATTTTATTGCCTTCTATACGCAGCTTACACATCACCATGTATATCTCAAAAACTCAGGGGCCCTGAACCCGCCCTTGGAATATCAAAACAGGCAACCAAAGCAACATCAGACAGGTGGCGCAAGAACAGCACCTATCCCGATGGAACAGGATACCTGGTCAATTCCAAGCGAGGGCCACAATTGGGAAACCCTCCAAAAAGCTATCAACTGGAATGTTGCTTTTAACGCGCACCCAGCTAAAACAAGTGGTTGGCCCACTAACAGGCCACTGCCACTTGAGAAAACACCTAAGTCGAATAGGAATTTACAATGGTCCCATTGAATGCAGACTTTGCGGCGAAGAGGACGAAACCGCCTCACATATAATATATTATAACTGCAAGCACTGACCCGAAGAAGATTCAAAATCTTCGGAGGAATCCAATGTGGGGATAACCTCCCGCATGACAAACTTGGTAGGAATTTACTGGAACTTATAAAAGGGACAAATATTTTCTAGCAAGAAGGGGAGCACAATAAGCCACTAGGCTGCAGTGCAGGAAGCTTGGGCCGAACGCCCGACCCCGCCTTAACCCAACCAACCAATCCCTATCGATGGGAGAATATTCAAATACGTAGGTAATTACGAAAATTCAAGAATGTATACAATTTCGTTAATTTATGGAGGGAATTGTAAAGTTTATTTTATTGCACCTTAAAAAACGTTGTTTTTATTGTTACTTTTTTTGCATGTTTTTAACAATGGGACGACAATGTGATGTTAGAATCGTCGCTCCCAGTGGCGTATTTAGGGGGGGGGGGCTGCCCCCCCCCCCCCCCATTGAGCCGCGGAGCTCGGTGTCTAAAAGTCTAATTGCAACCTAATTTTTCGTCTCACGCTTGGACTCTTAATTTAAATAAATTTTTAAATAATGTATTCTTGGCTTAGATTACAAAGGTTTTGTAGGAAACGTTTAGTTTTTAAACTTTTCCTTCTAAAAGTCCTGTTTTATATAGAGATTAAGGTTTCGGACGCATGCCGTCTTAGTTATTGATTTATGATGCAATTTTGAAGGAAAACGAGTAAAAAGAGCAATATTTTATAGTATTTTTCTATTATATACTTGTCTGTTCCGTTTTTCCTTTTTTAGAGATATTTTAAATCAAGAAAAATATAACCCAATGTAATAAAATATTTTTACAACAAAAAAAACAATTAGGTATTTAAAGGAAAATTAAAGTAAACATTTTAATTGAAATAGTTTTATTGAAGAACTGTGATAGTTTATAATAAAAAAAAATGGTGCAGGAAGAAACGAGAATGCTTTTTTATAAATATACAAAACGGCACTTAAGAAGAAGTATTTCAAAACATAAGCATTTTCACCAAAAAGTGCTCTTAGATCTACGCTCCTAAAATACATGATTTCTGAAAAAATCATCAATTTTGGCGGGATGAGCGATATTTACCTTATTTTTATGAAAAACCGAGCCCGAAAAACGCTGGTTAGAGTCATACATACGTCTTATGTTAAAATTTTGGATTGACACCAATATTCATATTTTTTACAAATATAAAAACCGTTTTTTATTTAAACAAAGAGCCAGCTAGGTATATCAAAAAAAAGTTAAAAAAAAACATTACAAAAACAAATTTTAATAATTTAATTTTCGAAATTTGATAGTAGTTAGGTGAATTTCAAACGAACTTTGGGCGTGGCATCAAAAAATCTTCGTCTGCGGCGCTTTTCCGCCTTCTTCACTAGGTGGAATATCATAAAATACATGTAGTCCCGACTGTTCCTTTCTCCAGAAAAAGAATGTTCCACTTACGCCCATCGAGGACCCCCCCGAGAATATTTTCTGGCTACGCCACTGGTCGCTTCTGTGTGATGAAACGCGCGGCGGTGTTCAAATACTTGCTAATCGGCATACCGTTGTTCTACGACTCTGTCATAAATGTAGGTTTCTTATTCTTGTCGCATTGTGGAATTCTTGAGACCCAAGAATATTAATTTGCCGTCGATCTTGACAATTAAATTTTCGTTCCAATTAAGGGAAGAGGTTTGCTCCGACCCAAACTGATGAAATTACTAATATTTTCTATACCAGATTAAGATTTTATATTAATCATTCTCTTGACAACTAAACCAGCTAATTAATTTTATCTGGGAGTGGAAAAACATTTCCAGAAGTGGTCTGTATATTGTCGGTATGCCACTGTATAACCCCAAAGATACACTGGCCGATAGCGATGAAAGTTATAAAGATGAATTACTCTAGCGAGCGACAGTGGCGTGGCTAGAAGTCATGAGGCCCAGTGGCGTAATTAGGGGGAGGAGGGGGGGGGGGGGGGGCTGCCGTGCGGCAGCCCCCTTCCCCGAGCCTAGGAGCTCGGGTCTAATTGCAACCTATTTTTTCGTCATTTGCTTGGTCCCTTAATTTAAATCTTTAAATAATGTATTCTTGTCTTAGATTACAAAGGTCTTGTAGAAAACGTTTGGTTTTTAAACTTTTTCTTTTATATAATAATAATAATTTACTATAGAATTTTAAAGGAAAACGAGTAAAAAGAATAATATTTTATAGTATTTTTCTGTTATATACTTATCTGTTCCGTTTTCCCTTTTTTTGAGATATTTTAAATCAAAAAAAATATAACCCAATGTAATAAAATATTTTTACAACAAAAAAAACACTTAGGGATTTATTTTTAAAGGGAAAAATTAAAATAAAAATTTTACATTTACGACATTTTTTATGGAAGAAGTGTGATAATTTATAATAAAAAAAATAGCGCGGGAAGAAACGAGAATGCTTTATTATGAATATACAAAACGACACTTAAGAAGGAGTATTTTAAAACCTAAGCATTAGCACCAAAAACTGCTCTTAGATCTACGCTCCTAAAATACATGATTTCCGAAGAAATCATCAATTTTCGCTTGATGAGCGATATTTACTTTATTTTTATTAATGAAAAGCCGAGCCCGAAAAATGCTGGTTAGAGTCATATATACGTCGAGCCAGTTAGGAATATCAAAAAAAAAGTAAAGAAAAACGTTTATAAAAACAAATTATCCAGCCTTGTAGAGGGGGAGTAGTAATTTAATTTTGTTGCCCCGAAAGTTCTCCGCCTAGGTATAATATCATGAAATACATGTAGTCCCGACGGTCTCTCTCTCCAGAAAAAGAATGTCCTACTTACGCCCACTGAGCCCCCCCCCCCCCCCCCAACGGACCATATTTTCTGGCTATGCCACGGAAATTAAAAATAAGTAAATCTATTTCAATAAATATACATTTTCCTGCTATCCTTAACCTCCATCTTTCAATGTTTTTGGTGGTATTAATTATATTTTCTTAATATTTCGTGACCGCCGGGGCCTCTGGTTGATCCGGGGCCCCTGGGCACTGCTCCGATTTGCCCTACCATAGCTACGCCATTGGAGGACGAGAGCAGCAAAGAAAATTTACGTTTTTAGTCGAGGCTTCGCGCCAAACAGTACAAGCAGGCAATTCTCACTGCATCCGAGCAGTGACGGCTCGTCAGATGAAGGGGCTCTTATATAACCAGGAGGAAAGTTTTTCGACAATGTTAAATATTATTGTACCAATACAGCTACCATTTTATCCCTTAAAAAATAATTATGTTCGAATTAATCATATTAATTTAATCCGAATGTAGCTACGAATAATAGGGCCATGGTTAACTCCGATGGATAATAATTATAAACACTCGTGCATTTTGGTGTGCCCCAGCCGACCGTGTCCGTTAGCTCAAAGCAAGTGAAGACCTAACGTCCAACATGGCTTTGATATTCACCGTTGCTATGGTTACGTGACGTCAGTCACACAAACAGAATATAAAAATTTGCATTATGATGAAGGGCAATTTAAAAACAAATCAGTCGGATGCACCATTCCTTTAGCATTGATTCGCCTAATCTTAAGGTATTTATTTTGAGGCTTCGCAAAACTTACGGTTATAGATATCGTTTTTACGTGATTTACTGCATGATTAAAAAGTTTTCTTTTTATTTTTCAGTTAATTCAGTACTTAGTTTAATTGTTATTGTGTGTTTTAAAAATGAACTGAATTAATAGCATAGTTTGTAATTTGTTGGAAACTCCATTCAGTCGCTGGACAGATGAAAATAAGAGAGACGTTTTGTTACACGGGTTTTTAGTTAATGTTTGTTTAAGTACCCGCACTATACCTAGCTCTTTACCATTTTTTAAGACCGCGAGCCGCCACTGCATTCGCGTTCGATTTGTTAGTTTTACACTACTTAAATGTTCTTGTAATTAAAAAAATTGGTTTTAATGTCAAGCTAGTTAAAAACATGTTATAAAGCTTTTGGGCACAGTTGTATTTTATGCTGTGTGTAGTAAATAGCGTCAAGTTTTAATCGTTAATTTATAGCTATTTATTCTTATTAACTGAGTGAATTAAAAAAAAAATGGTACGATCGTTTTTA
This sequence comes from Polydrusus cervinus, assembly GCA_935413205.1. Classification (NCBI taxonomy): domain Eukaryota; kingdom Metazoa; phylum Arthropoda; class Insecta; order Coleoptera; family Curculionidae; genus Polydrusus; species Polydrusus cervinus. The sequence goes on along the minus strand of OW284519.1, from coordinate 19,490,817 downwards.
AAATTAAAGGGAAGTCATTGTATTATATAAAATATTTACCATAAGGTCATTATGGTATACGGCGTACAACAGCAGATATATATCACTATTATTGTAACGGTCAGTCTCAACGTTCTACTTCTGGTCCTTTCCATATTTTTTGCGTCGGACCGTCTTAGTCTTAGTTGCCCATCTGACTTCTTACAGGTCCCATCTGAAATAAAAAAGTAACAATATTAAGTCTAAGCTAGTATGGTGCAGTGGCGAATCCAGGATTTTGTTGAGGCGGGGGGCGACTAAAAAAAATTACTCGTATTCCGTCTCTAAAAATCCTACTACTCTCAAAAGTGACTTCTTCAAAAAATTCTGACCATTCACACGCCCTATACTTCCCCCCTAGATCCGCGCCTCCTATAGTGGTGGTGGTAAATCTTTACTCGTGCCTCATTGTTCAACGATTAAGCGACGACGTGATTTACAACTATAGTCTATTTCAGAAAGGTGTAGAGTAATAAGAGTTCATTAGGCATGCAAAGGGACTACAAATATTTAAGCCACTTTCATAATTTGTCATTGATTTCATTGCAACATTCTTAATTTTCATCAAGTGCAGGTAGTACCACCCGGGTTTGGTTCAATTTATGGGTTGTGCCTATTGTTATCCATTCACAAACACTGAAAATGGTGTGCATTATGTACATAGTATTAGGTACACTTATTTTTTATTAAACATTATAAAGAAAATACAAAATACATTTTACAGGAATTAAATTTTTAAAAATCATAATGTTCTTCGTCATCTGAGGAACTGTCATTTCCTCTTGATGTCATGATTAACGGGTCGACGGTCAGATCAATCAGGTGGTCAAGATCCCACATTTTCTCCTCTTCTTTAATTACATAATGGACTGCTTTTCGCCAGTTCTCTGGTGTTACCTCCCTAATGGCTTGATCACACAGTAGTTTAATGTCTTTTATTTTGCATGTCGTGTTGTGTCTTCCTACAGATCCTTTCACTCGTGCCTACATAAGTTGGCCATGTGAAAAGCATACAATATGTTTTTTAGCTATATATTTCACAGCATATTTCATAAAACAATGTTTGGTAAATTTGTTATAGCTAATAGTTCCTTCAAATTCAATACTTTTGGTGGTTAATCGATAATTTCTTGTTTTATCCAAGATGAAGTTGGAGTCTTCTTCTCTGTGCGTCGTGAATGACATCTTGCTTTATAACTACTACTGAATCAGCTGAAAGATATTTTATCGTTTTACCAAAAGAGTCCTCAAAAATATTCGAATTCATGTCCTCGTGGTAATCTCCCGTATTGAACGACGAAAGGTTAGCTAACCGTTTTTTAAAAATCCCTCTTCGCTTCCAATATGGACGATTATTAGTCTCTTCCCTTCCTGAAGGCACCTTAATACCCTTTGACAGGCCTTTCATGAAAGCTTGGCGAGCACTGGTTATATTTTTGTCTTGTCACAATTTTGGTACTATATAACCTTCATTAACGTCTCATCAAGATAAAAGATTTTCTTCGCGCGCGCCTATGGCCGATACCAAAATTGAGCCGAATTGGACGGAATTTTCTATTTTATTACTCTACATCTGTCTGAAATAGACTTTATCCATCTTTATTTGTTATAGTCATAAAGGTGAATATAAATTTTTATATTTTAAATTTTAAGATTTTATATGCTTGGTGCCTTAAAAATGTATTTTTACTTTGTATAACTAGTTCTTCTACACAGGGTGATTCCTAAGTTGATACTTCTGTTTTAGCAGTGTATATAATCTCGAAGCAGCAGCCGCACTTTGACTACACTCACCGTAAATTAGGACCATATCTACAAGTTCATTGTTTTCAAATTTTACCATTTTCATGTGTCACCAATTTAAAATTAACTTGCTTCAGAAAAACACACCACAGCGGAATGCCAGATCACTCATCACCGTAAATTGTATAACTAATAAGAGATAAGACAAACAACATAAAGTATAGCAGGCTATGTTTTGATGACCAGGCCCGCACTTAGATTTTTTACTTCTGTATCCCGCTTATTTTTAAGTTATTTGATAATGTTCTTTATTTTAATGCTTTCTATACACAGCTAAAAAGAAGCATCAACTTAGGCATCACCCTGTATTATTTATGTAAAAATCGTCTTGTTGGTTATCTTGTATCATAAATAATAACGAATTAACTTTTATTATACAGGGTGCGCCAAACTCAGTGGCCTATTAGAAATATTTAGAAAACGACAAAAGATATGTTTTTGAAAATTTGAGTGTGTTCATAAGAGCTAGTGTTCTAGCGTTTAAAAATATTTTGAAAGGGGCGGTGTTGCCAGATCATCTTGAAACTCCTAGCAACTTTGGAATTTAAAATGAGACACCCTGTATATTATTTTACTTTGTGTTTCTGCTTAATAACACAAACATTTTTTGTATATAATAATCTATGCCTATCTCTTATAGTTTTTGAGATATTAATTAATTAGTCATTTTTTTGGGCCAAAACATGCTAAACAGAAAATCAAATATTTTTGTGATTAAGGCACCTAGAAAGTTAAAATTTTTACAGACGGTTCTTATAGCATGGCCATCTAGGAATTTTGATGATATATGAAAATATTTTTACACAGAGCGTCACAAAAAAACGTAATCTTCGTAATATAAATAAATGCAAAATTCTCAACTTTTTTAAATGGAACACCCTGTATTTTATTTTCTTAACAAAATCTAGTTTATATTTTCTACCAATAAGTATAACATGTTCCTATACCTATCTCTAACCAATTCGAACTTACAAGGGGTTTAAAAAAATTAATAACTTAATAAAAAGGTTTAAACATATTTAATAGTAGGCTTTGGCAGAATTTGTTCGGAAACAAATGAAAGAGAAAAAATGTCAACCGAGATGTCAACTTAATTTACTATATTATCTTATATTTAAAAAAATTATTCGTTCTATGGATTTATACGTCACACATTCACATTATTATACTGCAACATATTTCGTTCTATTTTTCTAAACTTTTTTGCTGTTATTGGAGATGAATAATGATACCATTCATTAAATCGTCTACATGTTCTTGATACAATTTTATTACACTCTCCATGTATAAAAAGTAAATTCAAAATTTCTGCGTTTGAATAAGAAATATTGCCCATTTTAGTTAAAAATTTAAAAACACAGAATATAGACAAAACCAATTAAGTTGACATTTTTGCTTTTTCATTTGTTTCCGAACAAATTCTGCCAAAGCCTACTATTAAATGTGTTTAAATCTTTTTATTAAGTTATACATTTTTTTAAACCCCTTGTAAGTTCGAATTGGTTAGAGATAGGTATAGGAACATGTTATACTTATTGGTAGAAAATATAAACTAAATTTTGTTAGGAAAATAAAATACAGGGTGTTCCATTTAAAAAAGTTGAGAATTTTGCATTTATTTATATTACGAAGATTACGTTTTTTTGTGACGCTCTGTATAACAATATTTTCATATATCATCAAAATTCCTAGATGGCCATGCTATAAGAACCATATGTAAAAATTTTAACTTTCTAGGTGCCTTAATCACAAAAATATTTGATTTTCTGGTTAGCATGTTCTGGCCCCAAAAAATTACTAATTAAGTAATATCTCAAAAACTATAAGAGATGGGCATAGATTATTATATACAAAAAATGTTTGTGTTATTAAGCAGAAACATAAAGTAAAATAATATACAGGGTGTCTCATTTAAAATTCCAAAGTTGCTAGGAGTTTCAAGATGATCTGGCAACACCACCCCTTTCAAAATATTTTTAAACGCTAGAACACTAGCTCTTATGAACACACTCAAATTTTCATAAACATATCTTTTGTCGTTTTCTAAATATTTCTAATAGGCCACTGAGTTTGGCGCACCCTGTATATTAGCATCAGCAGAACATGCCATCTTGTTTAAAACGTAACGTAATCAGACAGCGACAATTATTTATAGCGACAGCCTTTACGTAAGGCAGTGGAGCGTGCCCGTGCTTGTTATCAGCGTCGCATCCCATCCTTTGGGAACATTTCGTGGACACTCAGGGATCCGTAAGATCAGCGGTTCGGGAGATGCTACTATAAATTTTTACCTATCTACATTTTAATTTCCCTGGTTAGAAGAAGACTGATGAATATACCTTGGACAATAGCGTGGTCCCGGAATGGGACGTTTTAACGCAGCCGGTTTGACGCGGCCGTTCCGACGCGGCCGTTTCGACGCGAGGACGTTTCGACGCCGGTCATTTTGACGCCGAGTCGTTTTGACGCCAAAAATACTTAACTTAATTTTTTTACATTTTATTTAGGATTTTATTGTTATTTTTGAGGTAGGTAACTCATTAATATTTCCATAATCCCTAACTGTTAATGTTATCATTATCATCAAATTTCTATGAAAAGACATAAAGAATTAAATTATGTTAATCTCATTCTGGAAAATCATCATTTAAATACCACATATTAATAAGAATTTGGGATTAAGAAATGGTAATCTAGTTCAGGTAGGTAGTTAATTAACCCATTTTAGGTAGGTACCTCAAGGGTATAAAGACTAATTTTTCTTTTCATATCCTCAGTATAAAACAAGTTCTTGTTCTTAATCATTGTGTCCTGATTTGTTCTATTTTACTTAATTTTATTTTCTACAACATGGAAATTACAAGCAAAAGGGGAAGACGTAAATTCTCAGACGGTGGTTTTTTGTACGTTTTTGATAAAACAAGTTCATGTAATTCAAAAAAGTTTTGGAGATGTGACCATACCATTGAAGGACAACAACGCTGCAAGGCCAGGATTCATACCCAGGACGACGTGGTTATTAAAAAAATTAACGAGCATTGCCACGGAAGTTCCGCTGCACATGTGGAGGCTGCAGTTATCAAAACATCAATAAAGAGAAGGTGTGAAGAAACGATGGAATCCACGGCTACAATAATAAATCACTGTGCATCAGGAATCTCTTTAGGTGCAAAAGCTGCATTGCCGAATCACACCGCCATGAAGAAAATGATTAGAAGGAAGAGAAACCAAATCGACCTTGCACCACCTACCCCAGTTAGTCGTGAAGAACTCGTCATACCAGAAAAATATAAAGTTTATGCAAGTGCAAACAATGTTGAGGAACAGTTTCTCTTGAGTGACAGTGGACCGGATCCGAACAGAATTTTACTTTTTGGGCGCAAACAGAACCTGAAAGTAAGTATTACAACAATAATAGGTTATTTATCTTCGAAAATTATTTTTTCGAAAAAAAATTATTTTTCAAAAATTTAATTTTAGAAAAATTCGTATTACCTATATTATGTTTGCTAAAACAATTTCAATTTTCATGGGAATTATATGTTGTTTTCTTTACAGATTTTGAAGGACTCAAAACATTGGTTTGTTGATGGAACATTTAAACCAACTCCCTCAATTTTCTATCAGACCTACGTTATAATGGCTAAACAATTTGGGGGAGTTCATCCTGTTATTTATGCCCTCCTGCCCAACAAACAGCAAGCTACATATGCCAGAATGATTGGTTTGGTCAAAGATCTCCAGCCAGGTGCAAGCCCGGAAAAAATTTCGTGCGACTTTGAACTAGGTGCCATAAATGCATTCAAAGAAGCTTTTCCAAATGCAGAGCTGCTAGGTTGTTTTTTCCATTTAGTAAAAAACATGAAGAAGCATTTGGCGCACATGAATTTGCTGTCTCGATACAATACAGATGCTGATTTCAGTCTTCAAGCCCGTATGGTGACTGCTTTGGCATTTGTTCCTGAAGGGGACTTGGATGATGCAATCGACCACTTGTTCGATGAGCTGCCTAATGAGTTGCACCCTCTACTAGAATGGTTCGAGGACTCATACTTAGGTCGTCCTCAACGACGGGGTAGAAGAAGACGCAATGCGCTATTTCCGCCTACACTTTGGTCTATTTACAATCGCGTTTTGGATGGCACAGACACAACAAATAATCACGCCGAAGCTGCACACAGACGATTACAAAACGAAATGTCCATGGACCATCCAACGATCTGGAAATACATTGATGCTCTTAAGAAGATACAGTCAGGAAGGGATTTGTACTACGAGCAATTACTTTCGGGTCAACAGCCGCCAACTAAATTAAAAAAGTATCGCGACTGTGACGAGAGGATAATATTAATAGTTAGGGATTATAGAAATAGGAATATTACTGAGTATTTAAGAGCAATATCGCATAATTATGTTATGAATGCATAATAATTATTTAGATAAATAAACTGTCAAGTACTATATTTTTTTCTGTATTATTTATTACTTACCTACCTACAAAAATAAAAAAATCCTACATAAAATTAAAAACTAAGTTACATATTTTTCACGTTAAAACGGCAAGTGTCGAAACGTCCTAGCGTCGAAACTTTCTCGCGTCGAAACGGCCGCGTCAAACCGGCCGCGTCATAACGTCCTAGACCGGCGTGGTCCACAGGCTCGGCTTTAAAGCCTATTTTTATTTAACTGGAAGAGCCTCCTTTTCTTGTCACTTTAGTATAAAGGAAACAGCAAATGTCCATGTGGGAGTAGAAAAAAAGGCTTACAATATTGTTTTTATGAAACTCATTTACTAACTGGCATCAAAAACACTATAAAAAGTAAGAAATAATACTTCCTCGGGTTTTACAATCGAATTTTAAGGGTAATTTATCACCTAATAATGCCTTTGAGGCTTAAAATTCAGATTTATGACGTAACTTATTTTATAAATAAAAAAATTTAAAATTTGGCCATTTGGCTACAATATGAAAAAATCCCCAAAAGCACAAGTGATGATTGACGGCGCTTCTTGCTTATCTAATAGAATAAAATTCAAACTTTTATGCTTTTACAGAAAAATAGCTTTCTTTGATCAGATCCATCCCCAGACGTGTGTCACCATATTATGGCTCATTAGTAAGGGCTACAGGATTTGAAAAAAGAAAGGAAGGTGCAAGCAACTATTTCAAATAGTTTGAGGCGTATAGCCATAGGATGTTACCTCGAGCGACATCTACTGTCAATGTTGTACATTTATATTGTTGTTTAAAGGATTATCAGTGGCGGCTCCTCGAAGGAGGCAATGGAGGCTAAGCCTCCTCAGTAATTCTTGCCCTTCTACACATTTTTTTGGTTTTTTACCTAAATAGTAACTTTTAATTTACAGCAAGCAAATATGTAATATCTTTTCATTCGGATTCTTAATTTATTCCCTTATTTGCTATTTTTCCACTATTTAATATTTTTTTACAATCTGACAATAGCGCATGAGGCTGGTGGCTGTTAAGTCTCCATGCTTTTTCCTAAAAGCCACATTAATAAGCTCTGATAAACACGAAATTGCGAGAGAGAAATAGTAGATTCTAACATTTTAACTACAATAAGTGGCAACGTCTACTGGCAACGTCTACTGGCAAGCAGCTTCAAGATAATCACGAGTGTGATCTCTTCCACGTGCGAATAGATCACCTGTTTTTCAATGCCTGCTTTTTTTTATGATAAAACACCTGCACTGTAGGAAAAATCCTTTAAGGCGCTCTGGGAGCGGTGCGTGTGCGATGAAAGCGATTTACGTTGGTCTTGAAACGTTGAAGATTGTATTCATTGGGAAACACGATCTCAGGAAGATCATTCCACAAAGATGACGTTCTCTAGATGAAAGAATTCTTGAACAATAAAGTTCGAGGAGTACTAAGCTGAACAACATATGGATGAGCGGCAGTGGTTCGCCGTGTATTTCTGTTTTGCATTGCTCTAGGTGGAATCAAGTGGGCAATGTCAGTCGAACACCTGCCATGGAAATATCTGTAAAAGAGAGCCAAATCACCAACCTGTCTTTGATGCTCCAGGCTATCGAGGGTCTTGGTCAGCTCGGGGTCGCCGATCAGATGAACAGCGAAGGGTGTGCTTGGGTGCAGAGCTCCAGACATGAGAGCAATATTCTAATGATGGTCGAATCTGAGCTTTGTAGAGTGTCAAAAGTTGATTAGGTGTGTACAACCTTTTGGTGCGGAAAAGTACACCAAGTTTCTGTGCAGCTGCCTTGGCAATTGCGGCAACGTGATCATGCCAAGACATATTACCTCCCAGATTGACCCCCAGCAAATTAATAGACGGTGCCAGGGGAATTGTGTGTCCTGCCATGACTATATCCGGTTCTGCAATGTTAACCCTTTTGGAGAAGACTGCTGCCAAGCCAAGATTTCTTCCAGGTCATTGTTGAGGCGCAATACTTCATGCTGCCTGCGAAGATGTGCGTCGGCAGCGGATGTTTGTGTAAAAGGTAAAAGATGAGACAAGTGTGCTGTCATCAGCAAAGCTATAAATTGGATTTTGGGTTTTCACTAGAAGGTCGTTAATATACAGTGAAAAGAGGGTAGGCGACAATATGGACCCTTGAGGAACACCGGCATTGATGGTGAAGGTGTCTGAGAGAAACCCGTCAATCGCCACTTGCAGAGAACGGTTCTTAAGGAAGCTGGTTAACCATAAACAAAATCCATTAGGCATACCGTGAACACAACATATACAACAAGCAAAATAAATTATGAACAATGACTTTTTTTTTCTAAAAACTGAAAATATATATGTTTACGAGTATAGTGAAGTCCATTCGTGGACATACTGTATATTAAGACACACAACTAATAAGGTTCACAAATCTAATCTTAAAAAGCAAAAGCTTAAAAACTCTGTCTTTGATTAAAAACCAACCGACCACAACAAAATGTTATAGGTTTTAGCCATTTGATACTTTCGGTGAGACCCAAAAACTGAAACAATACGATCACAAGTTTTTATTTTAAACTTAGGGGGAGCTTTGTGTAAGTCTCGGTCCTTTTTTTATAGGTTTCATTAACTGCTGAGTGACCTTTGAGATAAAAAGTTTTTGTTCATTTTATATAAATATTTAGAGACCCTTTAGGGACGTAGTGGAAAAAAATTGGATTTCTGAAAAGCACAGCATCAAACAAAGTAAAAATAACAAACCGCTAAACACTGGTTTACGAAAGCAGTAGGTAAAAGAGTTTCTGACTTAAAAAAATGTTATTGTTTACACTGAAACAATTGTATGGTCACCGTATATTATACAGGGTGATTCCTAAGTTGTTATTTTATTTTTAGCTGTGTATAGAAGGCATTAAAATAATCATTTTCAAATACCTTTTTTCAAAAAACTTAAAAACAGGCGGGATACAGAAGTAAAAAATCTAAGTGCGGGCCTGGTCATCAAAACGTAGCCTGCTATACTCTATGTTGTTTGTCTTATTAGTCATGCAATTTACGGGTCGGTGGTGAGTTATTTGGCAATACGCTGCGGTGTGTTTTTCTGAAGCAAGTAAATTTTAAATTGATGACATGTAAAAATGGTAAAATTTGAAAACAATGAACTAAGTGGTAGATATGGTGCTTATTTATGATGAGTGTCGTCAAAGTGCGGCTGCTGCTTCGAGATTATATGCAGAACGCTTTCCCTTGCGAGTTCATCCTACTCCCAGAAATTTTATTAATGTTATTCAACGGGCAAGAGGAGAGGTTACTGGATCTGCATATCAAGAACTCGGTGAGAGAGCGAGAATTAAGCTCGTCTCAACACGCTTATACCAAAGGGAAATCAGTGGAAACGGCGCTACACGAAGTAGTAGGCACTATTGAGAAATCCCTTAACAATAAAGAGTACACCCTAGGTACCTTCTTGGATATTGAAGGAGCCTTTAATAACGTCACGACCGAGGCAGTGTGCGACGCTCTAATAGAAACAGGGGTCGATAACTACATCTGCCGTTGGATTAGGAGGATGTTGAAAGGCCGTCAAATCTGCTCCAGTTTGGGAAGTAGCGAGATGGTCAGATTTGCTGGAAGAGGAACTCCGCAAGGCGGGGTTCTGTCACCAACACTCTGGCTGAGAGTTTTAAATAAAGTTCTCATAGCGTTGGAGAAGGCTGGAATAAAAGTGATTGCATACGCTGACGATATAGTTATACTAGTGTCAGGTAAATTTGTAAACACAATCAGCGACCTAACAGGAATGGCGCTACGAATATTACAACAGTGGGCCATGAAATGCGGGTTAAAAATCAACCCCGAAAAAACGGAGGTAGTTCTATTCACACGCAGAAGGGTGATCGAGAACTTCAGACTCCCAGTACTCGACAATAATGCTTTAGTGCTTAAGGAAAAAGCAAAGTATTTAGGATTGGTACTTGACTCCAAGCTAAACTGGGGCATAAACTTGCAAGAACGAGTTAAAAAAGCGTCGGTAGCATTATATGCCTGCAAAAAAGCAATTGGAAAAAAATGGGGACTAAAACCCCACATAGTACACTGGATCTATACAGCTATTATAAGACCTATATTAATATACGGGGTCCTGGTTTGATGGACCGCTTTGGAAAAAGCAGTGCACACTAAGTCAATAACAAAGATACAAAGGGCAGCTTGTTTAGGAATAACCGGAGCCCTTAAGTCAACCCCGACAGCGGCGCTAGAGGTCATGTTATATATACCCCCCTTGGATATCTATGGAAAAAGTATAGCTGCAAAAAGTGCCCTGCGACTAAAAGAGTCTAAAAAACTAAAACTAACTACGGGCACAGCAGTATACTAAAGATTCACCCGGGGAATAATCTACGAGACCCGACTGATTACTCTGTCCCAATAACATGCTTCGATAGAAGGTATTCTATACTCATTCCGAGTAGGGAAGAGTGGGAAGGCAATCAGAATATAACGAAAACAGATCACGCAATCTTCACAGACGGTTCAAAGATGGACGTTGGTGTGGGAGCCGGGGTCTTTTCCGAAAGTTTACAAATACAGAAATCGTATAGACTCCCCAACTATTGTAGTATTTTTCAAGCGGAAGTACTGGCAGTAGAGAAGGCGGTCAATATCCTGCAAGAACACCTTGGCTTGGGAGTAGCCTCGTCAATCACCATCTTCAGTGATAGTCAGGCGGCGATTAAGGCAATCTGTTCCAGCAGCGTCAAATCAAAGCTCGTAAAGCGATGCCGCAACAATCTATGCACACTTGGCAACCAACATCGGGTTATTCTGTGCTGGGTTCCTGGACACTCCAAAATAGATGGCAACGAGGCTGCCGATGCGCTCGCAAGAGAGGGCGCAGGCATGCCAGCTGATCTAGCAGACAATACAGTGAACAAACCACTGGGATTGGTCAAAGAGGAGATTGACTACACGGCCAAGCAGCTTGCACAGAACAGATGGACAGGGTTGACAACCTGTAGTACATCCAGGCAACTGTGGCCCACATTCGATAAAAAGAGAACCGCAGAGCTATTGAGACACAGTCGAAAAGACGTGAGAAATATTACTGCGGTTGTTACCGGACATTGCCTCTTCGGTAGACATGCCGAACGTATGCAAATACCCACTAACGACTTCGGCAGAAGCTGCAGAGATGAGGAAGAGGAAGAAAGTATTCAACATTTTCTGTGTGAATGCCCTGGCCTCGCAAGAAGGAGGTTCACTACTCTGGGTGAATCATCTTTCGATAGCCTGGAGGAACTAAATAACTTACAACTTGGACGGCTGAGCAGATTTCTGAACAGTAGTGGCTGGTTTGAATGAGTTGTTAAAATCCTTCCGCGGTTACGTCGCACTAACCATCAGAGATCTGATGAAGGTGGGTTCTACGGAACACGTGTGGTATCACAACGGACCTAATCAGGACTACGTGAGACCGTTTGGTCAGAACCAAGGGTCTGCCACTCTTACCTAACCTAACCTAACCTAACGGGCAAGTTAGGCAGAACCGTATTTGATCCATAGTGTAATGAATGATTGTAATTACCTTATTTTTGAGTTTTTTGAAAAAAGGTATTTAAAAATGTTTATTTTAATGTCTTCTATATACAGCTAAAAAGAAGTATCAACTTAGGAATCACCCTGTATATCTAATGTAACACAATTAAGTTTTTTTTTATAATATACCTAATTGTATTATGAGTATTATAGCTGACTTCATGTTGAAACGTTTTTGTCTCTTGTAAAATTTTAGCCAGACATGCAGTTTCTCTACAAAAAAATTATTTACGGTGTCTTGTATTTCATCATTGCTGTTTATTCAGAACGAGAAAACTTGAATATTTTTAAATGCTAAATAACTACCAACTAATTTGATTTTTGTTCGAAATGTTCACCATGTTCCTGAATACATAAATTAATTCTTTTGAAAAAATTTAACTGTTACTTGGGGCATCGTGTCGGGCTTGTTTTTAAAATAATCCGCATTGATAATTCTTTGCAATTACTCTTCCGTAGCGATGGGGAAAGCATACTTGATTTAAGGGCGCCCACAGAAAGTAGTCCAGAGATGTTAGATCTGGGGTTTATGCATGATGGGGCGCTACCCCATTTTAGTATCAACCTACGAAGATTTTTAAATGAAAGATATCCTAATAGATGAATCGTAAGAGGTAGCGATGCACCCGTAAATTGGCCACCAAGATCCCCAGATCTAACGCCTCTAGACTATTTTCTGTGGAGTGCTCTTAAATCAAAGGTGTATGTTTCCCTAATCGCTGAGGAAGATAAATTATTGCAAAGAATTATCAATGCTGCAGATTATTTTATAAACAAGACAGACACGTTGCCCAAAGTATAGTTTAATTTTTTTTAAAGAATTAATTTATGTATTCAAGAATACGGTGAACATGTCGAACAATTGTTATAAAAATCAAAGTAGTTGGTAGTCATTTAGAGTTTAAAATTATTTTTAGAAATAATTTAAGTCATTTATACGGGGGATACCAAGAAAAAAATGTTATTTACCAATCATACGCCATTTTTAAATTTGCAGGTATTAAAAAAAGATTGGTATACGTCAAAACACGCTATTAATAATGAGCACTCTTAGTCCCAAAATTAGTAAAAATCGATAAGGGTATTTAGAAATTATTCCAAAAAAACGACGTTAATTTGAAAATTTTACCGCTCTGTAGCATCAAAACGAAGCAACATTGCATATAGGCAAGTTTGCCTAGATCGCCTTATATTCGGTTAAGGAATTTGTGGTGAATCGTTGTATAGTCCTTGTATAAAAATTACACATTACACATTTAGGTACCATTGCGCCCAAAAACAACTGGGACAGCAACAGTTTTGTTGTATGGTAGATCCTTGACTATAAGAAATATGTAAAATCTATTGAAGAAAGGTTGTCATTGTTGTTGTAATTGTTGTCATGGAAGTGAAAGGTTTAATACCAAAACAACAATACTACATTTTTACAAATACGAGGAAAAGAAAATACGCATATTTAGTGTTTTTATCGTATCATTGAAGATTAGGTCATTTTTATATGATATCTTTATTAATAATTATTAACATCATAAACGTACTAAAACCTACATAACACCTTAGTTACTCATAATACATTAGTTACCCGAATTTAATACGTTAGTTACGAAAGCATAATACGTTAGATACCAAATAATATTAGAACTATTTTTCATGAACATGTAAAACAATATTTTGAGAGTTTCCAAATTTGATGGATACACCTTTAAATAAAAGCACAGGATTGACTCCGCCGTCAAATATCACAGCGAAAATACATTTCTTGTGGGTTTTTAAGTCGGGAATAGTAACAATCAGCTTGTCCTCTAAAACGTCAACATCTTCCGTGGTCATCTTCGCTAATTCATTAGTTCGACAGGCTCCTCCAATTCCAATTAAAAAAGCCACTTTCATCATTAAAAACTTCTCGTTTGAGGAAGAACACACAAATTCGTTGACTTGTTCTCTTGTAAATACTTTTGATTTTTTTGCTCTATATCCAACATTTTTCTTCTTGATGAAACGTATTAAGGCGCCGTATTTGTCGATTTCCACTCTTTCCTTCAGTTCTAAAGTCGCTCGTAACATGGAATATTTCGGCCATAAGGATGAAGCAGAGTATTCCTCACAGAGTTTTGCGAAATACGCCAGCAATACCGTTTCTTCTGCACCTTGAACATGTACTTTGTTTCGCCACTCACAAAACTGCCGATATTCTTTTTCATAATGGATTTTAGATTTGTCCGGAAGCAAGTTCAACCTTATAATGTTGGCTGCAGCTAATATATCGTCAGGAATATCAAAATCTTGCATGATTTTAATGATGACTTTTTGAAATGCCAAAATGAAATGACATAAAACCTTGTTTTTATTTTCGCATCGCCGTTGTCAATGATACGATAAAGCTTTGAATACAACTCGATTATTAGCGATTTAACACCGTCTCGGACATTGCGGGTGACTCGGCTGTTGTCTCGTCACCTAGTAATGTCCTCGACTATTATAAATCGCATAATAATCTCGTTATATTAATAGCTATAAAATGCAACAAAAATAAAACAAGATATTTTAATATTATATTCCTATAAATTTTAATTTCAATCATATTTAAACTTTAATATAATATGTTTTTAATATTTGGTAGTTGCATCGTTATTATCGATTAAGGCTTGTAAACGTCGTGGCATACTTATTACTAGGTTTCTCGTATACTCTTGCGTTATTGCATGCCATGCTTGCATTATCCTTTGGCTTAATTCATCCCGAGTTCTAGACTGGAAGTTGTGTTTATATATAAATTTTGTCATCTCACCCCAAACGTTTTTATTTGGGTTGATATCCGGACTTTTCGAAGGCCACAGCAGAACATGAATTTGATTTTCTTTTAAATAATTTTGAACTATGCAAGTAATATTTTGTTAAAATATAAAATCTTGGCCATATACTGCGTCGACAGATGGTATCATAACTTGGTTTAGTCTGTTGCAATATAATGGTGCATTACACTATTTGGCAAACTCCTGGACCCCTTGCAGCAGCCCCAGCAGCTCCAAACTTTTATAAAAAAGGGTCCACTTTGATTAGTCTTATTTGTGTATCTTTCATCGTATCTAGTACCAGAAGGCCTATAAACGCGGATTTTCCCATTATTGCATGATTGAAAGGTTTTTTCATCGGAAAATATTACGGTTTCCCATATATTACCTTGATTTATATATTCATAAAGAAATTCTACTTTTCACTGTTTATTTGCTTCGGTCAAAAATATTTTATTGGCCGCACAACAACTTTTTATATCTGAACTACGAATTCTTCTACGCGCTGTATTAGCCGAACCAGGAAAATGTGCTTCTCTTTAAGCTTTTATTGCTGGATGATCTTTTAGAAAATTAATTAATTCTATATCTTGGCCGTCATTCGAAATTTTGAGGCGACCAGAACCTGTTTTTCTTACAATACTTCCATATTCTGCAATTTTGTGCGGTACTTGTGCTAATCCCTAATTCATCTGCAATGTTTCTTATTTGATGCCCATCTCTCAATCGAGTGTAAATGATCGCTATTTGCTCAGTGGTTAACGCGGGCATTTCAAAAAAAATATTTTTTTTTAACACGTCACTGTCAGTCACAAAATTAAATTAAATTGACAACTTCAAAACAAGCTAATAGTCTGGGAGATTAAACAATATTTTGCTGTCTCAGTTTTTTTGGGCGCAGTAGTAAAAATTTGTTATAAATTAGATTAAAAAAAAACAATTACCAGTTGATGATTTTGATGTTTTTGAAATTTCTATCACTATACAGCTATAGGCGATTATAATGATTGCCAGTGGAATGAAGTACAAAAACATGATGCAGAACATGTTGTAGATACGCTCCATGACCTCAGAGGAAAATGAGCCGAACGTCACACATTGTTTGAAATCGGGATCCAGCGGATGAGCTCGTAGATTGAATACAAAACACTAAAAAAAAATGGTAAATTAATTATCATGCAGAAAGTTCAAAAAATACAAATATTTTCGTAATAGCTAATAATAAAAACAGAATTTTATTATATAGAAACACCGAAAGAAATTAATATATTGTCATTTTAAACGTACTTATATATGATTAACAGCCAGTTGCATAAAGAAATACAGGGTGTCCCACCGGGAACCGGATCGATCTATATATAGAAAACTATACATAGGAAAATTTTGAAATTTTGACAGTAGGCTGATGCTGATGGGAGCGACCGGGCTAAAATATTTTCATCATAATGGTGGCACTTCCGGTTATACCGGAAGTAAGTGTCAACTTGCTTATTTTAAATGGGACACCCTATATATTATTACATTTTTGCATTCTACGCAAGATTCTAGGCAGGTTTTGTATACCATGTCCTATACCCATGTGTAAACGTTTTTGACATATTTGAATTTTTATGTCAAAAATGACGTTTGCAAGCCTTAGAATAATTATCAATTTTTTCTATAAAGAAGCCTTATTTATTTAATTTAAGTGGGATTCCTTGTTATAAAGGACCTGCTTTAATAGATTTTTGATAATATTTTGATAACTATTAATACAGGGTGTTTAAGAAATAAGATTAAAAATAAAATTAAAAAAACAGCAAAAAGTCTAGATTTTCAAATGGAAACACCCAAATTTTATAATTATTTCTTATTTAGCATTAAAAATAAGGGTAAGTTTGTGTAAGGTTGTATATCTAAAAATTTTTAGTTTTCGAAATATTGCCAATTTAGTATTTTTATATGGCGATCTTGCAGGGGATTTTAAGTTCAGTTACTCCTAGTTGGCTATGACTCTGTACAATTTAAGCGTCCCGGCATGGTTATTTATTATTGTCAAATGGCAAGTGACAGCTTCAATGCCGTCATAGCCAACTAGGAGCAACTGCACTTAAAATCTGCTGCAAGATCGCCATATAAAAATAGGTACTAAATTGGCAATATTTCGAAAACTAAAATTTTTTAAGATATACAATTTTACACAAACTTACCCTTATTTTTAAAGCTAAATACGAAATAATTATAAAATTTGGGTGTTTCTATTTGAAAATCTAGACTTTTTGCAGTTTTTTCAATTTCATTTTTAATCCTATTTTTTAAACACCCTGTATTAATAGTTATCAAAATATTATAAAAAATCTATTAAAGCAGGTCCTTTATAACAAGGAATCCCACTTAAATTAAATAAATAAGGCTTCTTTATAGAAAAAATTGATAATTATTCTAAGGCTTGCAAACGTCATGTTTGACATAAACATTCAAATATGTCACCTGGCTGACCCCAGTCTAGGAGCTCGGGTCTAAAAGTCTAATGGCAACCTAATTTTTCGTCTCACGCTTGGACTTTTAATTTAAATCTTTAAATAATGTATTCTTGGCTTAGGTTACAAAGGTTTAGTTTTTAAACTTTTCGCGCATATCGTTTTAGTTATTAATTTATGTTGCAATTTTAAAGGAAAACGAGAAAAAAGAATAATATTTTATAGTAGGTATTTTTCTATTATATACTTGTCTGTTCCGTTTTCAACAAAAATATAACCCAATACCTACAACAGAAACAAAGAACAATAAGGGATTTATTTTTGAAGAAAAAAATTAAAGTACAAATTTTAATTGAAACATTTTTTATGGAAGAAGTGTGATAATTTATAATATAATAAACAGTGCGGGAAGAAACGAGAATGCTTTATTATAAATATACAAAGGCAGCACTTAATGAGAAGTATTTCAAAACCTAAGCATTTACACCAAAAACCGCTCTTAGATCTACTCTCCTAAAATACATGATTTCTGAAAAAATCACCAGTTTTGGCGTGGTAAGCGAAATTTACTTTATTTTTAATCATGAAAAACCAAGCCCGAAGAACGCTGGTTAGTCATACATACGTCTTATGTTAAAATTTTGGATTGACATCAATATTCATATTTTTCACAATTATAAAAAATGTTTTTTTTTTTAAATAAAGAGCCAGCTAGGAATATCAAAAAAAACATTAAAAAAAAATTTAATCCAACCATGCAAAGGGGAAGAGGTAATAATTAAATTTTCGAAATTTGATAGTAGTTAGGTGAATTTTAAACTAACTTTGGTGCTGTTCCGCCTTCTTTGCTAGGTACAATACCATGGAATACATATAGTCCCGACTATCCCTCTCTTCAGAAAAAAAATGTCCTACTTACGCCCCCCCCCCCCCCCCCGGAGTATATTTTCTGGCTACGCCAGTGGTACCCCCCCAATATTTTGGGTCTAGAACCGCCCCTGGACGCTACCACACGTCGACTCGAAGGGCGGAGGGGTCGTGAGTATAAAAGCAAAAGACGCTACCATCTGAAGAATTATTTAAAATTTTGTCGTACTAAAATCAAGCGGTTACGCTGCCAGTCAAATATTTCATTTTTTAAATAAAACTTAGTGGCGCATCCATAAAATTCTTAAATTTAAAATAACTTTATCTCAATAAAATGAAAACAAGAAGAAGTGGTAGAGTGGTAGAACGCGCACTGCAAAGGAAGCTCTTATCAGGTAAAATAAATTGTTTTTCTTTTTACCGTCAAATGTCATAAATAATTCAATATTTTTTAATTTAAATTCATAACCTTAACGTTTTTTTAATGTGTGTTCGGTAAGATATTTCAATTATCATTCAAATTATTGGATTTTTTTCTACTTATCGAGATGACTCTCTGCGCCGATCGACCCTACGGCCCCGGACGTCGAGACGGTGCGCTAGAAATCTTTGATAACGGAATTAAATCCAAACGCTACATTAATGTATTGACAATTGGGTAAACTGCAACTTGACCAGGCGGGATCGACGCCGAGTTAGTCCTACGGTTCCGGAGGCTAATGCCGGTGTTTTCCGTTGAAGAAGGCGCAGTGAAAAATCCAACTAAGCCCGAAACACGCTGGTTAGTGTCATACATACGTCCTATGTTAAAATTTTGGATTGACTCCAATATTCATATTTTTCACCAATTTTTTTTTAAATGAAGGGCCATCTAGGAATATCAAAAAAAAAAATTAACAAAAACAAATTTAATCCAACCATGCAGAGGGGGAGAGGTAATAATTTAATTTTCGAAATTTGATAGTAGTTAATTTTAATCGAACTTTGAGCGTGGCCCTGAAAAATTTTCTCCTGCGGCGCTTTTTCGCCTTCTTCAATAGGTTTAGTATCATAAAATTGTAATCTCGACTGTCCCTCTCTCCAGAGAAAAAAATGTTTTATTTAGGTACACCCACTGAGCCCCCCCCCCCCCCCCCCCCCGAGCATATTTTCTGGCTACGCCACTGTCGGTGTGGATTTTATAAATGATTGAAAAGCATTCCAATTTTGATACAACAATAGAACGAAAACAAGTTATTAAAGGATCAAGTGATCGAAAATCTCTAGTAGTTCTAAGACAATAATACCCAGTTATAGACAATCAATGGACATGACTTAATCAATAATATAACAAAGGATAGTTTTAATGAAAGCAGTGCCTTTATCGCTTTCATTGACCGCGCGTCACTGGTATTTATTAATAAACGAATATATCTTGTGTATATCTATAACTAATGTAACACAATACATTTTTTTATAATTTAATTTTATTATGAGTATTTTATAAATTCTGTTTTTTTCTTTAATGGTTGGATTTTTCGAATAAATTTATTCAGATGTTTTTATTGATCTAGAAGATCTTACGCTTTATTTTGATGTCTATTGAAGACAGAGCATTCTCGTTCTCTATTCGGCCATAAGTCAAATTTATTCCGTATGTGCTACCTAAAAAAATACATTTTCGTATAAAAATGTTCCACCTTCTTTCTAAAAATATAAATTTAAAGCAAACCTTTGTATTTTTTGTTTTACAAATACGGCAGTTTGCTTAAATAAAGACAATGTTTTGTTTGTTATTTAATAAAATAAGAAGTGTACTCTGTTTTCAATTTTTGTGTTAAACATCTTTTTTTGGGAGAAATGTAATTTAATATTTATACATACAATAAACTACTAAAATTTCAAACCTTTGGCAAATTGAAATATGGTATATAATTAAACGGGTTATACCGGGTGATTTATTAAGGGTGACGAGCGGCCATATCTCGAAAACTACTGGGCATAGAAATTCAGGAAAAAAAATTATAACTAAAGTGGCCATGAGAAAATCCTGGAAATAATTTTTAAGTTCCGCATTTTGCCGCAAGAGGGCGTAATTGAAAAGTAAAATTATAAAAGTTTACATATCTCCGAAAATTCCACATTAAGGTATATCTTTAATAACACCATTAAAAAGCTTGGACAATTATGCATCATTTTGGTCTTATGCTCATTGGCGTACCGACTTTAATAAGAGGGGAGGAAGCTGTTAAAAGTGTAATCATTTAAATCGCTGTAACTTATAAACGACTTATCTGATTTTAGCCAACTAAAGACTGTTTGGAAGAGAAATGTATACACTTTAACCAATCGTATTTAGTTGTCCATAATAGTTCTAAAAAAAATGCTAGAGGGCGCAATTTGTAATAATAACACATTTTTTGATTTTACTCCGAAAAAATAAATTATACGATATAATTTCGATAGCATAATCGAAAAAGAGATAAAATTTGCTAGAAAAAATATTAAAACTACAGCTCGATATCTCCGTTTCTTTCAGCGTTATCGCGAATAGAATAATTTTTAAAATTTTAAATAAAGAATATTTTTTAGAAAAAAAGTGGTACACCACTGATATTTTTCCATGTGGATATTATTTCGGATAAGCCTGGTCAATTCTGCATAAAAATGTTCTCCTGCGTTTTTCTCCTCAGGCACACCGTTCTTAATTAAAATAATTAAATTAAATTAGATGGGTGGGTGGTCATTTCCAACAATTTTTATAAAACAAAATTTTTCATTATCAATGTTAATAAAAATAATAAATAGTAGAGCTAATTTAATTTAATTATTTTAATAAAGAACGGTGTGCCTGAGGAGAAAAACGCAGGAGACCATTTTTATGCAGAATTGACCAGGCTAATCCGAAATAATATCCACATGGAAAAATATCAGTGGCGTCCCACTTTTTTTCTAAGAAATATTCTTTATTTAAAATTTTAAAAACTATTCTTTTCGCAATAACGCTGAAACGAACGGAGATATCGAGCTGCGGTTTTAATATTTTTTCTAGCAAATTTCATCTACTTTTCGACTATGGTATCATAAATATACCATATGATTTATTTTTTTCGAAGTAAAATCAATAAATGTGTTATTATTACAAATTACGCCATCTAGCATTTTTTTTAGAACTATTATGGACTACTAAATACGATTGGTGAAAGTGCATACATTTCTCTTCCAAACAGTCTTTAGTTTGCTAAAATCGGATAAGTCGTTTATAAGTTACAGCGATTTAACTGATTACACATTTAACCGCTTCCCCCCCCCCCCCCCCCTTTTCGTCGGTACGTCGGTACGCCAATGAGCATAAGACCAAAATGATGCATAATTGTCCAAGCTTTTTAATGGTGTTATCAAAGATATACCTTAATGTGGGATTTTCGGAGATATGTAAACTCTTATAATTTACTTTTCAATTACGCCCTCTTGCGGCAAAATGCGCAATAACACAATATCGAGCTCGCGACCCTAATACAGGACAAAATGCCTTGTTTGGATTATTATTATTTTTTTGTAATTTATTAATTAATTAAAATATGTACTAATATTTTTTATTATATGGTTTGGGGGGGGGGGGGAGACAAAGGGGCTACGCCAGTGGCTCCGAGTAGTTAAAATACCATGAATGGTTATAATCACCTGTGGAACACAGTAGAGTAGAGAAACTCCCCACGCTACCACCAACATAACTTTCCCTCTTTTCCTGGCAGCGTTTATCCTGAACGGATAGACGACGGCAAAGTATCGGTCCAACGATACACAAACTAGGACATTACTGCTGAGATACGGACCCAAAGCTCGCAGGAATTGAAATATTTTGCATGCTTCGTTGCCCGCCAGCCATCGTCCTGTAAGGCGCCAGCCAATCTAAAACAAAATACAGATATAACAGCATCGTTCTTTGTCTAACTAGTCCAAAAACAAAGATTAATGTTGGAGAGATAATTAACAAAATTTATATGATACTTATAATAATGGGCGCTTTAAACGTTATGTAAATTTTAAAAGAATTATGTAATGTATTAAAAGACAAATTCAACGACATAGGGATTCATCTGTAAAAATAACACAATTATGCAAACAAATCACTACTTTGCAAATTAGAAAGGTGAGCTGTCAAAACAGTGGATAGGGAGGAGTGGTAAATTGGGTGTCCTGCCAGATCCCCAGACCTCACCCCTTTTGACTTTTACTTATGGAATAATTTAAAAAATAAGCTTTACCAAAATAGACCGGTTAATATCAATGTCTTACGGGTATTTGGAGACAGGCTTGGCCCTTGCCTACCAAACAATAGCAAATATTTTGTACGTCTAATAAAATAGCTTTTTCTCAATTTTTAAATACACTTTGCCGCACAACTAAAAATTATGCTTAATTTCACAGTTGATTTTTCGCAAACTGATAAATCTACTTCAATGAAAATTTTTTTAAACTGTAGCTCTTTTCTTTGGTAATGGCACTGATTTTTTTAAATAAGATTTCAGCTTTTTGGCTGATACAGGGTGCCAAAATTTAGTTTTTTTACATTAAATTTGAAACACCCTGTAGAGAGCAATAGCAACAACAATAAATGCATAATAAAAACATACTGTAGCCCTCTAGTAGTTCCTCTTATATCTGAATATCAAAGGAAATACACAGTTTTATACCAGAACATATTTTCTTCAATAAATCACAATATTTCTGGATACTTATTTTGTTCAACAAACAAAGTAGTCTATAATAAATCATAGCGAAAGGTATATCAGAGACATTTGCTCTGAGCACGTTGTCCCTTTCGCTCCGTACATTGGGATTAATTTTTTACTAATGCACGATACCGCAAGACCTCATGTAGGGCGCATCGTCAATGAAGTAAATATTTGAACTCCAAATTGGCCACCGCGCAGTCTCGATTTGAATCCTATAGAGCACTTATGAGATATTATTGGTAGGGCACTAAGACAGCATCAATCCCCTTCTGCCAACCTGCAAGATGTTCAAATAATGGTTACCGATATTTGGAATCGACTTGACCAAAAGTAAATATCTAATTTAATATCGATTATGCCGAGGCGATGTGAGTCATTAGAAGTAGTGGTGGAAACATGCTCTACTTATGTACTTTTTTGCCATTTATTGTTAATTATTGTTAGTGTCATTCTTAGTTTAATGTTGTCAAAATGTTATTTTAATTTTAAAAAAAACATTTTCTGGTATACCTAAGTGTATTTTCTATAATATTACAGATATCAGAGATATTACAAAAATAAAATGTTTATAAAGCATGAGGCTACAGTATGATTTCATCATGCATCAGCTGTTGTTAATGCTACTGCTCCCTACAGGGTATCTCAAATTTAACGTAAAAAAACTATTCTTATTTTTGTACCCTGTATAAAGCTGAAATCTGAATGAAAATCTCTATCACAGTGCAAATACCAAAAAAAAAGCTACATTCAAACATTTTTTTTATCGAAAGCGATTTATCGGTTCGCGAAAAAATCAACTTTGAAATTGAGCATAATTTTTGGTTGTGTTTTATTTTTGCGTATTTCCGTTTTTCATTGGGTTCCTATTAATGTATTTATAATTCGCTTTCCTCAGAGCGAGGAATAAATATCCCGAAATTGCTTTTTGTGACCATACTTTGCAAACCTATATTTTTGAACAATTTTTTTGGTGTAATAATGTATTTATATCAAAGTACCCTGAATTCTATATCATCTGGTTTTTTTACTGCATAAAATATGACTCGCACTTATTTATGTACTGCACAATATTTTCGCATACGATATACCTATATTTGTATCCTTCATTACTTATTTAAATGCGATTCACATATTCTGTCTAAGATACATTGATCCGTACTCTTAATTCTTTGGTCGAAAAGATATTAGACTTTACCACGTTTAAAATAAAATTGTATCATAAAACATCAAGTAAGCAATATACTGGTTGATTCCCGCAAAATGGCCTATTAGTTAATCTGGTAACAAAGTTATCTTATTAAAATTTTAGCAGTTAATAACATATAATTCAACATAACATACAGTATGTACTTGCTTCTTTAATGCCGTACGTTATAGAATAACATTAATGAGAAGGTACAATACCAATCATCTGTAAAATTGTACGTATACAGGAATCCCTTAACATGATTAGGAGCGTCTAACGAGTATTGGACATATACGCGGATCCATAACTTTGTTGGGGAGGGGTTGTCAAATCCTGTTAACGCAGTAAGTTCGTTTAAAATTCACCTAACTACTATGCATGGTTGGATTAAATTTGGTTTTATAAATGTTTTTTTTCCCTTATTTCTTGATATTGCTAGCTGGCTCATTAATTTTAATGAAGAAAAACATTTTTTTTTTATTTTTGAAAAATGTGAATGATTTTTTTCAATCCAAATTTTTCGAATAAGACATATGTATGACTATAGTCTATTTCAGAAACGTGTAGAGTAGAGTTCGGCTCAATTTCAATTCAATTGAAAGGATTTGTAGCGAGACACAACACGACCGTTAAAAGGAAAGACGTTAAGCTATTGTTTGATCAAGCCATTAAGGAAGTGACACCAGAGAACTGGCGAAAAGCAGTCCATCACGTTATTAAAGAAGGGGAGAAAATGAGGGATATTGACCACCTGATCGATCGGACCGTCGACCCGTTAATTATATCGTCAAGAGGAGATGACAGTTCCTCAGATGACGAAGAATATTAGGATTTTTTATAATTTAATTTCTGTATATTATTTTGTATTTTTTGTTTAATGTTTAATAAAAAAATAAGTGTACCTAATACTATGCACATAATGCACACCATTGTCACACCATTTTCAGTGTTTGTGAATGGATAACAATAAGCAAAACCCATAAATTGACCCAAACCCGTATGGTACTTCCTGCACTTGATGAAAGTAAAGAATTTTGCAATAAAATCAATGCCAAATTATGAAAGTGGCCTATATATTCGTTGGGTCAATATGTAGAATACTTAATGAGCTTTTCTTACCCTACACCTTTCTGAAATAGATTATAATTTACTATTTGTACAAATTAAGCTAGATCAGCGAATAATATCAAGCACATTCACCAAATTGGTGGTCGATGGGGATTTCTTCAAAAAGGTATGGGATCCCCTAATGCTACATTAGTTCGGAATAATCCGAAAGTTTTATTGCAGCGCTCTCGCAAACACATAAATTATTTGTCAATAAACTTTTTTTTCTGTGACGGGAAAAAAGTTTGACATTTTATCTCTGTTGACAGGTAATAAAATGTCACTTTTTGTGAAATTACTTTTTTCCCCGGGGAAAAAGTGATGTGATTACTTTTTTCCCCGGGAAAAAAGTGATTACTTTTTTCCCGGATATAATATATACACATAAGTGATATTTAATTTTAGAATATTTTATATTATTATACAAAAAGTTACATTTTCTTTAAATCAAAAAGTACAATTATTAAATGTGCATTGAATGCATGACATGTTCATTTTACTATTCGGTACAGTCGAATTTTCTCGTGTTGAAATTATATTTTCTGCCATTGACACAACTGCCGTTGATGTACCTGGTCGCAAATCGGGTGTTCTTTCAGCACTGCCACAGGTTCTAAACACTTTATTAGCTATTTCTGTCCTATGTGCTACCGATTCATCAACATACCCTTCAGCGACCGTTGATGACTTCCAACCGCCATGTTTCTTGAGTGTCAACAAGTCTCCCCCAGATTCAACCAAAAGTGTAGCAGACGATCTTCGAAATGAATGACCCGTGTATAAGGTAACATTTTCAAGTTGAAGAAAATTAGCTACTGTTTGGGGTATCTTATAAAACTGATTTTTACCCACAATTTGATTGATACATTTTCCATTGTGATATGCATAAAATAGGCGGCGATCCTTTGATGCTGTTGGTGGCTGTTCGGTAAAATTTAATGTATTTTTCAGTAACTACAAATCTCCTGTTGACATCATTCTTTGTTTGCTTAATTTTCACAATTAATAACGTTCCCGAATCTTCAATATCATCTAATGTTCCTGGATGATTTCGCAAATTCGACAAGCTCCTGCAATCTCAAGTAAAACAACAACCTTGGCCATTAAATAAACTTCATCGGGAGCATTATTTAAAAAATCACTAATATTTGTACTTGTAAAAATGGCAGATTTCTTGGGCATGTAACCTTTTCCATTTTGCTTTAGAAATGTAATTAGTTTGAAATATTTTGAAATGTCTACATTATTATTGGATTGTAACATACTTTTAATCATTGAATAATTCGACCACACTGTTGATGGCTTTTGGTGTTGTGTCAGTTCCGAAAAATAGGCCAATAACACCGTCTCCGACAAAGAACTACTGCATGCCTTTTTCGTCTTCCATTCCATAAATCTTGAAAACGCGTTTTCGTAAATTTTACGCGATTTAGCTGGCAATAATTTTTGTGACGCTATTTTCGCTGCTTGTACTAATTTCGGTGGAGTCAGAGAAAACTCAAAATCAGACATTTTAAACTTTATATTATTTAAAATAACTACTAAATAACCACTAAAGTTCTTACTTTTTATATTAAATCACGGAATTAAATTGACAGATATTTGATTATTTTAAAGGTTTCCTTAGAAACGCAGGTCCAATTGTCGCTATAAGTAAAACCTACCTACTAGTTTAAAAAGTCAAATTTCACATCGATACTTTTCTGACTTTAATATATTGTAATAATATCGTCGTTTTTCCCGTCACAGAAAAAAATAGTGTATTATACACGGGAAAAATATTAGATTTTAGCTCTCGCTTTTTTGTCTCCCTCCGCTTCGCGTCGGGAGACAACACAACCTCGAGCTAAAATCTAATGCTTTTTTCCCTTGTATAATAAATAACTATATTTCCTCTCAAAAACTTTTTTTATTCTTAATGGGTGCTTTTACCGTAATCGACCTTTTCTCCATTTAAGAGCTTTTATTGATAAATTATGTAAACATTTTTGAAGACGTCTATAATGAAAGAATCAAACATTTTATTTGCTTTAATTAAACAATTAATGTTTACGGCTTTCTTTCATAGAATTAGGATTAACTCTCTGCGCCGGTAAGATAACGTCACTTAAAATTATAGAATAAAGATCTAGTTATTTTTTTTTTTACGGTTCGCCGACTACGTAGGCCATCTTGAACCGGTCATCGACCACAAATGTGGTCTACCGACTGGAGAGTGTGAAACGGCACCTTCATCCTACGAGATATCCGATCTCATCCGGCCTGTCCGGCGTGAATAGGATGGCTAGGTGTCGATTCATTTTACACTCTTCCCTGAGGCAAGAGCACGCCGTGTTCCCAAGCGGTCACCCGCCCAAGTACTAACCGCGCTCGACACAGCTTAACTTCGGTTATCTGCGGGAACCGGTGCTTAATATGTCGACAGGCCCTTGCCTAAAAGATCTAGTTAAATAGAGGCAAAGTATGCAGTGGCGCAACGAGAAAATATGATCCGGAACGGAGGGAGGGGGGGGCTTAGTGAAAGTAACTAGGACATTTTCTTCTGGAGGAAGAAGCCGTCGAGGACAACATGTATTTCATAATTTTGTACTTAGTTAAGAAGGCGGAAAATCCCAGTTTTCGGGGCCACGCCCAAAGTTCGTTAAAAATTCACCCAACTACAATCAAATTTCGAAAATTAAATTATTACCTCAACTCCCTCTAACTAACCCATGGTTGGATTAAACTTGGTTTTGTGAATGTTTTTTTTTCACTTTTTTCTTAATATTCCTAGCTGGCTCTTTAATTTTAAAAAATATAATTTTTACATTTGTGAAAAATATGAATGTTGTCTTCACACACGGCACACACCACGCCAAAATTGTTGTGAATTTCAGAAATTATGTTTTTTTTGGAGCGTAAATTAAGAATAGGAGAACCGTTTTTATTAAAAATGCTTAGGTTTTGAAATATTCCTTCTTAAACTGTCAAGGTTAGATTTTGGTTTCATAATTTATTTATTTATTTTAAATCATAAACAGCAAAAAGTCCATTACAGACACTCAAAAATTATAAAATACGACAGAAACAACAATTAGTTTATAAGGAATTTATCCTGTATAAGTTTTTAAAGCTCAGATTAACAAGGTCGATATTAATATCAGAGGTATACAGATTAAATAAATGACATAATTTATAGGGGGAACTTCTGTAAAGATTCGTTCTTTTGCGTAAAGGTCAGATAAAAAACCTTACGATTTCTATAATTAACACGATTGGAGGTAAACGGAAGCTGTTCAAGAATATCAGGACAGTTACTATCACTCATAAGGATTTTAAGCACAGTACACAGGATGATCCGTATGCTTCTTTTACTTAAATATAATCTATTAAAAATTTCTAAAGAATACTCATTATCACAACCCTGAAGAGAATAAATCCCAAACTTTCTATAATGCATGCATTTCACCTTTCTCTGCACTCCCTCAATCATCTTTATCCCAAGGTTATACTGAGGAGACCAAATTATGCTGCCATATTCCAAAATTGGTATCACCAAGGTGTCAAATAAATAAAGGCTGACATCAACATTGAAGTGTTTAGTACTTCTTGTAAATAGTCCTGCAATTCTTTGGGCACTCTCAATTTTAGAAACTACATGACTGGAAAAATATTAGGTAGTATTATATTAGATTCTCAGATCCCTGATCCTTCCGCTCATCAACCCTCTTAAGTTCAGCTGAATGAGGTATAATCATTGACAACAATATGTTTTATTAAGTGTAAAAGACATACAGGCACACTTATCTACATTTAAGTTAAAACCATTTACATTACACCAACTAGCAACATCACAAAAATCCTGCTGAAGTGTCTCACAATCATTCCTCGAATTAATTTCAAGAAAAATCTTTAAATCATCCACAAATACTAAGCCCTTTGAATTCTTAACCTTAGTCATAATGTTGTTGTCATGTCAGTTGAGTAGCCGTCTAGGCTAGACTGCGCCATGCTTTTGTTTGCATCGCCTATTCTTTGTTATATTGTTTATTTTTTCATAATAAAAGACCTTTATTATTATTATATTATTATTATTATTATTATTATTATTATTATTATTAAAAACCACTATGAAGAGCAGCGGTCCCAGATTAGAGCCTTGCGGCACCCCTGATGTGATAATGAAGCATTATCGTTTCTTATCGCATTATATTTTTATTGTAAATTATCACACATCTACAATAAAAAAGCTGTTTTCTGTTTTTTCAATTAAAATTTTTACTTTACTTTTGGTCTGTAAAAATAAAGAGACTGATGGTTTTTATTTGTTTTTGTTGTAAAAATATTTTCTTGCATTTGGGTTTATTTATGTTGATTTAATATAGCTTTAAAAAATGGAAACGGGACAAAAAGTATATAATAGAAAAATGTTATAAAATATTATTCTTATTACTCGTTTTTCTTTCAAATTTCACCACTTAATCTTTCTACATAACAGGGCCCTTTTTTAGAAACTAAACGCCTCCGACAAAAAATTCTTCGTAATCCAAGCCGTCGTTAATAAAATCATTAATTTGGGCGGTGTAAGAGTGTAATAGATACGTATGTACCAAAGGCAAACTAATATACCTATTGATTTTGTGCTGTGTTGGTATTACACTCTTTTATAATTATTTAAATTTAGATTAAAAGTCCAAGCGTAAGACGAAAAATTAGGTTGCAATTGGGCTTTTACAACCGAACTCCTAGGCCCGGGGGAGGGGGCTGCAGCACGTTAGTCCTCCCCTTGGATGCACCACTAAAAGTAGAGAAATGGAGAAAATATAGTTCAATCTGCCTTCTTTAATCAAACTTAATTGTCTATGCGTTTCTGCTGTCTTATGAATTTTTCAGGGCGTGGAACACATACAAGCAAGTAAAATTAAAGTAGCGTTTAGAATTCGACTTGATCGTTATTGTGCCAGTAAATAAGACAGAAACATTATAAGCGGTGGCGTCATCCTGTCGCTCTGAAAAATGGAATTTCTAATTGTGGAAAAGTCTGTTGACTTAATAACTGCAAGTAAAATTAGCTCTTAAGGTTTCCATTAATAACAAAATAATGGTTCAATAATGTCATGGCCTATGCTATCCGTCCAAACGTTAACTTCTTTTAGTCTTTGTGTGTATGCCTCGACTATTTACCGGCGAATATCTAATAAAATAACTGTAGTTCAATTTTTATATATTTCTTTGTTCTGTTGTAGTTGCCAACAAAAACATAAACGTCAACTTAACTATTTTGATTGTTAAAATAACTGGAGCGCGCGCAGTGCCTCCCCAAACATTTCACGACTTCTATACAGGGATGAAAATTAAAGGTGGTTGGGGAAGTTCCCCAACAAGAGGATTGTCCCGTGAACCCTCCATGTTCATTATATGTTTGGTTATTGATGGTGGTCCGTTCAGATTTGCATTCTCCAACAAAGAAGCTGTCTGTAGTGCATTTGTAATTGGTTTTAGACTTTTAAGCAGCCCGGTGATATTTTTTATGAGAGATGTGGAAATATGACACAAAGGCTCCAGGCTATTCACTTAAGTTAGGCACTATGGTCAAAACGACAGTTTTTTTTACCTTTAATAGTTCATGGACAAGAGCATTATCATTTTTCTAAAGGTGTATGTAATTTAAACATATACTGGGTCTTCCAAAAATCCCGCATAAAATTAATATCAATTAAAGGAAAAACATCTAGGAATAACGCTCGGACCCGTAAATTTTTATTTTTAATTGTGCATTTTTGACACAAAAAAATATTATACAGGGTGTCTAATAGAACTGTCGTCACGTCTTTGACAATTTTTTTTTAATGGAACACCCTATATATTGTATTATATTCTGATTCCCCACAAAATTCTACGCTTATGTTGTAAATGTCATATGTCTAAATTTAATAGTTTTTGAGATATCGACGTTTAAAATATGGCATTTTTTTAACTTTGACAGGCTGTAACATTGGTTTATCTTAGAGAAAACGGGTATTCCATTAAAAAAAATTGTCAAAGACGTGACGACAGTTCTATGAGACCCCTGTATAATATTTTTTTATGTAAAAAAATGCACAATTAAAAATAAAAATTTACTGGTCCGAGCGTTTTTCCTAGATCTTTTTCCTTTAATTGATATTAATTTTATGCGGAACTTTTGGGAGACCCAGTATTTAATATATGTTATCTTAATTATTATACAAATCATCTCATATTCAAATTAGAAGATTGTCAAGACAACATTACTATAATTCTTGTAATTAACAACAATATTAGAATTGGCAATAAATATACTCTTTCAACTAACATAAAGGTAGTTTGCTAATGACAAAAGTATTCAATGCCTTTATCGATCTAGCAATTCGTTTCTAAATTTTCTCTTGAGGCTATTTTAACTAACTTTTCCTGTCAAGGAAACTGGTATGGTATACGAGGCCAGTATTTATAGTGGGAATAATTCAAATAAAGTGTTCGCCTTTGATAAAATAAGTTGAATTAGCAGATAACGGATTTCTTTACTCCCTTTATAATGAGATAAAAACGAAGAGTCTTGAACACAGCATATTTGAGTTTAAGTCTTTTGGTTTAATTAAACCTTTATCGTAGTTACATTTACAGTTTGTTGTCAATCAGTCTAGACTTTTTTTTTTTTAATTATGTTTTTAATTTACCCAAAAGTTAAAGTTAGTGTCACAGTGTAGTTCTTAAATAACTGAAAAAATACGATATGAAAGTTAAAGGGTCAAGTAAAATTTTTACAGGTGTTTCCTCGTTGCTAAAAATTACCAATAGATAGTCAAGAACAAACGATGTCGGGTCAAGGACAAACACTCTTGGCTCAAGACCAAATACTCTTGAGCCATAAATAACCACTTTTGAATCAAGATATAATAACTTTCAACGAAGAGAAAAAGTATTTATTTCGGACTCTTATAGGACTTCCAATTTTTTACTTTAACAGTAAAGATTTAAAAATGTAAGACAATAATAAGTATATGAATTGACATATTTTGACCAATTCGAACCTTCGAAACCCACTTGCGGTTTAACCGGAAGTGAAGTAAACTTTTAAATCTTAAATGGAAACCCCTTATTTTTATTCGACGTTTAAATTGTATAAAAAATTGTCTTTTCAACGACATATCACACTTTATCATTTGTTTTAAACATAGCCGCCTATATAAATTTTCGTTTGTTTGCTAAAATGTCCATAACTTTGATAAAACAAGATAAGTGGTAAAGAGTAGGCCATGGAAACGTTAAATTGGTTTATTTTAACCTACTTTATAATATAAGTTTGACGTGCTTGAGAAAAATGTATCCGTCAGGGCTATTTTATTTACAACCTATTTTTTAAAAAAACAAAGCGAAAATTCTCGATTTTTTAAATATCTGTGTTTTATTGTATCATAATATTCTTCAATGAATTTTCTTTTTAACGGTGTATCACAAGTTAATAATTATTTATTAGGTAATAGTAGAAATTAACAAGAAATATCATAGTCATGTATGTAATTTCTACACCCATATAAGCCATAAGAAGTTTTGTCAAGACCAGTATGACGTGGAAAATAAAAACATTATTTCTGCTTTTACTACACCAAAATGTCAAATGGTTTTAAATAAAATTACGAAGATTAAAATGAATGCATTGTTTTCCACGGCATACTTATACGAGTCAAGAAATTAATTTATCATATTTCTTGTTAATTTCTACTATGACCAAATAAATAATTATTAACCTGTAATATACCGTTAGAAAGAAAATTAAATATAGACTTTTATTATAATATAACAAAGATGGGCGTTTTTTTTTTAAACATATTATAAATAAAATAGCCCTAACGGATACATATTCTTCAAGGAAGTCAATTTTATATTATAAAGCAGGTTAAAATGAACCATTTTAACGTATCCATGGCCTACTCTTTACCGCTTACCTTGTTTTATCAAAGTTATGGACATTTTAGCAAACAAACGAAAATTGATCTAGGTGGCCATGTTTAAAACAAATGATAAAGTATACCGTTGAAAAGAAAAATGTCTACAGATTATTTAAAGGTTTGAATTGGCCGAAAAATTTCAATTTAGAGACATATTAACTCTAATTTTTAAATCTTTACTTTCAAAATTACGGAAATTTTTTATTATTTTTATATTTTGTGTGTGATCACAGTTGAACCTATTTAAGAGCGCGAATCTTTTAAATTAAAGGCGTAAGGATTTCTCCCAATAGATTGTATTTTTAGTGTAATATTTAAAAATCAGCAAGGTTGGAGAGCATAAATAAAATAAATGGCACTTTCTAAAGGAAATCGATTCAGTTTTATAAGAAGCTTTACCGGGGAAAAGTGAAGTTACGGAAAATGAAAATCCTTTAAAATGCTACTGGTTTGCTTGAAAGTTTTTAGTAATTCCCTTTGAAATGTCGATCAAGGCTCGTGGATTAAATAGAAGACGTTCTCGGTCTCCATTGTTTCTGGTTCTCTTAAGAGTATCTTAATATACTCATTATTGTACTTAAAAAAACAATAAAAGACCCCTTAATTGTCATAAAGTACGTTTTTTCAATTAACTTTCTGTTCTAATGGTTCGTAATTTCATACGAAATTAATCTCAATTTTGTTCAACCGCCGCGCGCCCCCTCTGCCGCCGGCCAAAAATATGATAATTTAATTTTATATCATGTTTATTGTTTGCAAAATAATAAATAAATTTTGTAAATCTACTGATAATTCAGGAGGATTGGCAACACCGCCTGCCACTTTTTTACCACCATTGTTACTTACTCACCCACGCGCAATCATATAATGCGCTCGGTTGTGGCCCGGCACCGAATTTTCTGTGGCAGCTCCTTTCTGACGAATGCGTAAAATCAGCGACCTCGGATGGTCCTATTCCACTAGCTATGTAACATTTAATTTTCTTGAACGGCAGTAGGGTTGTGGTCTTGCATTATCTTTATTTGTTTTGAATAACTACGTTTCAAAACAAATAAAGACAATGTAAGTTCACAACTCTACTTCTGTTCAAGAAACGTCATTGTCTCCAACCTTTAAACAGACACTATTTAATTTTCTTTCTAACGGTGTATCACAAATTAATCATTATTCATTATCTAATAGTAGAAATTAACAGGAAATATGATAAATGTAATTTCTAAACCCGTACTTATAAGCTATGAGAAGTTATGTCAAGTATGCCGTGGCAAACAATTCATTTATTTCAATATTCGTAATTTTATTTAATATCATTTGATATTTTGGTCCAATAAAAGCAGAAATAATGTTTATTTTCCACGGCATACTAGACTGGTCTTGACCAAACTTCAGTGGCGGCTCGTCAGGTGAAGTAGGTGAAGGGGCTCTTCACCAAAAAAAAATAATACCAGGGGGAAAGTTTTTCAACAATATTAAATATTAATGTACCAATACGGCTACCATTTTAGACCTTAAAAAATAATTATGTTCGAATTAATAATATTAATTTAATCCGAATGTAGCTATGCATAATAAGGCCACGGCTAACTCCGATGGACAATAAACACTCGTACATTTTGGCGCGCCCCAGCGACCATGTCCGTTAGCTCAAAGTAAGTGAAGACGCAACGCCCAACATGGCTTTGATATTCACCGTTGCTATGGTTACGTAATGTCAGTTACGCGACAGTATGTAACAATTTACATTATGATGAAGGGCAATTTAAAAATAGATCAGTCGTATGCACCATTGTTTTAGTATTGGTTCGCCTAACCTTAAGGTATTTATTTTGAGGCTTCGGGAAACTAACGGTTATAGATATCGTTTTTACGTGATTTACTGTGATTGAAAAGTTCTGTTTTTATTTTTCAGGTAATTTAGTAGTGTACGTACCTACTTAGTTGTGTGTTTTAAAAATGAACCCAATTAATGACATTTAATGACACAGTTTGTAATTTGTTGGAAACTCCATTTAGTCACTAGACAGATGAGGATAAGAGAGACGTTTTGTTACACAGGTTTTTAGTCAATGTTTGTTTAAGTATCCGCACTATACCTAGCTCTTCACCATTTTTTAAGACCGCGAGCCGCCACTGCCAAACTTCATATCGGTTTATAGTCTATTTCAGAAAAGTGTAGACTAATAAAATGGGAAATTCGGTCCAGTTCGGATCAATTTCGGTGTCGGCGATTGGTGAAGATAAATTTTGTGCTTTAAATTATTTATGCTAACTAACCAAAAAAAAGAAGATAATTTGATAAAGAAGGAACTATTAGCTATAGCAAATTTACACAAACATCGTTTTATAAAATATGCCGTGGAAGATATAGCTGAAAAACATGGTGTAACTGTGCTGCGCACACCGCTATATCATTGCGACCTAAATCCTATAGAACTTATACGGGCGCAACTGAAAGGATTTGCAGCAAGACACGACACTACATTTAAAATGAAAGACGTTAAGCTACTGTTTGATAAAGCCATTAAGGAAGTGACACCAGAGAACTGGCGAAAAGCAGTCCATCATGTCATTAAAGAAGAGGAGAAAATGTGGGATCTTGACCACCTGATCGATCAGACTGTCGACTCCTTAATTATAACGTCAAGAGGAGATAATAGCTCCTCAGATGAAGAAGAATATTATGATTTTTTATAATTTAATTTCTGTATAATGTATTTTTTCTTTTTAGTATTTTTTTATAATGTTTAATAAAAAAATAAGAGTACCTAATACTATGTACATAATGCACGCCTTTGTCACACTATTTTTAGTGTTTGTGAATGGATAACAATCGGCAAAACCCAAAAATTGACCCAAACCCGGGTGGTACTACCTGCACTTGATGAAAAGAAATAATTTTGCACTCATGCAATCAATTCCAAATTATGAAAGTGGCTTAAATATTCTTTGGCTTACTATGTAGTCCCTTTGCATACCTAATGAGCTTTTATTACTCTACACCTTTCTGAAATAGACTATAGAAATTACATTCTTGTGTCACCCGGTATAGACTTACCTCGATGGGAATCATCACAAAGGTAACAATCAAATCAGCAATAGTTAAATGGCGAATCATCAAAGAAATCCGGGATTTCCTGTGTCTGGACCGGAATAGGGATATAAACACTGTCAGGTTACCCACAGCAGCTATGACGAATAGGGCAGAGTACATTAAAATGATGAAAACGTTCTTGGTTGAGGTTATCTCGAAGCGAATTGGTTGAGTATCATTCGTCGTAAGTATCGATTGGTTCATCTGAAACCACGTTTCGTTAAAATCCCACCATTCTTCAGTGGTATTTAACATTGTTTGGTTTATTTAATTATTCTTAATTAATTATATTTCGATTAGAGATTAACATTTTTTAAACTCTGGTTTACATAATAAGTTGTTTTCGTGCCATTTTTCTTTTTTTCGGTGTCATTTTTTCTAGCGTGGTCTATTTCGAAGACATCTGAAAGAAAAAAACAGTATTTTAATTGGGAAACGTATACAAGGGTTATGGAAATGATTTATTAGATTTAAGTGGATGACTTATTGGCCGTCCTAGAGAAACATTCTAATCTGGCCATATTTGTGGACAATGTACCACTATTTGTCAGTTCATTTTATGCAAATGTGGCCAGACGACACCTTTCCAATAATCTCAACATCCTTCTTCTATGGTTTAAGGCATGGAAATTGAAAATTAATGAAGCTAAATGCAATCGTCTAGTAATTACACGTAAAAAAGTCAATACACAAATAAACTGAAACATAATTATAAACCACACACCTATACATTTCAAAGACACAATTAAAATATCTAGGAGCAATCCCAGATAAACAATTAATGTTCATTCCAAACATTACACTTATATTAAAAAAATACATACCAGCCACACAACAACTTTACAAACTATTAAACTACAGATGATACTTTTCACCACAAAACAAACTCACAATATACAGACAAAAAATCAGACCTACTCTAACATACGCCGCACCGGTTTGGTGCAGTATTTTAGACAGACAGTTTAATAGGGTACAAAAGCTGCAAAATAAAATGCTCAGATGGGCTCCTAGATGGACGTCACTAAGAAAATTGCACCAAATAACATACATACTGTGATGTATCACAGTTTCATTCATATATTTAATTATTAAATATCGCACGCGCCCATATTAATATTTCCGCGCCTGTCCGTTCCTAGATTAAGATTCCGGTACCTGCAGTAATGATTGGGCTACGTACCTACATACGCGGTACCTAAAATTGTAATTGTTCCGAAAAGTGCGAATAAAATATCAACGGAAACATTCGTATTATTTCTTCCCTGCGGACATTACACATACTATATTTTATACAACACGTACATGACTTAGCACCAAACTTATACAACACGTAGCCGCAAAACTCGCAAATTGCATGAAACATTACACAAACTAGACTCATAGACAATCCTAGAGTCATTTGCATCATAGACTCTCCATTTATCTTCATAATAGAAATTCAATAATCAAAAATATCCAATTTTCATGACTAACCACGTGCCAATAGGCAACACCTACTCTTCAAGCCCGCCCAAATTTGTCTTCAAGCCTTAAGCAAAACTTTCTCTACTCTGTACCTGACCAAATCAAGCTAGTTTTTCCGTTCGCTTTTTCCAGTAAACTCAAAGCATAATCTAGCCCCAAAATGTCAATTATCACTGGACGTACTATACAACGATTTCTTTCAATGAGTGTACACAAGTTATTAATTTATCGAACCGCGTCATTAACTTGTATCACTCAGGTAATTGAATAGTTTTCAGCTCCAAGCATAACAGAAAAATACATTTTTCTTTCAGGGGTGTTTCTTCAAAGAAAATTTAATTACGGATTAACAGAACGTGGCAAATTACAACCCACATCGTAGAAAATGTCGAGTACATACATACTCGGCTTTGATTTCGAACCAGGTAATCACATTTAGATATTATACTATAGCCGAAGTAGAGGGAGCTGATTCCTTCTGCGCCAATTTCCTGCGGTCCCTTCTGCGCATGCCCAGGCAGTGCGCAAGCGTGTGTCATCTGTCATCTGTTATACGTCACCTGTCAGCTGTTTTTAAACAGGGCTGTTTTTAAACAGGGCTGTTTTAGCTGTTTTTAAACAGGGCTGTTTTAGCTGTTTTTAAACAGGGCTGTAAAAACAGCTAAAACAGCCCTGTTTAAAAACAGCTGACAGGTGACGTATAACAGATGACAGATGACACACGCTTGCGCACTGCCTGGGCATGCGCAGAAGGGACCGCAGGAAATTGGCGCAGAAGGAATCAGCTCCCTCTACTAGCCGAGTGTATTTATTTTTAGCATTGACGTCATTAATTACATAAACACGGCAGTGGCTCAGAGGTGAGTTACTGGCTTGATAGCCCTTTAGGGGGTGTAACATGACTGAGCATCATTAAACTGTAGGTGCAAGAGCAAGCCGGCTGAATGTTCGAAATGACAAGTGGCCATCAGTAACCCAGAACAAGCCACAACATTGATTACATCGTATTTAAAAGTAATTACGAATATGTGTATCGTAAGATTAAATAACGTCCTTACAATACGCTTTGGAATCGATCCTACATGTCTTAGTAATTATTATTACTTTTGAAAACTAACCTAGGTAAAAGGTAAAAGGCATCAATAATTACCTTTAAAAGTAGCAAGAAAACCAGGAAGGAAACCTACTAGTCATCATAATGAAATGCACAAGTATAAAATTTTAACTAACTAGGTTTGTTAAAAATTTTTTAGATATAGTTACTTCCATGCTATTGTCATAAAATATTGTTATAATGTACCATGTTTTATGGTTATAATATGACGATATGTATTTGGCTACGATTACAATTTGATTTTCTGAAATTTGATAGATATAGATATATTATACATAACAATAAAAATTATTGATATAATTATATGTTGCTTTACCAAAGTATTGCATGGTTAATACAATTTTTAGAGTGTACTGTTAATAATATGTTATAAAATAATAAATAACGGTACTGGAACAATATTTGCGCAAGCGGTCAAAAGTTAACACGAAACAAAACAAAATTTATTATTATTTAACTTTTTACAAGACAAGAGATGATTTGGAAAGTCGTTTCCTCACTGTACAACAAAGAGAGTTAATTAAATTGGTAGAAACAAGGATTAAGAAAACTGAAAAGGTCCAACTTGGCTTCTAATAAACTTGGCGTCACTCTAATGATTGTGCGATACAGAAAAAAAAGTTTTTTTGGGGGTGATCCATCAAAAGATATCCTTTAGTTTTGGTACAGCACGAGAAACTAGAAGACACAACTTTTGTCAACGAGAATCAAATTATTACATTATCATAGACATAACAACCTCAGAACCAACAACAACCAAAAAAATCAGGTTTTTAGGTGACAACTATGACAACTATTTAATTTTTTTATTAATCTAAAATAATATTTTAAATATATAAAATATAAGATTTCATATTTTAATGTACAACGTCATCTCGTAACGTTTGCTTATTTTGTTGTTGCTCATGTGACTGTGTGTGACTATTTTTCCTATCAGTAGATCCAGGTGCATCGGAGTTAACCATAGCCCTATTATGCATAGTTACATTTGGATTAAATTAATATTATTAATTCGAACATAATTATTTCTTAAGGGCTAAAATGGTAGTTGTATTGGAACATTAATATTTAATATTGTCAAATAACTTTCCTTCTGGTTTCATCTTTTTTTGGTGAAGATCCCCTTCGTCTACTTCTCCTGACGAGCCGCCACTGCCACACCGAAAAAAAGATTACATTTTAAGAATTTATCTCGATTTATTCGAATAAAATTTCCATTTATCATACAAAGTTTCTCAAAACGGGTAAAGTATTTGCATGTAGCTAACAACTGAATAAACGCGAGTTTTAAATTACTTACTTGTTAGAAAGACATAAAGAAACAGATTTGAAGTAAAACAAAGAGGTGAATCATTACGGTGGCAATAATAGGTCTAATTTAAGTCATTTAAATATAAAGAGACCCAATTTACTTTTTAATTAACTCTGTATTATGCTCCTTTTTATTCTAAAGCATAATAGAAACAGTTTTCTAACTCCCCCATAGTCCTTCGCTATAATAGTATATTATTGACCAAGGTTTAGACAGATACTATTATTGACCGTCGCTGCGCTCCTCGGGATTTAAAATCGACGTTTTTACGACGAAATTTAAGACGTGAGGGATTTTTGGTGGGCAAAATGTTACCATTAATAACTATAAATTATTTTAAACTTTTTTAATAACGAAGCAAACGATGGTTTTAATAAGTTATTTGTGGACAAACGTTACAAATGTTATAAGTAGTATTGGCAAAGTAATAACAATTTTTCTAATGAAGCACGACCACAATTTTAGTTCTTTCTTTTAATAGACCACTCACCCTCAACGACCTTGTATAGCCAGTAGCGGCTCGTCAGTTGAAGTAGGTGAAGGAGCTCTTCACCAAAAAAAAAAAATACCAGGAGGAAAGTTTTTCGACAATATTAAATATTAATGTACCAATACAGCTACCATTTCAGCCCTTAAAAAATAATTATGTTCGAATTAATAATAATAATTTATGCATAATAGGGCCACGGTTAACTCTGATGGACATTAATTATAAAAACTAGTACATTTTGACACTTGTCTCATCTTTTACCTTGACCCCCCAAACATCCGCTGCCGACGCACATCTTCGCAGGCAGCATGAAGTATTGCGCCTCAACAATGACCTGGAAGAAATTTTGGCTTGGGGTGACAGTAACCAAGTCGAATTTAATGCTAAGAAAACCCAGGCAGCAGTCTTCTCCAAAAAGGTTAACATTGCAGAACCGGATATAGTCATGGCAGGACACGCAATTCCTCTGACACCGTCTATTAATTTGCTGGGGGTCAATCTGGGAGGTAATCTGTCTTGGCATGATCACGTTGCCGCAATTGCCAAGGCAGCTGCACAGAAACTTGGTGTACTTTTCCGCACCAAAAGGTTGTACACACCTCATCAACTTTTGACACTCTACAAAGCCCAGATTCGACCATCATTAGAATATTGCTCTCATGTCTGGAGCTCTGCACCCAAACACACCCTTCGGCTACTGGATTTCATTCAAAGGAGAGCCGTTCGTCTGATCGGCGACCCCGAGCTGACCAAGACCCTCGATAGCCTGGAGCATCGAAGAAAGGTTGGTGATTTGGCTCTCTTTTACAGATATTTCCATGGCAGGTGTTCGACTGACATTGCCCACTTGATTCCACCTAGAGCAATGCGAAACAGAAATACACGGCGAACCACTGCCGCTCATCCATATGTTGTTCAGCTTAATACTCCTCGAACTTCATTGTTCAAGAATTCTTTCATCTGGAGAACGTCATCTTTGTGGAATGATCTTCCTGAGGTCGTGTTTCCCAATGAATACAATCTTCAACGTTTCAAGACCAACGTTAATCGCTTTTTTCGCACTCGCACCGCTCCCAGAGCGCCTTAAAGGATTTTTCCTACAGTGCAGGTGTTTTATCATAAAAAAAAAAAAAAAAAAAAAAAAAAACATTTTGCTCAAAGCAAGTGTTTTCACCGTTGTACGTTTACGTTACGTCAGTCACGCAAACAGCATGTAACAATTTGCGTTTAGATGAAGGGCAATTTAAAAATAGATCAGTCTTATGCACCATTGTTTTAGCATTGATTCGCCTAACCTTAAGGTATTTATTTTGAGGCTTCGCAAAACTTTTATGAATATCATTTTTACGTGATTTACTGTGATTAAACAGTTCTGTTTTTATTTTTCAGTTAATTCAGTAGTGTACGTACCTACTTAGTTGTGTGTTTTAAAAATGAACCCAATTAATAACATAGTTTGTAGTTTGTTGGAAACTCCATTCAGTCGTTGGACAGATAAGGATAAGGGAGACGTTTTTTTACACGGGTTTTTAGTCAATGTTTGTTTAAGTACCCGCACTATTTCTAGCTTTTCACCTTCTTTTAAGACCGCGAGCCGCCACTGTGTATAGCTGATAAAATGAATATATTTTTCCTTAGATCCGGGCATTTAACATTTATACTCTTGTTAAGTTACTTATAATATTTTAATTACCATTTTTTTCTTTTCGTTCCTTTAAAAATCCCTCTCAAATTTGTGTCAATCGATGCAAGATCACGTTTTAAATATTATTTCAAGATCTACCGTTGACAGAACAATAAAAGAAATATTTTATTGCGACGTCAGTGGAACAAATTCCTTTTAAAACGACGTTCTGCAAACGTTGGAGATATAAAAATGTTATTCTAAAAAAGCTAGCACAAGCAAGAATATAAAAGTGACACAAAATGCAGGTATTTCACTTTATAACGACTGCATGAAATATTCCCTGTTATATGTTTTGGGACAAATTTTTATTAGAGGAATATCGAAATCGGTTCTAAATTAAAAATCAATTGGGATAGCAGTTTTTCTATTATATCACTTGTAGAAAAAGCACTACATTAGTCTACTTTCATCCAAATATATGGGCATTACATTACTACACTAGCTAAGCTACCTAAAAGGAAAAAACTGGAAATTTGTAAAAAAAAACATTTAGAAAAATATGCGCGTTCCAATTATTTAAAATAAAATATTGTATTTGAGCTTTGAATTTATTTCTAAACAACTTTTTCAAATACATTTTTTGGATATCTCGTCACCTAACTTTACTTTTTTTATGATAGAAGAGGTTCGGACTTGCAATGTCTTTATTTGTTTTACATCACAACGTTTCAACTGGTAGGTAAGTATCTCCAGTCATCTTCAGGTGAATACTAAATAGGTATAGTAACTACAGCTCTATTTATACTAGCTAGATGCACTGGAGCATAACTGAGTTGGGTGCATTCATGTTTTCAGTTCTTGCGAGGTATTATTCTAAGATTACATTTACGTAACAAAGGTATCCAGATATTTCTTATATCTAATGAGGCTTACTAAAACAATCTGGGTTCTAGTTAAAATGACCATTGAGGTGCACATTTAAAAATTATAGTGAAGTATACGGGGTGGCCCAAAAATACGTTACCGAATTGAAATTAAGTTTTTTTTATGGAACACCTTTATATTCTAATTCTAAACTGCTGGACAATTCAAGCGGACCGAGCTAATTGTTAGGTGAACTTTGGAGTAAAATATTTTATGAACGAATAAAGCTATCGATGCGCGGTTTACAAAATTTAAAAGAGAATTTAATTCTTAATATGCACATTTTTTCAGATTTTTTGTTACTAGAAGCATGTTTTTTTTACCAAAGTTTCTAAGTACCGGATTTCCACAAAAATAATTTTAAATTATTTTGGATGACATTTTCTTTATCTCCTATTTATAGAGAACAAAATAAATTCTCAAATTTTTGATATCCCTCTTTGTTCATGAAATTTCGATTTTTTTCTTAACCCCTGTAAAAGTTCAGGTATTTTTGTCATTAGGCCTTACAATGTTTTGTAAGAACGGGTTTTGGTAAGTGATTATAACTTCTTAAGACCACCTCTTTTGCAACGATTTTAATATGCGGAGGCAGAAGTTTTGATCAAGGAAGCATAGATGATCCTGTGTCCACCTTTAAAATATCGGGACCCACCCATCGCAATTTTTCTGGCGGCGCCACTGGGGCGTGGCTCCTCTCTGTGGGTGCCCATGGTAACCTAGATACTAAACTCAAACTGTGATTGGTCAATAACTTAACAAGGGTAAATATGTAACTATTATATCTGGCCAGTCAACTGGAAAAGTGTATTTATTTATTCAGTAGATTGTAAAAAAAATAGAAAATAAATACGTGGAAGTAGAAAAAGTTATATTTACGCCGAAGTGTGACAACGTGTGCTTTTACGCCAAATTTAAGTTTTAAACTCGAACAAGCATAATACAGTCGAGTGCGGGGAAGTGTCTTTCCGCATGAGTTAGGATCAACATTTTTTCTACAAGCGTTAGAAAAACTACCACAAAATATTTCTAAAAATATAATTTTACTAAAAAACAAACAAATTTAATTTCTACTTATTAATAATATTTATATTAAAAGTACAATTTGATGCACTATGCAAATTGGTTGCGGATGCCAGACAGGTTGAAGCAATCGAAGCCAACTGATCTTGATGAGCGGATGGTTGTGTGAAACTGTGGAGTTGGGTCGCGTTCTCTTGACATAAGCAGTAACTTTATAGTCCTTACTGATATCTAAATTTTTCTTAATCTTAAGTACACTTTTTAAGATGGAATATCGACCATAAGGTATTTGGCATCGAAAGTTTAGACATTTTCAAGAAATATGCCAAAAGTAGATACTTCTTCTCTTGGTGCTTTTACTTTTTCGCTTCACTTCAACTAACAAAATGTTCGTATTGTTTTTAATACCTGACTAATGACTTTTTTGGTAGTAAATCCAAATTTGCGACACTTGCAGCTTCTAGAATATCTTCTGGAAGCTCATCGTCCGAGAAATTATCTATGGAAGACATTTGTATCAGAATCTGAACGAAATCAAAACTCAAAACCAAAATCCGGTGAACTGTTGTAAGGTGGCACTTTAATAATTCAATTTTATGTGTGTGTCCTGGTTACCATGTTAGCATCTATGTACGGGGTTTTTGAAATAAACCGTTTTAAATCAGCTTTTTTTAAAATGTTTATAATAAACTGCAAAAATTAATGTGTCTGTAATATACCTCATTACTTTCACTAAAAATGAGTCTAATAATTCATATTTTATTCATTATAGTTGTATTTTATTATAAAATTACAGAAAAAAAAATTCGGTACACCGTGCGGGAAAACTTTTCCCACACCGTGCGGGAAAATGGGTCTTTCAAAACCAAAACGAGTGCGGGAAAACGGTAAATCGCGCACGCTTGTAGAAAAATAATGTTATTGAACTAAATACGATTTCTCATAACAAATAATTTAATATTTCGGTTTTTATATTATAAATGATCGTCT
The DNA here is from genome assembly GCA_935413205.1 of Polydrusus cervinus. NCBI lineage: Eukaryota > Metazoa > Arthropoda > Insecta > Coleoptera > Curculionidae > Polydrusus > Polydrusus cervinus. The sequence continues at coordinate 19,445,854 of OW284519.1, read as the reverse complement.
GTGTATCAGATTAAATAACAGTAATAAAACAAATAATAGATATTTCTTTATTTTCTATATTTTGTTTATTTTTCATTTTTAACAAACATCACGGTAAATATTATTAAACACATTTATTTAATAATACCTATTTACTCAGGACATTGAGCTTATTAAAAATGTATTATTTAATAAATATTTTATGATGAGGATAATCTGATTAATATACAGGGTCATCCAAGGTAGCCTTAAGAGAGGCGTTTATTTCAGAAAGTTGTAGAGTAATAAAATCTCATTAGTATGCAAAGGAACTTCAGAGTGACTTAATGAATATTTAAGCCACTTTCATAATTTGGCATTGATTTCATTGCAAAATTCTTTATTTTTATCAAAATCAGGTAGTACCACCCGGGTTTGGGTCAATTTATGGGTTTTGTCTATTGTTATCCACTCACAAACACTGAAAATGGCGTGACAATCAAGAAGAGCTGGTAGATATGATTTTCTTATTGATAGCATACGAAAAGAATTCTTTTTTATCACTTTAGGAAACGTTAGTGCCAATAAATTGTTTTTCAAGGCCACCTTTAATATGTATTCATTATAATGACTGTTGGAATAGTTGATAAAATTAATTTTCTGCAAACAAGTTTTAATGCGTTAGAAATTGCGATAGGGTTTTAATTAGGACAAATGTTTGATTTTTATTTCTGCATCCAATGACATAATAATATACAGGGGTTCCAATTTGAAAGAAGAAAAATAAATTGAAAGTTTGCAGAGTTTGATACTAAATTTTGGACACTCTGTACAATTCGTATTAATAAAACTTGGTTAACAAGACTGGTCGACCTTATTTATTAAGTACCTTTATATAATTTTAATAACGAGGCATTATTTTTATTTTTTTTAAACCAGTGGTGCAAAACTGATTTTTTTTAGTGTTTATTTTTTTTTAGCTTATAATACTGAACCGATTTAATTTTGGGGGTATGTAGGCAACTATAAGAGGCATCCAAATAAGTAAAAATATATATATAGCATTTAATCTAAAAAAATAGATCCTTATGACGTCATACTTTTTGGAGGACCCTGTATAAACAAAAATATTTTTTTGAAATGCGCCCTAGGGTACAGATAAAGTTTGCAAAATATCAAAATGCTAACTGAATTAATAAATAAGCTAGCAAAGACGAAAGGTAAGGTGCAGGACCCTGTATAAGCAAAATACGGCGCGACACGACGAACTCAATTCTAAAATCCCTATCCTCATATTTTGCCGCGCGCCGCCCTTCGCATAAGTGCGTGACAAGTTTAACTGATGTTCCTTTGTTAATCGCGTAGGTGTGACTGATCCTTAAATAAAATGATTGTATAATGTTACAATTGTATCCTTGGATTTTCCTGAAAGTGACTTATTTCAATATTCTCCCCAAATCGCTTTCTAAGGAAAATGAATGAATCTGAGGCTGGTGAAAGGATCTTCGGTTAATAGGAAGATTGGCATCGCTTTAATTCCTCCCGTTCCCGTTAAAACATGTAATCGACTGCGTCTATATTCGTCGGTTTAAAAAGACCTACGCACAAGGAATCGATAAACCTGTTTTAAAAAACACCAAGCGTCGATGTCAATTTCTTTACAATATCATAGTTTCCGCACTAGGGAACTTTTCCCATTTTTTATTGCTTAAATATGTTTAGTCATCTGAAAATATAACATACAAGGTGGAATTTGATATATATAGTCTATTTTAGAAAGGTGTAGAGTAATAAAAGCTCATTAGGTATGCAAAAGGACTACAAAGTAACCCAACGAATATTCAAGCCACTTTCATAATTTGGCATTGATTTCATTGCAAAATTCTTTATTTTTATCAAGAGCAGGTAGTACCACTTGGGTTTGAGTCAATTTATAATATACACTGAAAATGGTGTGACAAAGGCGTGCATTATGTAGTACATTAGGTACACTTATTTTTTTTTAAACATTATCAAACAATTACAAAATGCAAAAACAACATTATACAGAAATTAAATTATAAAAAATCATGGTAATATTCGTCATCTGAGGAACTGTCATATCCTCTGGACGTTATATTAACGGGTCGACGGTCCGATCGATCAGGTGGTCAAGATCCTACATTTTCTCCTATTCTTTAATTACATGACGGACTGCTTTTCGCCAGTTCTCTGGTGTCCAGTGGCGGATTTAACAGGTGGGCAAAAGCGCGCTTGCCCACTGCCCCCCCGACGAAAGACTTTCAGGGCCCCTTTTGCTGAAAGTTACACCTTCGATTTATTTTTTTTATTTTTTTGTTGAAAACATGGTTCGATGAGTCCCTTGTGGACAGCAGCAGAGGACAGTTCTTTGGATATGGCAACGAAACATCGCATTGGGTATTTTGAAGTTCTGGACAGAATGTGCAGTGAATTACAAGTAAGGGCCAAAGGTTTTGATGAGATAAACTCACTTTTCGGATTCCTCAAACCTGAATCCTTCAAAAACATGGAAGAGAAATAATTTGAAAAAAATGCGTGCAATTTGATGGAAAAATATCCAACTTTTTTTACAACTGCCCTGAAGTATGAGTTAATCAGTTTTGCGGATATATATTTCTCACAAGAACAAGATTCTACCAAGCATAGTCCATTGCAATATTTGAACTTCATCGTTGAAAAAAATTTAAACAGCAGTTTCGCGGTGTGCTGCAGTTTATTGCGTTTATTCTTGACCCTTCCCGTCAGCACTGCCAGCGCCGAACGAACAATGAGTTCATTGAAGAGAGTCAAAGATCGTCAACGTTCTACAATGAGTGCAGAAGCATTGGACGATTTCAGCATACTTTTCATCGAACAGCAAGTCGCCAATCAAATTGATCTGGATGCAACCATCGAAGTTTTCGCGGAGAAGAAAGCGAGAAGAGGATTCAAAAATATGTAAATTTTCTCGATGTAAAAAAGAATACAACTTTTATAATGCTCGATAAATAAATGAAAACATTTTTATATTCATTAAATTCTGGTGGGGGGGGGGGGCTGAAGAAATTTTGCCCACTGGGCCTTATGCCTTAAATTCGCCACTGCTGGAGTCACTTCCTTTATGGCTTGATCAAACAGTAGCTTAACGTCTTTTATTTTGAATGTCGTATTGTGTCTTGCTACAAATCCTTTCACTTGCGCCCATATAAGTTCTATAGGATTTAGTTCGCGGTGTGCGTAGCACAATTATACTATGTTTTTCAGCTATATCTTCCACGGCATATTTCATGAAACGATGTTTGTGTAAATTTGTTATAGCTAATAGTTCTTCTTTATCAAATTATCTTTAAATTCAGTACTTTTGGTGGTCAACCAGTCGATAATTTCTTGTTTTCTCCAAGATAAAGTTAGAGTCTTCTCTGTGCGTCGTGTATTTCGAATTTTAATCTAATTCTTAAGATAAAGGCGAAAATGACCTTAACTCTATCCTTGACTCACCCTATACAAATTATCTTATTGCTGATTATATTTTAAATAATAAAAACTTTTATTTTGCCATACCTTTTTGGAATTCAATATTTTAATAATTATACGTTGAAATTAACTCATATGTTTGGCATGTCCTTAAACTACGATTCTGGTAGAGTTCTTCCTGTAAAAACTCTTATTTTAGGTTCCAGGCCAAAACACTTAAAGCAGAGCCGACGGGCATAATGCCCCAACTTCTCGACTCAGGAAGTTTCTCATCCTCCAGGGCGGGAACAATGTCTAATTTAACATAACTTTAGTGTTACACGTCGAGGAATCCAATAAAATTGTACTTAAGAAACCTGACATGAACAAATATTTGTTTATCGAATTATGACATATTTTATTTCACAGAAAAGTATCTCAACTCAAAACTTTCTATGATCCTAAAAATAATTTATTTACACCTACATAATTAATTTATTTTTCAAAACAAATTAAAATTATTATCCTTCAAAAAATGCAAAATATTCCAAAGAGTGTCATGCAAAAACTCTCCAATCGGGATCGAAGCACTCTAATCGGCTGTATTTTAGCTTAGCTCATGATTGACCTTATGAGTTTATATTAAATTAGAAGATTATATAAATGAATTGGAAACTCGCAGCGAAACAGACATACGCGCTGTCGGAAGTTAAAAAGAGACGGGAAAGAGAGAAATCCATCGTCGACTTCAGCACACTTCGCGTTCAATCGGTCAGGCGGTCAAACCATGTTTCGTCGATATAAATTATAGGTCTGTTTTCTGATCTATATTTCCTAATTTCAAAAAGGTAATTAGATCTCCAAATCCGCAATCATTAATACTTGTTTTTTGTTGATCTTACGATATTTAAAACCCATTGTAGAAATGACTCTATGAAGAGTAGAACGGTTGATATTTACGTTTGTTTCATCTTGATCTAGCTTCATTTTAAATTTATCTAAAGTGGGAACAATTTGGTTTTTATAATAAGAATATAATTTTCTTCTTATAATATCTTTATCACAAAGGTCCAAACGATGAGTTCCGAAATCGCTGCGTTTTTTTCTTTCTTTTAGTCATTTGCTGACAATATGCTTTATCGTCGATATTGGAGTTCTTGTAAGAATACATATTTCTTTCAAAGTATCTTCTTTAATAAATCCTCTACTTATTAAACAATCATATACATTTTTTACTTTTTGTTTTGCGTCTAATGACAAATGATTTCGTTTGCGGCTAACTGACGTTGAGCGACAATTTTCCCATGGACGAAACATAACGGATGAACTAACGCACGCATACACTGATAAAAAGGATATCTTAATGTAAAGCAAAGCGAATTTAAAACAAGGCCGCCATGTCTTTCGATATGTTCAAATGAATATTTTCTTGGTACAAGTCAGTCATGTCCTTGGAAGCAAGTTCCGTAATTATCTTGGCGGAAAAAAATATGTCTTAAACTAAGATAAGGTTGATTATTTTGGTTACTTTGATTCAAGAATTTTAGTACCTACCTTAAAGAACCTGTCTTTGACGCAAATTATTTATTATACTGGTCTCAAAGATAGCATACTTAGCTCAAGTAAATGTGACTTTAGTTCAAGAACACATTTCTTTGATATTTGACCTGTAACTATGGTAGGATTAGTATAAAAAACGAGTTTGTCTTTAGATAAGCCAATACATTTCATATTAAAGAAAGAAAGAAAGTTAGTTATTATACATAAATTAATGGGAACAAACGTAAAAAGCATACTATTTAATAACAAAAATAAAATCGTTTCCGTCTTCTCTAAAATGGATATTCCAAACCTTCTTGGAGACTCATTCAATGGCCGAACAAAAAAGTTATCTAAAACAAACAGCAGCTTTAAAATTCAGAGTAACTTTTTTACTACAAATGCAAATAAGAAAGTATTTTCTATTGTGTAATCGAGAAACACACTATATATAAAAAAATACCTTGTGCAATACGGGTAGATTCAGGCTAAATTTAGATAGTTAGAGTTGCAAGATTATAATGAGCTAACGTCTAGTTCAGTATAATGTAAAAATATATATTTTATACTTCTATAAAGACAAATATGTTAATATAATCCTATATAATAAATACCATTAAACTTGCCGCTTGTGTTCAAGATTAAACTTCTCTAGAAAATCTTTAATCTCACTCATTGTTGTACATCACTTCCACTTAGACACAATTCTAAAGACTAGTAACAACTACGCCTAAATTAATTATTTATTATTTTGCGTAAGTACTTGTAGAATGACCAGTTTAATCAAGGGACGAGAGCAGACTGGCGGGCTGGGATGCTTAGAATCTTCCAAACTGCTTGCTGTATACCATACTCTTGGGACAAGGACACAGTACTTTGCCACAAAGAACATCACCTTTGTAAAATATACTATTTTAAAATTTTAACGGCCCAAGGACGCCAGCTTTTAAATAAGGAATTTTGCTGCCAAGAACATAAACAGAAATTACCAAAGATATAAAAAACCATGTTTTAAGAACACATTCATTTCAAATAAGATTATTACCTTCAGATTAAGTAATTGCCACAAGATAATGTATTCTCTTGTGGCAAGAGCTGTCTTTTATCAGTGTAGTAAAAACAATTCTTCACAACTGATATTACATGTTAATTTTGTTTAACTTAATATTTATTTCCATTATATTATTTTTACCTAAAATTACCATGTAACACCGACCTACCCTTTTTATCGTTACCACCCCGGGGTAAAATGATTAAATGACAACATTTAAACACCTAATTATGCAGTGACAATGGGTATGTTTATATAAATGATTTATTAGGGGTAAAATCAAGACGATATACTTTAGGATGGACTTTACAAATACGTTCTTCGTTATTCCCATTAATGGAAACACAGTCAAACAGCTCCGTGAATCAAGCCATTGCAATCAAAACTTTGTGATAGACAAAGAAAAACTTATTACAAAATCTGCGGATTGCATTTGCAACGTTTGCATAAACCTTTTGTTTCATTAGAAATGTCGAATCGTCAGGAATATGCCCTTAACCTTTATTTAGTTCATTTATGTGTGTTTTTAACGTGTACTTCCATCAAAATTTGCCCGACCTGTAAAAAAAACTCGTGAGCAGCTCTTGGTATAACCTGTGATTACAACAAATTCCGGCGAGTAATTCGAAAGACTTCCACACACATTCCCATTGTGTAAATAGAACACAACAGACAATAAATCTCAGATCAAAATTTGGTGACAACGGAACATTAAGTTTATTTTGTGACTGCTTTAAAAGCAATCGAAGGCAATACAAACAGGGGATGGATTAAGAAAGGTTTTGTAAATTTTGTTTTTGTAGTAATAACGTAAATAAAAACCAAAAAAAAAACAGTAAATTTTTGTAAACGCTTTTTTGGATCGACCGATTAATTACATATAAATACGTTAAATTCCAACACTGGCATATTTACCCGGTAACGAAAAGTGCTGTGTACCCGTGTAATTTGGTTAACTTGTATTTATGAACATTGACATATTTTTTATTTATAAATTGAGCAGTTTTTTCATTTCATTTCATAAATAAATGTTACATGTAGTTAAAACCAATAGCATTTTGATATATCGTTTCCCCGATTTCAAATAGTTTTACTGATATTAATAGGGTACTTTTTACAATTATTAATTAAATATTTAATGGAGTTGATTTTGTTGCAGCAACATTTTGTGATATTTCCTACCCTTTAAATTGGATTAATTACAATATATCAATACGGTGGTGTTATTAAAACACAGGAGTGATTAAGCCAACAATCCCCTGAGCATGGAACCAACCTTTAGCATGAAACAGTCAACTGTATCATGGAAACAATGAACTGTTATGTGGTTAGACTCAGCATCGCATTCTCCTTCAACAACCTACATGGGAAATCGAAGGACGAATTACCGGAAACCGTGTGCGGGGGTGTGAAAGACAAACTGTGTTAGGTGTGCGCTCGAAGGATCTGGTAGCGTGTTGGAACTCTATCGTAGCAATAAGACTTATTTCCTAAAAGAAAGCCAGTAGTGTATATGTTACTGTAAGTAAAGTTTGATTTTGTGTAACCATTAAACTGCCGTTTCATATTGCATAATAAAGTAGGTGTTATGGAGACTTGTCGCCTTTAATTCTTCCCCACGTGACAATATAACATTTGAATTTCATGGCTTTAAAGAAATATCGTTGAGTGGAAGTGGCGGCTCGTCAGGTGAAGTAGGTGATAAAAATTAATAAAAACAGGAGAAAAGTTTTTCGACAATATTAATTATTAATGTACCAATACAGCTACCATTTTGGCCCTTAAAAAATAATTATGTTTCTAATTAATAATATTAATTTAATCCGAATGTAGCTATGCATAATAGGGCCACGGTTAACTCCGATGGCCAACAATTATAAACACTCGTGCATTTTGGCGCGCCCCAGCGACCGTGTCCGTTAGCTCAAAGCAAGTGAAGACCCAACGCCCAACATGGCTTTGATATGGTTACGTGACGTCAGTCACGCAAACAGCATGTAGCTATTTGCATTATGATGAAGGGCAATTTAAAAATAGATCAGTCGTATGCACCATTGTTTTAGCATTGGTTCGCCTAACCTTAAGATATTTATTTTGAGGCTTCGCGAAACTTACGGTTATACATATCGTTTTTACGTGATTTACTGTCTGATTAAAAAGTTTTGTTTTTATTTCTCGGTTAACTGAGTAGTGTACGTACCTACTTAATTGTGTGTTTTAAAAATGAACCCAATTAATGACATAGTCTGTAATTTGTTGGAAACTCCATTCAGTCGTTGGACAGATGAGAAGAGAAACGTTTTGTTACACGGGTTATTAGTCAATGAATGTTTATACCCGTACTATACCTAGCTCTCTCACCATTTTCTAAGACCACCGCGAGCCGCTACTGGCTCTAAAAGCAATCGAAGGCAATACAAACAGAGGATGGATTAAAAAAAGTATTGCAAATATTGTTTTTGTAGTGACCCATATAGCCCTGAAAGTATTTTTTTTAAATCAAAATTCTTCTTTTAAGTTCTATTTAAAAAAGACCTTAGAGCGTTTTCACACGGCACGGTATATCGCGCGCGATAAATGGTCGCAATATTGCTTTACACCAAGTTATGTGTTCTCTAATATCGCTTGTGTGTGAAAATGGCTCATTAGAAAACACATAATTTGGTGTAAAAGCGACCATTTATCGCGCGCGATATATGGTGCCGTGTGAAAACGCTCTAAAGGTTGGAAAAAAGTAGTAAAAAAATATGGGACCCATGGATTGTCTACATCTAGGTGTCCTTTTTAAAGGGGACCCGCAGCGACATCTAGTTTTGGAAAATTAAATTTAAAAATTTTCGAAAAGCTTTTTCGAATCGACCGATTAATTACATATAAATACTTTAAATTCCAATACTGGCATATTTACCCGGTAACGAAAAGTGCTTTGTACCCGTGTAATTCGGTTAACTAGTATTTACGAACGTTGACATATTCTTTGTTTATAAATTGCGCAGTTATTTTATTTAAACTGTTGTAGTTAAAACCAATAGCACTACTTTGATATATCATTTCCCCGATTTCAAATAATTCTACGGAAATTTTTACAATTATTTATTAAATGTTAAATGGTGTTGATTTTATTGCGGCAACATTTTGTGATATTTCCTACTCTTTTAATTGGATTAATTACAACATATTAATAATATAACATTTGAATGTTATGGCTTTAAAGGAATATCGTTGAATGGTTTAACTCGTATTTATCTGAAATATATGAAGTAGTATTGTTAAGTGACTATTTCAATAGAGTGTTTTATACTGGCAAAGTATCATAGCGACGGCCTGTTTTCTAGTGAAAAAAGTCTTAATTACATCTACCCGGACAAAATCAACAAGATGGTTTTTCAGCGGCAAAATTTTGATAGATGTCAGGTAAAAACTATTGTTAGTCTGACAAATGTCATCCTGGTTTGAAAAAGACAAAATGGGCAATTTAAACAAAAATGCGAGATTTGGGTGCCGATCTACCCAAGAAATTAAAAAATCGATGTAAATCGATGAAAATATTCTACTTAACACACGGAAGTCCAAGAACTCAATTTGGGCACAGTTCTCAGAGTTTCTGATGGTAGGAAATTATAAACTGAAAAATCTACTACTGTAATGGAACGGGCGAAAATCCTTGAAGATTACGCCTTTAATATGAAGAAGGGTAATGGCGAAGACTCTAAAGAATCTTCTGTAAAGACTATATGGAACACTAGCAAAAATTATTCCAGAAATGTATTTTCTAGAATACGAAATAAAGATTGATCCTTTTACGGATATTCCCTTAAAAACGCTTGAATAGCAAGAGACACAAAGAGAAAACAGCTCCAAAGTTACCAGGAAAAGAGGAAAATAAGTTCAAAAGCATTATCTACCAAAGATTTACTAACAATAATTCAAAGCTACAATGAAGAAACCCCCGATGAAGCACAAAAAAAGTTTTTTAATCTCTTCTCATTTGAACTAGCTTGGAGAGGTGGTAAATTACAAAATTCAATATTTTCAAAAGAAGTTTGATACTATGGAAGAATTTACCGGACGAATTGAATATAAGAGCATATTTTCCAAGGCAGCTCAAGGTGGGTGAGAAGGATTGGCAAACAGCAAATGGTTGGTAAGAAATTCATCAAACAAAGACTTATGCCCTGTAAGATTATTGTTAAAATTATTGGAAAAAAGAGGACCAAATATTTCAACAGATAGACTATTTCTCTTCGTTTATTCAAACTGACAGAAGTGATGTTGGTTCAAAAATACTCCACTTGGAATAAATACAGTGTCTAAGTGGACCAAAATTTCAGCGAAAAGAATTGGAATTAATACGCAGAAGCATAAAATAACAAATCATTTTTATCGATCTTCCACTGTGTCTGCCCTATTTAAACAAGGTGTTGGGGAACAAAAGTTGATTAAGCTAACAGGCCACTCAAACGCAAATTCCCTGAAACCATATCTGCAGCTAGATCCTAGTAATTATCAGAAGCTCATCAAAAATCTCAGAACAACAAATGAAGCATGTTCTGGACCTTCGACTTCTCAAATGCAAGTCAATCATACTCAGAACCATGCTTTGATAGAAAAGAATGGACAAACTATTACTTATAACAACTGTACGTTTAATATTAGTAATAAATAAATAAAGTTTCTAGTTTGGTAAATAAACAGTCTTGTCTAATTCGAGGGAAAATTTTGTATCGCCAAAATTATATCTTGGTTTTATTCAATTTTATTGCTTTTTGGTAATTTCGCGAATGAAATTTTTGACAAAATAAAATCACGAGCCGTTAGGCGTAGGGGGGGGGGGTGTAAAATGATTAATATTTAAGAACTTAGTGAAACCCAACATTATGGTTTTAATAAATAATTGTTTATATAAAAATACTAACAATCAACTCCAACATTCCCTACTTTAAGGCAATAAATGTATATGACGGTTCGGATAAAAATATCAAACCCATTTATTCTAGCGATTTACTTTATCTTAAACAAACATTAACAAAATTAAGGATTCTTTTGATTAAACGAGATGTATTCTTTTATACCAGGACGTTGATCCCTTTATGCTCCTACACTCATTTATAAAATCATTTTAATTCAGGTAAATTAATGAGACATAATAACTTCAAAAAAATTATTTAGTGTAACAATTTATAATTTTCTCAAAAGTACAATGTTTATGATACTGTTATTACTTGCCTGATGTTTACTTTCGCTTCGTTTTTCTGTCTGTTGGCTTTGACAAATTGATATTGCGTCTAGAATAGAAGACTTACTCTAAAATTAGTTCACAGATATTAATTAATAACCTTGAAAGTCTATAAATTAGTATTTGCGAAATTGATTTTGTCATATAGGGGAGACTGATAAGCATGGGCGTAGTTGGAGGGTATTTGAGGAGCGCCAAGCACCCACAGTGAGTAACTATACAAGATATCCATACATGCAGTTAATTTTCAATGTTTGTTTATTTTCTTTTAGGTAAAATACATATTTGCTTTTTATATTTAAATATATTGCAATTAAATAAATATGATCACAAGTAGGGAAAGGTGGGGAGTTCACCATCAATTTACTTCCTAGCCTCTGCGCATGTACCAAACACCTCAAACAGCTATTGAGCTATTTTAAGTGTTTAAGCTGTTTGGCGCATGCGCAGAAGCTAGGGAGGAATTTGGTGGTGAAATCTTTCCCTACTTTTACACAATCGATTTTCTTACTTTGTTCAGCACCTCTTGAGTTGAACGTCTAGCTACGCCTATGAGACTGAGTTTCACTTATCATACTGGTAAGTAGTAGCTGATTATATTTAAAAATTAAATCCAAGTTGGAATTTTGTATACACTATTATCTTACCATTATATGGCCGAACTTGGTTAAGATAATCTTAAGGGCTTCGTAGAGCAATTGGTAAGAGAGTCCGACAGTACCTCAGGAAAATATATATATATATATATAGCATGGTCTTCTAAATTTTAACTGTCAGATTTACATCAGAAAGTTTAAAACAGATCCTTAAATTTTTCAAAAATTTACATATGAATCTCAGACGCAAGAGGTGATATTAATATTTTTATATGGTATACGAAGTATACCATAGGCCAACCGACTTGGTTTATTTAGTTCTATGTTTTCACGTTTGATGGCTATCTTTTGCATTGAGTTGATTCCTACAGATGGAGATACTAGGTTTTCATCACTCATGCTTTCAAGATACTTTTATGAATAAAAACATAAAAATGTCTTGAAAGCATATTTTTGCTGTACTGGAAGTTGCTTACGGGTTTTGGCTTTCTAATGAGTCCTAACAAGGAAAAAACAGTCTGTCATCGTCTACCTATGCCCCAGGGCACAGGTAGCCAATTACCTTTGGCATCCCTGTGTACTGTAATGCAAAAGATAGATGTACTACTTTGTCCGCCTGCCGCTAAAAACTTTCTTTCTATTTACTTATACGGACACTAAACTCTACTACTTTATTTTTTAAACACGGCATTGTATTACGGATAGTGCGGCACCCAGTGGGCTACTGCAGCGCGATCTATATTTGAATCTACAAACCCGTAGAAAAAGTGTAGGGATGCGAAAAAGCGATTCCAATACTGATGTTTGTTGGCTAACCGTACCTGGTTTATTTAGTTCTATGTTTTCACGTTTTATGGCTATTTCTTCCATTGAGTTGATTCTTACAGATGGCGATACTAGGTTTTCATCACATTTTTATTCCTAATAATGTCTTGAATGCATATTTTCGCTGTACTGGAAGTTGCTTATGAGTTCTCTCTTTCTGATGACTCCTAACAAGGACGAAACAGCTTGTCATTGTCTTCTTGTGCAGCAGGGAACCTTTGGCGTCCCTGTGTACTTTAATGCAAAAGATAGATGTACTACTTTGTCCTCCTGCCGCTAAAAACTTTCTTTCTATTTACTTATACGGACACTAAACTCTACTACTTTATTTTTTAAACACGGCATTGTATTACGGATAGTGCGGCACCCAGTGGGCTACTGCAGCGCGATCTATATTTGAATCTACAAACCCGTAGAAAAAGTGTAGGGATGCGAAAAAGCGATTCCAATACTGATGTTTGTTGGCTAACCGTACCTGGTTTATTTAGTTCTATGTTTTCACGTTTTATGGCTATTTCTTCCATTGAGTTGATTCTTACAGATGGCGATACTAGGTTTTCATCACATTTTTATTCCTAATAATGTCTTGAATGCATATTTTCGCTGTACTGGAAGTTGCTTATGAGTTCTCTCTTTCTGATGACTCCTAACAAGGACGAAACAGCTTGTCATTGTCTTCTTGTGCAGCAGGGAACCTTTGGCGTCCCTGTGTACTTTAATGCAAAAGATAGATGTACTACTTTGTCCGCCTGCCGCTAAAAACTTTCTTTCTATTTACTTATACGGACACTAAACTCTACTACTTTATTTTTTAAACACGGCATTGTATTACGGATAGTGCGGCACCCAGTGGGCTACTGCAGCGCGATCTATATTTGAATCTACAAACCCGTAGAAAAAGTGTAGGGATGCGAAAAAGCGATTCCAATACTGATGTTTGTTGGCTAACCGTACCTGGTTTATTTAGTTCTATGTTTTCACGTTTTATGGCTATTTCTTCCATTGAGTTGATTCTTACAGATGGCGATACTAGGTTTTCATCACATTTTTATTCCTAATAATGTCTTGAATGCATATTTTCGCTGTACTGGAAGTTGCTTATGAGTTCTCTCTTTCTGATGACTCCTAACAAGGACGAAACAGCTTGTCATTGTCTTCTTGTGCAGCAGGGAACCTTTGGCGTCCCTGTGTACTTTAATGCAAAAGATAGATGTACTACTTTGTCCGCCTGCCGCTAAAAACTTTCTTTCTATTTACTTATACGGACACTAAACTCTACTACTTTATTTTTTAAAACACGGCATTGTACATGGATTAGTACAGCACACAGTGGGCTACTGCAGCGTGATCTATATTTGAATCCACAAACCCGTAGAAAAAGTGTAGGGATGCGAAAAAGCGATTCCAATACTGATGTTTGTTGGCTAACCGTACCTGGTTTATTTAGTTCTATGTTTTCACGTTTTATGGCTATTTCTTCCATTGAGTTGATTCTTACAGATGGCGATACTAGGTTTTCATCACATTTTTATTCCTAATAATGTCTTGAATGCATATTTTCGCTGTACTGGAAGTTGCTTATGAGTTCTCTCTTTCTGATGACTCCTAACAAGGACGAAACAGCTTGTCATTGTCTTCTTGTGCAGCAGGGAACCTTTGGCGTCCCTGTGTACTTTAATGCAAAAGATAGATGTACTACTTTGTCCGCCTGCCGCTAAAAACTTTCTTTCTATTTACTTATACGGACACTAAACTCTACTACTTTATTTTTTAAAACACGGCATTGTACATGGATTAGTACAGCACACAGTGGGCTACTGCAGCGTGATCTATATTTGAATCCACAAACCCGTAGAAAAAGTGTAGGGATGCGAAAAAGCGATTCCAATACTGATGTTTGTTGGCTAACCGTACCTGGTTTATTTAGTTCTATGTTTTCACGTTTTATGGCTATTTCTTCCATTGAGTTGATTCTTACAGATGGCGATACTAGGTTTTCATCACATTTTTATTCCTAATAATGTCTTGAATGCATATTTTCGCTGTACTGGAAGTTGCTTATGAGTTCTCTCTTTCTGATGACTCCTAACAAGGACGAAACAGCTTGTCATTGTCTTCTTGTGCAGCAGGGAACCTTTAGCGTCCCTGTGTACTGTAATGCAAAAGATAGATGTACTACTTTGTCCGCCTGCCGCTAAAAACTTTCTTTCTATTTACTTATACGGACACTAAACTCTACTACTTTATTTTTTAAAACACGGCATTGTACATGGATTAGTACAGCACACAGTGGGCTACTGCAGCGTGATCTATATTTGAATCCACAAACCCGTAGAAAAAGTGTAGGGATGCGAAAAAGCGATTCCAATACTGATGTTTGTTGGCTAACCGTACCTGGTTTATTAAGTTCTATGTTTTCACGTTTTATGGCTATTTCTTCCATTGAGTTGATTCTTACAGATGGCGATACTAGGTTTTCATCACATTTTTATTCCTAATAATGTCTTGAATGCATATTTTCGCTGTACTGGAAGTTGCTTATGAGTTCTCTCTTTCTGATGACTCCTAACAAGGACGAAACACCTTGTCATTGTCTTCTTGTGCAGCAGGGAACCTTTGGCGTCCCTGTATACTTTAATGCAAAAGATAGATGCACTACTTTGTCCTTCTGGCGCTAAAAACTTTTTTTCTGTTTACTTATATGGACACTAGACTATACTACTGTATACGAAGTATGTTATGTAGTATAAAATTATTTTCGCAATTTTTTATTATCACGCCTTTTTGCCCTTCGTTTTTTTGGCAATTGCTTTGTCGAGAAGCCAACTTATTTTCTGCTAACCTAGATGTATATAAATTGAGAAATAATAATAGGTCATTTTTCACTTGGCTCCTCCTAATCTGATTCCTTTTTTGATTTAATCTTTTTTCGTGTCTATACATTGGAAATAATGGCCAATATATTTTTTCCTCGTCTTGTTTCCTTCGATTTTATTGTCTTTTTCTATATCCACTTATCTATTTTGATTTCAAATGTCTAGCAAGGAGAAGGACAAGGCTCTAACGGTATTTTACTGTTTGAGGGTTCGAGACAATGATGCTAGCAATGATGTTTTTTGAACGGCAGTAGAGTTTTGGACTTGCATTGTATTCACTTGAAGACGACTGGAGATACTTTCCAGTTGAAAGGTTGTGATTCAAAACAAATAAAGACAAAAGTCCAAAACTCTTCTGCCGTTTAAAGTATTTTACTGTTCTTGAGTTTTAATCTTCCTTGACATATGCCGTTTCTATTATAGCATATTACAATTCTACAACATTTCTAGATACGGTCCTGCTTTAACGTTTACTGATACTACATATTTGCAGTGAATAGAATATCCCAAGGAATAATGAAAACGATTAAAGTGACGAAACCCAATCGCTTCTTCTACTTTGTTTTCTTTATTGTTCTCTCTGCCCCTGCTACATTGTGTTTCTGCCACACTCACGTGTACTCCCATGCTCCAACTCTTTGTTGTAAGAGAAATCAATTTATATCGAAAATAATTCGAAGGAAAAGATATAAGCCAATGAAAACCTTAATAATAATACCTTTAGTTCGTTGTAGAGTCCAGATTTATTAAGTTTTAATAATTTTAATAAACATGATCAAATCAAATCAATTAAATCAAAAAAGCTTTATTGTCTAAGACAATGTCTCGTTGACAAAGCAAAAAAGTTTTACAATAAGTAATACTCTTATATTCTACAATTTAAAAAAGAAATTTAAATAGAAACTACGGTTAAGGGACGTACTACATATAGTTCTAAAAAACGTGTCATTAGTTAACCTAGAGTTAAACAAATAATAATTAGAAAATCAACACTAAATAAACATAGAGTCAAACAAATAATATAAAATCAACACTAAAAAGTACAAACAGTACGCGTATTGTATGTCGAGGCCGCTCCCAATTCTTCCCTATGCTTTCTATAGACCAAACAGGATGACTCTAAGAAAAACAAATACATCAAAGTTAAAATTCTATTATTACCAAAAAAGGGCCTACACGAGTCTCTAAATCCAATCCTGAACATATACCGCAAAGCTCTCTTCTGTAAAATAAACAAATACTGAGAGCAACTACCCCAAAATGAAATGCCATAACGCAAACGGGACTCTATCAACGCAAGATATGCATTCCGAACTATGGATCCATCCAGCTCGTCGGCAATAACTCTTATGGCAAAACAGCCTGAAGCAACTTTCTTTCTAAGTTGTAAGACATGCGAATCAAATTTGAGTTTATTGTCGATATACAGCCCTAAAGTCATTGATTAGCATTCTTGTCTTTGGTCTAATTATAATACCGGGTGGTGCATCGTAGTTGGAAACATAGGATATCCCATGCAAGTTTTAGACTGTCCAAATATTTTATCCCCTGTTGACTTTAGAGCATGGTTGTAGGGAGACTTTTTTAGGGTCCCTGTGTGGCGAGTGCACATGCGGAATTTGATCAATTATGGAAAACCCGAAGTTAACTTATTTGAATAAGATTGCGGTTGGTATTTCATCGAAATTCAACAGGTGATGCTGCTAACACCAGCATCGATTGGACTTGTCAACCTGTGATTTGTCATTGTCAAATGTAATTTGCAAACGGTAGGCTTTTTAAACATCTTTAACAGATACATTATACCGGGTCCGCCAACGTGGCGGGGATGGAAGATTAAATCATTATCGAGGAGCTTATCAAAAGTACTAAACCAGCATAAGGTATCGACTTAAAAGCGGCATATTTTAAAAATATTTTACATTATACAGGGTGGCTCAAAAAAGTGTGGCGGACTAAACTTGCATTTTTTAAATGGAACACCCTATATATTATATTATTTTCTAATTCCCTATACAATTCCACGTATATTTAGTATAAAATGTCATATGTCGAAATTCAATTGTTTTCGAGATATTGACGTTTAAAATATGACGTTTTTAGACTTTGAGAGACTGTAGCATTGGAACGGCGCATTTTAGAGAAATAGTTATTTATTATACAAGGGAAAAAAGCATTAGATTTTAGCTCGAGGTTGTGTTGTCTCCCGACGCGAAGCGGAGGGAGACAAAAAAGCGAGAGCTAAAATTTAATATTTTTCCCGTGTATAATACACTATTTTTTTCTGTGACGGGAAAAACGACGATATTATTACAATATATTAAAGTCAGAAAAGTATCGATGTGAAATTTGACTTTTTAAACTAGTAGGTAGGCTGTTTTACTTATAGCGACAATTGGACCTGCGTTTCTAAGGAAACCTTTAAAATAATCAAATATCTGTCAATTTAATTCCGTGATTTAATATAAAAAGTAAGAACTTTAGTGGTTATTTAGTAGTTATTTTAAACAATATAAAGTTTAAAATGTCTGATTCTGAGTTTTCTCTGACTCCACCGGAATTAGTAGAAGCAGCGAAAGTAGCGTCACAAAAATTATTGCCAGCTAAATGGCGCAAAATTTACGAAAACGCGTTTTCAAGATTTATGGAATGGAAGATGAAAAAGGCATGCAGTTCCTTGTCAGAGACGGTGTTATTGGCCTATTTTTCGGAACTGACACAACAACAAAAGCCATCAACAGTGTGGTCGAATTATTCAATGATTAAAAGTATGTTACAATCCAATATTAATGTACCTAGACATTTCAAAATATTTTAAACTAATTACATTTCTAAAACAAAATGGGAAAGGTTACACGCCCAAGGAAGCTGCGATTTTTACGAGTACAAATATTAGTGATTTTTTAAATAATGCTTCCGATGAAGTTTATTTAATGGCCAAGGTTGTTGTTTTACTTGCGATTGCAGGAGCTTGTCGAATTTGCGAAATCAGCCAGGTAACATTAGATGATATTGAAGATTCGGAAACGTTATTAATTGTGAAAATTAAGAAAACAAGGAATGATGTCAACAGGAGATTTGTAGTTACTGAAAAATATATTAAATTTTACCGAATGTACATAGCCCTTCGTCCAACAGCAGCAAATGATCTCCGCCTATTTTATGCATATCACAATGGAAAATGTATCAATCAAGTTGTGGGTAAAAATCAGTTTTATAAGGTACCCCAAACAGTAGCTAATTTTCTTCAACTTGGAAATGTTACCTTATACACTGGTCAGTCATTTCGAAGATCATCTGCTACACTTTTGGTTGAATCTGGGGGAGACTTGTTGACACTCAAGAAACATGGCGGTTGGAAGTCATCAACGGTCGCTGAAGGGTGTTGATGAATCGGTAGCACACAGGACAGAAATAGCTAATAAAGTGTTTAGAATCTGTGGCAGTGCTGAAAGAACACCGTACATCACCAGATACATCAACGGCAGTTGTGTCCATGGCAGAAAATATAATTTCAACACGAGAAAATTCGACTGTACCGAATAGTAAAATGAACATGTCATGCATGCAATGCACATTTAATAATTGTACTTTTTGATTTAAACAAAATGTAACTTTTTGTATAGAAAATATTCTAAAATTAAATATCTACCTTTACTTATGTGTTTATATTATATCCGGGAAAAAAGTAATCACTTTTTTCCCGGGGAAAAAAGTAATTTCACAAAAAGTGACATTTTATTACCTGTCAACAGAGATAAAATATCAAAATTTTTTCCCTTCACAGAAAAAAATGGTTTTCACCTCCCTATCTTAGTTTTTCATTCTCTATCCAAGGAAACCAACCTCCGATTTACCATGTTAAACCAAAAAAACGGTTCTAACGGTTTAACATAGTAAATCGAAGGTTGGTTTCTTTGGATAGAGAATGAAAAACTTAGAAAGGGAGGCGAAACCCATTTTTCTCCAAGATGAACCGTTCCTATGTTACAGCCTGTCAAAGTCAAAAAATGCCATGTTTTAAACGTCAATTACTCAAAAACAATTAAATTTAGACATATGACATTTTATACAAAATATACGTGGAATTGTATAGGGAATTAGAAAATAATATAATATATAGGGTGTTCCATTTAAAAAAAATGCAAGGTTAGTCCGCCACACTTTTTTGAGCCACCCTGTATAATGTAAAATATTTTTAAAATATGCCGCTTTTAAGTCGATACCTCATGCTGCTTTAGTAGTTTTGATAAGTTCCTCGATAATGATTTAAATTTCCGTCCCCGCTTCGTTGGCGGACCCGGTATATCTTTTAGACTATAAGTTAGTTTCCACTGTACATTGTACTCAATTTCAGCTTGGCTATCGACACAAAACCACTTCAAAACCATCAAAAAGAAAGTGAAAAGGGTCTCTTTTCATGACTCCTATTTTTGTTACTTTAGCCAAGCTTTAATATTGCTTTTATTTCGTTCTCTAAAATGTACACGTTTTATATTTGAAGTTCACGAGTTTCTATCTGTTAGGCGCAGTATTTAGATACCCTCTGTAGCCTAAGGAACATTAAAACGTCCAGTTAGATAGCCGGTAAAAATTATTCGTAAACAAGAAACTAATTTTTTAATGCACGCATGACTAGACTAACCCGGTTGTTTTAGTGCACTTAATAAATAGTGCTGTAGTTGCTATTAGAGGTTCGTTCCATATTATACCGCGACAGGAAAATACCGACCCTGTTACTTGGAAACGAACTAGAGTGCAATGTTTACAAAAAAAAGTAAAAAGTTATCGAAATTAATAATAATCTATCGTTGCTATCTGTGACTTTGAAATCTCAAACCCATAAATGATAAAATTACAATCGTCTGTCAATTAAAATTAAACAATTTTTTAGAGTAATTTTCGGTGCGATTTCCGCTATACTGAAAAAAATACCGAGAAAATTCCTTTTTCGATCAAAATTCTTTTCACTTATTTAAAGTTTTTTTTGCTGATTTCTAAAACTGTTTTTTCGATTAAAAGTAATGTAGTGACTGATAACAATAATTATCAATCCTCTATATTGGTACCTATTCTTATGGACAAAACTATTTAAAGTTTTAAATATTATTAAAATATTCAAATCAAATTGACAACAATGCTTTTCAGCATTCCCCTGGGAAACTACGCCACAGTATACCAAGCGGAAATACTTGCTATACAAGCAAGTGTACAGAAAAATATCGAAAAGGGCTACCACGACCAGGAGATATACATTCTGTCAGACAGCCAAGCTGCTCTCAAGGCCCTAAACTCCAATCGACTCAAAACGAGGATCACACTGGAGTGCCTAAACAACCTGAAACACCTAGCAGCAAGGAACAACAGGATAGAACGCCTATGGGTTCCTGGTCACTCGGGGATAGCGGGCAACAAGAGGGCCGATGAACTGGCTAGAGCCGGATCATCTCAAAAACTCAGGGGCCCTGAACCCGCCCTTGGCATATCAAAACAGGCAACCAAAGCAACATCAGACAGGTGGGCGCAACAACAACACCTATACGATGGAACAGGATACCTGGTCAAACTTAAGCGAGGGCCACAATTAGGAAACCCTCCAAAAGGCTATCAACTGGAATGTTGCCTCTAACGCGAACCCAGCTAAAACAAGTGGTCGGCCTACTAACAGGACACTGCTTAAGAAAACACCTACGCCGAGTAGGAATTTACAATGGTCCCATTGAATGCAGACTTTGCGGCAAAGAGGACGAAACCGCCTCACACATCTTAAATAACTGCGAAGCACTGACCCGAAGAAGACTCAAAATCTTATGAGGAATCCAATGTGGAGATAACCTCCCGCATGACAAACTTGATAGGAATTTGCTGGACCTTATAAAAGGAACAAATCTTTTCTAGCAAGATACGGGAGCACAATAAGCCACTAGGCTGCAGTGCAGGAAGCTTGGGCCGAACGCCCGACCCCCACCTTAAACCAACCAACCAAATAGTTAAGGATGTGGTCCAGTATTTTGCACAATAAAATGGATCACAAAATCTTGATAAGTCAAAAAATGGCAACTAAGAAATTATGTTATTCAGGGTTTTAAAAACTGGTCACAGTGGACTTTATTCCCCCCCTGCATGTTGACAACTGAATGTCTTCGGTACTCCCTTGGTAGCAGATTACATCATGCAAAGTCAACATCCGTTACTGATCAAACTTTAACTTTTTTTAGTATGATTTCCATGAGCGATATTAAATAAGTAATTGAATTTTTAGAATTACCCTTCAATGTACTTTATTCACTAGACTATTTGTAAATAAATAAAGTTGTCGTGAGTAGGTTTCGTCGAAAATGATTTTAACTTTTAAGTAAATTTAGACCAACCATAACTTATATAAACTTCGTTTCGTTCCCATTTAAGTTGTTTAACTTTTTGATGCTGTCTGACAGTTAATTTATAATACAAGCCTCCTTAGCCACTAAAATATAATGAATTATTTGTTTTCCTCACCCTAAATTAGGCATAAATCATGTTTTTAATTATTCATTTAAAAAAAATCTCATTAGATATTCTGCCAAAGCTCTAGATGTCTTTCATTGGCACAATTTTTTTTACTCGCGTTCGTTCATTTGTTTATACAGGGTGGATGATGGAATGAAAATTAGTGCATGTCTAAAACCGATTAGTTGTAAATTATAGTGAATTTAAAGTGAACATATTTCTTCCAGTGGCGTCGCACGAAGTGGGGTTTAAGGAAAAATATTCCTATATTTTTTTTAAAATTTTAAATGCAATATTTTGAAAATCTAGAGTTTGTTTAAAAAAAAAAGACTTTTGTTTTATTTCGATAGGAAGCACAGTTTTCGAGTAAAATTAAGAGGAGGAAGGATAATCCATAGGAATGTGTTCAAATAATTCCAAAGGTTATTTTTAACAATGTAGCAATGTCTGAATGATCTCAAAATAATAAAAAAATGTCCATCCATAACAATGTTTCGAGTACCATAAGTTGCAAAATATATTTATTTTAACAGAACTTTCGAAATTACCTGAACTCATATTAGGATAAAGAACTATCGTTCCTTTTGAAAAATAAGTTATTTTTTAAATTAACTTTATTCAAGAACGGCGCTTCCTATGGACATAAAATAAGAGTATCTTCTTTCAAAAAAACTTTTGCATTGCAAAATTCAAAATTGCATTTAAAATTTATAGTTATTAATATAACGAGATTATTATGCGATTTATAATAGTCGAGGACATTACTAGGTGACGAGGCAACAGCCACCCGCAATGTCCGAGACGGTGTTAAATCGCTAATAATCGAGTTGTATTCAAAGCTTAATTATCTTTGACAACGGCGATGCGAAAATAAAAACAAGGTCATCATAAAAGTCATGCAAGATTTTGATATTCCTGACGATATATTAGCTGCAGCCAACATTATAAGGTTGAACTGGCTTCCGGACAAATCTAAAATCCATTATGAAAAGAATATCGGCAGTTTTGTGGGTGGCGAAACAAAGTACATGTTCAAGGTGCAGAAGAAACGGTATTGCTGGCGTATTTCGCAACACTCTCTGAGGAATACTCTGCTTCATCCTTATGGCCGAAATATTCCATGTTACGAGCGACTTTAGAACTGAAGGAAAGAGTGGAAATTTTGAAAACTGTCAAAATATTGTTTTACATATTCATAAAAAATAGTTCTAATATTATTTGGTATCTAACGTATTAAATTATGGTAACTAATGTATTATGAGCAACTAAGGTGTTATGTAGGTTTTACTACGTTTATGATGTTAATAATTATTAATAAAGATATCATATAAAAATGACTTAATCTTCAATGATACGATAAAAAATCTTAGAAATAAAAAATATAGGATAATTGACATATTATGTCAAAAATCAGCAACATTTACAATGTATTAAGTAAGGATGAAAAATAATTTTTTTTAAAGATTTTTTTTTACTTTTTTTCTTGGGAGAGATGCACTTTTCCTACTTCCTCTGAATATCCGCCAGTGCCTTAGCTTACCTCCAAAAATGTTTACTAAAAAATAAAGGATTTTACTTTAAGTCTTTCCACATAAAAGGTATTCGTTTCGAACGAGACATCACAAAAGGATCGTATATATCCATAAAAAAACACCAAACTTTCATCCTTAGTAAGTTTTGAAACTCCGGCTGCATAAAAAATGTAGCTGGAGGCGAAATACTTCGGAAAGCAACGTCGAATATTATTAATGCAGATTTGAGGATTATTGAGGTTTTTGAGAGTTATATCGAGGAATTTTCAAACTCCCCGAGGGTCTATAAAACTACGTGTGGTTATAATATTGACTTGATATTGGTTCATCCTTAGTATAGTTGGATAACTTGGAAGCTTAAAACATTGAATGAAAAAACTGATGATAAATACTATTTTGAAATACCACTTTAAAGTGTCATTACACTAAATAAAGTGTTAACAATAAAATGTTATAAAGCAAGCAAATATAGTTATATCTACAATTTTTATTGTTATATCCATCAAATTTTAGAAAATAAATTTGGTCGTAATCAAGTACATATCGTTATATCTTAACAATACAGGGTGATTCCTAAGTTGATACTTCTGTTTTAGCTGTGTATAGAAGGCATTAAAATAAAAAACATTTTTAAATATCTTTTTCCAAAAACCTAAAAAAATAGGCACAATACAGAAGTAAAAAATCTAAGTGCAGGCCTGGACATCAAAACGTAGACTACTTGTCTTATTAGTCATGCAATTCACGGGTCGGTGGTCAGTTATCTATTTGGCAATCCGCTGCGGTGGGTTTTTCTGAAGCAAGTTAATTTTAAATTGGTGACACGTGAAAATGGTAAAATTTGAAAACAATGAACTAGTAGATATGGTGCTAATTTACGGTGAGTGTCGTCAAAGTGCGGCTGCAGCTTCGAGGTTATACGCAGAACGCTTTCTCTTGCAGGCTCATCCTACACCCAAAAGTTTTCTTAATGTTTTTCAACGGGCAAGTTAGGCAGGACCGTATTTGATCCATAGTGTAATAAATGAATATAAGTACCTTATTTTTTAATTTTGTGAAAAAAGGTATTTGAATATGTTGTTTATTTTAATTCCTTCTAGAACAGACACCAAACTAAGCCGATTAAGTCATATACGTTTTTTCGGATTGTTACTCGTTCTAGAGGTACAGGGTGTTGAAAGTAAAAGTTTATTCTCGAAAATAAGCCATCATTTTAAAACTGTTTAATTAATCGAATTGAAAAATGGCAATATTATGTTTTTATGAGCAAGGAATAAGAATTTGTAGAAATTTTCAAGTTTCAAACTAGAGGGCGCTAGTTGCATACACTGGGCTTCATAAATCTATGAATTTTTTCTTAACTGTGATATTTGGTATTTTTCAATTACAGTTTCTTAAAGAAGGACATTTTCGGAGTCAAAAAGGTCTACTTGATTAATCTTAATATCCTTAACGGTAACGGGTTTCGAGATATTTCCCTTTAAACATCCCAAAGCATATAAAAAGTAGGTACATAATTAAATTAATATTTTAATTATAAAAAAAAACTTATATATGACATAATCGGCTTAGTTTGATGTCTAGTATCTCCAGTTACTTTACGGCCCACAAGTTATGGGACACCCTGTATAGTTTGTTAGTTTTTAAGTATAACCATTATAAGTAAATCTAGACATATAACCTAAAGGGACTACAGCGAGGTCCAAGGCCACGACGTAAATGTCAAGAAACAAAGTGACATTAGATGAGTATAGTGTATTTCAATTAAGCTTTTGATGGCTGTCGATGAGACATATATCAAATAAAACAATACGGCACTTATTATTCAACACGCGAACGAATGAATGGCGGCACTGTGACATTAAAAGAACGCAGAGAAGACACGCGGATTGATGAATTAACGGGTTTTAGCTGATTGAAGGGCAACAGATTGGAGTTTTCAGCGTGTATCTTTATAGTGTGTGTATTTAAATACAGGGTGATTACTAAGTTGGTACTTGTTTTTTAGCTGTGGCATTATGTAAAATAAACAACATTTTCAAAAACCTTTTTTCAAAAAATTCAAAAATAAAATACTTACATTTATTTATTACACTGTGGATCAAATACGGTTCTGCCTAACTTGCCCGTTGAATAACATTACTCAACTTCTGGGTGTAGGATGAGCCCGCAAGGGAAAGCGTTCTGCGTATAATCTCGAAGCAGCAGCAGCACTTTACCGACACTCACCGTAAATTAGCACCATATCTACTAGTTCATTATTTTCAAATTTTACCATTTTAGCTTGTCCCCAATTTAAAATTAACTTGCTTCAGAAAAACACAACGCAGCAAATTGTCAAATAATAACGACTACCGTCCCATAAATTGCATGACTAACAAGACAAAAACAACATAAAGTATAGCAGGCTACGTTTTGATGACCAGGACCGCGCTTAGATTTTTTACTTCTGTATCTCGCCTATTTTTAAGTTTTTTGAAAAAAGGTATTTGAAAATATTGTTTATTTTAATACCTTCTATACACAACTAAAAAAGAAGTATCAACTTAGGAATCATCCTGTATATACAGTAAGTTATATATCCATCTGTCATGCATCTAGCCAATGTTCGTGAGGAATATCCGTTTTGGTGTATTTTCGCTGTGGACTAACTGATTACTTTATTAATGCCAAGTTTCCATTAAAAAAACTAGCAATACTAGTTTATTCAATTAACTGTATGCAGGTGCATGTCCTGTTGGGAGAATAACAACTTTTATATTAGGTACCAGATGTGGTCATAATATGTCACTTTGAGACTGAGCTCAAAACTTTTTCACAACTTTGAAAAATATTAAACTTTACGAGCCTCTAATTTGATTATTTTGTTAATACAATTGATCTAAAAAAATTTTCGTATATACCGGGTCCGCCAACACGAAGCGGGGACGGAAGATTAAATCATTATCGAGGAACTTATCAAAAATACTAAACCAGCACGAGCTATGGACGTAAAAGCGGCTGGGTGGCTCAAAAAAGGGTGGCGGACTAAACTTGCATTTTTTTAAATGGAACACCCTATATATTATATTATTTTCTAATTCTCTATACAATTCCACGGCAGCTTCTTCAGCTGAAGAAGCTGCCGTGCAGCGAAACATGTCGTAAAAATTCATTACAGTGTTTTAAATATAGTGGAAATTTTAGTAAAACAATACGTTTTTTACTTCCATTCGCCTAAATTGTGTTTTTAATATTTATAATAATTAGTAGTTTTTAGTTAAAGTTTTGTATATGTTTGTTGAAATTAAATAATTGTTGAAAAATGGGTTGGTATACTTTTTTGTATATACGGTCGTAGAAAAAATAATGTTCCTAACTTATGCGTAAAGTATCTTTCCCGCCCTTGACCGCTTGCCCGAACTCCGCTCCGCGTCGTCCGGGTCAACTGCAGTCGCATGCGGGAAAGTATCACTTTCCGTACTTGTTAGGAAAATATCTATTTCCACTAGAAAACAGGCGGTTGCTATGATATTTTGCCATTATAAAACCCTCTGGTGAAATACTTCAGCCAAAACTTATTATTTTAAATTACAATTAGAAATGGAGTCATGCTTTCTAGGTGTGCCGTTTTTGGGTGTACATTGCCAATTTTGAAAAATTATATTCACTAGATTTTAAAACATTTTCAATATTTCAGAATACTTTCATAATAAATTTACCTTTTTTTGTATTATTACGAGGTTTCATATATGGGATATGTTTTACTTTCAAATTAAACAAATTTTTTACTCTCTATGAAATTTGACCCATATTGCGAGCTTGAAGTGTATTCAATTTCATCAATATAATATGCTTCGATTTGCATAATATTATTTCAACATAATTGGGATGGTAATTCAATGTTATTGTTTGTTAAATTGCCACCCTATATTGCTAAATTAGCAAGCCATGTTCCTGAGTGATATATTAGAGTTACTGGGGAAATTGGCTTACTGGATAAGCTAACCTTTGTGTCATTATCACCAAATACGTATATTACGTATTAAGTGTGGTAAAAAGCATATTACGCACGAAAGGAAACATTGCAAACGAGCCACGTAGCGGGGAGTGCGGTAATTGCATGAGTGCGTAATTGCTTTACAACACGCAATATGTACTATATTTTTTCTACGACTCTTACTAATAATTTAAAGATCGGTTTATAATTTATAAAGTATCGATTTGAACTATAAAAATCAAATAATAACAATGTTACTGTCAAATATTCAAAACGCAAGATAGATAAATGTCACGATTTGAGTGGTTCAAGGCTAACTGGATTGCTATATTAGGCATTATAACTCACAGTTGTACGTTTTTGTTCTTTAAGCACGGTTGTGCGTAAGAATGGATATACTTACGTACATAAATAGTATATTATATAACAAGTGGTGAAAGTGATACTTTTCAAACGAGGAAATATTTAGCACGATGCGCCAGCCGAGTGCGGGAATTCTTCGAGTTTTAGAATAATCACTTTCACACGACTAATGTACACTATTTTTCCTACGACCACAAAGAATTATTAAAAAAAACCTTTGATTTGCGAAAAAAATATTTCAACACTAGTGTTAAAAAAATATCAACACTAGTGTTGAAATTAGCATACTTAGGATTATGTTCCACTTAATATCTGGTTTCATAGTTTGTCAATATTCTTTTCCTTTAGTTGTAGTTTAACTTCTTCATTTTTTCATATTTTTTTAATATCATAGGAAGAACTAATCTTCGATTAACTTCTAGATAAACCTAAATGAAAAATTTTAAATTTGATCAAGGAAAGATGCACTAAACATAAATTTAAAAAATCCACCCAACAAGAAAGATTTCAATTCAAAATAATTCTATAAATTACTTAATGTTTTTATAAAAAAAAGTCAAAAACGTCTGATGGGATTTGAACCTATGACCTTGCAATCTGTAGGCTAGAGCTTTATTCTTTACGCTATCGCTACCGATTTGTTGTTTAATACATGACACTTTCTTCAGCGAGATTTGTTTTTTCTGGTAATACATTTTCCAGTATATTATTAACATTTTTTATAATTTCAGATAGCGTATTTTCACATTCTAATTCTAATTCACCAAATACATGATAAATAATTTAAACACTTTACAATAACTGCTTTCTAAAATTTGTTTTATTTAATAAATAGGGGTGGTCTGTCAAATTGGCACCATATGTTTAAATTAAATAGTGTGCCTTGATATTTCAACACTAGTGTTAAAATATATTTTTTTAACACGCGTGTGATATACGGCGCTTTCTAGCCAAATTAACCATGATGTTTTTCTCATTTTCATAGGTGGTCGTAGGAAAACAACGTTTACTAATATAGGAGTAGAAATAATAGTTTGTACAACAAGAGTAGATATGATGTCCATACCGCACGAGGAATTAATTGAGCACGACGTTGTAGGCGGAGGCGAGGAAACTCTGGTAATCTAGTCGCCCAGTCTACTAGTGTCCAAGCTACAGTACAGTTTTTTTATAAGTTTCCCCGTGTGAGGACTGCCTAACTATGCCAATTTGAATGTGAGAAACTCTTTTTTGTCACAGTTAAAGTTGTTAAAGTGTGACCTTAAGTCCTCGTGCAATACTAAACATTTTATTTCCTTGAACAAAATTTACGAATTGTCGGAACATTTTTAATAAAAAAAAGGTTGTTTATTCTAGGGTTAAAACATAATAAAAATTAATAAAACTTTTTTCTACTTATGATTTTTGTTCGAAAGTTATTACAGAAGAAAATGTTCCGTGCTTGGCAGCTTCGCACACTTTTTTTCTTGCTTTTATTAATTTTATAATATTTCATATATGATGTATGAAGCCTTCTTTGAAAATACGCTTAACTTTAATTTTTAGCTTGGCAAAACTTTTTTTTAGTTCAACAAAATACGAAGCCTAACAAAGGACCCCGCACAAAGCTTACGTGAAGTGGCTTTCGGATAATTTTTCTGAACTTTTAGTATTTTTTAGATCTTGAAGTCCTGATTAAAAGTGTCCATGGCCGTAATCCAATCCTAGGACTAGTTTTTGAGTTATGGCCTTTTAAAGTTGGCCACTTCTTACTATGAGATTTTATGCATTGTGTGGAGTT
Organism: Polydrusus cervinus; assembly: GCA_935413205.1. Classification (NCBI taxonomy): domain Eukaryota; kingdom Metazoa; phylum Arthropoda; class Insecta; order Coleoptera; family Curculionidae; genus Polydrusus; species Polydrusus cervinus. The sequence continues at coordinate 19,416,177 of OW284519.1, read as the reverse complement.
TTCACTTGTTTCTTAAAAACTATCAACTTTTTTATTTTTTTTTGGTGAAAAAGTAGCTCTTAAGTTTTCTTTTACTTATATAGAAATTAAGTAAATACTAATATTAAAAAATTATGAATATCCAAAAAAAAAAATTTTACTCTTTTTTTGAATTTTTAAAACAAACGGCTTGATTTCATTTATATTTTAAAATCTTATAGTTCCAAGCTGTAGATAAAAAAATGAATATAGGTTGACGTAGAATATATTGCCGGGTATTTTATTTTAAAAAAAAAAGATTGAAAATTCATCTGAAAACGTAATAAACGAATTTTAATTGATTCTTTTAATTATTATGTCAATCTGTAACAATTTTCTTTTGCAATAATTCTCTAACACATTCTTATCTTAGATAAACAGTGTGAACCAGTTACAATGATTAACACAAGTGAAAACTTTTAAATATAATATAATTAAAAAATATTTTTTTTCAAATGACAAAATATTGTTAAATTAAGAAATATTTTTTTCGTAAAATACCTTGGCTCTTGTATCTGATACGTTTAGATTATCTTAAAGTCATACCAAAATGGTTTTTTTTTTCATAATTTAAGTATATTTTTTATTTTTCTATATTTAAAAGTTTTCACTTGTGTAAATCATTGTAACTGGTGTACTCTGTATATCTAAGATAAAAATGTGTTAGAGAATAATTAATATAAAAGAAAATTGTTACAGATTGGCATAATATTTAAATGAATCAATTCAATGCCGTTTATTATGTTTTCAGGTGAATTTTCAATTTTTTTTTTGAAAAATAAAATACCCGGCAATATATTCTACATCAACATATAGCCATTTTTTTTCATCCACAGCTTAATGATAAAAGATATTAAAATAGGAACAAAATCTAGTCGTTTGTTTTCAAAATTCAAAAAATGAGTAAAATTTTTTTTGGATTTTCATAATTTTTTAATATTAGTAATCCGGCTATAAATTATTCAACATCTTGTAGATATTTTATTTCTATATAAGTGAAAGAAAACTTAAAGTCTACTTTTCCACCAATAAAAAAAATAAAACAGTTGATAGTTTTTAAGAAACAAGTGAAAACTCCAGACATTGCATAAAATCTCAAAGTAAAAAGTTGCCAACTTTAAAACGCCATAACTCAAAAATTAGTCATAGGATTACGGCCATGAACATTTTTAATCAGAACGTCAAGATCAGGAACATACTAAAAATTCAGAAAAATTAGCCGAAAGCCATTTCGGATACAAATACATATAAAATACAACATATTATAGCTATTAATATAACGAGATTATTATGCGATTTATAATAGTCGAGGACATTACTACGCGACGAGGCAACAGCCGAGTCACCCGCAATGTCCGAGACGGTGTTAAATCGCTAATAATTGAGTTGCATTCAAAGCTTTATCGTATCATTGACAATGGCGATGCGAAAATAAAAACAAGGTTTTATGTCATTTCATTTTGGCATTTCAAAAAGTCATCATTAAAATCATGCAAGATTTTGATATTCCTGACGATATATTAGCTGCAGCCAACATTATAAGGTTGAACTTGCTTCCGGACAAATCTAAAATACATTATGAAAAAGAATATCGGCAGTTTTGTAAGTGGCGAAACAAAGTACATGTTCAAGGTGCAGAAGAAACGGTATTGCTAGCGTATTTCGCAAAACTCTCTGAGGAATACTCTGCTTCATCCTTATGGCCGAAATATTCCATGTTACGAGCGACTTTAGAACTGAAGGAAAGAGTGGAAATCGACAAATACGGCGCCTTAATACGTTTTATCAAGAAAAAAAATGTTGGACTAAAGCAAAAAAATCAAAAGTATTTACAAGAGAACAAGTCAACGAATTTGTGTGTTCTGCCTCAGACGAGAAGTTTTTAATGATGAAAGTGGCTTTTTTAATTGGAATTGGGGGAGCCTGTCGAACTAATGAATTAGCGAAGATGACCACGGAAGATGTTGACATTTTAGAGGACAAGCTGATTGTTACTATTCCCGACTCAAAAACCCACAAGAAACGTATTTTCGCTGTGATATTTGACGGCGAAGTCAATCCTGTGCTTTTATTTAAAAAGTACGCAATGTTAACAGACCATGTCACTCACCAAAGATTGTTTGTATCATATAGAAAAGAGAAATGTACAGTACAGCCCTGCGGCATTCACTTCTTCTCTAAAATACCTCAAAAAATAACTAAGTATCTCTCACTTGAAAATCCTAATTTGTATACTGGTCACTGCGTTAGAAGATCTTCGGCAAGTTTTCTTGTTAATGCTGGAGGAGATATATTAGATCTACAAGAACTTGGTGGATGGGAATCGGCGAAGGTTGCTAGAGGGTATTTAGAAGAAAGTCTGACCAAGAAAGTTTCCATCGCTCGCAAAATTCAAATCGGCGATGTTTCCGGCAGTGGATTAAGCACTGGGGAACCGCACGAAATCGAAAGGAGTGCTTGCTCGGTCATTAATCAGTCTTCAGAGGGCATACCTAAGATCGTGGACGTTAAAGACAAAGGTGTATCCATCAAATTTGAAAACTGTCAAAATATTGTTTTACATGTTCATGAAAAATAGTTCTAATATTATTTGGTATCTAACGTATTATGCTTTCGTAACTAACGTATTAAATTATGGTAACCAATGTATTATGAGTAACTAAGGTGTTATGTAGGTTTTAGTACGTTTATGATGTTAATAAATTATTAATAAAGATATCATATAAAAATGACTTAATCTTCAATGATACAATAAACATTATAAAATAGTATAATGAGATATTTTAAGGGCTTTACTAACAATGAGAAGTTTCTAAAAGTATTATGAAAAAAAATATTATTTTTTGATTCGTTAGATCTTTTTATTATAAACTTCCCAGCAATAAAAAAGGTCAGCCTAGTATTTTGACTAATTTTATTGTTCCAAAACTTTTTTATTTTAATTGGAGCCCATAAAGGACCTTTTTATCGCACCATTAACAGAACATGAATAAAATATAAAAAAATTTAGTAGCGCATATGTCCACAACGGAATAAATAGGAGTTTTTTATTCGTTCTCGGGAAAGGCTTTAATATTTTTTACCTCCTTTAATTTTTTTAAAGAGCTTCGTTTTAAAGGCTGACGCCTGATGTTGGCCGTTTTTAGTTGACCCCGGCATCTAATAAGGCGATTCATCAGTGAACAGAAATTCCGGCGTCGTGGAGGAAATCCGCTCCGTCATATGTATGCAAATCGCTCCACCCTTGACCGGGGGTGTAGCACTGGCAACAGTGATGTTTAATTTGACCTTGGCTTGCGGGAGGCTAGCAAATTACAGAAATATGAACTCATCCCATAATCCAAAACAGGTAGTAATTTATTATATTTTAACATTTTCTTATGTATTCAATTTTAGGACTAAAATAGTCCGGGAGAAATATACCTTTTCTACAAGGAGTCCTAATGCAGTCCATAACAGAAAATAGCAATATGACCTATTTGTTACTTGGAGCTGTCCTTGTATTTGATAAAAATAATTATAGTTTTTCTTTAATTATAATTTGCCATTATTTAGTGTAACAAAAGTTATTTTTTTCTGTTGAATGGCCTCTTCTGGTGTTAACATTTTCGCTGTCGAAGGACACTTTACTCCGATTATTCCATCGTCTTCAATAAGTCCATCTGGGCTAGCTGCCAAAAAGCAATGTTTTTACGGACAAACAAACCACAAGGATTAACTTTTTTATTTGTTTTTGTTTCAAATGCTTTTATAGCTATAGGTTCTTTTTTTATTTCATATTTTGTTGCAGAGCTTCCCATAAATTTGCTATATAATATTCTTAGATTCTTTACCACATTCTCACAGCTTGTGGTTTTCCGTAATTTAGAAACAGCTCCAAAATTAGAGGCCGTTAGTCTAAGACATTGGTTCCGCAAGTGGTCCAAGTGGACCCCCAGGGGTCCACGGGAGACTCGACGGGGGTCTACGTTGGCGTGACAAACAAATGGGGGTTCACAATTCGTAAGCGGGGGTTCACAAAAATGTATTTGGTTTCGATAGTGAAGAAAAGAACTAAAATGTTGGCTTGACTTCACCTATCAATGTAGGCAGATAATATTTTAAGAAGCTCGGCGACTGTTACTTGTAAAAACTTACATATTCTATATTCAGTACAACGTATCGAGAACACAAGAAAATATACTATTTTTATTTTTATTTTTACAACTCAGGGGGTTTTTTAAATAAAATAAGTGAGAGTTGATTTGTTTCTTGTGCTGTGAGTAGAGGTCAAAAAAGTAAAGTTTGATGGAATCACTTTTTCGATTGGTCAACTTTACTTTTTTGACATCCACTCACAGCACAATTAATTAATGAATTAACCAATCAATTCTCACTTTTTTTTTAAACTATTAATTTGTAGTTGGAACTAATCTTCACATTTTTTGTCGTGTTTTGGGAATATGGTGGTAATGTAGCTGCAGGGGATCTACCAGAACCAGCAAAATTTTTCTATGAGAAAAATGTTTGGGAACCTCTGCTAAGACTTCGTTCCTGCTTCCACAGTGGATTACCAGACTGCCTCCGCGTCTCTCTTTCCAGCATTGAAATATATCTTGTTCTGACCTTATAAGATCCATTAAAAACACTTCTTTTTTAATTTGGCATTGTCAGATCGGGATCAGCATTAGCTTCTGGTTCATAATTTTTATCTGGAAGATGTGCTTTCCTTGGTTTTTTAATAAATATCCTTTTTGCTTTCATTTTGAATCTCCTGATTTTTACCTTTTCAGCAAACTTCTTTGTATAGCCTTTAGGAGTAACCTAACCAATCGCCTTGTCATTAAAAAAAATAACTTTGGTATATTTTTCAAAAATGGGGATACCTGGAAGAATACTAACTACGCCACTGAATTCTACGTAAAAAATTTGGGATTGAAGAATTTCTTTTATCCCTCACGCATAACAAAAACCATATTTTGAAATACCCCTACCTACAGACAGACCCTCGAAGGAAAAAAAATTATTGTAATTACTAGTAATTATATAAATACCTACCTGGGAATATTACTTATTTACTATATTACATTATCAAGATGTAATGAATTTATGGGATAACCCCATTATTATTGTTATAAATCTACCTAATAATAAACCATCAACCTCTAACAAAAACCCCTAATAAAAAAAAATCCTAGAATATTTCTTCGGTCGCCCGGATATTTGCATCTTGCGACGTTGCCAGCGTTACAATTAGTTGGTTTGGCGCTAACAGATGGCGTATTAAATCAGGACTTTTTTCGCAAAATGGTTTTTCAAGGATTTTGAGCAAACTATTTCATTTTAATTTATAATTTTTTGCCAGCATGTCTAAATTAATAGCCGCGAGGGTGCTATAGAGCCAGTTTTTTAAAATATCTTTTACTTTACAATATAAAAATAAAAAAATAAAAAATTGCAGTTTTGGGCTCTATAGCACCCGAGAGAAAATAAATCTATGCGATTTTTATATATAATCTTTTTTTGATATTTTGCATATAAACGAAGAAAATTTTGAAATACAATATTTTTAGGTGTTGGATACATGCGGGCCATTCTAATCTTCTAATACCAATCTTATCCAGACCTCGAGGAAATCATGTTATACTATGAATTCTTTATTAAATATGTGCAGTGATGTAACATATTTAAATAATATTGTAAACGTTAAGGATACGGTTCTCCTTAGCTATAGTCTATTTCAGAAAGGTGTAGAGTAATAAAATGGGAAATTCCGTCCAGTTTGGTTCAATTTCGGTGTCGGCCATAGGCGTAGGTAAATTGTATGCATTAAATTATTGATGATAACGAATCAAAGAAAAAAAGAAGATAATTTGATAAAGAAGGAAATTAGCTATAGCAAATTTACACAAACGTCGTTTTATGAAATATGCCGTGGAAGATATAGCTGAAAAACATAGTGTAACTGCGCTGCGCACACCGCGCTATGTCATTGCGAACTAAATCCTATAGAACTTATATAGGCGAAAGTGAAAAGATTTGTAACAAGACACAACACGACATTCAAAATGAAAGAGGTTAAACTACTCTTTGATCAAGCCATTAAGGAAGTGACACTAGAGAACTAGCGAAAAGCAGTCCAGCATGTCATTGAAGTAGAGGATAAAATGTGGGATCTTGACCACCTGATCGATCGGACCGTCGACCCGTTAATTATAACGTCAAGAGAAGATGACAGTTCCTCAGATGACAAAGAATATTATGATTTTTTATAATTTATGTATAATGTATTTTGTATTTTTTTATATTGTTTAATAAAAAATATGTGTACCTAAAATACGATGTATATAATGCACGCCTTTGTCACACCATTTTCAGTGTTTGTGAATGGATAACAATAGGCAAAACCCATAAATTGACCCAAACTCGGGTGGTACTACCTGCACTTGATGAAAAGAAAGATTTTTGCAATGAAATCAATACCAAATTACGAAAGTGGCTTAAATATTCGTTGAGCCACTCTTTAGTCCCTTTGCATACCTAATGAGCTTTTATTACTTTACACCTTTCTGAAATAGACTATAAAATTTGGATTTAAGCAAGGCGGTGCAAGCGGCCATAAAACACACTGCAGTACCAACGTTCTTACAGCAAAAAATATGTTATTTTACCACTGTGACATATAATAATATAATCCCAGATTTAAAAAAATATATGTCCAGTAAATTATACTGTAAAAAAAATTTAGTTCAATATATCTCACGGCACTTAACAGCCCTACAAATCTTACCCTGTAGATTGGGTCGCGTGTAGGGCTTTTAATATAATGGCGCTATTTATCAGTGTGTTTGTGAAAAAAACCCAAATTATATAAAAATATAGTCGTTGTCAAAAACAAAGCTTGTAGGCCGAGATAATTCTCTACTAAACAGGTGCTTGCCGTAGGCATTTTTAACATTAAATTTAATGTCTCTAAATAGAATTTCAATTTGAAGAGATTTATTTTTACGTGCTTCGCGTAATATGAAAAAACATTTTTTGACTATATTTTATGCTGAAATAAAAATTTTAACGTTAGCCACCTTCAGTAGCGTAGCCAGAAAATATGCTCAGGGGGGGGGGAACTCAGTGGGCGTAAATAGGACATTTTTTTCTGGGGAAAGGGACAGTCGGGACTACATGTCATGGTATTGTACCTAGTGAAAAGGCGGAAAAGCGCTGTAGGCGAAAAATTATCGGGGCCACGCCTAAATTTCGTTTAAAATTAACCTAACTACTATTAAATATCGAAAATTAAATTATTACCTCTACCTCTCTACATGGTTAGATTAAATTTGTTTTGTAATAAATGTTTTTTTACTTTTATTTTGATATTCCTATTATTTATAAAAAAAAAACATGTTTTATATTTGTGAAAAATATGAATATTGGTGTCAATCCAAAATTTTAACATAAGACGTATGTATGACTCTAGCCAGCGTTTTTCGGGCTCGGTTTTTCACGATTAAAAATAAAGTAAATATCGCTCACAACGCCAAAATTGATGATTTTTTCAGAAATCATGTATTTTAGGAGCGTAGATCTAAGAGCAGTTTTTGGTGCAAATGTTCAGGTTTTGAAATACTCCTTCTTAAGTGCCTTTTTGTATATTCATAATAAATCATTCTCGTTTCTTTCCGCTCTATTTTTTTTATTATAAATTATCATACTTCTTCCATAAAAAATGGTTCAATTAAAATTGTTATTTTAATTTTGCTCTTTAAAAATAAATACTTAATTGTTTTTTGTTTTTGTTGTAAATATATTTTATTGCATTGGATTATATTTTTGTTGATTTAAAATAGCTCTAAAAAAGGGAAAACAGACAAGTATATTATAGAAAAATGCTATAAAATATTATTCTTTCTACTTGTTTTCTTATAAAATTGCATCATAAATCAATAACTAAAACGATATGCGTCCGAAACCTTAATCTCTATATAAAACAGGACTTTTAGAAGGAAACGTTTAAACACTAAACATTTCCTACAAGACCTTTGTAATCTAAGCCAAGAATACATTATTTAAAAATTTAAATCAAGAGTTTAAGCGTGAGGCGAAAAATTAGGTTGCAATTTGACTTTTAGACCCCGAGCTCCTAGACTCGGGGGGGGGGGGGGGGGCTGCAGCCCGGCAGCCCCCTTTCCTCCCCTAAATACGCCACTGGTCGTTGGTGGTACGTCACATACAATAAACAATTAGTCAATTTACATTTTATTTAAAATAAAATTGGTCTCAAAGTTAAAGATATCATTCGCGCGGGTAAGTACGGGGTTCTTTTTGCCTTAGACATTTCTATTTTTTTAAGTAGATTAAATTTCATGCCTGGAAAAGACTCGTGATTTAATATGGCATGGCATAATTTCTGATTGTGGGTTTGTCAATCGTTTTTCCTTTCAAGCTTTTTTTTTAGGATTAGGCATTCATTTTTTAATAAAAGGAAACCTTTAGGGTCTGTCAATATACCTTAAATTTTACATTTTAGGTTTGTTTTTGATTTTGTTTTAGAGCTTACAGAGGATTTTGTGCTTTCCTAAATTAAGTATTTCATATAAAAACAGAGTGATTGTTGTCGATATAAAAAATCTTATTTGGGATCCACTGAATAATTAAAAAAATGTTTCATATAGTCAGATCTGGTCTTAACGTGCGGGTCCAAAGGTCACTGATCATATGCGTCAAATCAGACAACACAGAGGCTATCAAAATGTTGTGAGATTATTTACAAATATACCGAAGGAAGGAAAAATAGTTTCATTATTTTAGCTATCGCGAAGATGGCCACATATACCTAATATTATTAGTTTTGTAAAAATTATGTACAGGGGAGTTAAAAAAGTTACAAAAAAAATTATATAATCGTTAATTATATACCTACTGTACCCTTTAATTAAAAACGACAATAATAAACAGTGCAATTTATTTTAACAATTTTACTACTAAAACCTAAAAATACAATGGCATTTAGTCTGATAAACTATTTCGATAATGAAAGAAAAAGTGGAAATTCGCAAACCAATATGCAGGAAACCGTAATGAAAACACTGGGTTTAGTTTAAGGACTATGCAGAATAATGTGCATAAAAAAAAAGCATAATATAATACCCAAAAATACAAAAAAATGTAAACGAAAAACACCGTTTATAATTATAGCCTAAAAACTCTCATCGTCACTTATAAAATCTGAAAAGTCCTCGTCGTCTGAGTCGTCTTCGAATGGAGCAATTATCATTGGCGCTACTTGGACATCTAGTACTTGTTCTCGATCCCACCAATCCCTTATTAATATTTCTGTATGTTCCACCGATTTCTTCCAGTACTCTTGTGTAATATTATGATCTAACGAATCTTGCCAAACTATTTGTACTTGGTCGGATTTAAGACCATCACCTACATGTTTTTCATAATAAGACTTTGAACCAGCCCATATTAATTCTATTGCATTAAACTGGCAATGATATGGTGGCAGTCGTAGAACCTCATGACCATATTCACGCAGTATTTTTCATGCACAATTTTCTGCACAGTCCTTAAACTAATTCCAAGTGCTTTAACTACTGTTTCCTGAATATTGGTTGGCGAATTTCCACTTTTTCTTTCATTTTCGAAATAGTTTATCAGATTAAGTATCATTTTTTTTTGATTGGGGATGCAAAAACCCAGAAAATTGTTTCATTTTGTCACAAACTGTCAAAGTCACAAAACTGGCATATTTAAAATAAAACGTAGCTGGTGCTATTATAAGCTTTTTAGAATCGCTGGAGAGTAAATACATATCCTTTTTTTTCATGTCAAAATGGAATAAGTCTGTCTCATTTATCTTACGTATTTTATTTAGAGGGTAAAATTAAACGCAAGTAAGGAAAACAAAAACTGAGAGTATGTCTTTCTTGAATCGTATGACCCGCACGATAAGACCAGATCCGACTTATAGTGGTTTAATTAAGAAAATTATATTGTTAAAATGACAAACGTAATAAAAAATTTTAGTTTTAAAGCTCGTAGGATGATTTATAAGGTGGTTATACAGGGTGCTACAAATTCGTGTGCGTACAAGGAGATCTCGGAAACGGTAAGAGATACGAAGATGGTTAAATTAAGGCAAAGTTACTTATTTTGGGGCTTAATACTTTGGTGGAAGAAAATTTTAAATATTCTGAATACCTTCGGAGATATCCGAAAAAAACTGAAATTTCTAGTTTTGGTTTTTAATTTTTTACGCCTTTATTTTTGACTTTTGACTATAGCCGTTCTTTATGTCTTACAATATGGCATTATTAGTTTTCAAATTCGACGTTTCGTTTTTTAGACACCAACCTCAAGTCAATTTTTTTAAATACGGACCTGGAATTTAAAAAAAGTTTTAGTGACTTCTACGCGTTGGAAATTTAATACAATTTAACGGATTTTAAAATATTAACGTTATGTCATCACATATCACATCATTAGTATTTCAAATTATTATCTCTTTACTATTACGGCCCTAGCAATTATTTTTAGGATAACTTAAATATTAAAATCACCTTACATGATAGGAAGTTATGCTGATTAGGTCGTTTATTATTTTAATAAGATTTACTGTAACAATACAAATAAGCAATTTTCTAGGCATGAGAAATAATTCTATTTTTTTTTATTAGTATTTTATGTATTTTAATAATATAAAATATATTTTAAGTTGTTCGGTTTTGCCAGAGACGTAGACTAAAATACTGTAAAACCGAAAAAAAATTATTTCTCCCAAGCGAAAAAAAGGTAACTGGAGTGTTAGTCTAGTTATGTGACTGTGATGCGCTTTTGTTTAAAAAAAAAATTAAATTTTTTTTAGTGTTTATACGGTCTGATGATGCCAGTTTCAGGTGAAACATGTAACAAAAATAAACAGACAGAAAAATATTTGAGACCGAGACTTTTTTTTTTTTTTTTACAATATATCAAATATCAGGACTTAAAAATGGACGTATTTTTCAAATCAGATTTTTTTTGTTTGGCTCTAAATGTTTTGGACCGTAATGATATAAAAAGATTGCTTAAAGTAATGTATTATTTGATGGCAAAACGTTAAAATAATTTTTAAAGCTTAGAAGTCCCTAAAACTGTATTTAAAGTGCCAGATCCGTATTTAGAAAAATTGACTTGAGGTTCGTATTTAAAGAACGAAAGGTCGAATTTGAAAACTTATAATGCCAACTTGTAGAACATAAAAGACGGCTATCAAAAAGTGTTTTTTGTTTTTATCCCAAGTCAAAAATGAAGCTGCAAAAAATTAAAAACCAAAAAATGGAAATTTTTTTTTTTTTTCGGAAGCATTCGGAATCTTTGCAATTTTGCAATGAATAGATAAGTTTTTAAAGTTAAGTAAGTACATCCCCTTATACGCACACGAATTTGTAGCACCCTGTATAGTGTGGCACAGTACACAGTTTTTGGATATACAGGGTGTCCGGTAACTTATGGGCCGTAGAGTAACTGGAAATACTAGACATCAAACTAAGCCGATTAAATCATATAAGTTTTTTCGGATTGTTACTCGTTCTAGAGATACAGGGTGTTGAAAGTAAAAGTTTATTTTCGAAAATAAGCCATAATTTTAAAACGGTTTAATGAATCGAATTAAAAGTTGGCAATGTTATGTTTTTATGAGCAAAAAATAAGAATTTGTAGAAATTTTTAAGTTTGAAACTAGAGGGCGCTAGTTGCATACACTGGGCTTCATAAATCTATGATTTTTTTCTTACCTGTGATACTATGTGTTTTTCAATTATAGTTTCTTAAAGAAGGACATTTTCTGATTCAAAAAGTGTACTTGATTGATCTTAATATCTTTAACGGTTTTCGAGATATTTCCCTTTAAAATATCCCAAAGCATAAATTTGGATAGACTATACAACTAAATTCCACAAATCTTAAAACAGAATGGCCGATTCATAAAAACAAATTAATTTTAAATTGAATTAGATTTCCGGGAGAATGTGAATTAATCGATTGAGGGCATGCCGAGTCAAACACGTCCAAAAATAACGGCATGTTTCGAGAGCTTGTGAAATTTAACGGGAAATTCGATAAAGAAAATCGTGAAAACTGAAATTCCTTAGGCGCACCGCACGCTCAATTCATTTTAAATACAATAAACACATCGAACCCCTTTTGGCGTACAACTGACAAAGATACGAAGATGACTAAGTCGAGGCTTTCAGGGACTAAGTCGAAACTTTCAGGCAAGTTGCTTATCTTGTGGCTTAATAATTTGGTTAAAAAAACATGATTCATTCGTCATTCGAAAAAAAAAGAAATGTTCAATTTTGGGTGTTTTGCACATAAGAAAACAGCAAAAAAAATTTTTTTTAACCATTTTATATGTTCCACAAGATGACGTTATAAGTATCCAGCTTTGATGTCTCGTTCTTTGAATATCACCATTAAGTCAATTTTTTTAAATACGTCCGTATTTTTAATACGATTCTAGGGACTTCAAAACAATCCGAAGTTTCGAGCGAAATATTGTCAATTGACTCAAGTTGTACAGTATATTTTTTCTACGACTTAACTTTTGAACTTCATACTAATAATTTAAAAAAATTATTTAAATTAGGTATCATAACGTGTCTTTTAGTTGGATGTAAATTTGTGAGAATAATAGTAAAAACAATTATTGAAGAAAAATTCAGTTCGCTGGCAAACCTATGGACCAAATTACACTGTAAAATATTTATAGCTTTGAGTCATTTCTTATATTTACACAAAATCACTTTGAATACGTCTCTCTTTCTCACATTCGGCATTTTGCAGAATAACAGACAAAAGGGGATATATTTATTAATAAAAATTAACAATTTATTTTTCTTTTTGATTATATTGTTCTGCTAAAAATCACAGAAGAAGAAATGGTTTGTTCAGGGTTGTTTTGCTTACGTATGAATTATAACTCCGAAAGTACAACAAAATAGCTGTAGAATTCGTTTTAAACCGTTAAAAACGGAGTTTGTGCATTAATATAAGCTCTTAACGTTCGCTATGGTGCAGTTTTTCAAAATAATCGCCAATTTACAAACTAGCAACACTGTTAACGTGGAAAGAGAAGTGGGAATACTGTAAGTAGAAATAACATAACCCTAAAATCTTTAGTAAAACATGGGATTATTTCGACCACGGCAGTGGCTCAATGGCGAGTTACTGGCATTCGACCGTGGCGACCCGGGTTCGATTCCCGGAATGGGCATACGTACAATAAAAAAAAATATGTCCGAAATTTAGTGGATTTAAGAATGCAGGGAAGAGTGCAAATGGTATCATCTCCCAACCCAACCCATTTACGCCAATAACCAGGCCTGATGAGATCGGACATCTCGTGGGGTGCGGAAGAAGATACACACTCCTCAATTGGTAGGTCATGTAATGGCAATAAACCAAGGGTTGATAGCCCGGGGGGGGGGGGGGGGGTCGCATGACCGAGGATCGTGATTCGGAACCCACGTTAAGCTGTAGGTCCCCTCGGGAATGGCCCTGGCAGCGAATGAAGAGGAAGAAGCCGAAAAAGCGAAAGCGAAACATTGGATTATTTTTTGCCAGAAATCTTATTATTTCGTGTGTTTTAATGTACCCATCTTCATGTTTTACCATTTGAGAAAGATATACTAGTTATTTCTCTATATCCGTTGCGTATAATAAGAGTTTTAAGGTCGATTGGGATTGGATCCCCGTTCAAAATCAGAAATATCGCAGTGGACAAATATTTGCATCTCAAAAAACGTACCAAGGTTAGTAAAAAATGTTCATTGTGTAGGTAAAAGGTACATTCTATGAATTAAATCTTGTAGTAATTGTCTAGAAATGAGTGGAAAACTAAAGATTTTTGAAAAACGAAAGTGCATCGATGCACAAATCTTTAGTTCGGTCAGAAGTAATAATTTGGTAAAAATATATTTTGGTGTTCATTTTGGTATTATACCTTCAAATTTTGTACCATTTTGTGCACTCTTTAGGCACAAATTGTGTATTAATTGGGATAAAAGTTATGATTTAAATTAAAAAAGAACAAATTTTATTTGATACATTTGCATATTTTTAAACTAGGTATATTCTTAACCTCACTTCTGTGTCCGAAAACGACTCGTAAAATCTACATGTGTATATTTGGTTTCTTTGTAATTGACCGCTGTGATTGGTCAGTTTTATATCCTAACTAGGATGGATATTAAATCATCCGTTCAGTTAACCGGAATGGCCCGCTTTTCCAATCACTTTATAGTGTAAAGGAAACACCAAATTTCCATTTGGGAGTATAAAAACGTAATTTATAATTTTTACTTGACGTCAACCTTTAGTTATAAAAATATAAATCTTTGAGAATAGAGCTTTATCATATAAGCTTCTAATTTCACGGAAATATCGCCCATCCGTAAATCTAACCTTAGGGTTTTGAAATACGTTCAGACAGAAAAGCCTAAAAGACTTTTAAATGCATTGCCATGGGCACGATAGCATTCGAAATAAGTAGAATGTTTTCAAAGGCGACGATGAAATCGATGCGACTACCATTTTGTTTTTAAAATATTATACACCGGGTGTGCTTTTTTGATTTTGAAATGAAATTTTATTAGTCTTTAGTAGGCCGTCGATGACATACGTCATTTCTAGTAACTAGTATTTTACGTTACAAGGCCGGTGGGTGACTTATTACAGTACGAGTTGGTTTACGGACGAGGCGACGTAGGAGCCGAGTCTGGAATATATACGAGTGCTGTAATAACACCTAACGGACGTGTATCGTATGATATTTTATTTCATCCTGTCTTTATAATCCTTTTTAAAAAGAATAAACAAATAGGTCATGTTACCTGAAAGTAACCAGTCATTGTTTCTACAATCATACCATTGTTGCTAAGGGCAACCTATATCCGTTATTTATTTGGCAATCCGTTGCGGTGTGTTTTTCTAAAGCAAGGTAATTTTAAATTGGTAACACGTAAAAATGGTAAAATTTGAAAACAATTAACTAGTAGATATGGTGCTAATTTGCGGTAAGTCTCATCAAAGTGCGGCTGCTGCTTCGAGATTATAAGCAGAACGTTTTCCCTTTCGGGTTCATCCTATACCCAGAAGTTAGTGTTATTCAACTGGCAAGTTAGGCATTTGATTCAAAGTGTAATAAATTAATGTAGATATTTTATTTTTGAGTGTATTGAAAAAAGGTATTCGAAAATGTTGTTAATTTTAATGCCTTCTATACACAACTAAAAAAGAAGTATCAACTTAGGAATCACCCTGTATAGATTCTCTTGCTTTTGGGTAATATTCTTTAGATTATTTGAATATTTTTTCTTTCTATGCGAAACATATACTCTAAAACGCAGAGCTCAAAGTAGACGGTAACTATGGATAAATTATTTGTTAGTCTCAGTGGGTGACTGAAATTTAATTAAAGATGTTTTTATAGATAATATATTCTCCGCAAAATAGTCCATTAACCCCTTTTGATAAACTAAACGTCTATAGAGATAATGCTACGTTCTATAAAGGATTACGTAAATTTAAATGTCTTAAACGGATAGTAGCAAGTCTTATTGGATTTTCAGTAAGTACGTTATACCTTCCTCTATTTGTAATCAAGAACTTTTAAAGTAAGTAAGGAGATTGAAGCAATCGGCTCTTTCACTAAATTTTGATTTTAGTTTTAGTGTATAAAGTAACAAAAAATAAAATATTCTGTGTTTGTACTTTTTGATATTATTAAGCCATCACTGAAAATGTCTGTAAAGTGTGCGGTAAAAATTTAAAACCATCTATACCAGTTGCCTATTCAGTAACAATGAAAAAAACTACATGTTTTTCGATATCCCAAAACTGTAATGTTCATCCAGCATATGTTTTTTGTGATCTATTCAAGCGTTTATATTGGTTTATTCATGGACAAAGTAAACTACATAATTCATGAACAGAGGGTTAAACTCATTAATCAATGGCCCATTTCGTACCCAGAATCTTTTATCTGTACTGGATTAAGATGTTTTAACTTAGGTTTAACAGGATAAGCTTCCTTCTGAAGGGCTTGAAACTTTTCGTAACTGATGCAAAACCTTTTCATTTATTGTTTATATCTGAACCGAAATGTTAAGTATTTCTAAATAAAGGTATAAATAACGAAATAGGAACAAGTTACCTACTTTACAATTGTTGTTTTTCTGTAAATTTTAGGTGTACTATAAATCAGAGCTATGCAGTAATTACCTCAAAAGTGTTTGAAAAAATGTTTTAAGCACAATAGTGCTTCGAGAACAAATACAGTTATATTATAGAAATATTTTAAGCAACTTCAATCATTCATCTTCAGGAGAATAAATAAAAAAAGAAAAACCAGTAGATATCACCCTAACTGAGCAACACAATTGTAGGTTTAATGTCTACTATACATAGCTAAAAAAGAAGTATCAACTTAGGCATTCCCCTGGGAAAATACGCCACAGTATACCAAGCAGAAATACGTGCTATACAAGCATGTGTACAGGAAAATATCGAAAAGGGCTACCACGACCAAGAGATATACATTCTGTCAGACAGCCAAGTTGCCCTCAAGGCCCTGAACTTCAATCGACTCAAATCGAGGATCACACTGGAGTGCCTAAATGACCTGAAAGAGCTGACCGCAAGGAACAACAAGGTAGAACTCCTCGGCCAAATCGAGTTGCATCCCGCAGAAGGTAGGTAGAGAATTTGACAATCGAGTTGCATCCCGGCCACAACCGAATTGCATCCCCGAGCTAAACTTGATTTTTAAGATAAAATTGAAATTATTCTTGCAGTGTTGCCGAGCTTTAAGGATTAAAAAGAAGTAGATGATTAAAAAGAATCAGAGGATTAAATTAAAATTGATAATTTGGACAGCTTATCTATACGACCCTCGTTATCTGTACGGGTTTTTCTACCTAATTATCCTAGGTACAATATATTTCTTAGAAGATGACCGACGATGTAAGTGTTGGGTACTACATATAATAACAATCATCTCCAGCCAATGAGATGCCCATCAGAGTATAAGGGGCGGTAATTATCTTATCTTATAACTTATATATTTGGATTGCCATTTCTTCATCCCGAAGATGTAGGAGAAATATTCGCTGTAGATTTGGCAGAAATTAAGCCCGACCATAAAAAAATCATGGCATTTTGTGACTACCTTGTCGATAATTATATCAGTGAAGATTCCGATTTTCCGCCTCATCTTTGGGCCGAACATTCATCATCGCTACAAAGAACAACGAACGCTTGCGAATCTTTTCATTCCAAATATAATTCTTCGTTCTATTCAGCACATCCGAATATAAACAACTTTATTAACGTGTTGTTACAATTTCAAATTGACACAAGTATAAAGAAGAATAGTACTTTTTCAACTCCCAAGCCTATTGATTCTCGAAGTTCAATAAAAACGGAATTTTTAAATGCAAAAATCGATGATTTAAAAAATCATAAAATAAATAAATTTGATTTTGTAAAAGCGGTTTCGTATCGATTCAGAGCCAGATTGTAAATATTGTATTATGTAATTATTTGACTATTTTAATTGACTATAATTATTTAAAAAAATTGTGTACTTGTATAATACATTTTACCTTTTATTGTTTGTTAAATATTTGTTGCCGATTATTCGAATAAATTGACTACAATTATTTTAAGATACTTATTTTACATATAATGATTATTTTATTGTTCTGTTTATTGCCAGATTATTGTATTTAATTGATCATAATTCTTTTATAATGTGATTTGTGATTGACGAATTATTATTCCAATAAACCATTCTTTTATAAACTTGGCAACGTTGCTTCAATTCTCCATCCATAACTGGCTATCAAACACATGTAGAGCTTTATCTACAAGGGATGCAACTCGGTTGTGACCTTTTTCGACCGAGGTAAGAATACCTTTTTCGGGATGCAACTCGGTATGGGCCGAACTCCTATGGGTTCCTGGCCACTCGGGGATAGCAGGCAGCGAAAAGGCCGATGAACTGGCTAGAGCCGGATCATCTCAAAAACTCAGGGGCCCTGAACCCGCTCTTGGCATATCAAAACAGGCAAAAAGAGCAACATCAGACAGGTGGGTACAACAACAACACCTATCCCGATGGAACAGGATACCTGGTCACACCCAAGCGAGGGCCACAATTGTGAAACCCTCTAAAAAGTTATCAACTGAAATGATGCCTCTAACGCGCACCCAGCTAAAACAAGTGGTCGCCCTACTAACAGGCCACTGCTTAAGAAAACACCTACGCCGAGTAGGAATTTACAATGGTCCCATTGAATGCAGGCTTTGCGGCGATGAGGACGAAACCGCCTCACATATCATATATAACTGCGAAGCACTGACCCGAGGAAGACTCACAATCTTCGGAGATATCCAATGTGGGGATAACCTCCCACATGACAAACTTGGTAGGAATTTGCTAAACCTTATAAAAGGAACAACCCTTTTCTAGCAAGATAGGGGAGCACAATAAGCCACTAGGCTGTAGTGCAAGAAGCTTGGGCCGAACGCCCGACCCCCGCCTTAAACCAACCAACCAACCAACCAACCAATCAATTTAGGAATTACCCTGTATATTGCAAAAGTTTTCTGGTGATCTACATTACCAGCTAAGCAGTTTGGGTTTAACAGGAATTATATTCATGGCTTGTTAAATACTAAATACATACAGAAAAAGACAGATGATCAGCTGGGTGGTTTATTTATATGTGCAGTATTTGGTCCTCTTCAGAACAAATTTTACGCTTAATAAAGTGTATATTATGTTTTTATTATGTACTATATTAAAATGTATATCATACAACGCAAAGTAATATTGAGGTAATGAAATGCGAATCACGATTCTCAGGATATTGAATAAAGTTTTTCATGTAGAAATTCAAGAAATCCAATTTGTTTAGAAAAATAATTAAGAGCCAATATACGCTACGAAACTGAAAAAATACTTCAATGTTCACCAAATAAGAAAATTCCCGATTTTGCTCCGTTTGATTTTTTTAAAATTTGAATTATTAAAAAGCACAACCGGATACGTTATTTTGTTTAACAATAGGATCTGTTTAGGTTTTATCTAAAAATTGGTTAAGTACAGTTTGCGAACATTAAATTTTGGGCAGGATATTTGTGAGATTTTGACTTTTTTCTCATTTCTACTCAATTTCTCTTTTATAAAACTATAACAAATTCAAATCTATCGATACCTATTTACAATACATCATATTAATCAAATTTTAATGTATTAGCGCCGCCACTCTTTCTCTAAGATAGATTTTATCCTTCTAGGCTTTGAAGTTACCAAAGCCACTGCGATTTCATCCAAATTTTGTGGCCCAACATTTTTCTCACCAGGTGGGGCGATGGTAAAATGTTAATGTGTTCCTGTTCCATCCATTCCCTTGCTCGTCGGGGTTATCTTACTAATATATGAAATCCTTTTTTGGACATCGTTCTAATACAAAAGGTAACATGGTATTTTGTAATAGTATATTACAAGTGATGAAAGTGATACTTTTCAAACGAGGAGATATTTAGCAGGAGCCGTCAGCCGAGTGCGGAAATTCTCCGAGTTTTAGAATAATCACTCTCACACGAGTAATGTACACTATTTTTCCTACGACCACAAAGAATTATTAAAAAAGCCTTTGATTTGTAAAAAAAATATTGAACACTAGTGTTGAAAAAAAATATCAAAACTATTTTTGAAATTAGCATACTTAGGATTATGTTCCACTTAATATCTAATTTCATAGTTTGTCAATATGCTTTTCCTTTATTTGCTGCTTTTTCATTTTTTCATATTTTATATATCATAGGAAGAATTAATCCTGGATTGATTTATAGAATAACCAGAATGAAAAATTTAAAATAAATAAGCGCGAGTCATATTTCATGGGGTAGTGCGAGTCATATTTCATGCCGTAGTTCAAGTCATATTTCATGCCGTAGTTTAAGTCATATATTAATTACTAATTTAAAAATTATTGATATGACATACATTGTATGGCAAAAACGTGTATTTATGCTTATCAAATAATTTTTTGATTTTTTATTAGAATAAAGATAGTGTACTTCGTATCATTGAACTGTGCAACTCTTTTTTTCTATTTTTTTACAGAAGAATAATAGGTTGACGCCGTAGTTAGACCAGAGAGGATATTACTAATTGACATGTAACTTTATTAGTAGTTTGTACAACTAGAGTGGATATGATGTCCATATCGCACGAGGAAGTAAATTGAGCACGACGCCGTGGGCGTAGTGCTCAAACTTCCGAGGGCAATATGGACAATCCACTCGAGTTGAACAGTATATTTTTTCTATGACCAAACTTACAAACCTTATGCTAAAAAATGTAAAAAAAAGTTTTCCGGTTGCCGGGCTCGAACTCACGAGACTCACGACCATTGGATCCGCAGTACAACGCCCTAACTCTCTCGGCTATCGAGACCTTAAGCTAATTGTGGGAAAGCCAACTGATAAATGATGCTACATGAATTTAATTTTTTATGCTCATGCAGCCGGTTCCATTATTAATAAATCTATGATAAATACGTCTAGATTTTATTATATTGAACAAATTAATAACAAATTGTACCATATGCATTTAAATTATATAATTTAGTGTCTTGAAAAAGAAGGCGGAGCTTCAGTAAATATAATATACTGTGATTGGTCAGTGCTTTTAAATACACCATGAAGAAAATAAAGAAACGTAATTTTCATAACAGTGTTGTCAACTAATGGAAAATTTCCGGGTTCGTGAGAACAATGCACAGATGAATGATAGGTCGGCGCTGTCTCCAAAGGGAAATGGGAAATTTTATTTTTAAAGGTTGCAACACTGTACATCCTATTGTAACATGTAAATTTGGTTTCCTTGTAATTGACCACTGTGATTGGTCAGTTTCATTACCTATCTAGGATGGAAATGAAATATTCCCGCACAGTTAACCGGAATAGCCTACTTTTCTCGCCACTAAAGTGTAAAGGAAACAGCAAATTTCCATGTGGGAGTAGAAAAAACAATTTTAATAATAAACAAATCGATCGTGATGTCAATATCTTGTAAATTACATTGTACAAATGAAATTTTTCGAATGTCAACATCCCAGAACAGACACATTTTAGATAAAGTAAACATTACAGCAACGTGAATAAAAGAGACTGTAAAAAGTGTGCTATTAAAAAAAATAATCTATTTGTAATTTTGAATGTTTAGACTGTATATTCAAGATGCTTTTAAAAAAATGTGTACCTTCTTTAGTTTAATAACTTTAATCGAAAAAAATGGATCCAAAATTAAAAAGACATTAAATCATTTTCTATAGACATATTTTTTTTTGTTGAAAATATCAAAGTATATATTTCGAAATATATTCCACATTTTTTCCCTCAACTGATTCAATTTATAAATTTCCAAACAATTTTACGTTACCAGATTTAATTTGGAGCTTCAGTAAAGTAATAAATTAATAAAATTGAATTGTTGTGTGCGGTTATATTTATTTAGATGAACAAAATTTAAGCACGTAATTTTGAAGATAAATACGCCAGACGATACTTTGCTTAAGCAAATTCAAATTAAATAAATTATACTCTTACATTTACAGTAATCAGAAACGTAAACACTCAAAAAAGCTTTTATTACTATATCTTTTAACAATTTTTTTTTCTGGTACTGCTATTTCACAAAATTGGAGAAATAAGTTTTTTTGTTACTTATTCATGGGGTATGTTAAATAATTGTAATGGCTACTTAGTCCACGGAGTAGGCAATGAATTTTTTCACAATTATAACTGTCTAAAACAAAAAGTCTTTTATCTCTTGGCGACAGGTTAGCAGGTAAACGCAACAACTGGAAGCCGTAATTAATAATTTTTGTCATTCAATTTTATATATGATATAATTAAAATTTTTTTATATCTAGTTTTTTTTTAGATATTTTTTAAAAACATTTGTTTAATTTACTTGGACTTGGAAAAAAAGTAATATTAGTAGTAAAAATAAATAATAGAGAATAGTTATATAGTAATAAATTATACAGGGTGCTACAAATTTGTGTATGTACAAGGCGATCTCGAAAACGGTAAGATATTGACAAATTGAGTCAAAGTTGCATATTTTGGGGCTTAATAATTTGGTAAACTAAAATTGTCAATATTCCAAATACTTTCGGAAAAAAATCAATATTTTTGTGTTTGGTTTTTAAATTTTTGCGCCTTCATTTTTGAATTTGAAAAAAAAAACAAAAAACACTTTTTCGTATCCGTTTTTCATATTCTACAAGATGGCGTTATTAGTTTTTAAATTCGATGTTTTGTTCTTTAGATATCAACCTGTATCATGATATTGTTCTAGAATACATACAATTTATAAACAGGTAACTTTTTATGGTAAAAAAATCGGTTATATTTATTTATGAAGCACTGTCTTAGTATGCAAAAATATTATACTTACATAATTGTAATTATATAGATTCAACTTTCTGAGGCTCCTACTTATCTCTTGAATATTTTCAGCAAAAAGAAAACATGAAACAAAATACTTATTTGTAAAGTCTCTTTTTAAAAGAGTTCTTTGAAAATTTTTTCTATTTTCTTTAATAACAATCTGTCTTTGAAAATCTTTTTGTAAAAAAAACTAATAAAAATAAAATGAGTGTTGCTAAATTATATGGTCAGAATTATTGGAAACAGAAAAAAAAGGTACTTATTTTTCCATTTTTCCATATATAGAAAAAAAAGCATAATTTTCTCCTGTTAATGTTATTTTTTCAGAAAGATGTAGAGTAATAAAATGGGAAATTACGTCCAGTTCGGCTCAATTTTGGTGTCCGCCATAGGCGTAGGTAAATTTTGTGTATTAAATTATTTACAATAACTAACCAAGAAAAAAAACAGAAAATTATTTTATAAAGAAGGAACTATTAGCTATAGCAAATTTACACAAACATAGTTTAATGAAATATGCCGTGGAAAATATAGCTAAAACATAGTTTAACTGTGTTGCCAACACCGCCATATCATTGCGAACTAAATCCTACAGAATTTATATGGGCCCAAGTAAAATGATTTGTAGTGTACACAACACGACATTCAAAATGAAAGACGTTAAGCTACTGTTTGATCAAGCCATTAGGGAAGTTACACCAGAGAACTGGCGAAAAGTAGTCCATTATGTCATTAAAGAAGAGGAGAAGACGTGAGATCTTGACCACCTGATCGATCGGACCGGCGACTTGTTAATTATAAGATGACGAAGAATATTATGATTTTTTATGATTTATTTTTGTATAATGTATTTGTATATTGTAATTGTATTGGATTTTTGTTATAATGTTTAAATAAAAATAGGTGTACAAATACTATGTACATAATGCACGCTTTTGTCACGCCATTTTCAGTGTTTGTGAATGGATAATAATAGGCAAAACCCATAAATTGACCCAATCCCGAGTGGTACTACAGGCACTTATGAAAGTGGCTTAAATATTCGTTGGGTCACTCTATGTCTGTAGTCCCTTTGCATACCTACCTTGCTTTTATTGCTCTACACCTGTTTGAAATATACATAATATGCTAAAATTGGCACAAATGGACACACTCAAAAGCGACTTAGACCCTTAAACGAATGTCCATGCAGACGCACAATAAGGCAGGGTGTGTGGATTTTCTATGTTTCCAACCACGCGCATATTTAAATTGAATTAAATTTTTTTAAATACGGACCTGTATTTTTTTAAAATTTTTGGTTAGTTTTTGACCTCTTAAAATTATAATCTAGAAAAGTGCCTTAAGAAACTGGTCTTGGGTTTTAAAATAATGTACCTATTTTGTCATAAAAAAAATAAAAACAAGTTTTACGCGTCTTTTTTCGAATATCCACGCAAGTTATCGAAATTTGATTAAATGTTTTTTTAACAAATTATTCAGGATTGAAATATGCAACTGTGCCTCTATTTAACCAACTCTCTATCTCTTATATAGTTACGAAGATAGCAATGCTTATGCATCGTATTTGTAAGACCCTGTATTAAAAAATCGAAAAAAACTTACCTACTAATTAAATGAAGCATTTAATAAGGTAGGTATTCCAGTTGTTCTACCAAAAAATGTTCATAAAACACTCAAATTTCTTATAAGAAAACTTCATACGTCTTTGTTTTTTATTTAAAAATGATTCAATCACTTCTGTTCTTGAAGTTGCCAATATTCTTTACAAAATGTTTTTCGGCAGACAACATATCTAAAGTCTTTCATTTTATTCATTTTAAAACTGATACACCTATACCCGGAATCAGGAATATAATCCACTAACGGATTAACCTAAATCTAACCTACAAGCACAGAACTCGCCTACAAAAATAATGTATGTTAAATAGTGAAAACTGTTTAAAAGAAAAATATTTTAAAATTAATATCTCGACAGGCAAAACCGTTTTAAAACCAGCTGCCATCTAGTAGCTAGTAGCGGTAGCAAAGCCGAAAGCATAACTATATAGCCTAGCAGTGCCCTAACCCGATTGGGACTCTTCACTCTCGATAAAATTAAACATCATATGAGGATCTGCCTAGGCCAGGTCGATTCCTCTATGCGCCAGTAAGAGAGGGCGATATATTCATTGGTGTTAGTCTCTCTCTTGAAGAGGGTTAACATCGTGCCAAATAATGAGTTGGCCGGAGCAGCGTGGCGGCAAGGAATTTTCGCGCCGTCACCCACACATTAGGGAGTTTTTGCATAGTTGGGCGTTAATAGATAACAACGTCTTAGATTAAAAAATGTTCACATTTACAAGAAGAATAAAGCGTAGGGAGGCAAAGTAATAATTATAAATGAGAAATAAAAAGCTTGGTGTACAGGTAGGTAGGGCCATGGCACTGTGGCCCTACTGTATGAGCCGCCACTGGCTCCATTGTACAGTTGAATTCTGTGTAGATGACTCTTGACAGCCATGTGTCCTGTCAGAATTCCTGTAATGGTTTTCAGCTGGTTCCTGTTAATTTGAAGCAGCTGTTTCGTAAGTCTGGGGTCTGGATCCCCAATGAAGCTTTATTTGCTGTGATGTAATCCCTGTCTGTTGCTCCAATGGATCTTGTGTTCACTCCTGATCCATCGCTTTGTGGCATCTCGTACTTGTGTGCACCTTGGTACTCCGAGTACCGGTTCTAAGGCATCCACAGATATTTTCACAAGGATATTGGGCACAACTTTTTATTTTGCATTTTTAATTTAGATCTGTAAAATTGGGTACGCGTATGGTTTAAATACAAACGCTTCAGCTTTAGTAATAAGGTTTGATTAATTTAAATGTTCAAAGCATATAATTTTCAAAATTTAATTAAAGGCACGTACCGTTCTGCAATTCACTTTGCCAGGTGAATATATATGCAAGTTGGAACAATTTAAGTGGATAAGAGGAATTATACGCGTTTACTAAATGCATTCCATTATTTAAACCTCATCCCGGCTTAACAGAAGCATCGTGCGCACTTAAAAGTTATGCATGAGCGAGATAAGAGAGTATAATCGATAAGGCACAACTCATCTTATGGAAAATTATTGAGATTTTTTCCTGAAAGCTTAAAAACATAAACTTTTAATGAAATAGTTTTTATCGTGTCATTTAAGATTAAGTAATTATTATATGATATCTTTATTAATAATTATTAACATCATAAACGTACTAAAACCTACATAACACCTTAGTTACTCATAATACATTAGTTACCATAATTTAATACGTTAGTTACGAAAGCATAATACGTTAGATACCAAATAATATTAGAACTATTTTTCATGAACATGTAAAACAATATTTTGACAGTTTTCAAATTTGATGGATACACCTTTGTCTTTAACGTCTACGATCTTAGGTATGCCCTCTGAAGACTGAGAGAGACTGAATGACCGAGCAAGCACTCCTTTCGATTTCGTGCGGTTCCCCAGTGCTTAATCCACTGCCGGAAACATCGCCGATTTGAATTTTGCGAGCAATGAAAACTTTCTTGGTCACACTTTCTTCTAAATACCCTCTAGCAACCTTCGCCGATTCCCATCCACCAAGTTCTTGTAGGTCTAATATATCTCCTCCAGCATTAACAAGAAAACTTGCCGAAGATCTTCTAACGCAGTGACCAGTATACAAATTAGGATTTTCAAGTGAGAGATACTTAGTTATTTTTTGAGGTATTTTAGAGAAGAAGTGAATGCCGCAGGGCTGTATCGTACATTTCCCCTTTTTATATGATACAAACAATCTTTGGTGAGTGACATGGTCTGGCCTTAACATTGCGTACTTTTTAAATAAAGCACAGGATTGACTTCGCTGTCAAATATCATAGAGAAAATACGTTATTTTTGGGTTTTTGAGTCGGGAATAGTAACAATCAGTTTGTCCTCTAAAACGTCAACATCTTCCGTGGTCATCTTCGCTAATTCATTAGTTCGACAGGCTCCTTGCAATTAAAAAAGCCACTTTCATCATTAAAAACTTCTCGTCTGAGGCAGAACACACAAATTCGTTGACTTGTTCTCTTGTAAATACTATTGATTTTTTTGCTTTATATCCAACATTTTTCTTCTTGATGAAACGTATTAAGGCGCCGTATTTGTCGATTTCCACTCTTTCCTTCAGTTCTAAAGTCGCTCGTAACATGGAATATTTCGGCCATAAGGATGAAGCAGAGTATTCCTCAGAGAGTTTTGCGAAATACGCCAGCAATACGGTTTCTTCTGCACCTTGAACATGTACTTTGTTTCGCCACTCACAAAACTGCCGATATTCTTTTTCATAATGGATTTTAGATTTGTCCAGAAGCAAGTTCAACCTTATAATGTTGGCTGCAGCTAATATATCGTCAGGAATATCAAAATCTTGCATGATTTTAATGATGACTTAAAACCTTGTTTTTATTTTCGCATCGCCGTTGTCAATGATACGATAAAGCTTTGAATGCAACTCAATTATTAGCGATTTAACACCGTCTCGGACATTGCGGGTGACTCGGCTGTTGCCTCGTCAACTAGTAATGTCCTCGACTATTATAAATCGCATAATAATCTCGTTATATTAATAGCTATAATAGTTATTTATCGTACTAGTGTGTTATGTTGAAAATAAGTCAAGCGAGAAAGATTTATACCACGAGGTCGTCAGGCCGAGTGGTATAAATTCTTAAGTGACTTAGGTAACATAACACACGAGTGGCATACAATGTTTTATCCAACAAGTGGAAGAAATCGTTTTTTATGAGATAATAATAATTAATAAGTTCGTGAACATACCCTATAAATGTCAGAATGACTTGACAGTGACTTTTTTACATTTTGGTCAAAGTTGGTTGATTGTTTGGTTGCCACGGGCATGTTTAAAATAGCAAATGTTTAAATAAATGTTGACACTTGTCAGTTTTCCCTGCAGAAAAGGGAAGCTTTTTTGAAGAAAAAAACCTATAGAAAATGGAGGAAACCGATGAAAATTACGTTCCTGAGGTTATCCTTACGGAAGCGGAAGAAGCAGCGATGCAGATTTTGCCAGAAAAGTCCCGAGATGCTTACGACAGGAGTTCAAAATGTTTGAATTTTAGATGAATTCACGGAAGATAAAAGGTATCGATGAAAATGTTCTATTGGCGTATTCTTTACATTTTCAAAAAAAAATTTGCCCCATCGTCGCTATGGACCAAATACTCGATGCTTCGCTCGACTATTCACCTTTATAAAAAAAAAAGATATTTCAAAATATGGCAAACTAGCGAGCTTTTTGAAAAGCAAATCACAGGGATACAAATCAAAGAAATCCAAGACATTAGAACGACCTGAAATAGAGAAGTTTTTGAGCGAAGCTCCCGACGACGAGTACTTGTTGATGAAAGTGGCTTTGATAATGGGGATTAGCGGTGCTTGTAGATGCGATAAATTGGTCAATTTGAAAATAGAAAATATTCAAGACAAAGGGAAATATTTTTACGTAGTTTTGCCAGACACTAAAACCAAGAAATCGAGAAGTTTCACCATTATTGAAGAAGGATTTCCAGTCAATCCGATCAATTTGTGTAAAAATTCTGCTTGTAATAGTAATAAATAAATGGAATATTACTTTAAATATAAACGTGAGTTATTTGATAGTTTACTTGTCTAAAATGACATTGATAATGGCAGTCATAACTGTCATGTGTTGGATAAAATATATTTTATTTACAACCAATGACATTTCATCTATCTTTGAAAGGTAGAAAGTTGACGGTTTTTGACTTTGAAAGTAATTATTTTTTTGTCAATTTTTTTATTACATCGGCCTATTTTCGCAGCGAGGCCAATTACCGACGCCAGGGAATTTGTCACAATAGGAACACGCCATCATACGAAACCCTAATATGCTCCCACTCATTACACAAATTTAACGACAATAAATTTGTTTATTTTTTAAATGAATTATAATGACATTTATATTTTTTAATTAAATTAATGCTTGGTTGGCTGGTTTAAGGCATGGGTCGGGCGTTCGGCCCAAGCTTCTTGCAGTACAGCCTAGTGGCTTATTGTGCTCCCCTATCTTGCTAGAAAAGATTTGTTCCTTTTATAAGGTCCAGTAAATTCCTACCAAGTTTGTCATGCGGGCGGTTACCCCCATATTGGATTCCTCCGAAGATTTTGAATCTTCTTCGGGTCAGTGTTTCGTAGTTATATATGATATGTGAGGCGGTTTCGTCCTATTCGCCGCAAAGTCTGCATTCAAAGGAAACTAATTATTACATTGGCATATTCCCTTTTTGAAAAATGTATTATATGATTATTTGACGTTAAAGTAGATAGTGTTAGAAAAATTTAAACTTTGCTTTGAAATCAATTCTGCCATATTAACTTAAGTCGCGACAGAACTATCTATGTATTCCTCAGCGACTGTGCTGGATTTCCAGAACTTTGTTTTTCGTATACCATTCTTTAAAACTGTTATATGCCATGTCATGGGTGGCTTTTAGTTGGGAGAAGATCTTTTTCTACTACTTTTCGAATTTCTTTTAACATTTTTTTTCTGGTACTTCTATTTCACAAAGTTGGAGAAATAAGTTTTTTGTTACTTATTCATTGGGTATGTTAAATAATTGTAATGGCAACGTAGTCCACGGAGTAGGCAATGATTTTTTTCACAATTATAACTGTCTAAAACAAAAAGTCTTTTATCTCTTGGCGACAGGTTAGCAGGTAAACGCAACAACTGGTAGCCGTAATTAATAATTTTTGTCATTCAATGGTAATGATATAATTTAAATTTTTTTATATCTAGTTTTTTTAGATATTTTTTAAAAACATTTGTTTAATTTACTTGGACTTGGAAAAAAATAAATATTAGTAGTTAAAAAAAATAATAGAGAATAGTTATATAGTAATAAATTATACAGGGTGCTACAAATTTGTGTATGTACAAGGCGATCTCGAAAACGGTAAGATATATTACAAATTGAGTCAAAGTTGCATATTTTGGGGCTTAATAATTTGGTAAATTAAAATTGTCAATATTCCAAATACTTTCGGAAAAAAAACAACATTTTTATTTTTGGTTTTTAATTTTTTGCGCCTTCATTTTTGACTTTGAAAAAAAAACAAAAACCACTTTTTCGTATCCGTTTTTTAAATTCTACAAGATGGCGTTATTAGTTTTTAAATTCAATGTTTTGTTCTTTAGATATCAACCTGTATTATGATATTGTTCTAGAATACATACAATTTATAAACAGGTAACATTTTATGGTAAAAAAATCGGTTATATTTATTTATGAAGCACTGTCTTAGTATACAAAAATATTATACTTACATAATTATAATTATATAGATCCAACTTTCTAGGCTTCTACTTATCTCTTGAATATTTTCAGCAAAAGGGAAACATAAAACAAAATACTTATTTGTAAAGTCTCTTTTAAAAAGAGTTCTTTGAAAATGTTTTGTATTTTCTTTAATAACGATCTGTCCTTGAAAATCTTTTTGTAAAAAAAACCTGATAAAAATAAAATGAGTGTTGCTAAATTATAATATGGTCAGTATTATTGGGAACAGAAAAAAAGTGTACTTATTTTTCCATTTTTCCATATATAGAAAAAAAGAATAATTTTCTCCCCTTAATGTTATTTTTTCAGAAAGATGTAGAGTAATAAAATGGGAAATTTTGTCCAGTTCGGTTCAATTTCCGTATCGGCCATAGGCGCAGGTAATTTTTTTGCATTAAATTATTTATGCTAACTAAAAAAAGAAGATAATTTAATAAAGAAAGAACTAAGTATTAGCTATAGCAATTTATACAAATATCGTTTTAAGAAATATGCCGTGGAAGATATAACTGAAAAATATAGTGTAACTGTGCTGCGCACACCGCCATATCATTGCAAACTAAATCCAATAGAACTTATATGGGCGCAAGTGAAAGGATTTGTAGCAAAACACAATACGACATTCAATTGAAAGACGTTAAGCTACCGTTTGATCAAGCCATTAAGAAAGTGACACCAGACAACTGACGAAAAGCAGTCCATCATGTCATTAAAGAAGAGGAGATAATAAGGGATCTTGACCACCTGATCGATCGGACCGTCGACCCGTTAATTATAACGTCAAGAGAGACAGTTCCTCAGATAACGAAGAATCGAGCGAAGAATATTATGATTTTTTATAATTTAATTTTTGTATAATGTATGTTTTGCATTTTATATTTTATATATGTTTATTAAAAATAAGTGTACCTAATACTATGTACATAATGCACGCCTTTGTCACACCATTTTCAGTGTTTGTGAATGGATAACAATAGGCAAAACCCATAAATTGACTCAACCCCGGGTGGTACTACCTGCACTTGATAAAAATAAAGAATTTTGCAATGAAATCAATACCAAATTATGAAAGTGGCTTAAATATTCATTGGGTCACTCTGTAGTCCCTTTGCATACCTAATGAGCTTTTTTTACTCTACGTCTTTCTAAAATAATTTATAGGTACGTAATGTACTCTTTGCAATCTGAATGGGAAAAGAAAGAATATTTATCAAATTTTAACTGTATTAAATAGGATCTTTATTGGATAAGGTGTAAATATAAATAATTTATTTAATTTCCTCTTTATTAAATGACGTATTTACTAAAATAAAGGGGATATTTTACAAATACTTTGTCATTAATTAAGTAGAGGAATCTTCCATTTAAAATTTATGAGAAAAGATTGTTGAAAGCGTGGAATTTATTTTTAATTTAAATACTTTTATTACCTGTTAATAATCAGATAAAGCAATAAAAATAAGAGACCTTCGCCTGCACTTTAAAACAATTTTATTCCAAATTAAGTTCGTACATGAAAATTGACATAATAATATAAAAAATTAAACAAAATAATAAAAAAAATTTACAGTAAAGCTAATCCGGTTTTTGCCGACTTAAAAATAATTTTATAACGTATATTTTTTTTCACCTCACAACTTTTATAAAAACTTTTTTTTGATATCTTTAATAGTAGAGACTGTATTTTACTTTGTCAGACAAATGGGCCACCCTGTATATGGATCCGCTTATTGAGGTAAGTCCTCCTATTGTTTTCATACCCATACTCTAATATGGCGTAGATACTTTCCTAGAGAGAAAAACGCATTTTTCTCCGGTCATACTCCGCTCCGGTACCCTCTATAGTTTTGGAGCCTTCTGCGTCTGTGTACCAGATTATTGTCCCAGGATTGGTTTTGGTGTTTCGTTTTTTCATACGTTTCGTTCACCAATTACGACCTCATATGGTATAAGTATCATAGCGAAACCTTTTATTTACAGTTGATTCTAAATGTGGTAATTTGTGTATGCATTTGATCATTTGGTTTTGCAATATTTGTAGTGGTTTTAAGTAGATCCCCATGCAGAAAGTAATAAATATTGTAATTTTAAATATAAAATACTTTTCAGGTAATTCAAAGGAATGTAATATCTAGCTCTGTATAAAACAATATGGGAGCTATTGAATAAATAATGTACTGTATGCGACGTTTTCAATTTAAATTTTCATCTAAAATAACCCCTTTGCGTTTTCAGATTTTGAATATTCTCATTATTAAATTTTAGGGAAAGAATAAAAGAATTTATTGTATTTTTAGTTCAACCTAAATATAAAATTAAATTTTGTAAAATTTAATCTAATATTATTCGATTAAAACCAAGAAGAATTATTTGTGTCTAATAATTAATAATAAAATAGATTTCTCCTAAAGTTTCTGCAAAATAAATGATTGTTATATTGTAGGGTAAAAATAAGGACATTATGGTAGAATTACCAAATCCATTATTTTACCTTTATTATTAAATTGTTTAATGTTATGGTTATAAGTTGCTGCTTAACATTGAACGCCATAACAAGGTTAAGTCAGGGGTTATAGTCATTGTCAGACGTGATGTGGTAATCACTCTTAATACTTATAAAAATAATATTTCCTTCGAACCAAAGGTTAGTATCATAGTTTAAGATTAGTACATAGTATAAATAAGACTGATTATAATATAGTAAGTTAGATTCGATTCGATAGATTCTATTAGCTTCTATTAGGTTAGATAAGGTTCAATTATAGTCAGATATAATGTAACTACAAGTAACAAATATACCCTTTTTATACCTAACCAGTAAAAAAAGTATTTTACTTCATCGAACTAAGTAGTTACCTTACAATATCATTTGAAAGACGTGAGAAATATTACTGCGGTTGTTACCGGACATTGCCTTTTCGGTAGACATGCCGAACGTATGCAAATACCCACTAACGACTTCTGCAGAAGTTGTAGAGATGAGGAAGAGGAAGAAAGTATTCAACATTTTCTGTGTGAATGCCCTGGGCTCGCAAGAAGTTTCACTGCCCAAGGTAAACCATTTTTCGATAGCCTGGAGCAACTAAGCAACTTACCACTTGGACGACTGAGCAGGTTTTTGAATAGTAGTGAGTGGTTTAAATGAGTTGTTAAAATCCTTCACTAACCATCGGAGATCTGATGAAGGTGGGTTCTACGGAACACGTGTGGTATCACAACGGACCTAATAGGACTACGTGAGATTGTTTAGTCAGAGCCAAAGGTCTGTCACTCTAACCTAACCTATATCATCTGCAAAAAGATTTATATTACCATTTAATTTTAATTTAAAAGTACAATTAGGATAAATTAAAAATGGTATAAGATCTAATATAATACTATGTAGAACTGCTTTCCGAACTTCTTCTAATCTCAATTTGGACACATTTTTAGATAATTTAGTTTTTATTGTAATCGATATTTAAAACAGTGCGTGTCAAAAAAACTACTGAATTTATTCAGAATGGCGCCCCAGTTCATTTTGGTTTACAAGTGCGAACATTTTTAAATCAAATATTTCCAAATCAGTGATTAAAAATATACTACCAACATTTCTAAATTCTTTTTCGAACTTACCAGCGCCATGCGAAAGTAGATCTTTATACCGGGTGTCCCATTATGGATGGCCACTCGTATCTCGGAAACTACTGGGCACAGAAAATCGAGGAAAAAAGAAACGTAATTAAAGTGGCTAAGAGAAAATTCTGGAAATATATAAGTTCCGCATTTTGCCTCAAGAAGGTATAATTGAAAATTAAATATTAAAGTTCTTAATTTCTCCGAAAGTTCTCACATTAAGGTACCTATATATTTGGTAATATTATTAGAAAGCTAAAGCTTGGCGCGCACTTATGCGAAGCGCGGCGAAGCACGCCGAAGCGCTGCACGCCGTTGCACGCCTAGGGTCCGCTAACTATAGCGCGGTTTGGTGCACGCAGTTGCACACCTTATTTGGTATAGTTACGTTTCCAATTCAGTGTGAGATGAGAGCATCTTAAATTACATAAATTACACAAATTAGATATGTATTCGTTTAAAAACAAATATTAATTCATTATACTTAAAATGTACTACCTAATCTTTTAGTTATTTTTTCGGATTTGCTGGAGGATGAAAGAATTTTTTGAAACTGATTTACAAAATGTCCGTGGAAGAAAAAAATCTATTTGAATTTTATTAAGAAATTTTACCTTATTTTAAAATGTAGTGCTGTATTTTATTCCAATTTCACTTGACCTGTTCAATATTTTTACTATATTGTCCAATACCTATTTTACATCTACCTATATTCCCTGAAGATGGAAATCAAATTTTCCGAAAGCTTGGACCAACTTTAAAGAGTAGTAGGTACTCTTTCATTTGCTGCATATCCCAATATTTCCCTAGTTTAATTCCTAACTAGTCAGCAACAACTACCCTATCTCTGTATCTATATATATATAAAAATAAGTGAGAAGGGTAGTCTTGACCGACTAGTTAATCAACAAAAGACAAAGTCTTGGGGTATCGGTCCTGATGAGGGCTGGATTAAATGAAAATGCTTTTTTAAGCTACGCCAAGCTTTCGATAATGTTTATTATCTTCTTCAGGGCTACAATATAAACAAAGAGATAGTCAGTCATAAAAAACTCCACAATTTGGCATTACTTTAAGCTTATTTTAACTAAAAAAGGGAAAAATTATACGATTCTATTGATATAAAGCTAATTTCTTCAACTTACTGCTTATACATTATGAAGGATGACCACTTTGAGCATAGAAAAGGCCATTGTATGGAAAATAAGTTGTTAAGTTTACATTTTAATTTTTAAATTTTTAAAAGTTGGGCCAACGGCTTGCGAACTTGATTCATACTGTCTATCGAAATAAAATTGTTTAGAGTTTTTTATGTTCATACAAAATTCCTTAACCTAAGAGTATGGTCTTTATAGGTTCAAGATAACATCGGGATAGGTAACTGACAGATTGCCACCATTTTGTCGACTGGTTACTAATTGTGATTGAACGATTAAGACAGAGGAAATTATAGGTACATATGCGTATAAGTTCTAGTATAAACCTATTACTATCAGTCCGAGTTACATCATTTTAATAATCATGTCATAAATTTACCCAAACATTTTTTAATTATAAGTTCTAAAAACAAAAGTTGGTTATTAACAAAAAATGTTAATTAATTTATTAATTAGTTGTTGTTATGGATGTTAATTATGAATTGGTGGTCTCCGCGTTATTATTGTTGTCCTTATTTGGTTGCATGGATAAAAGATGAGCATATATAACACTGAGACCATCAATGTCTGTTTTTTTGTTCATTGCCTTTGGTTCTGAGAAAATTTCAACCATCTCTAGAAAAAGTCTTTTGTTATAGTTAGGTTCGTTACATAACACCTTAGTGTCTTGATAATTAAATGCATGATTTGATTGGTTGAAATGTTCAGAGAGAGCACATGATTTTTTATTTAATCTACAGTCACTTTTGTGTTGAGTAATTCTATCTTTCAAAACTCTAGAAGTTTGACCTATATATACTTTTTCACAGTTGTTGCAAGGAATACTATACACAACACTCGACTTCTTAAGGCAATCATCCTTATCTTTTAATTTACTGAATATTTTACCTATTGTTTTTTCTTGTCTAAAAGCTATTTTAATGGAAGGTTATTTTTTGAAAAGTTTAGTTATTTTAGCATTGTTGTTATTCATGTAAGGGAAGGAAAAGTAATAAACCTGGGGGTGTTCGATAAAAGCACTGATATCTGGAGATATGCCTTCATTGTATACGTCATGGTTGTTTAATGGAGCCATGTTGTAAATGAATTTTTTTAACATTTTTTCCGGGTAAGAATTATTACGTAATATATTGTAAAGTTTATTTAAATTATTTTGAACCAATGAGGGGTGTGAGATCCTTGTTATGCGTGTTTTGAGAGCCATTATCAGGTTGATTTTCACTTTAGTAGTGTGATTTGAATGAAAATTGATATAACGACCGGAGCTTGTTGGTTTCATGTACCAATCAAGAATTATCTGATTTGTTGGTGTTCTTATGACTTTGGTGTCTAAAAAGGGGACACTATTGTCTGTCTCACTTTCTACTGTGAATTGTATGTACCTGTTATAGCTATTGAACACTCTAAGGATCTCATCAACACCATCAATGGGTACTGCAGTGATAATATCATCAACGTATTTTTTTAAAAAAGGTAATTGAAAAGAAAGTTGAGGAATACACGTCTCCAACAGGTCATCCATGACATATTGTGCTGCAATCGGTGATATTGTAGCCCCCATTGGGGTACCTAAAATTTGTTTATAATAGGTTTGATTAAATTTAAAATAAGTGGTGTCAAAAATAAATTTAAGGACCTCCAGGAAACTTTTTTGATTAAGTGTTGTGTAATAACTTATGTTACGCCAGCGTTTAATGACACTGTTATGAACCAGATCATATGGTATATTACTGAATAAAGAAACGACATCCAGGCTTATAAGAACAAAACCATCCGGTAATTGCATTTCATTTATGAATAGAGAGAACTGAAAAGAGTCTTGTATATAGTACTCATTATTTTTATTATATGAGCATGTCAGGCTCTGCGTGAGTAAAGAAGCCAGTTTACTATTAGGGGCGTCAATCGAGGAGATGATAGGACGAAGAGAAAGCTGGGGCTTATGAATTTTGGGTAAGCCATAATATTTTGGTGAAGCCTGATTGTAAATGTTGAGTTCTTTTGCCATCTCCTCAGTTAACTGTCTACTAGATTTTAATTTTTTTACAAGTTTGTTAGCTTTTTGCTGGTAAGTGGATGTGGGGTCCCTGGCGAGTCTTTTGTAATAGGTCTGATCCTGCAAAATTGTATTGGACTTGTCAATATAGGTTTCTTTTGAAAGAATTACTGTGACATTGCCTTTGTCAGCCCTAGTAACAATCAACTCGTCATGGGTCCCAAAGAATTCCTTTGTTTTATTATATAAGATATCAAGATAGTTACGTTTATTAGGTTTACTTAAGGTATTAGTCAGTATATTAGTGAATTTGGCTCTTAAGATGTTTTTTTCGGAGTCATTCGGGAAATGTTTAATTATACTTTCCAAATCCGCTAATATTCTTTTTATAGAGATATCATTATTGGTCGGGGGCAAGCTAAATTTGGCACCCAAACCCAGAAACCTTAAGATATCATCAGGAATCTCTACTCCAGACAAATTTTTAATCCAATTATCCTGAACCTTTATATCAAGAACATGTTGCTGTTGTTGAAGCGCGTTAAATTTTTTTAAATTATTATTTTTAATTTTAATAAATCTTTTTTCATATGTTTTGGATTGTCTAATTTTAAATTCATTAACGATATTTAAAGGAATAATTGTTTTGAGTTTATTACTGACAGTAATGAGAGAATCATCAATATATTTAATATTCTTGATAGAGAGGTCGATTTCAAGATTAAGCAATTTGATGATTAACCTGTTATTAAAGTCGATAACCATTTGTCCTGTATGTCCATCCTTATAGTCTATCATACTTTCTATGTTCTTTGTTCCGTCCTTTATGTGTCTTGGTATGATTCCATTTTTTCTGCATCTAAGTAAAAATATGCGTCTATTGCTCATCGAAGCCATCCTGTTGTTTAGTTTTGCCCACTGTTTGAGTAGAATGACAGACTCCTGTCCATATTGCCTTGAAATTGTTTGGTAAAACCCCATCCTATAAAAATAAGTGAGAAGGGTAGTCTTGACCGACTAGTTAATCAACAAAAGACAAAGTCTTGGGGTATCGGTCCTGATGAGGGCTGGATTAAATGAAAATGCTTTTTTAAGCTACGCCAAGCTTTCGATAATGTTTATTATCTTCTTCAGGGCTACAATATAAACAAAGAGATAGTCAGTCATAAAAAACTCCACAATTTGGCATTACTTTAAGCTTATTTTAACTAAAAAAGGGAAAAATTATACGATTCTATTGATATAAAGCTAATTTCTTCAACTTACTGCTTATACATTATGAAGGATGACCACTTTGAGCATAGAAAAGGCCATTGTATGGAAAATAAGTTGTTAAGTTTACATTTTAATTTTTAAATTTTTAAAAGTTGGGCCAACGGCTTGCGAACTTGATTCATACTGTCTATCGAAATAAAATTGTTTAGAGTTTTTTATGTTCATACAAAATTCCTTAACCTAAGAGTATGGTCTTTATAGGTTCAAGATAACATCGGGATAGGTAACTGACAGATTGCCACCATTTTGTCGACTGGTTACTAATTGTGATTGAACGATTAAGACAGAGGAAATTATAGGTACATATGCGTATAAGTTCTAGTATAAACCTATTACTATCAGTCCGAGTTACATCATTTTAATAATCATGTCATAAATTTACCCAAACATTTTTTAATTATAAGTTCTAAAAACAAAAGTTGGTTATTAACAAAAAATGTTAATTAATTTATTAATTAGTTGTTGTTATGGATGTTAATTATGAATTGGTGGTCTCCGCGTTATTATTGTTGTCCTTATTTGGTTGCATGGATAAAAGATGAGCATATATAACACTGAGACCATCAATGTCTGTTTTTTTGTTCATTGCCTTTGGTTCTGAGAAAATTTCAACCATCTCTAGAAAAAGTCTTTTGTTATAGTTAGGTTCGTTACATAACACCTTAGTGTCTTGATAATTAAATGCATGATTTGATTGGTTGAAATGTTCAGAGAGAGCACATGATTTTTTATTTAATCTACAGTCACTTTTGTGTTGAGTAATTCTATCTTTCAAAACTCTAGAAGTTTGACCTATATATACTTTTTCACAGTTGTTGCAAGGAATACTATACACAACACTCGACTTCTTAAGGCAATCATCCTTATCTTTTAATTTACTGAATATTTTACCTATTGTTTTTTCTTGTCTAAAAGCTATTTTAATGGAAGGTTCTTTTTTGAAAAGTTTAGTTATTTTAGCATTGTTGTTATTCATGTAAGGGAAGGAAAAGTAATAAACCTGGGGGTGTTCGATAAAAGCACTGATATCTGGAGATATGCCTTCATTGTATACGTCATGGTTGTTTAATGGAGCCATGTTGTAAATGAATTTTTTTTAACATTTTTTCCGGGTAAGAATTATTACGTAATATATTGTAAAGTTTATTTAAATTATTTTGAACCAATGAGGGGTGTGAGATCCTTGTTATGCGTGTTTTGAGAGCCATTATCAGGTTGATTTTCACTTTAGTAGTGTGATTTGAATGAAAATTGATATAACGACCGGAGCTTGTTGGTTTCATGTACCAATCAAGAATTATCTGATTTGTTGGTGTTCTTATGACTTTGGTGTCTAAAAAGGGGACACTATTGTCTGTCTCACTTTCTACTGTGAATTGTATGTACCTGTTATAGCTATTGAACACTCTAAGGATCTCATCAACACCATCAATGGGTACTGCAGTGATAATATCATCAACGTATTTTTTTAAAAAAGGTAATTGAAAAGAAAGTTGAGGAATACACGTCTCCAACAGGTCATCCATGACATATTGTGCTGCAATCGGTGATATTGTAGCCCCCATTGGGGTACCTAAAATTTGTTTATAATAGGTTTGATTAAATTTAAAATAAGTGGTGTCAAAAATAAATTTAAGGACCTCCAGGAAACTTTTTTGATTAAGTGTTGTGTAATAACTTATGTTACGCCAGCGTTTAATGACACTGTTATGAACCAGATCATATGGTATATTACTGAATAAAGAAACGACATCCAGGCTTATAAGAACAAAACCATCCGGTAATTGCATTTCATTTATGAATAGAGAGAACTGAAAAGAGTCTTGTATATAGTACTCATTATTTTTATTATATGAGCATGTCAGGCTCTGCGTGAGTAAAGAAGCCAGTTTACTATTAGGGGCGTCAATCGAGGAGATGATAGGACGAAGAGAAAGCTGGGGCTTATGAATTTTGGGTAAGCCATAATATTTTGGTGAAGCCTGATTGTAAATGTTGAGTTCTTTTGCCATCTCCTCAGTTAACTGTCTACT
The DNA here is from genome assembly GCA_935413205.1 of Polydrusus cervinus. Classification (NCBI taxonomy): domain Eukaryota; kingdom Metazoa; phylum Arthropoda; class Insecta; order Coleoptera; family Curculionidae; genus Polydrusus; species Polydrusus cervinus. Next base: position 19,376,212 of record OW284519.1, on the reverse strand, counting down.
AGATTTTAATTTTTTTACAAGTTTGTTAGCTTTTTGCTGGTAAGTGGATGTGGGGTCCCTGGCGAGTCTTTTGTAATAGGTCTGATCCTGCAAAATTGTATTGGACTTGTCAATATAGGTTTCTTTTGAAAGAATTACTGTGACATTGCCTTTGTCAGCCCTAGTAACAATCAACTCGTCATGGGTCCCAAAGAATTCCCTTGTTTTATTATATAAGATATCAAGATAGTTACGTTTATTAGGTTTACTTAAGGTATTAGTCAGTATATTAGTGAATTTGGCTCTTAAGATGTTTTTTTCGGAGTCATTCGGGAAATGTTTAATTATACTTTCCAAATCCGCTAATATTCTTTTTATAGAGATATCATTATTGGTCGGGGGCAAGCTAAATTTGGCACCCAAACCCAGAAACCTTAAGATATCATCAGGAATCTCTACTCCAGACAAATTTTTAATCCAATTATCCTGAACCTTTATATCAAGAACATGTTGCTGTTGTTGAAGCGCGTTAAATTTTTTTAAATTATTATTTTTAATTTTAATAAATCTTTTTTCATATGTTTTGGATTGTCTAATTTTAAATTCATTAACGATATTTAAAGGAATAATTGTTTTGAGTTTATTACTGACAGTAATGAGAGAATCATCAATATATTTAATATTCTTGATAGAGAGGTCGATTTCAAGATTAAGCAATTTGATGATTAACCTGTTATTAAAGTCGATAACCATTTGTCCTGTATGTCCATCCTTATAGTCTATCATACTTTCTATGTTCTTTGTTCCGTCCTTTATGTGTCTTGGTATGATTCCATTTTTTCTGCATCTAAGTAAAAATATGCGTCTATTGCTCATCGAAGCCATCCTGTTGTTTAGTTTTGCCCACTGTTTGAGTAGAATGACAGACTCCTGTCCATATTGCCTTGAAATTGTTTGGTAAAACCCCATCCTATAAAAATAAGTGAGAAGGGTAGTCTTGACCGACTAGTTAATCAACAAAAGACAAAGTCTTGGGGTATCGGTCCTGATGAGGGCTGGATTAAATGAAAATGCTTTTTTAAGCTACGCCAAGCTTTCGATAATGTTTATTATCTTCTTCAGGGCTACAATATAAACAAAGAGATAGTCAGTCATAAAAAACTCCACAATTTGGCATTACTTTAAGCTTATTTTAACTAAAAAAGGGAAAAATTATACGATTCTATGTTATCTTGAACCTATAAAGACCATACTCTTAGGTTAAGGAATTTTGTATGAACATAAAAAACTCTAAACAATTTTATTTCGATAGACAGTATGAATCAAGTTCGCAAGCCGTTGGCCCAACTTTTAAAAATTTAAAAATTAAAATGTAAACTTAACAACTTATTTTCCATACAATGGCCTTTTCTATGCTCAAAGTGGTCATCCTTCATAATGTATAAGCAGTAAGTTGAAGAAATTAGCTTTATATCAATAGAATCGTATAATTTTTCCCTTTTTTAGTTAAAATAAGCTTAAAGTAATGCCAAATTGTGGAGTTTTTTATGACTGACTATCTCTTTGTTTATATTGTAGCCCTGAAGAAGATAATAAACATTATCGAAAGCTTGGCGTAGCTTAAAAAAGCATTTTCATTTAATCCAGCCCTCATCAGGACCGATACCCCAAGACTTTGTCTTTTGTTGATTAACTAGTCGGTCAAGACTACCCTTCTCACTTATTTTTATAGGATGGGGTTTTACCAAACAATTTCAAGGCAATATGGACAGGAGTCTGTCATTCTACTCAAACAGTGGGCAAAACTAAACAACAGGATGGCTTCGATGAGCAATAGACGCATATTTTTACTTAGATGCAGAAAAAATGGAATCATACCAAGACACATAAAGGACGGAACAAAGAACATAGAAAGTATGATAGACTATAAGGATGGACATACAGGACAAATGGTTATCGACTTTAATAACAGGTTAATCATCAAATTGCTTAATCTTGAAATCGACCTCTCTATCAAGAATATTAAATATATTGATGATTCTCTCATTACTGTCAGTAATAAACTCAAAACAATTATTCCTTTAAATATCGTTAATGAATTTAAAATTAGACAATCCAAAACATATGAAAAAAGATTTATTAAAATTAAAAATAATAATTTAAAAAAATTTAACGCGCTTCAACAACAGCAACATGTTCTTGATATAAAGGTTCAGGATAATTGGATTAAAAATTTGTCTGGAGTAGAGATTCCTGATGATATCTTAAGGTTTCTGGGTTTGGGTGCCAAATTTAGCTTGCCCCCGACCAATAATGATATCTCTATAAAAAGAATATTAGCGGATTTGGAAAGTATAATTAAACATTTCCCGAATGACTCCGAAAAAAACATCTTAAGAGCCAAATTCACTAATATACTGACTAATACCTTAAGTAAACCTAATAAACGTAACTATCTTGATATCTTATATAATAAAACAAAGGAATTCTTTGGGACCCATGACGAGTTGATTGTTACTAGGGCTGACAAAGGCAATGTCACAGTAATTCTTTCAAAAGAAACCTATATTGACAAGTCCAATACAATTTTGCAGGATCAGACCTATTACAAAAGACTCGCCAGGGACCCCACATCCACTTACCAGCAAAAAGCTAACAAACTTGTTAAAAAAATTAAAATCTAGTAGACAGTTAACTGAGGAGATGGCAAAAGAACTCAACATTTACAATCAGGCTTCACCAAAATATTATGGCTTACCCAAAATTCATAAGCCCCAGCTTTCTCTTCGTCCTATCATCTCCTCGATTGACGCCCCTAATAGTAAACTGGCTTCTTTACTCACGCAGAGCCTGACATGCTCATATAATAAAAATAATGAGTACTATATACAAGACTCTTTTCAGTTCTCTCTATTCATAAATGAAATGCAATTACCGGATGGTTTTGTTCTTATAAGCCTGGATGTCGTTTCTTTATTCAGTAATATACCATATGATCTGGTTCATAACAGTGTCATTAAACGCTGGCGTAACATAAGTTATTACACAACACTTAATCAAAAAAGTTTCCTGGAGGTCCTTAAATTTATTTTTGACACCACTTATTTTAAATTTAATCAAACCTATTATAAACAAATTTTAGGTACCCCAATGGGGGCTACAATATCACCGATTGCAGCACAATATGTCATGGATGACCTGTTGGAGACGTGTATTCCTCAACTTTCTTTTCAATTACCTTTTTTAAAAAAATACGTTGATGATATTATCACTGCAGTACCCATTGATGGTGTTGATGAGATCCTTAGAGTGTTCAATAGCTATAACAGGTACATACAATTCACAGTAGAAAGTGAGACAGACAATAGTGTCCCCTTTTTAGACACCAAAGTCATAAGAACACCAACAAATCAGATAATTCTTGATTGGTACATGAAACCAACAAGCTCCGGTCGTTATATCAATTTTCATTCAAATCACACTACTAAAGTGAAAATCAACCTGATAATGGCTCTCAAAACACGCATAACAAGGATCTCACACCCCTCATTGGTTCAAAATAATTTAAATAAACTTTACAATATATTACGTAATAATTCTTACCCGGAAAAAATGTTAAAAAAATTCATTTACAACATGGCTCCATTAAACAACCATGACGTATACAATGAAGGCATATCTCCAGATATCAGTGCTTTTATCGAACACCCCCAGGTTTATTACTTTTCCTTCCCTTACATGAATAACAACAATGCTAAAATAACTAAACTTTTCAAAAAAGAACCTTCCATTAAAATAGCTTTTAGACAAGAAAAAACAATAGGTAAAATATTCAGTAAATTAAAAGATAAGGATGATTGCCTTAAGAAGTCGAGTGTTGTGTATAGTATTCCTTGCAACAACTGTGAAAAAGTATATATAGGTCAAACTTCTAGAGTTTTGAAAGATAGAATTACTCAACACAAAAGTGACTGTAGATTAAATAAAAAATCATGTGCTCTCTCTGAACATTTCAACCAATCAAATCATGCATTTAATTATCAAGACACTAAGGTGTTATGTAACGAACCTAACTATAACAAAAGACTTTTTCTAGAGATGGTTGAAATTTTCTCAGAACCAAAGGCAATGAACAAAAAAACAGACATTGATGGTCTCAGTGTTATATATGCTCATCTTTTATCCATGCAACCAAATAAGGACAACAATAATAACGCGGAGACCACCAATTCATAATTAACATCCATAACAACAACTAATTAATAAATTAATTAACATTTTTTGTTAATAACCAACTTTTGTTTTTAGAACTTATAATTAAAAAATGTTTGGGTAAATTTATGACATGATTATTAAAATGATGTAACTCGGACTGATAGTAATAGGTTTATACTAGAACTTATACGCATATGTACCTATAATTTCCTCTGTCTTAATCGTTCAATCACAATTAGTAACCAGTCGACAAAATGGTGGCAATCTGTCAGTTACCTATCCCGATGTTATCTTGAACCTATAAAGACCATACTCTTAGGTTAAGGAATTTTGTATGAACATAAAAAACTCTAAACAATTTTATTTCGATAGACAGTATGAATCAAGTTCGCAAGCCGTTGGCCCAACTTTTAAAAATTTAAAAATTAAAATGTAAACTTAACAACTTATTTTCCATACAATGGCCTTTTCTATGCTCAAAGTGGTCATCCTTCATAATGTATAAGCAGTAAGTTGAAGAAATTAGCTTTATATCAATAGAATCGTATAATTTTTCCCTTTTTTAGTTAAAATAAGCTTAAAGTAATGCCAAATTGTGGAGTTTTTTATGACTGACTATCTCTTTGTTTATATTGTAGCCCTGAAGAAGATAATAAACATTATCGAAAGCTTGGCGTAGCTTAAAAAAGCATTTTCATTTAATCCAGCCCTCATCAGGACCGATACCCCAAGACTTTGTCTTTTGTTGATTAACTAGTCGGTCAAGACTACCCTTCTCACTTATTTTTATAGGATGGGGTTTTACCAAACAATTTCAAGGCAATATGGACAGGAGTCTGTCATTCTACTCAAACAGTGGGCAAAACTAAACAACAGGATGGCTTCGATGAGCAATAGACGCATATTTTTACTTAGATGCAGAAAAAATGGAATCATACCAAGACACATAAAGGACGGAACAAAGAACATAGAAAGTATGATAGACTATAAGGATGGACATACAGGACAAATGGTTATCGACTTTAATAACAGGTTAATCATCAAATTGCTTAATCTTGAAATCGACCTCTCTATCAAGAATATTAAATATATTGATGATTCTCTCATTACTGTCAGTAATAAACTCAAAACAATTATTCCTTTAAATATCGTTAATGAATTTAAAATTAGACAATCCAAAACATATGAAAAAAGATTTATTAAAATTAAAAATAATAATTTAAAAAAATTTAACGCGCTTCAACAACAGCAACATGTTCTTGATATAAAGGTTCAGGATAATTGGATTAAAAATTTGTCTGGAGTAGAGATTCCTGATGATATCTTAAGGTTTCTGGGTTTGGGTGCCAAATTTAGCTTGCCCCCGACCAATAATGATATCTCTATAAAAAGAATATTAGCGGATTTGGAAAGTATAATTAAACATTTCCCGAATGACTCCGAAAAAAACATCTTAAGAGCCAAATTCACTAATATACTGACTAATACCTTAAGTAAACCTAATAAACGTAACTATCTTGATATCTTATATAATAAAACAAAGGAATTCTTTGGGACCCATGACGAGTTGATTGTTACTAGGGCTGACAAAGGCAATGTCACAGTAATTCTTTCAAAAGAAACCTATATTGACAAGTCCAATACAATTTTGCAGGATCAGACCTATTACAAAAGACTCGCCAGGGACCCCACATCCACTTACCAGCAAAAAGCTAACAAACTTGTAAAAAAATTAAAATCTAGTAGACAGTTAACTGAGGAGATGGCAAAAGAACTCAACATTTACAATCAGGCTTCACCAAAATATTATGGCTTACCCAAAATTCATAAGCCCCAGCTTTCTCTTCGTCCTATCATCTCCTCGATTGACGCCCCTAATAGTAAACTGGCTTCTTTACTCACGCAGAGCCTGACATGCTCATATAATAAAAATAATGAGTACTATATACAAGACTCTTTTCAGTTCTCTCTATTCATAAATGAAATGCAATTACCGGATGGTTTTGTTCTTATAAGCCTGGATGTCGTTTCTTTATTCAGTAATATACCATATGATCTGGTTCATAACAGTGTCATTAAACGCTGGCGTAACATAAGTTATTACACAACACTTAATCAAAAAAGTTTCCTGGAGGTCCTTAAATTTATTTTTGACACCACTTATTTTAAATTTAATCAAACCTATTATAAACAAATTTTAGGTACCCCAATGGGGGCTACAATATCACCGATTGCAGCACAATATGTCATGGATGACCTGTTGGAGACGTGTATTCCTCAACTTTCTTTTCAATTACCTTTTTTAAAAAAATACGTTGATGATATTATCACTGCAGTACCCATTGATGGTGTTGATGAGATCCTTAGAGTGTTCAATAGCTATAACAGGTACATACAATTCACAGTAGAAAGTGAGACAGACAATAGTGTCCCCTTTTTAGACACCAAAGTCATAAGAACACCAACAAATCAGATAATTCTTGATTGGTACATGAAACCAACAAGCTCCGGTCGTTATATCAATTTTCATTCAAATCACACTACTAAAGTGAAAATCAACCTGATAATGGCTCTCAAAACACGCATAACAAGGATCTCACACCCCTCATTGGTTCAAAATAATTTAAATAAACTTTACAATATATTACGTAATAATTCTTACCCGGAAAAAATGTTAAAAAAATTCATTTACAACATGGCTCCATTAAACAACCATGACGTATACAATGAAGGCATATCTCCAGATATCAGTGCTTTTATCGAACACCCCCAGGTTTATTACTTTTCCTTCCCTTACATGAATAACAACAATGCTAAAATAACTAAACTTTTCAAAAAAGAACCTTCCATTAAAATAGCTTTTAGACAAGAAAAAACAATAGGTAAAATATTCAGTAAATTAAAAGATAAGGATGATTGCCTTAAGAAGTCGAGTGTTGTGTATAGTATTCCTTGCAACAACTGTGAAAAAGTATATATAGGTCAAACTTCTAGAGTTTTGAAAGATAGAATTACTCAACACAAAAGTGACTGTAGATTAAATAAAAAATCATGTGCTCTCTCTGAACATTTCAACCAATCAAATCATGCATTTAATTATCAAGACACTAAGGTGTTATGTAACGAACCTAACTATAACAAAAGACTTTTTCTAGAGATGGTTGAAATTTTCTCAGAACCAAAGGCAATGAACAAAAAAACAGACATTGATGGTCTCAGTGTTATATATGCTCATCTTTTATCCATGCAACCAAATAAGGACAACAATAATAACGCGGAGACCACCAATTCATAATTAACATCCATAACAACAACTAATTAATAAATTAATTAACATTTTTTGTTAATAACCAACTTTTGTTTTTAGAACTTATAATTAAAAAATGTTTGGGTAAATTTATGACATGATTATTAAAATGATGTAACTCGGACTGATAGTAATAGGTTTATACTAGAACTTATACGCATATGTACCTATAATTTCCTCTGTCTTAATCGTTCAATCACAATTAGTAACCAGTCGACAAAATGGTGGCAATCTGTCAGTTACCTATCCCGATGTTATCTTGAACCTATAAAGACCATACTCTTAGGTTAAGGAATTTTGTATGAACATAAAAAACTCTAAACAATTTTATTTCGATAGACAGTATGAATCAAGTTCGCAAGCCGTTGGCCCAACTTTTAAAAATTTAAAAATTAAAATGTAAACTTAACAACTTATTTTCCATACAATGGCCTTTTCTATGCTCAAAGTGGTCATCCTTCATAATGTATAAGCAGTAAGTTGAAGAAATTAGCTTTATATCAATAGAATCGTATAATTTTTCCCTTTTTTAGTTAAAATAAGCTTAAAGTAATGCCAAATTGTGGAGTTTTTTATGACTGACTATCTCTTTGTTTATATTGTAGCCCTGAAGAAGATAATAAACATTATCGAAAGCTTGGCGTAGCTTAAAAAAGCATTTTCATTTAATCCAGCCCTCATCAGGACCGATACCCCAAGACTTTGTCTTTTGTTGATTAACTAGTCGGTCAAGACTACCCTTCTCACTTATTTTTATAGGATGGGGTTTTACCAAACAATTTCAAGGCAATATGGACAGGAGTCTGTCATTCTACTCAAACAGTGGGCAAAACTAAACAACAGGATGGCTTCGATGAGCAATAGACGCATATTTTTACTTAGATGCAGAAAAAATGGAATCATACCAAGACACATAAAGGACGGAACAAAGAACATAGAAAGTATGATAGACTATAAGGATGGACATACAGGACAAATGGTTATCGACTTTAATAACAGGTTAATCATCAAATTGCTTAATCTTGAAATCGACCTCTCTATCAAGAATATTAAATATATTGATGATTCTCTCATTACTGTCAGTAATAAACTCAAAACAATTATTCCTTTAAATATCGTTAATGAATTTAAAATTAGACAATCCAAAACATATGAAAAAAGATTTATTAAAATTAAAAATAATAATTTAAAAAAATTTAACGCGCTTCAACAACAGCAACATGTTCTTGATATAAAGGTTCAGGATAATTGGATTAAAAATTTGTCTGGAGTAGAGATTCCTGATGATATCTTAAGGTTTCTGGGTTTGGGTGCCAAATTTAGCTTGCCCCCGACCAATAATGATATCTCTATAAAAAGAATATTAGCGGATTTGGAAAGTATAATTAAACATTTCCCGAATGACTCCGAAAAAAACATCTTAAGAGCCAAATTCACTAATATACTGACTAATACCTTAAGTAAACCTAATAAACGTAACTATCTTGATATCTTATATAATAAAACAAAGGAATTCTTTGGGACCCATGACGAGTTGATTGTTACTAGGGCTGACAAAGGCAATGTCACAGTAATTCTTTCAAAAGAAACCTATATTGACAAGTCCAATACAATTTTGCAGGATCAGACCTATTACAAAAGACTCGCCAGGGACCCCACATCCACTTACCAGCAAAAAGCTAACAAACTTGTTAAAAAAATTAAAATCTAGTAGACAGTTAACTGAGGAGATGGCAAAAGAACTCAACATTTACAATCAGGCTTCACCAAAATATTATGGCTTACCCAAAATTCATAAGCCCCAGCTTTCTCTTCGTCCTATCATCTCCTCGATTGACGCCCCTAATAGTAAACTGGCTTCTTTACTCACGCAGAGCCTGACATGCTCATATAATAAAAATAATGAGTACTATATACAAGACTCTTTTCAGTTCTCTCTATTCATAAATGAAATGCAATTACCGGATGGTTTTGTTCTTATAAGCCTGGATGTCGTTTCTTTATTCAGTAATATACCATATGATCTGGTTCATAACAGTGTCATTAAACGCTGGCGTAACATAAGTTATTACACAACACTTAATCAAAAAAGTTTCCTGGAGGTCCTTAAATTTATTTTTGACACCACTTATTTTAAATTTAATCAAACCTATTATAAACAAATTTTAGGTACCCCAATGGGGGCTACAATATCACCGATTGCAGCACAATATGTCATGGATGACCTGTTGGAGACGTGTATTCCTCAACTTTCTTTTCAATTACCTTTTTTAAAAAAATACGTTGATGATATTATCACTGCAGTACCCATTGATGGTGTTGATGAGATCCTTAGAGTGTTCAATAGCTATAACAGGTACATACAATTCACAGTAGAAAGTGAGACAGACAATAGTGTCCCCTTTTTAGACACCAAAGTCATAAGAACACCAACAAATCAGATAATTCTTGATTGGTACATGAAACCAACAAGCTCCGGTCGTTATATCAATTTTCATTCAAATCACACTACTAAAGTGAAAATCAACCTGATAATGGCTCTCAAAACACGCATAACAAGGATCTCACACCCCTCATTGGTTCAAAATAATTTAAATAAACTTTACAATATATTACGTAATAATTCTTACCCGGAAAAAATGTTAAAAAAATTCATTTACAACATGGCTCCATTAAACAACCATGACGTATACAATGAAGGCATATCTCCAGATATCAGTGCTTTTATCGAACACCCCCAGGTTTATTACTTTTCCTTCCCTTACATGAATAACAACAATGCTAAAATAACTAAACTTTTCAAAAAAGAACCTTCCATTAAAATAGCTTTTAGACAAGAAAAAACAATAGGTAAAATATTCAGTAAATTAAAAGATAAGGATGATTGCCTTAAGAAGTCGAGTGTTGTGTATAGTATTCCTTGCAACAACTGTGAAAAAGTATATATAGGTCAAACTTCTAGAGTTTTGAAAGATAGAATTACTCAACACAAAAGTGACTGTAGATTAAATAAAAAATCATGTGCTCTCTCTGAACATTTCAACCAATCAAATCATGCATTTAATTATCAAGACACTAAGGTGTTATGTAACGAACCTAACTATAACAAAAGACTTTTTCTAGAGATGGTTGAAATTTTCTCAGAACCAAAGGCAATGAACAAAAAAACAGACATTGATGGTCTCAGTGTTATATATGCTCATCTTTTATCCATGCAACCAAATAAGGACAACAATAATAACGCGGAGACCACCAATTCATAATTAACATCCATAACAACAACTAATTAATAAATTAATTAACATTTTTTGTTAATAACCAACTTTTGTTTTTAGAACTTATAATTAAAAAATGTTTGGGTAAATTTATGACATGATTATTAAAATGATGTAACTCGGACTGATAGTAATAGGTTTATACTAGAACTTATACGCATATGTACCTATAATTTCCTCTGTCTTAATCGTTCAATCACAATTAGTAACCAGTCGACAAAATGGTGGCAATCTGTCAGTTACCTATCCCGATGTTATCTTGAACCTATAAAGACCATACTCTTAGGTTAAGGAATTTTGTATGAACATAAAAAACTCTAAACAATTTTATTTCGATAGACAGTATGAATCAAGTTCGCAAGCCGTTGGCCCAACTTTTAAAAATTTAAAAATTAAAATGTAAACTTAACAACTTATTTTCCATACAATGGCCTTTTCTATGCTCAAAGTGGTCATCCTTCATAATGTATAAGCAGTAAGTTGAAGAAATTAGCTTTATATCAATAGAATCGTATAATTTTTCCCTTTTTTAGTTAAAATAAGCTTAAAGTAATGCCAAATTGTGGAGTTTTTTATGACTGACTATCTCTTTGTTTATATTGTAGCCCTGAAGAAGATAATAAACATTATCGAAAGCTTGGCGTAGCTTAAAAAAGCATTTTCATTTAATCCAGCCCTCATCAGGACCGATACCCCAAGACTTTGTCTTTTGTTGATTAACTAGTCGGTCAAGACTACCCTTCTCACTTATTTTTATAGGATGGGGTTTTACCAAACAATTTCAAGGCAATATGGACAGGAGTCTGTCATTCTACTCAAACAGTGGGCAAAACTAAACAACAGGATGGCTTCGATGAGCAATAGACGCATATTTTTACTTAGATGCAGAAAAAATGGAATCATACCAAGACACATAAAGGACGGAACAAAGAACATAGAAAGTATGATAGACTATAAGGATGGACATACAGGACAAATGGTTATCGACTTTAATAACAGGTTAATCATCAAATTGCTTAATCTTGAAATCGACCTCTCTATCAAGAATATTAAATATATTGATGATTCTCTCATTACTGTCAGTAATAAACTCAAAACAATTATTCCTTTAAATATCGTTAATGAATTTAAAATTAGACAATCCAAAACATATGAAAAAAGATTTATTAAAATTAAAAATAATAATTTAAAAAAATTTAACGCGCTTCAACAACAGCAACATGTTCTTGATATAAAGGTTCAGGATAATTGGATTAAAAATTTGTCTGGAGTAGAGATTCCTGATGATATCTTAAGGTTTCTGGGTTTGGGTGCCAAATTTAGCTTGCCCCCGACCAATAATGATATCTCTATAAAAAGAATATTAGCGGATTTGGAAAGTATAATTAAACATTTCCCGAATGACTCCGAAAAAAACATCTTAAGAGCCAAATTCACTAATATACTGACTAATACCTTAAGTAAACCTAATAAACGTAACTATCTTGATATCTTATATAATAAAACAAAGGAATTCTTTGGGACCCATGACGAGTTGATTGTTACTAGGGCTGACAAAGGCAATGTCACAGTAATTCTTTCAAAAGAAACCTATATTGACAAGTCCAATACAATTTTGCAGGATCAGACCTATTACAAAAGACTCGCCAGGGACCCCACATCCACTTACCAGCAAAAAGCTAACAAACTTGTTAAAAAAATTAAAATCTAGTAGACAGTTAACTGAGGAGATGGCAAAAGAACTCAACATTTACAATCAGGCTTCACCAAAATATTATGGCTTACCCAAAATTCATAAGCCCCAGCTTTCTCTTCGTCCTATCATCTCCTCGATTGACGCCCCTAATAGTAAACTGGCTTCTTTACTCACGCAGAGCCTGACATGCTCATATAATAAAAATAATGAGTACTATATACAAGACTCTTTTCAGTTCTCTCTATTCATAAATGAAATGCAATTACCGGATGGTTTTGTTCTTATAAGCCTGGATGTCGTTTCTTTATTCAGTAATATACCATATGATCTGGTTCATAACAGTGTCATTAAACGCTGGCGTAACATAAGTTATTACACAACACTTAATCAAAAAAGTTTCCTGGAGGTCCTTAAATTTATTTTTGACACCACTTATTTTAAATTTAATCAAACCTATTATAAACAAATTTTAGGTACCCCAATGGGGGCTACAATATCACCGATTGCAGCACAATATGTCATGGATGACCTGTTGGAGACGTGTATTCCTCAACTTTCTTTTCAATTACCTTTTTTAAAAAAATACGTTGATGATATTATCACTGCAGTACCCATTGATGGTGTTGATGAGATCCTTAGAGTGTTCAATAGCTATAACAGGTACATACAATTCACAGTAGAAAGTGAGACAGACAATAGTGTCCCCTTTTTAGACACCAAAGTCATAAGAACACCAACAAATCAGATAATTCTTGATTGGTACATGAAACCAACAAGCTCCGGTCGTTATATCAATTTTCATTCAAATCACACTACTAAAGTGAAAATCAACCTGATAATGGCTCTCAAAACACGCATAACAAGGATCTCACACCCCTCATTGGTTCAAAATAATTTAAATAAACTTTACAATATATTACGTAATAATTCTTACCCGGAAAAAATGTTAAAAAAATTCATTTACAACATGGCTCCATTAAACAACCATGACGTATACAATGAAGGCATATCTCCAGATATCAGTGCTTTTATCGAACACCCCCAGGTTTATTACTTTTCCTTCCCTTACATGAATAACAACAATGCTAAAATAACTAAACTTTTCAAAAAAGAACCTTCCATTAAAATAGCTTTTAGACAAGAAAAAACAATAGGTAAAATATTCAGTAAATTAAAAGATAAGGATGATTGCCTTAAGAAGTCGAGTGTTGTGTATAGTATTCCTTGCAACAACTGTGAAAAAGTATATATAGGTCAAACTTCTAGAGTTTTGAAAGATAGAATTACTCAACACAAAAGTGACTGTAGATTAAATAAAAAATCATGTGCTCTCTCTGAACATTTCAACCAATCAAATCATGCATTTAATTATCAAGACACTAAGGTGTTATGTAACGAACCTAACTATAACAAAAGACTTTTTCTAGAGATGGTTGAAATTTTCTCAGAACCAAAGGCAATGAACAAAAAAACAGACATTGATGGTCTCAGTGTTATATATGCTCATCTTTTATCCATGCAACCAAATAAGGACAACAATAATAACGCGGAGACCACCAATTCATAATTAACATCCATAACAACAACTAATTAATAAATTAATTAACATTTTTTGTTAATAACCAACTTTTGTTTTTAGAACTTATAATTAAAAAATGTTTGGGTAAATTTATGACATGATTATTAAAATGATGTAACTCGGACTGATAGTAATAGGTTTATACTAGAACTTATACGCATATGTACCTATAATTTCCTCTGTCTTAATCGTTCAATCACAATTAGTAACCAGTCGACAAAATGGTGGCAATCTGTCAGTTACCTATCCCGATGTTATCTTGAACCTATAAAGACCATACTCTTAGGTTAAGGAATTTTGTATGAACATAAAAAACTCTAAACAATTTTATTTCGATAGACAGTATGAATCAAGTTCGCAAGCCGTTGGCCCAACTTTTAAAAATTTAAAAATTAAAATGTAAACTTAACAACTTATTTTCCATACAATGGCCTTTTCTATGCTCAAAGTGGTCATCCTTCATAATGTATAAGCAGTAAGTTGAAGAAATTAGCTTTATATCAATAGAATCGTATAATTTTTCCCTTTTTTAGTTAAAATAAGCTTAAAGTAATGCCAAATTGTGGAGTTTTTTATGACTGACTATCTCTTTGTTTATATTGTAGCCCTGAAGAAGATAATAAACATTATCGAAAGCTTGGCGTAGCTTAAAAAAGCATTTTCATTTAATCCAGCCCTCATCAGGACCGATACCCCAAGACTTTGTCTTTTGTTTATATATATATATATATATATATATTTTAAGATGGAAAATTCTTGTGTATAAACACCTAATTTGAAAATTCAGAAAAAAGTATTTCCTCGACCCGGATTCGAACCGACAACCTCCGTATATCTAGTACAGAGCGCTAACCAATGCGCCATCAAGGAAGTAGGTTCACAACGGCAAATCGAGAAACACTTTCGTCCGAAAAATTTCAAATATTTACCTATATATATATATATATATATAGGAAGGGCATGCGGTTTTTACCAGTTTTCTTTCTATTTTTTATTTAAATGACAATTTATATATCGTTCTAATAAAATTTTTTAAGAAAAATTGAAAAACCTGGTGATTAGGCAAATAGCGCCCTCTTGCAGCGCCAGATATAACAAAAAATAGTCATACTACATTTTAAATGTTACTATAAGACAAGCTTTTTTAAATGAGACCAAGTTTGATGAATTTGGTTACGGCAAATCAGAGTTATGAGAGATTCTTTCAAAAGAGGCCCCCCCTTCACCCCTCAGTTTATTTTGCGAGTTAGATTAAAATGTCGTAAAGCAAAGTTATGGTATAATTGTCTAAGTTTTGACATAATTGTATTTGGCATATTATCTATAAAAAAAAAAACTTTGTGGTTAAACTTTTTTTCAATTTAAAATTATTTTTTTAGTGGCTTAATCTTGGGGAATGTTTATACTGTTTTCTTCCCATATTTAAAGAAACACATGTAAAATGGTAAGGATTATTCAAAAAACCAAACTAAACAAAATGTAAAAATTATAGGTTATAAAATTTTGTTTGGGGGGTCTGTGATAAAAGAGTGGGTTTGGTGGGTTCCTGGAAGTTTCGAAAAATATTTTCTTCATAAGTTTCGTATCAAATGGATGGATACCATTATTTGGTAAATATTTCGAAGCAAAAAAATCCCACACCACACCTTCATATAGTTTAATTAACAATGTTTCGAAAAATAGTCACTATCCGCACGTGTCGTTAATGTATGGACACTATGGTTGGTAAAGTATTTTGAAATAAGCAAGGCTTAAATGATTCCAGTAACTGGAATTCGAAAATGTGCTGCAATAGTTTCTAAAAAGCAAATAACTTTTGTCTAAAAATGCTACTTGGGACACCACTCTAAATAAATATGGAATTTCTGTAAAGTCGCCGATGATCGAAGGTTTGGGAAGGTTTTTTTAGAATTCACTTTTGATCCTGGGCTCATTCTAAAAACATTAAGCCCGCTTATGCTTACCCATTATAATTTTTCGGGCGCCGCCACTGAGCACGCCGAAGAGAATTTCTTCGCTCAGGATTCTAGGCTTGCAATCCCAATCGAATCGACACGCCGTGCAGCGCTTCGCTTCGCTTAAGTTAGCGGAGCTCCATAAGAATACATGTAATTTAATCCAAAACGCCTTCTTCGGCGTGCTTCGCCGCGCTTCGGCGCGCATAAGTTAGCGTGGCACCTTCCAACCTCAACCGCATCGACGTGCCGCGCCGCGCTTCGCTTAAGTTAGCGGAGCTCTATAAGAATACATGCAGTTAATCCAATGCACGGTTTTTCTCCGCGCTTCGCCGCGCTTCGGCGCGCATAAGTGCGCGCCAAGCTTAAGGCAATTCTGTTTATATTGATTTGCGGCTCATTGGCGTACCGACCTTGATAAGAGTGGGGTAAGCTATTAAAAGTGTAATCATTTGATTTTCTGTAACTTCTAAACGACTTATCCGATTTTAGTAAACTTAAGCTTGTTTAAAATAGAAAGGTAAGCACTTTAAATTATCGTATCCATTGATACACGATATTTCCTAAAAAAATTGTTTGGAGGCACAATAATTTGTAATTAAAATACTTAGTTTTTTTGATTTTAGCCCGAAAACTCAAATCATACGGTATGACATTATAATCGAAACTTGGATTAAATTTGCTAGAAAAAACGTGAAAACCGCAGTCCGGTATCTTTGTTTGCCTCAGAGTTATTTATAATACTTAAATACCAGTTTTTTTGATTTTATCAAGAAAACTTAAATCATACGGTATAACTATGATATCATAATCGGAAAGTATATTAAATTTTCAAGAAAAAACGTATGGACCGCAGTTCATTATCTTTTTTCGTTTCAGAGTTATTGCTAAAAGAATAACTTTTAACACTTTAATTGAAGAACTCGTTGTTTTCATAGTTTCGTTGTCAAGGAATCCAAGACAAAAAATATTTTTAAACTTTATTATTTCGTGTGTCAAAAACTACTTTAGAATTAATAATAAAATTAGGAAAAATTTATAATTTTGGCATAATCCTAATATGGTGTTTTAAAAAATAGATCTAGATAGCCGTGAAACAAAATCAACCCCTGTTAAAATTAAATCGTTTGGTAACTATTTCAATTGATTTATCTCCATGGAAATCTGCCAATTTTGTTATTATATTACAGCTATCTAGGTAGATTAATTTTTTAAACACCATATTCGAATTGTCTAAATTAGAAGTATTCGAAGGCAAGGGCCTGTCGACATATTAAGCACCGGTTCCCGCAGATCACCGAAGTCAAGCGGTGTCGAGCGCGGTTAGTACTTGGGCGGGTGACCGCTTGGGAACACGGCGTGCTCTTGCCTCAGGGAAGAGTGTAAAATGAATCGACACCTAGCCATCCTATTCACGCCGGACAGGCCGGATGAGATCGGATATCTCGTAGGATGAAGGTGCCGTTTCACACTCCCCAGTCGGTAGATCACATTTGTGGTCGATGACCGGTTCAAGATGGCCTACGTAGTCGGCGAACCGTAAAAAAAAAAAAGAAGTATTCGATAATTAATAAATAGTTTTTGGGCAATAACTCTGGAACGAAAAAAGATATTTAACTGTGGTCAATACATTTTTTCTTACAAATTTAATCTACTTTCCGATAATGATGTCATAATTATACCGTATGATTTGAGTTTCGGGATAAAATCAAAAAGTTATTATTATTATAAATTGTGCTTTCTAACAATTTTTTTAGGAACTATCGTGTACCAATAGATACGACAATTAAAGGTACTTACCATTCTTTTTTAAACAAGCTGAAGTTTACTAAAATCGGATAAGTCGTTTAGAAGTTACAGAAAATCAAATGATTACACTTTTAATAGCTTACCCCACTCTTATCAAGGTCGGTACGCCAATGAGTCCTAAACCAAAATGATGCAGAATTGTCTAAGCTTTCTAATAATTTTACCAAAGGTATACCTTAATGTGGGAATTTTCGGAGAAATTTAGAATTTCAATATTTAATTTTCAATTGTGCCCTCTTGCCGCAAAATGCAGAACCTATAAAAAATTATTTCCAGGGTTTTCTCTAAACCACTTTAATTACGATTTTTTTCCCTGAGTTTCTATGTCCAGTAGTTTCCGAGATACGGCCGGTAGCCATCCATAATGGGACACCCGGTATATAAAATTGGACCAAAAACTTTGCTTTCCCGGTCCGAATCCTTTATTTTTTTTCATAACTTAAGTGCTTTATAAAACTAAAAGGTAAAGCTGTTCTCCAATTAAATTTCGTAGCTATTTTTGGAATCCTAAGAAGAATCCAAAAATTTTATAAAATAAATGCCATTCTCTTTTAAAAGATATACCCTTTTATTAATGAAAAGGGTTTAAATTTATTTAAAGGCCTCGACTAAGTTTGTAATGCTATTGTATTTAAATCTCTGTTGCTTTTATTATAAATATTTTCAAAACTTCTATTTAGAGTTATAGCTATTAATATAACGAGATTATTATGCGATTTATGATAGTCGAGGACATTACTAGGTGACGAGGCAACAGCCGAGTCACCCGCAATTTCCGAGACGGTGTTAAATCGCTAATAATCGAGTTGTATTCAAAGCTTTATCGTATCATTGACAACGGCGATGCGAAAATAAAAACAAGGTTTTATGTCATTTCATTTTGGCATTTCAAAAATTCATCATTAAAATCATGCAAGATTTTGATATTCCTGACGATATATTAGCTGCAGCCAACATTATAAGGTTGAACTTGCTTTCGGAGAAATCTAAAATCCATTATGAAAAAGAATATCGGCAGTTTTGTGAGTGGCGAAACAAAGTACATGTTCAAGGTGCAGAAGAAACGGTATTGCTGGCGTATTTTGCAAAACTCTCTGAGGAATACTCTGCTTCATCCTTATAGCCGAAATATTCCATGTTACGAGCGACTTTAGAACTGAAGGAAAGAGTGAAAATCGACAAATACGGCGCCTTAATACGTTTCATCAAGAAGAAAAATGTTGGATATAGAGCAAAAAATCAATAGTATTTACAAGAGAACAAGTCAACGAATTTGTGTGTCCTGCCTCAGACGAGAAGTTTTTAATGATGAAAGTGGCTTTTTTAATTGCAAGGAGCCTGTCGAACTAATGAATTAGCGAAGATGACCGCGGAAGATGTTGACGTTTTAGAGGACAAACTGATTGTTACTATTCCCGACTCAAAAACCCACAAATAACGTATTTTCGCTGTGATATTTGACGGCGAAGTCAATCCTGTGCTTTATTTAAAAAGTACGCAATGTTAAGGCCAGACCATGTCACTCACCAAAGATTGTTTGTATCATATAAAAAAGGGAAATGTACGGTACAGCCTTGCGGCATTCACTTCTTCTCTAAAATACCTCAAAAAATAGCTAAGTATCTCTCACTTGAAAATCCTAATTTGTATACTGGTCACTGCGTTAGAAGATCTTCGGCAAGTTTTCTTGTTAATGCTGGAGGAGATATATTAGACCTACAAGAACTTGGTGGATGGGAATCGGCGAAGGTTGCTAGAGGGTATTTAGAAGAAAGTGTGACCAAGAAAGTTTCCATTGCTCGCAAAATTCAAATCGGCGATGTTTCCGGCAGTGGATTAAGCACTGGGGAACCGCACGAAATCGAAAGGAGTGCTTGCTCGGTCATTCAGTCTCTCTCAGTCTTCAGAGGGCATACCTAAGATCGTAGACGTTAAAGACAAAGGTGTATCCATCAAATTTGAAAACTGTCAAAATATTGTTTTACATGTTCATGAAAAATAGTTCTAATATTATTTGGTAACTAACGTATTATGCTTTCGTAACTAACGTATTAAATTATGGTAACTAATGTATTATGAGTAACTAAGGTGTTATGTAGGTTTTAGTACGTTTATGATGTTAATCATTATTAATAAAGATATCATATAAAAATGACTTAATCTTCAATGATACGATAAAGTATTTAAAAAAAAAATGTATTTTATATCATACTCTACAGATATTTCGGCCAATATTTATTGGAAAAGCCGGAAAATAACAATAAAGTTTAAAAAATGTTTCCAATTTTTTATGACATTTATATTTCTAAAATTGAAACAAAATTGGTGAAAAAAAACGTATGTTTTTAATGCGTTTCTATTTACCCACAATATACCATGTAAATATGGTGGTTGGCCCAAAGCATAATTCTGCAGCATCCGGTTTAATTAAATTTCTGTGAACTGTTAATAATAAGTACACAAAACATATGTTGTTAAGTATCTACTTAATAGCATTAATGATCATAAAAGCATTAAATACATTACCTACGAATTTAACATTATAAACTTCCTCCCTAATTTAAAATATATACAGGGTGCTACAAATTCGTGTGCGTACAAGGGGATGTCAAAAACAGTAGGAGATACGAAGATGGTTAAATCAAGAGAAAGTTGCGTATATTGGGGCTTAATAATTCGGTGAAAGAAAATTGTAAATATCCCGAATGCTTTCGGAGATATCCGAGAAAACCGAAATTTTTAGTTTTGGTTTTTAATTTTTTTCGCTTTTATTTTTGACTTAGGAAAACAACAAAAAACATTTTTTCATAGCCGTTCTTTATGTTCTACAAGATGGCTTTTTTAGTTTTCAGATTGGACGTTTCGTTCTACCTAAGATACCAAAACTTTTTTATTATTAACTTTACGAAAAAAAGTTATTCTTCATAAAAAGTTCCGCATGCTCCAAAAAAATTTAACCATCAGATGTTAAATTTTTTCAGTCGTATACGAGGTTTGTCAAAAAATATGAATTTTGCCCAAGAATAAAGTACCTTTATTTTTGACAATATCGAAAATTGTAATTATGAAAAGTTGGTCGGTATGTTCTAATATGCAAATACACAAAAAAAAATTATTTTTACAAATTTTGTCTCAAATTACCGATAAATTTGTAAAAATAAACAAGAATATTTTTTAGTGTAATTGCATGTTATAACATAGTTCTTAATGCCGAACAACATTTCATAATTACAGTTTTTGATATTGTCAAAATAAAAGGTACATTACTCTTGGTCAAAATTCATATTTTTTGACAGACCTCGTATACGACTAAAAAAATTTAACATCTGATGGTTGAATCTTAGGTTTTGGACCATGCAGAACTTTTTATGAAGAATAACTTTTTTTCGTAAAGTTAATAATAAAAAAGTTTCCCATATGTTGGCAACTTACGTAGACACACTGTAATGTATAGAAATTTTTCGACTCACCTATACAGGGTGTGTCAGTAAGGTGTCTGTCTTAGATAGCACCTAAACTATCAAAGATAGGGAAAAAAGTGTCATACAAAAGTTAAAGGGTTTTTTACGATACATAATATAAAAATATTTTCTAATCTACAGGGTGGTCCTAAAAAGTGGTACTGAATAATAAAAAAGAAAATTAAATGGGACACCCAGTATAATTTTCTAGAATATGATTCAATGGAATAAGGACTTTACAACCCTATTAAAATTTTTTAAGTGAAATGCAACGTTGCCAAGTAATTAATTTTTTTCCGAAATTTTAGTAATTTTAAGGGTATCGTTAAAAAATCATAGCAACCTGTGGATTAACCCTAGGCAAATATAATTTACGTTGTAAGTACTTTAAGGTACGATATATTGATCTATAATAATGTTTTTTAAATCTCTTATACAGAGCGTTCATTACAAGTTGGACCACTCGATAGTTTTAAAAATGCTTTATTTCAATTTTTTTAAACGGGACCCCCCTAATTTTTTTAGGCAACAGAATTTATCTTTCGAAAACCTTACTTTTTTGTTAAATATGTCATATATCTAAATATCATAGTTTTTGAAATATTTAAGGGTTTGTCTTAAATCAGGGTAAAAAAGGAAAGTTTTAAACTATTTAGTCAAGATTGCTTTGGAACAAAAAATAAATAATTTTCTTTGTCACAGCTGTTACTGCAAAATTATTTCGCCACCATTTTGTGCTTTATTACTGTTTAAATTTTAGTTTCCCGAACTAACTTTATCGAAATAGAAAAATATAAGTTATGATAAAATTAGTTCAGGAAACTAAAATTTAAACAGTAATAAAGCACAAAATGTTGGCGAAATAATTTTGCAATGACAGCTGTGACAAAAAAATTATTTATTTTTCGTTCCAAAGCAATCTTGACTAAATAGTTTAATTAGAACTTTCCTTTTTTACCCTGAGTTAAGACAAATCCTAAAATATTTCGAAAACTATGATATTTAGATATATGACATGTTTAACAAAAAAGTAAGGCTTTCGAAAGATAAATTCTTTTGCCTAAAAAAATTAGGGGGGTCCCATTTAAAAAAATTGAAATAAAGCATTTTTAAAACTATCGAGTGGTCCAACTTGTAATGAACGCTCTGTATAGGAGATTTAAAAAACATTATTATAAATCAATATATCGTACCTTAAAGTACTTACAACGTAAATTATATTTGCCTAGGGTTAATCCACAGGTTGCTATGATTTTTTAACGATACCCTTAAAATTACTAAAATTTCGGAAAAAAATTAATTACTTGGCAACGTTGCATTTCACTTTAAAAATTTTAATAGGGTTGCAAAGTCCTTATTCCATTCAATCATATTCTACGAAATAATACTGGGTGTCCCATTTAATTTTCTTTTTTATTATTTAGTAAGTACCACATTTTAGGACCATCCTGTAGATTGGAAAATATTTTTAGATTATGTATCCTAAAAACCCTTTAACTTTTGTATTACACTTTTTTCCCTATCTTTGATAGTTTAGGTGCTATCTAAGACAGACACCTTATTGACACACCCTGTATATAAAATATTTGAAAATGATGGACTATGGTTGTTTATCTGAGCAACCATTTTTGAAGAAAATGTATCACCCGTATTCCATAAATGTCTAACGTTTCATCCACCGTGAAGCACGCTGTATATAATCTTTATTTCCTTGCGTAAAGAATAAAAACACACAACTGTGCGTTATAATGCCTATTGTAACAATCAAGTTAGCCTTTAGTCACTCAAATCCTGACATTTATCTATCTTGCATTTTGAATATTTGACAGTGACATTGTCATTATTTGAGATTTGAAGTTCAAATCGATACTCTATAAATTATAAACCAATCTTTAATTTATTAGTAAGCGTACTGGAAAAAGTATACTACCTATTACGTGGTGTAAAGCAATTATGCACTCATGTAATGATCTCACTAGCCGCTACGCGGTTCGTTCGCAGTTTTTTCATTCGTGCGTAATATGCTTTATCTACTTTCATTTAGTAATATGAATTTTACAGTTCTGTAAATCGTTTTGTACTAGCATATATTACAGCACTAGTGCTGTAATATATGCCTTTACAGCACTAGTGCTGTAAGGAAAAAAAAATACGGTTTTATTAAAATTTTGCTGTTAAATAAAACCACACTTTTTAGAAGAATGATTTATTATTAACAATTATAAAATTAATTACCAATTATTAATTAAAATATAACACTTAAGGTTTATTATAAACATTAATAATACACTTTTTACAGTTAGAAATTTGTATACCAGAAGTGGATGTGATGGAGCCCTTTACGTTCGAATTTCCAATCATTAAATCCGTGTTTGACCCCTGATCTTCTTTGCTATTTGTTTCTTATTTTCTAAAGAATTCTCAACGTAGCCTTCTGCCGTAGAAGAGGATTTCCAGCCCCCATGACACTTTAACATTTGCATATCTGCACCACCATCAACTAGAATGGTAGCAGAGGACCTCCTAAAACAATGTCCACTGTATTCTTCGGGATTATTCAATCCAAGTTTTGTTGCAATCTTTTTTGGTATACCTACTTCCAAAACTATTAATTCCGACAGGCTGGGAGGTGCATTTTCCTCTTCCGCAGAATACAAAAAACCGCCTGTAAGTTTCATTAAGGGCCGTTTGCACGGGTTCCACTTAAGGCGTTTTAGGTGGGACTTAACTTAAGTGACACCTTAGTATCACTTAACTAAAACTTTTCCGTTGCACAGTCGCTAAACCGGCACATAAGCCAGCCCTAAGTAGATATAAATTAAGTCGTAATAACGTTGGGCTTAATTTATATCTACTTAAGGGCTGGCTTATGTGCCGGTTTAGCGACTATGCAACGGAAAAGTTTTAGTTAAGTGACACTAAGGTGTCCCACCTAAACGTCTTAAGTGGAACCCGTGCAAACGGCCCTAAGAGGACGAAGCTTAGCATACTTTCGAAAAATACTTAAACAGTTGACACCTGTCACATTTCCTTCTGTTATAACAAATTCTCGCATAATTTTGGTTTTTGAGAATGGAATCACAATTTTTATATACAAATCATTGTGTTCAATATGATCCAACATTAACTTAGCTAGTTCTTTGCGCCGACAAGCCCCAAAAATGCCGACTATCATAACAACCTTCATCATATATGTTTCATCATCTGCAGTACTAAGAAACTTACATACGTCTTCCTTTGTGAAAACTTTGGACTTTTTGGCCTTGTAACCCTCTGAACTTCTGTTCAAAAATGCGATTAGTTGAGAAAATCTGCTTATATCTTGATTTTTCTTGACTGAAGTCATAGTTCTCAACATTGAGTAGTGAGTCCATAGTGTAGATGGTTTCTAGGAGCGTTGCTTTACGGAAAAATAACCCAAAAGGATTTTCTCAGACACCTCCTTTATTTTGTTAGCTTTGCACCAATCTTCATACTTCTGATACTCCAACTCATATCGCGCCTTGGATTTTGTCGGAACTAAACTTCAGAACGCTTCGTTTGCCGCTGCTTCTATATCAGAGGGTAAACTTCCATCAGAATCGCTTATTTTGAAAAACGCTTTTTATATTTTTGAATTTGTTTGACAAAGTTTCGACAGTAACCATGCGAAACAGTAACTATGCGAAAGGTAACAAAAAAAACTTGATTAGTAAACTTAATAGCAGGTGCATTTTTACAGGTGCATTTTTATTTTAAAAAATGGTTTTTGCCATATATTTTTATTCATAGATAAAAGTAGATAAAATTTTGTACAATATTCTTGTTATAAATTCATATTACTACACTCGATGTTTTATTAAACTCGGCTGAAGCCTCGTTTAACAACTTTAACATCTCGTGTTGTAATATGAATCTTTACAACACTTATATCGTAAATAACTATTTTACCACAGTTAATATGTTATATACTATATGTATATTAACAATGTAGTACGACATAAAAATATTTAAAATATATTCGATTACACAACTGCCAGAAAAAGAAAGCTAATTGACGCAAATGTGCCAGGAACAGTAACCATGGATATCAAATCAACACATTGTTAGATACCCGATGAATACTTCTTTCAGCTTAATGAGAACGGAAGAGTGATTTTCACTGAAAATTACTTTCTAGTTATCATTTATGAAGGAAATAATCAAATAAATTTTAAAATTCAAATTTATATTTTTCCTTTGTAGGAATATTAATATTGAATATTTT
The DNA here is from genome assembly GCA_935413205.1 of Polydrusus cervinus. Taxonomy (NCBI): domain Eukaryota; kingdom Metazoa; phylum Arthropoda; class Insecta; order Coleoptera; family Curculionidae; genus Polydrusus; species Polydrusus cervinus. The sequence goes on along the minus strand of OW284519.1, from coordinate 19,350,690 downwards.
CCCCAATAACCGATATTCTAAAAACCGGAATAACTTTTTAAATTCCATTGTTATTTTTCGGAGTTTCTACTGAATTTTCATAATTATCTAATTGTGCAACATATTTTAATTGAACCAGATCCCTAAAAAAAAATTGAAAAATAATCACATAATAGGAATAAATTTTAAATTTAAACTTTAGCAGATGCCCTTAAGAGTCCACCAATTTAATTCTAAATGACTGAAACTACCGAACAATATATTCTATTTCAGAAAGGCTCAATTTCGGTTTCGACCATAGGCGCCGGTAAATCTTGTGCATTAAATTATTTTTGATAACTAATAAAAAAAAAGAAGATAATTTGATAAAGAAGGAACTATTAGTTATAGCAAATTTACACAAACATCGTTTTATGAAATATGCCATGGAAGATATAGCCGAAAAACATAGTGTAACTGTGCTGCTTACACCGCCATGTCAAGGTGAACTGAATGCTATAGAACATATATGGGTACAAGTGAAAGGATTTGTAGCAAGACACAACATGACATTCAAAATTAAAGACGTTAAGCTACTGTTTGATTAAGCCATTAAAGAAGTGACACCAGAGAACTGGCGAAAAGCAGTCCATAATGTCATTAAAGAAGAGGAGAAAATGTGAGATCTTGACCACCTGATCGATCGGACCGTCGACCCGTTAATTATAACGACAAGAGAAGATGCCAGTTCCTCAGATGACGAAGAATATTATGATTTTTTATAATTTAATATCTCTATAATGAGTTTTTTGTGTTTTGTATTTTTTTTTATAATGTTTAATATAAAATAAGTGTACCTAATACGAATGCACGGCTTTGTCACACCAATTTCAGTGTTTATGAATGGATAACAATAGGCATAACCTATAAATCGACCTAAACCCGAGTGGTAATACCTACACTTGATGAAAATAAAGAAGTTTGCAATGAAATCAATGCAAAATTATGAAAGTGGCTTAAATATTCATTGGATCACTCTGTAGTCTCTTTGCATACCTAATGAGCTTTTATTACTCTACACCTTTCTGAAATAGACTATAGACTTACATTTTATTGATTTAATAAAAACATATGAATAAGTAAAAAAATTATATTAATTTTTTAAAAAGAAGTAAAAAAATTATATTAATTTTTTTACTTCTTTTTAGGTATTCCTATGAATAAGTCACAACTATTTCACTTCCGGTTTAACGTTTAGACAATGATAGAATATTATAGAAACTGTTATTTTCCTTGTTTGCTAAAATTTAATCCTGCGCGAGACCTAAACCCAAAGTAAATTGATATTTGAGCTGAGAAGTTCAGAGAATCATAAATATGTTGTATCCTTTTTTTGTGGGGAGTATTTATTACTACAGCCTAATAGGTTTCAGGATTAAGTTATATAAATAATGTTTTTGTAGCGATCTGATAAAATAACTTTCCAAAATCGTATATAGTACAAAGGGTGCTACAAATTATATACTTACAAGGGTATCTCGAAAACTATAAGAAATACGAAGTTATCTATGTGAAGTTTGGAGACAGTGGCAGCTCGTCAGGTGAAGTAGGTGAAGGGGCTCTTCACCAAAAAAAAAAAAACAGAAGGAAAGTTATTTGACAATATTAAATATTAATGTTCCAATACAACTACCATTTTAGCCCTTAAAAAATAATTATGTTCGAATTAATAATATTAATTTAATCCGAATGTAGCTATGCATCATAGGGCCATGGTTAACTCCGATGGACAATAATTATAAATACTCGTGCATTTTGGCGCGCCCCAGCGACAGTGTCCGTTAGCTCAAAGCAAGTGAAGACCCAACGGCCAATATGGCTTTGATATTTACCGTTGCTATGGTTACGTGACGTCAGTCATGCAAACAGCATGTAACAATTTGCATTATAATGAAGGGCAATTTAAAAGTAGATCAGTCGTATGCAACATTGTTTTAGCATTGGTTTGCCTAACCTTAAGGTATTTATTTTAAGGCTTCGCGAAACTTACGGTTATAGATATCGTTTTTACATGATTTACTGTGTGATTAAAAAGTTTTGTTTTTATTTTTCAGTTAATTCAGTAGTGTATGTACCTACTTAGTTGTGTGTTTTAAAAATGAACCCAATTAAAGACGACATAGTTTGTAATTTGTTGGAAACTCCATTCAGTCGTTGGGCAGATGAGGATAAGAGAGACGTTTTGTTACACGGGTTTTTAGTCATTGTTTGTTCAAGTACCCGCACTATACCTAGCTCTTCACCATTTTTTAAGACCGCGAGCCGCCACTGGTTAGAGACAATGATGTTTCTTTAATGATGGAAAAATTCAGCACTTCTCTATCATTCAAATGCGATGATGGTTAAATTAAGGCAAAGTTGCGTATTTTCAGGCTTAATAATTTAGTATTATAGTCTATTTCAGAAAGGTGTATAGTATTAAAATATGAAATTCCGTCCAGTTCGGCTCAATTTCGGGGTCGGCCATAGGTGTAGTTCGAACAAAAGTCCACTCTTATAATATACAGGGTGATTCTTAAGTTGATACTTCTTTTTTAGCTGCGTATAGAAGACATTAAAATAAACAACATTTTTAAACACCTTTTTTCAAAAAACCCAAAAATAAAGTACTTACATTCATTTATTACACTACAAATCAAATACGGTTCTACCTAACTTGCCCGTTGAATGACATTAGGAAAACTTCTGGGTGTAGAGAAAAAACATCCACACTTTTACGACACTCACAATAAATAAACACCATAATTAGGTACTTCATTGTTTTCAAATTTTACCATTTTCACCAATTTATTAAAAGAATACCACACTGTGCCGCGAAATTGACAAAATTAATAACTGAACACCGATCCGTAAAATGTATGACTCACATACAAAAAACGGACAAAAACAATATAAAGTAAAGGGCTACGTTTTAATTACCAGGCCCGCACTTAGATTTTTTACTTCTGTAACTCGCCTATTCTTTAGTTTTTTGAAAAAAGGCATTTGAAAAAGTTGTTTATTTTAATGCCTTCTATACACAGCTAAAAAAGAAGTATCAACTTAGGAATTACTCTGTTTATAAGATTCTAATGGAGCGTGGCCAGGATGACAGTATTCCGTCGATAACTAAAAAACCTTTATGGACCATTTTAAAAAATATGAATTTTGTCTGGGAAAAGCATAAGCACTTGTATTGGAAAGCGATGAAATTGTTTGCTGTCGACGAAAATACTTGAAAAGTATAAAGCAGTACAGAAGAGAGCAAAAGAAAATCTTTTTTCTTGATGAGACGTGGATTAACCAAAATTTTGGTAAGGCAAAAATATAAACAGTGCTCGCCAAGCGAAGAGACTAATAAAATCGTCCATATTGGAAGCGAAGAGGGATTATTAAAAGAAGGTTTGCTAACCTTACAGTCGTTCAATACGGGAGATTACCACGAGGACATGAATTCGAAAGTTTTTGAGGACTATTTTGGTGAAATGATAAAATATCCTCCAGCTGATTCAGTAATATGATCGAAAGAGAAGGCTTAACCAGCCTTAACTAGTCGAACTCATGTGTCGAATAAATCACCGACAACAATGAGCTAAGGAGTCTAGAGGATCAATATGATAAGTGGACATCGAACGTGTCACTTTGCCAATCCAGATCACTGATAAGCACCCAGAATCAGAAACAAGGATGACCTCACATTTCATTTTAAGTGAGGCAAGGAATGTTAACATGAGGTCATCCTTGTTTCTGATTGATCACACCTTATTAATAATAGGTTTCTGTTACTTAAAAACCCATCATCAATAAGAATAATTGCTAATTAATCTTAATTGAAACTATTTTATTTTCAATCTCCGTAACCTAATCTGTCTCAACTGTATAGTAGACTAGGTATGACAGGCACTTGTTTAAATAAATTATAAATATTTGCCAAATAACAGATTAGGTTAATGAAATTGTTTAGTGCCAAATATTACCTTTTATCTAGTTTCTTTGAAGTAAAACTTTTATGATTTTGATAACTTGTGTGAGTATAGTTTTTTTTTTTAAATTAAAGTTGTGGAACAATATTCAAAAGAAGAAAAATTGGATATGATTTGTTGTCGAGTAAAATTATTTCTATTTGGCTTTGAAAACAAAAGAAAGTTAATAGATGCTAGAGGAATTGGCACTTATTTTAATTAATGATGGGTTTTTAAGTCCGAAACGTATTATTAATACTAGGTGTGATAGGTCGTTAAACTATAAAGAAAAAAGAGAATTTAAAAATATTAAAATAAAATTTCCCGACTATGTTGATGATGGTTTTTATCAAATGAAACGTCTGATTAAAAATCTAATTACACGCACTTGTAGAGGATAAAAATTGGTAACAAGAATGTAAACTTTATTTTAACAAATCTCTTCAAATAGGGTCAGAAAAAAAAAATAAAAAAAAAAACGAAATCGCTAAAATTCTGTATTGTCCAAATATACAAAATTTAGTAGGGCTCAACTTTTTTATAATTTAATCATCTCTGTATCCTCTATGGTTTACGAGATCTATGTAGAGTGCATCATTATCTGGGACACCACGTATATATTAGATTAGACCGACAACACTGCCTTCTCTGTCCCAAATTCCAGCCATATTTATTATTGGATTTTTTTTTTAAATTTTAAATTTGGACTCTAGAGATATTGGAGACTGTCAGAAAGTTATTTTGGTTATACACTTATCAGCAAAAAAAAACGGACAAGGAAAATTATTATCAACTTTGATATTAGTTAACTTTTTTGATTTTAAAATATCTTTAATGAAATTTTCGAAAGATGGTAGCCGCATGTATTAAGATTATTACCCGCTCTCCGATTTAAGAAAAATGTTGACATGTGTGATATTATACCGAGGGCAACAAATGATACTTTTTTTGCCTTACGTTCTTAACACCCTGTGGAAAAAGTAGGCAGTGCGATGATATTGCAGTGCATTTCATATGGAAGTCGCATATTTTCTTAACATTTTGTTTTTTGATTCGTCCCAATAACTGTTGTTTTTAAAAACATATAATCTTTTAAAAAAATCATTTTAATTTTTCAAATGGTAATGAAAAAAAAATTAAACGTGATAAGTTGCCTATCAACTAGCGTTTTATTTGATTATCAGTGTCAAGCTTGAAATATTGCCCAAACATGCTTTCAGAAGTTGTTGCCTGTGCTGTGGCACTAAACGACGATGGCCGAAACATACGATATATCGCTAACGTCTTGAGTGAGGCTAAGAGTACCGAACAGGATGCAATCAGTCGCTGTCGACAAACTGGGGAGTATTCTAGGCGTCAAGGATCAGGGAGGAGACGTAAGACTACGCGATCGCGGTTTACCATCTTCAGCCATTAGTCGTCAAACAACCCCAACTGATAATAAAATAAAACGCTAGTTGATAGGCAACTTATCACGTTTAATTTCTTTTTTATTAACATTGGAAAAATTAAAATGATTTTTTTAAAAGATTATATCTTTTTAAAAAGAACAGTTATTGGGATGAATCAAAAAACAAAATGTTAAGAAAACATGCGACTTCCATATGAAATGCACTCCAATATCATCGCACTGCCTACTTTTTCCACAGGGTGTTAAGAACGTAAGGCAAAAAAAGTACCATTTGTTGCCCTCGGTATAATATCACACATGTCAACATTTTTCTTAAATCGGAGAGCGGGTAATAATCTTAATACATGCGGCTACCATCTTTCGAAAATTTCATTAAAGATATTTTAAAATCAGAAAAGTGAATTAATGTCAAAGTTGGTAATAATTTTCCTTGTCCTTTTTTTTTGCTGATGAGTATTTTTTACAGTACAATGAATTTTAAATATAATTTTTAGGGTTTTCATTTATGGCTGGAATTTTTTGTTGCACATCCACATTGAAACCACCTTTTTATTGGTGAAAAAATTAACTTAATAATTTGTTTAGTTTTTTTGTAATTCCGGAAAACCCGTAATTTAACTCGGCAAACTTTAACTCGCTTGGATCTATTTAATATAAAATAAAACAAGATTAATGCCAATAAAATTTTACCTTGTCGCAACTAGTTGCATAAAATTTCACTTGCCGAAACTAACTGTAAAAATTCAGTAAATTTTCTTACCTTTAGCAAAAAGTTCGTCAAAAACTTCTTATCTTCCTCCGGATAAATTATCTCTGTTGGAAACTCTCACTATCTTTTCCCGAGCGCGCGAAAATTTTAACTGAAGGAAAAGCGTGTAGAGTGAACTTCCCAACAGGAGCCGTACAATGTTGCCAACAAGGGGTGAACGTATTGCCGTGTAATAAAACGGACTAAATCCTTTGATGATTAAAAGCTCCATATGAAATTATTGTGTATATTGATGTTTATGAATGTAACAAAGTTCCTTTATACACCACTGAATTAAAATTTAGTAAAAAAGCTAGTTCAGGATTTTTTGAGAAGAGATAAAAATTTTAAAGTTGCTATCTAAACTGTTGGACAATTGCTTTCGAGCAAGAAAAATTTCGCCTAAATTTAACAGTTAATATTTTCTGAACCAGATATGATATCGACCTACGGTTTCGAATGGTTGATAGATTCATCCCTTCGAAAACAATTGTCAATGTTGGATTTTTTTTAACTGTCACAAAATGTTATATACAGGGTGTTAAAGAAGACGATGATTTTTGCTCCAATTTCAATGGCGTGTAACTTTCACAATAATATTTTTAAATTTTATCACTCTACGTCAACTGAATCACTGGTTCGTAGCAAAGAAAGTAATTTGTCAAATTTAGACAATAGAAATACAGATATTCTTGGAAAACCTTGCTTTATTTCAACTTATTGGTAGCTAGATCTCACTGTGCGTTGTATCGTGCAAACTTTGTGAGTGATTCTTATACCTTATGAAAAGCTTGATTATGTTCAGTAACAATAGTTGTACCTAAATGTTATGATGTACAGTGGCGTACTTATAAACACCTATATGTCTATGGTTTATGACTATAGTGTTAGAAAGTTAGAAATTAATAAATACATTTTTTCCAAAAATTAAATTAAAAAAATTATCTTTGTTAAAATTTTGTAAACACACTGTATAATATACCTGTAGTGCGATAAGAAAAACTAAAAAATGAGAAAAAATTCACCTAATCTAAGGCGAGTACTGTCCAATATAAAACAATCGTGAAAAATTCATATACCATAGACATATAGGTGTTTATAAGTACGCCACTGTACATTATAACATTTAGGTACAACTATTGTTCCTGAACATAATCAAGATTTTCATAAGGTATAAGAATCACTTGCAAAGTTTGCACGATACAACGCACAGTGAGATCTAGCTACCAATAAGTTGACATAAACAAGGTTTTCCAAAAAAATCGGTATTTCTTAAAATATAGCAGATATCAAAAATTTGACAAATTATTTTCTTTGCTATGAACCAGTGATTCAATTGACGTAGAGTGATAAAATTTTAGAATATTGTGAAAGTTACACGCCATTAAAATTGGAGCAAAAATTATCGTCTTCTTTAACACCCTGTATATAAAATTTTCTGACAGTTAAAAAAAATCCAACATTGAAAATGGTTTCCCAAGGGATGAATCTATCAACCATTCAAAACCGTAGGTCGATATCAAATCTGGTTCAGAAAATATTAACAGTTAAATTTAGGCGAAATTTTTCTTGCTTGGAAGCAATTGTCCAGCACTTAAATAAATAAATATATTTTTATTTCATTGACCAAAGTACACGGTATGGAAAACGTCGGTTATTACAAGAGAACAAAAGACAGCCGTTTATAACCAGAAAATCTATGCACAAAATAATAGCAAAAAGCAAAATGATCTCTAAACATACCAAACACAACAACAATTGCGCTTTTTATTCAACACGTAAACGATCAATCAAAACCAGAATAAATGCCGGGCTATGTGATATTGAACGAACGCAGAGAAGACACGCGGATTGATGAAGTACGGAAAGAGATATGCGAGGGTAAGGGCGCAAAAAAGAGATACCCATACCAACGGCATCAATGTCAATTACTCAAACAATAATCTTTTGACGGGCTTTAGCTGATTAAAGAGCAACAGATTGGTCCGCTTGGTGTATATCTTTGTCGTATACAGTCATTTATATATCCATCTCTTATTAATCTAGCCAATATCTGTGAGGAAAAGCAGTTTTCAGAATTAAGGAATTTTTAAATCACAAGTTAGCCAATGCGTTTGACAACAGAAACGTCAAATCATTTAAAAGATATGTGAAATATACTATACAGGGTCCTACATCTCACCTCCCGTCTTCTATAGCTCACTTATTAATTAAGTTAGTATTTTGAAATTTTGCACACTTTACCTATGTCCCAGGGCGCATTTCAGGAACATATTTTTGTTTATACAGGGTGGTCTAAAAAAGTGTGACGTCGCGTAAGGATAATTTTTTTTTACATTACATGCCATAAATATTCTTACTTATTTGAATACCTCTTATAGTTGCCTTCATACTCCTAAAATTTTAATGAAATCGGTTCAGTATTATAGGCGAGAAAAAATAAAAACCAAGAAAAATCAGATTTGCACCACTAGTATTAAAAATTAAGAAAAAATAGATATGATACCTCGATAATAAAATTGTACAAAGGTACTTAATAAATAAGGTCTCGTTAACCAAGTTTGATTAATACGAATTGTACAGGGTGTCCAAAGTTTAGTATCAAACTTTGCAAACTTTAAATCAATTTATTTTTCTTATTTCAAATTGGAACCCCTGTCATGTAAATCGATGCAGAATGACATAATAATATAGAGGGGTTCCAATTTGTAATAAAAAAAATAAATTGATTTAAAGTTTGCAAAGTTTGACATTAAACTAAATTCGTATTAATCAAACTTGGTAAACGAGACTGTTCGACCTTATTTATTAAGTACCTTTGTATAATTTTAATAACGAGGCATTATTCTTATTTTTTATTAAATTTTAAAACCTGTGGTGCAAAACTGATTTTTCTTGGTGTTTATTTTTTTTTCGCCTATAACACTAAACCGATTTCATTAAAATTTTGGGGGTATGTAGGCAAATACAAGAGGCATCCAAATAAATAGGAATATTTATGGCATGTAATCTAAAAAATAGATCCTTATGACGTCACACTTTTATAGACCACCCTGTATAAACAAAAATATTTTCCTGAAATGCGTCCTAGAATACAAGTAAAAAATATCAAAATCCTAACTTAATTAATAAGTGAGCTATAGAAGACGGGAGGTGAGGTGCAGGACACTGTACATTATGCAACATTTAGTTACCTACTAAAAACGCCGAGAAAGTTTCCCAATCTATATCTAATCAAAACATTTCTGAAATGTCCTCAAAAGAATCATTGACCTACTATTAAATATCCAAATGTACCCCTTGCCCTTAACTAACAAGAAAATGAAAATCAAGAACATCAAAGACAGGTCAGTCAGCTTCCCATTATTTATAGTTACCCCTTTTAAGAAGTTTTGTTGTTTGTTCATTCAAACCTTCATCGTCACTATTGCTTAAAGATACAAACGTAGATACTATATGTGTCTAAGAGGTAGGGGAGAAGCTAAATTTGACAATTTTAATAAATAAACAAAAGAAGCTTAGCGGCAAGCGGACAGAGTAGTGTGTCTATCTTTTGCATTAAAGTACACAGAGACTCCAAAGGTAATGGAATCCCTGGGGCATAGGTAGACAATGACAGGCTGTTTCGTTCTTGTTAGAACTCATCAGAAAGTCATAACTCGTAAGCGACCCCCAGTATAGCGAGCCTGTTCTTTCAAGGCGTTTTTAAGAAATAAAAACGCGATGAAAACCCAGTAACGCCATCATAAGGAATCAACTCAATTCAAAAGATATAGCCATCTAACGTGAAAACGTAGAAATATAAATAAATCTAAATAAATCAAGCACGGAACGGCCACTTCACCAGTATAGGAAACATTTTTCGCTTCTCCATACATCTCCAAGCATTGTGGATTCAGATCTAGATCGTGCTGCAGTCACCCACTGGTTTTGCAGCACTATTCCGTAAATGCCGCGTGTAAGTATAAATAAAATAGTTGAATTTAGTGTCCGGTAAAATATATAAACAAAAGAAGCTTAGCGGCAAGCCGACAGAGTAGTGCGTCTATCTTTTGCATTAAAGTACACAGGGACGCCAAAGGTATTGGGTTTCCTGGGGCACAGGTAGACAATAACAGGCTGTTTCGTTCTTATTAGAACTCATCAGAAAGCCATAACCTGTAAGCGACCCCCAGTACAGCGAGCCTGTTCTTTCAAGGCATTTTTAAGAAATAAAAACGCGATGAAAACCGTGGCCGTTCCGTGCTTGATTTATTTAGATTTATTTATATTTCTACGTTTTCACGTTAGATGGCTATATCTTTTGCATTGAGTTGATTCCTTATGATGGCGTTACTGGGTTTTCATCGCGTTTTTATTTCTTAAAAACGCCTTGAAAGAACAGGCTCGCTGTACTGGGGGTCGCTTACGGGTTATGACTTTCTGATGAGTTCTAACAAGAACGAAACAGCCTGTCATTGTCTACCTGTGCCCCAGGGATTCCATTACCTTTGGAGTCCCTGTGTACTTTAATGCAAAAGATAGACGTACTACTCTATCCGCTTGCCGCTAAGCTTCTTTTGTTTATATATTTTAACGGACACTAAATTCTACTATTTTAATTTTAATAAATATTAAAGGTAGGTTTTTGTATACTTCATTTTTTCAAGCACTGGACCGAAGAAGACTCAAAATCTTCGGAGGAATCCAATGTGAGGATAACCTCTCGCATGATAAACTTGGTAGGAATTTGCTGGTCCTTATAAAAGGAACAAATCTTTTCTAGCAAGATAGGGGAGCATAATACGCCATTAGGCTGCCGAAAGCCCGACCCCCGCCTTAAACCAACTAACCAACAACCCCGCTCCAAAGTCAACAGGGGAGCAAATATTTGGACAGTCTAAAACTTGCATGGGATTTCCTATGTTTCCAACCACAATGCACCACCAGGTATTTTTCCGACAGCTTTTTGCAGCTAGAAAGTATCTATTGATTTTATTATTCAACAAAAATTCCTGTCTTATTTTACAGCTCTATATTTTTAGATGTTTAATGTTATTCTACTAGTAATATCCAAGCTTGTCTGTAAATAATGCTGAAAGAAAAATCGAATATAAAGATATAAGGCACTGAAAATCATAAAAATAATTATTACTAAATTTCATTGTACAGGATGATTCATTAAGGGTGACGAGCGGCCGTATCTCGGAAACTACTGGGCATAGAAATTCAGGAAGAAAAAATTATATCTAAAGTGGCCATGAGAAAATCCTGGAAATAATTTTTAAGTTCCGCATTTTGCCGCAAGAGGGCGTAATTGAATAGTAAATTATAAAAGTTTACATATCTCCGAAAATTCCACATTAAGGTATATCTTTGATAACATCATTAAAAAGCTTGGACAATGAAAAGTGTAATCATTTAAATCGCTGTAACTTATAAACGACTTATCCGATTTTAGCAAACTAAAGACTGTTTGGAAGAGAAATGTATGCACTTTCACCACTCGTATTTAGTTGTCCATAATAGTTCTCAAAAACATGCTAGAGGGCACAATTTGTAATAATAACACATTTTTTGATTTTACTCCGAAAAAATAAATCATACGATATAATTACACCATAATTGAAAAGTAGATAAAATTTGCTAAAAAAATATTAAAACCGCAGCTCTATATCTCCGTTCGTTTCAGCGTTATCGCCAATAGAATAATTTTTAAAACTTTAAATATTATATATTTTTTAGAAAAAAAGTGGGATGCCACTGATAATTTTCCATGTGGATATTATTTCGGATTAGCCTGGTCAATTCTGCATAAAAATAGTCTGTTGCGTTTTTCTCCTCAGGCACACCGTTCTTAATTAAAATAATTAAATTAAATTAGACGGGCGGGGTGGTCATTTCCAACAATTTTTATAAAACAAAATTTTTCATTATCAATGTTAATAAAAATAATAAATAGTAGAGCTAATTTAATTTAATTATTTTAATAAAGAACGGTGTGCCTGAGGAGAAAAACGCAAGAGACCATTTTTATGCAGAATTGACCAGGCTAATCCGAAATAATATCCACATGGAAAAATATCAGTGGCATCCCACTTTTTTTCTAAAAAATATTATTTATTTAAATTTTCAAAAATTATTCTATTCGCGATAACGCTGAAACGAACGGAGATATCGAACTGCGGTTTCAATATGTTTTCTAGCAAATTTCATCTACTCTTAGATTATGGTATCATAATTATACCGTATGATTTATTTTTTCGGAGTAAAATCAAAAAATGTGTTATTATTAGAAATTGCGCCCTCTATTTTATATATATCTATTTTTTAGAACTATTATGGACAACTAAATACGATTGGTGAAAGTGCATACATTTCTCTTCCAAACAGTCTTTAGTTTGCTAAAATCGGATAAGTCGTTTATAAGTTACAGCGATTTAACTGATTACACTTTTAACAGTTTTCCCCCCTCTTATTAAAGTCGGTACGCCAATGAGCATAGGACCAAAATAATGCATAATTGTCCAAGCTTTTTAATGGTGTTATCAAAAATATACCTTAATGTGGAATTTTCCAACAAATAATCGGGCAACCAAAACTGGATTCAGAGAACATCCTTACTCTCTCTATCCAGTTGACCTACACAAACTAGTGCAAGGAACTGGGATCACTGAGTGGACGGGACAATCAAATAGGGTGAGCACAATGGGCCACACCTGGCCTAAGTGCATCCACCGCACGGACGAGCCCTCGAGAAAAAAACACTCTGTATATATAATATCAATGCTATTATCGGTAATTGTAGAGCTTTCTTGTTAGTGATAAAGTTTATAATGCTCTTAACTGTTCTGAAGTCTTTCCGTTACAAAATAAAAACCTTTTATCTTTTGTGTCATACCCTTCTCATCAAACTTTAGTTAAAAAGCAATTCATGTCATCCCTGAACAAGGAACAAGGCTTTAACGTAGTATAAGATTTTTTCGATTCAGTTCGGGGCATCGCAACTTATTTATTAGTAAATCTAACTGCGCTAAAATTGGTCTTGTTAAATTCCGGTTCTTTTTGGCTCAAATTACAAAAGAAGTAAGAAAATTGTTTTCACCAATGGAAAGGTGATATCTATGCAAGTGTGAGAAAGTTATTTTCATGCAGAAAGAAATTCTAAGAAAAAGATATAAGCCAAAGAAAACCCTCAAAATTCATTGAATTGTAAAAAAGGTTTTTTTTTAATAAAAACACCTCAAATATCTGTCCAAATTTAAAAAGTTTTTAAAATCCATTAATAATTGTGGCCAGGATTCGGGCTAAGAGAACGCAATGTTTTTGGTCTAATTTATTATCTATACATACAGGGTGGGGGATTTTAAATGGAACCCTGCTTATAGTGGCTCTGGGAATAATATTTCTCTAAAATCCAAAAATATGGTCTCTAAGATTTTTTAAGAGCTTCGCTATTGTCATGTAAAAAAATGGGGACCCCAAAGATTGGGTGCAGCCCTAACCAACTTTTTTTTTCATATTAGAGAATACCACTTGTGGTACCTTTTTGGGGAAAGCTTATTGAAAAAGGAATTTGATCCTATATTTTTTACATCTGTCAAACCATGTGTCAAAAATTTAATAAAAACCAATTTAAGAAACAATTACATTAACAATAACATAGTGGAATTTAGTGTCCGTTAAAATATATAAAGAAAATAAGCTTAGCGGCAAGCAGGCAGAGTAGTGCGTCTATCTTTTGCATTAAAGTACACAGGGACGCCAAAGGTAATGGGTTCTCTCTCTGGGAACTCATCAGAAAGTCATAACCTGTAAGCAACTCCCAATACAGCGAGACTGTTCTTTTCAAGGCGTTTTTAAGAAATAAAAATACGATGAAATGTTTCCTATACTGGTGAAGTGGCCGTTCCGTGCTTGATTGATTTAGATTTACTTATTTCTACGGTTTCACGTTAGATGGCTATCTTTTGCATTGAGTTGATTCCTACTGATGGCGTTACTGGGTTTTCATCGCGTTTTTATTTCTTAAAAACGCCTTGAAAATAACAGTCTGTATTTGGGAGTTGCTTACAGGTTATGACTTTCTAATGAGTTCTAACAAGAACGAAACAGCCTGTCATTGTCTATCTGTGCCCCGGAGAACCCATTACCTTTGGCGTCCTTGTGTACTTTAATGCAAAAGATAGACTATATATTCTGTGCTTCAACTCTTCCAAATTTCTAGGTCTGGTGACATATATCTACTCTTCTTTTTAAAGTGTCTAATGCAAATACCCACTAACGACTTCTGCAGAAGTTGCAGAGATGAGGAAGAGGAAGAAAGTATTCAACATTTTCTATGTGAATGCCCTGGCCTCGCAAGAAGAAGGTTCACTGGGGTGAACAATTTTTCGATAGCCTGGAGGAACTAAGCAACTTACAACTTGGACGACTGAGCAGGTTTTTGAATAGTAGTGGCTGATTTAAATGAGTTGTTAAAATCCTTCTGCGGTGTGATCTGATAAAGGTGGGTTCTACGGAACACGTGTGGTATCACAACGGACCCAATAGAACTACGTGAGACTGTTTGGTCTGAACCAAAGGTCTGCCACTCTTACCTAACCTAACCTACAACAACAACAATGTTACCAACTGTCACAAATCTTATATCTAAAAAACAATACCAACTTAAACTCAGTTTTGATTGCTAAACCAACTACAGTTAGAATGTAATAAATTTGATTGTATGCGAAAAATCCCATTCAGCATATGTGGGATTATAATTGGCTTGCCAACGCTCTCTCCTATATGAAACATGTTGCATTTCTTTCATTCCTGAGGCTATAAATTGTATGAGGATTTATGCTCTGGAATATTTATTCCATCTGGAATACACCAGATGCAATCATTTTAAATACTGTTTACCTGGGACCTGAGGCTTGAGGCGTGGGTATCGGGCTTACGCCTATTTATTAAAAAGAAAATTATAGAGATTTAATAAGTAGTTGACGAAATTGAGGAAATCACCAACCAACGCACGTAGGTAAAATTTTCGCAAAAGCTGGCCAAAATTATGTAAAGTAAAAATTAAAGCGCTTATAGGTACCACATGACAACGAAATTACTACCCAGCTTGTCACGTCCTTATAAAATAACCCATTATTATAAAATTTTGGTGAATTATATGGTTTCACTGTGTGCACATTTTAATATTCAAAAGTCCGACTGCCAAATATGACATTCAAACACAAATTTCTCCAAAAATTTTATTGGCACTCCTCCTTTTAAATCTATAGTCTATTTCGGAAGGTGTATAGTAATAAAATGGAAAATTCCATTCAGTTCGGCTCAATTTCGGTGTCGGCCATAGGCGTAGGTAAATTTTGGGCGTTAAATTATTTATGATAACTAACCAAAGAAAAAAAAAGAAATAATTTGATAAAGAAGGAACTATTAGCTACAGCAAATTCACACAAACATAGTTTTATGAAATATGCCGTGGAAGATATAGCTAAAAATCATAGTGTAACTGTGCTGCGCATACCGCCATAACATCGCGAACAAACTCCAATAAAACTTATATGGGCACAAATGAAAGGATTTGTAGCAAGACACAATACGACATTTAAAATGAAAGACGTTAAGCGACTGTTTGATCAAGCCATTCTGAACGTAGAAGTAACATCAGAGAACTTGCGAAAAGCAGTCCATCATGTCATTAAAGAAGAGGAGAAAATGTGGGATCTTGACCACCTGATCGATCGGCCCGTTAATTTTAACGTCAAGAGGAGATGACAGTTCCTCAGATGACGAAGAATATTATGATTTTTATAATTTAATTTCTGTATAATGTATTTTTTTATATTGTTTCATAAAAAATAAGTTTACCTAATACTGTGTATATAATGCACGCCTTTGTCACACCATTTTCAGTGCACTTGATGAAAAGAAAGAATTTTGCAATTAAATCAGAAGGAAACAATTATATTTAAAAAAATTTTAAGGCCCAGAAAGTCTACTCTCATTTTTTAGTTAATTTAACTAACACCACTTAAGTAGCTGATAAAATATAATACTATTTTAATATTAGTTTTACATTATTGTATAGTAAAAAGTAACAACTTAGTTATTCAATTTAACACTCTTTTAATGTTTACTTATTTTATAAACCAATTTTTTTTCATATAATACTTCGCTGACATGTGTCACAGGGTAGGAAAGATTTATCCGGTCAAATTAAACATTCGAAGATACATAAATTTACAACAAGCTGAAAATCAGTAAAAATGTTCAAAATACAATTATAAATAAAATTTGTAAGTTCCCCATCATTCCCGTGTATGGAAAAAATTTGACTCGAGGTCAAATTATAAAAATGGATTAAATATTCTTTGGGTCACTCTGTAGTCCCTTTGCATAGCTTTTATTACTCCACACCTTTCTGAAATAGACTATAACATATAATTATGATTAAAAGTTAACTAAAAGGTGTCAAGTGCTTTACTGGTTGTTACTAGATGGAGCTTTATGTCTTGTCGATATATTAAAAAACTAATTTTCAGGTTCAGTTACTTTACCAACAATTTTGGCCAGAGATTCGGTCATTTTCACCACAGTGCCGGTGCACAGGCGGTTATAAATGTAGTTATAGGTACTGGTTTACTTTTAGAAGTTCTTGAAAATAAGTAAATTGCAGAAAATTCTGAAAATATTTATTATTTGATTAAAAACATCATTACCACCTTGGCACTTTATCACAATCAATCAGCGGATTCCAGCTTCGATTCTCAGCTTCGGGATAACGATTGCTATTAGTTACAGTTGTTAGCACGACGGTAAAATTAGGAAAGTTTTGTGGAAGTTATTGCCTATTGTGAGCAGATTGGTGTATTAAATTTACGTCTGTTAAGCTGTAAGTATTTTCGAAAACTGGCCTTGAGATGGCGATGTTATATATCATAAAAATATAAATTTTAAAAACAAACCAAAGCTACAAATATTAAAAAATAATTGAATAAGATTTTTAACAAGCCTTAAAAAATATAACCATGTTACTCCAACCTAAAGACAACATAATATTAAAAAATTGAATTTAGACGTGAAATTTACCTTAATTGTATTATTCATAAGACAATTTCTACTAAAAAACCTGATAATCTCTTTGAAAAAATTTAATATAGAATTAATCACAACATGGATACTAGAAATCAAAATAAATTAAAAATACCAATACATCGTACAGAAAAATATAACTGGAGATACCTAACTACCAGTCGAAATGTTGTCCAAAACTCTTCTGTTATTCAAAAAACATCATTGTCTCCAACCTTCAAACAGAATATTTTCAGTTTAAAAAGAATATAACTTTAGAACTTTTGGGTAAAAAAGGTGAAATGAGGTAAATTGGATTACAGCAAAGTTATAGTTGTTTTTGAACAGGTATTAATATAATTTATTAGATCCTTTCCTGTTAATAACGTCCTTAGAAGCACCTGATGTTTTTAATCCAGGTTATTTTAGACGTAAAAAAGAGAGAAAAAATAATTTATGAGACACATATTTTTTCTGGTATTAACGTGGTTCAAGCATTAAGTGTCTACATTATATTTATAAAACTAAATACAAAAAAAAAAGGTTACGCGGTTGCCGATTATTATCATTAAAATATTCCAAATTTGGAGGTCTCTAAATAGTTATTTTGAAATTTATATAAATAAACACAAGGTCATTTATGTATATTAAAAGAAGTTTGTTTTGTTCAGTCACATTCATCTTTAGCCCCGATTCCCCTGAGTAATATAATTAATAATAACGGTATGTCATACTTTTATAGATAATGATAAAAATTAGAATCGGTTGATCATACTTCTATGTGTAATGAAGTAAATAAACTGATAAAGTAGAGTCACAGTTTGACGTACAAAGTCATCCAACTTAGACAAAACAGAAGCCTATTTTTTAAGTTTTCCTGTATTTTTATTAAAACAAATATAGCCATCTTGTTTATGCTTGACAGTAGAATCTAAAATTGCCATTTAAAATGGCCATCAGTGTCCATCTCGACACTATAGATGTCGCTCCGGGTTACGTGCTCTCGCTTTACGCCTTTGATTTTTTTTAATATAGTTGCGTGCACAGTTAAGTTTCATCCGGTTTTATAGTCTCACTGAAGAGCTATAATGTGGCCGAATGCAGCTGGCAGTTGGGGGATTTAGTAAGGACACATAAATAAAAGATATCACAAAAAATATAGCTTTTCATGGAGAAAATAGTCATCTTCGCGTTACTTCACGATATTTTTAAATTATTATTACAACCATATAACAAAAAACACAATGCATAAGTGTTGTAATATTGCGTGATATTAAATATCATTTTGGTATATTAAAACCTGAGAGAATCTATTGTAGTATACATATTACAAGCACCATAACATCCACATATCTTTGAACGTCACATTATTACAACATTATAAGAGTGCATGCAATGTTGAGGTCACAAAACGTTGTTTGGTGGGACAAAACTAAATTTATTAGAATGAAAATATAAAAACTAAAAAATACGAACCCTTGTATTTCTTAATAATCAAATTGATTTAAGTAATTAACCTCCACCAAAATTTATTCTGTTATAATTTATTGGTATTAAAGTGACAAAAATCCATTTTGACTTTAGTTATTATACAGGGTGGTATGGAATTACCCTAGTTATATTTAAATGGGTGACTCCTTGGGTGTCCTAGAAAAACACTCTCAAAGCAATGAACTTCTCAATGTAAAAAAGTGAGAGATACGGGAAGAAGCATAGCCTGCAAAGAAGAGAGATGGGTGTCAACGTTGCCAAATATCAAACTATCAAAATCACTAATCAGGTGTTCAATAAAGAAAACATATGGTTTTTAGGCGAACTTACAGCATCAGCTGCTTGTTTTTAGTAAACAAGAAATTGTTTTTTAACCAGTTCACTTTTTAGCTAAATGAAAATAATAAAATAAGGAAATAAATACGGCATCATCATCAGCTTTGTCTCTTTTGACTTTTTACGATCGCATTTTTTCTCAAAAGACGTTATTCCACGGAGAAAATTACAACCCCGCGTTTCACGGAGACAACTAGACGAAATAAAAACACATTTTTACATAATACAAGACACGAAAAGGCTATTTTTTGTTCCAAGATGACATTCTTGGTGCACTCGCATTGCTGGGTGACTCAATGCTTTTGACCATAACTGCAAATTAAATTAGTCATGAGCGAGGTTCATCGATGTTTTGTTCCACCAGTCCCTGGCGTGCTGAAACTCCGACTCACCAAAGTAATTTCTAAATAAAAAGGTGGCGTCAAATATTAAAATGCAGTGTCAAACATCGAAGGTTAAAAACCGATGCTTTCATCGTTGTTTGTGACTCTTATTATCGATGGCAAAATATCGAACATTAGTAAAAAACACCGGTGTTTAGAAAACCATCGATACACATCGCCCATCACTAACTAACTAAATCGACGCCAGGGCTATAGCGGCGTCCTTTGTAACTGTAGTTACTGTAGTTTACTGTAGGTAATTGACAGCTTAGACGTGTTTGCGTTGTGGGAATAACGAAAGGTTTTGTCGGTTTTATTGCAGAAAAAAGAGAAATATGAACATAAACAAGTGTTTGCGTAAGGACGCCGTATGAAGTAAATAGTTTAACAAAGAATTTTCAATGTGGACTTGCTTAAATAACGTGTTTTTGTTATGAAATAAGGGTTAGTTTTCGAAGTGTGACTCGCAGATTCGATTTAAAAGAATTTGTTTATTTTATTATAGTTTTTTTGCCAGTTTTTAAGGATTCTTGCTGAGGTATATTTAATTTTAATTTCTAAAAAGTTTGAATATAACCTAATAACATAAGGTCAATGAACTATTATTTAGTAGGTCACTGTCATGCAACATTGTAAAATCACTGACCTTCCTATTTTAGTTTGACAGTTCAAAATCAAAACAAACGCAAGTGGGTAAGGCAGTGAAGGCATCCGAGATCAAAAACACTAAAGGTGAATTTTCTCACTTATTAAAGCAAAGCGACAATATTTTTTCTTCGAAGGTTATCATATCAAGATTTACGGGTTCAAATATACCCGGGAAAATACATAACACCCTGTATAGTTTTAAATAATCTTAGATTATTATTAATTATTTAAGCTATATTATTTTTTGTGATAGAATACAACCAAGAAGAGCTCGTAGATATGATTTTCATATTAGGAGCATGCGAAAAGAATTCTTTTTTGTCACTTTAGTGAACGTGAATACCAATAAATTGTATTTCAAAGCCACCTTTGATATTTATTCATAATAATGACTGTTGGAATAGTTGATAAAGTGAGTTTTCAGCAAATAAGTTTTGATGTGTTAGAAATTGCGATAGGGCTGTAATTAGGACAAATTTTTGATTCTGCATCAAATGACATAATAATATACAGGGGTTCCAATTTTAAATAAGAAAAATAAATTGATTTAACGGTTGCAAAGTTTGACACTAAACTTTGGACACCCTGTACAATTTGTATTAATTAAACTTGGTTAACAAGACTGTTCGACCTTATTTATTAAGTACCTTTGTATAATTTTATTAATGAGGCATTATTTTTATTTTTTATTAATTTTTAAAACCAGTGGTGAAAACTGATTTTTCTTAACGTTTATTTTTTTTCGCCTATAATACTGAACCGATTTCATTAAAATTCTGGAAGTATGTAGGCAACTATAAGAGGCATCCAAATAAATAAGAATATTTATGGCATGTAATCTAAAAAAGTAGATCCCTCTGACGTCACACTTTTTTGGAACACCCTGAATAAACAAAAATATTTTCCTGAAATGCGCCCTAGGATACAGGTAAAGTCTGCAAAATATCAAAATCCTAACTTAATTAATAAGTGAGCTATAGAAGACGGGAGGTGAGGTACAGGACCCTGTATAGTGGAAATTTACGAGTTCAACCATTCTTTACCTTATCCCATATATACTTTATTTTTATCCCTGCTAATTTAATTTTCAGAATTTACCTACTTCGAGGCAGAGCTCATAAATATGTAACTACAGTTACATCATCTGTTTGATAACCATATTTGCAAGAACACCTACTTGTAAATAAATCAACTTGAGGTCTCCATTGCCACCGTATAATTCAGTACTTCTTGTCGTCGCTATGTTTTTACCCACTGTTTTTTTTTGTATTTCCACATTCGAAAAGAATAACTTATTCCATTTCATTTCGGCGAGAAAGGAAAACATTTCCCGTATTCGTAATAAATTCTTTTTAGGAAATTGTGTCCTCAAAATGAAAAATAATTGTCCACCGCGCGTCGCAACGAAATGCCCAATAGGCGTTTGCCAAGCATAAGACCGAAAAAATAGTGGTTAATTTTATTATCAACTTCTGGATAAAAATAACTATTTCCGAAAATCGATCGGAAATATTGACATTTCTGATAACATTTCTGAAAGAAAAAGTCAATACTTCCTTACACTTAGTCGTTGCTAGGCAACGGAAAATAACTGTTAGGAAATATCTATTATTGTACTGTAAGGAATAGTAATTTACGTTACAAGACCGGAAAGAAGTGTTTTTCAGGTCGAGAAAAGCATTTCCATTCTGGAATCTTGGGGAGACCTAAAAAACACAAATTTCCGGTTGCGTGACATACAATATTTTTTTTAAGACCGACACTTTTATATAATACATTTTTTAATTCTTTATATTTTATTTCATTTTATATAAAAAATTGATTAACATTACTAAAACCAGATAAAAGAATAAAAATACTGGAAACAACTGCATAAACTGGAAATACGTTATTTTTGAATATTTATGTTAAATGTAGAATTGTGAACGTAAAATATAAATTTGACATAAACAACAAATTCATCAAACGAACTGTCACTCAACAATACATTCGAAATTTTGTTACCTTAGTAACGAAATCAAAGTAGATTCCATTATCAAAGAGCGATTGGAAAGTAAGGGACTTGCAAAGGATTTTTCCGGTCCCTTACGTCAATTTTCCGGTCCCGAGACCGGCAAAACGTTATTTTCTGGACGAAAAATTGTCCAGAAAGTGTATATTTTCTGGTCGGTCTTAAAAAAATATTATTTCTGTACGGCTACTTGTAAACTAAAATGTGTTAAGCTTTACAATTCAATATTACTGTGTTTCCATAGTTACAACACAAATATTTAATGGCATCCTTTATTTGTGAACAAAATTAATAATATTTATTTCAAAATTTTAACAAGTTGATTGTAATATCTAAGTTAACGAAAAAATAGTATGTATGCCTCGTGGAAAAGCCACATTCCCGGACTGTATTGTCAGTCTCGGCTCGCGCCTCGACAGACAATCTTTACTGTCGTCCGGGAATGTTCAGCTTTTCCTACTAGGTAAATGTACTATTTCTATAATGTTTTCGGATTAACGTCAGTGTCTAAAATAAGACTTTTTTTACGTTACTATGACTCTATGCGCAAAATATTTTGCACGTTGTGATGATGGAAGGTCGCGCGTCTCTGATGAGTCCCAGTAGGACGAAACAACGAAGGATTGAGATGCTAATGGTTAGACTATGGATCTTCCTCCCCCCCGCTGATACCATCGTATGCGAATGAAATACCCTTGAATGGGCGCTGTCGGTCGCACAAGGCGGGTGACATAGGGTGAACAATAAAGACATAAAGCCCTTGTGTGTTCGGAAAGGTGAAGTATTCAACAGTGATCGACATCGGTATTCAAAGCCGATTGACCATAGAAAGCTGAATAGCGAAAAACCGCCAAAGCTTCAATGTGCCACTTATAAGGTGTGCCCTATGGTTTCGGTCCCAATCTTGGTTGGTTGGGATCCCTCATCCTGTTGACTATTAAGCTGGATTCTCCATATGTTTGATGTTAACATTCCTTGCCTCACTTAAAATGAATTGTGAGGTCATCCTTGTTTCTGATTCTGGGTGCTCGTCAGTGATCTGGCTTGGCAATGTGACACGTTCGATGTCCAGTTATTGATAATATGAGTTTCATATTTAAAAAAGCTGTCTATTAATAATCTCAAAAACTTATTCACAGAGAGCACTGAAATCTTTTCATCCTTAATAAAAATATCCTCCATAACACATTTAAAATTCAACACACTTGTCTTTACTATATTAAAGGATAACAGATTAGCATCATACCGCTTTCTCATCCTGTCCAAGTCGCTACTAATTTCTACTTTAAGTTTATCAACGTCTGTTCCGTGCCAAAGAATGGTAGTGTCATCAGCGAAAATAGTGAATTTTCCAGATATTGGCAAATGAGACAAGTCAGAGAGACTGGGGCCCAAGACTGAACCCTGTGGAATACCCGTGTCAGTGCTAAGGTAATGTATTCCCTCTGGGCTCTTCCGATCACAAACTTATTTCAACCCTAAGCGAGCTGCCAATTAGTTCTGAACAACCTCCTAAACCCCGTAAGATTTGGCACTATACATCAGCTAAGTGGGAAGACCTAAAGGACCATTTTCGCAACTTTCCCTGGCTAAGCGTATGCTTTTCTTCGGACGATCCATCTGTCTGTGCAAAGGAGGTCTCCGACGTCATTCTAACTAGCATGGAGGCCTTTATTCCTTTCTCCAAAAAGCGCCCTTCTAACGGCAAGCCCTGGTTTAGCAAGAATTGCGAGCCTGCTGTCAGATCTAAAAACCTGGCTTACCGACAGTGGCGTAAAAACCCTACTCCTGAAAATCGCGCCATCTTTGTTACCACCCGAAACCAATGTAAGCAAATGATAGACCAAAGCAAAGAAGCTCATAACGAGAGAATCAAAAACAAACTTCTTGCCAGTCCTAACGGATCAAGGTCCTTTTGGTCAGTCGCTAAGGCCGTCAGCCAAAACTTTACAAAGTCAACTATTCCACCTCTAACACG
The DNA here is from genome assembly GCA_935413205.1 of Polydrusus cervinus. Classification (NCBI taxonomy): domain Eukaryota; kingdom Metazoa; phylum Arthropoda; class Insecta; order Coleoptera; family Curculionidae; genus Polydrusus; species Polydrusus cervinus. Next base: position 19,326,673 of record OW284519.1, on the reverse strand, counting down.
TTCCGACGGCACAATAGCAACCACAGCCGGGGATAAAGCAAACCTACTTGCTGAATTGTTTTCCTCGCATTCCACTGTAGACTTTCAGGGAAAACCACCACCCAACATTCCCTCAGTTCAATCGCAAATGTCTGAAATCGTGTTCCGTCAGCGTCTTGTTAAACGGATTCTTAAAGGACTCGACGTCAATAAAGCTTCTGGTCCAGACGAAATTCCTATCATTGTTCTCAAGACATGCGCCGATGAACTTACACCAGTATTTTGTAGACTTTTTAACTTATCCTACAAAAAAGGAATATTTCCATCCTGCTGGAAGTCGGCGCGTGTCCAGCCCATTCCAAAGAAAGGTAAAAAGACCCTGCCAAGCAACTACCGACCCGTCGCATTGTTTTCAGTAATTTCAAAAGTAATGGAGAAAGCTATTAACCAACAACTCCTAAAGTATCTGGAAGAGCTTAACATTATCAGCGACCATCAATACGGTTTTCGTAAGTCCAGATCAACAGATGACCTTCTGGCATGTCACCCATCTTTGGAGCAACACCATCGAACATCATGGAAAATCCCGGGCTGTTACACTGGACATCTCTAGGGCTTTTGATCATGTTTGGCACGATGGGCTTCTAAGTAAATTGCGATCCTACGGTATGCCTAATGGATTTTGTTTATGGCTAACCAGCTTCCTTAAGAACCGTTCTCTGCAAGTGGCGATTGACGGGTTTCTCTCAGACACCTTCACCATCAATGCCGGTGTTCTTCAAGGGTCCATATTGTCGCCTACCCTCTTTTTACTGTATATTAACGACCTTCTAGTGAAAACCCAAAATTCAATTTATAGCTTTGCTGATGACAGCACACTTGTTTCATCTTTTACCATCACTCCCCAAACATCCGCTACCGACGCACATCTTCGCAGGCAGCATGAAGTACTGCGCCTCAACAATGACCTGGAAGAAATCTTGGCTTGGGGTGACAGTAACCAAGTCGAATTTAATGCCAAGAAAACCCAGGCAGCAGTCTTCTCCAAAAAGGTTAACATTGCAGAACCGGATATAGTCATGGCAGGACACGCAATTCCCCTGGCACCGTCTATTAATTTGCTGGGGGTCAATCTGGGAGGTAATATGTCTTGGCATGATCACGTTGCCGCAATTGCCAAGGCAGCTGCACAGAAACTTGGTGTACTTTTCCGCACCAAAAGGTTGTACACACCTCATCAACTTTTGACACTCTACAAAGCCCAGATTCGACCATCATTAGAATATTGCTCTCATGTCTGGAGCTCTGCACCCAAGCACACCCTTCGGCTACTGGATTCTATTCAAAGGAGAGCCGTTCGTCTGATCGGCGACCCCGAGCTGACCAAGACCCTCGATAGCCTGGAGCATCGAAGACAGGTTGGTGATTTGGCTCTCTTTTACAGATATTTCCATGGCAGGTGTTCGACTGACATTGCCCACTTGATTCCACCTAAAGCAATGCAAAACAGAAATACACGGCGAACCACTGCCGCTCATCCATATGTTGTTCAGCTTAGTACTCCTCGAACTTCATTGTTCAAGAATTCTTTCATCTGGAGAACGTCATCTTTGTGGAATGATCTTCCCGAGGTCGTGTTTCCCAATGAATACAATCTTCAACGTTTTAAGACCAACGTTAATCGCTTTTTTCGCACTCGCACCGCTCCCAGAGCGCCTTAAAGGATTTTTCCTACAGTGCAGGTGTTTTATCATAAAAAAAAAAAAAAAAATTATGATTTATTTTCTTTTAATAAATGTTATATGCATATATAAATTAAATTTAAAAAAAAAATTTAAAAAAACCTTTTATTTGAATGCGCTAAAAACGATAATAAACTTTACATTATAAAATGTTATTATATAAAAAAGCTTGTTGCGAGACTAAATCTATATCTTTCTTATAAATTAAATTTAAAATGACTTGTGTCAAGATTTATTCTCGCGACAAGCTTTTATGTCGTTAAATTTAATAATGTAATAAAAAGATGGGTTTGATTTACTTCAAAGTTTTTCTTCTTTTTAGTGAATTAAAATTTTTAAAAATTAAGTTTTTTTTTTAATATTATGGTTTCTTTCTTTTTTAGTTTACTTTGGATATTTTTCTTTTAGTCTGTTCATTTCAATTAATGCGTCATTGCTCGGGTTTGTTAGTGTTTCCTTTATCATAAAAGTGCATTGTCATCAGAACTGAATCACCATGTAAAATTTCAACTCCGTAGGTTAAGCGGAAGGGGTTCGGGTTTTTTTTTTTATCCTAAAATGCATTGTCATATATCGCGGAACAGAATCACTATGTAAAATTTAAACTGCGTAGGATAAGAGAAAGGGGTTCAGGTTTGTTCAGGTTTTTGACAAGATAAATAAGTACTACAAAAATAGTTGTAGGCGTTCGTCTGTCACAAAATATGACCGATATTTTAACTTATTCCTCCTGACCTACCGATTGGGGAGTGTCTATCTTCTTTCGCACCCCACGAGATGTCCGATCTCATCCGGCCTGGTTACCGGCGTGAATGGGGTGGGTTGGGAGATGATAGGGGAGAGTAAGGCAAAATGACATAGAAGGCAAAACGACATACCGACTGTTTCTCGGCGCTTTTTGGAGGAATATGTTTTCTGTGTATGGCAACACTTCGACTGTAGTATTATCTGTGCCTTAAGTTGCGGTAGAGACGTTGGAAGTGTTTTCCGTTGTTGTTATATTAATTAGTTTAAAAAATGCTTTTCAAGATCAAGGTAAGTTGAAAATTGTCATGATACATTTCTTACTAATTCTAGTAGCAAATTGTTTCTCGGTTGTCTACAATACTTAGTATTTTGTGACTTTCTATTATCGTTACATACGACCAACTACTTAAACATTATAACATACAAATTGACATAATCTTGTGCATAAAACATTAAGGCAAAAAGACATATGGAGTGTGTCATTTTGCCTTACATGAATATACGGAGTGTGGTGGTTTGTTAATTTCATAACTTTGTGCTTCAGATGGTGTCTAATTACAAGAAAAAATCGAATCGATAATCCCGGTCCAGTGAAGACATGCAGAAGGCAATAGAAGCGGAGAAAAAATCGAATCGACAATCCTGGCCCAGTGAAAGACATGCAGAAGGCAATAGAAGCGGTAAATGATAAAAGGATGGGATGAAAAAAAGCATCTATTACGTTCAATGTGCCTCCGGCAACATTGCGAAGACGCTCCCAGAGAAAAAATGTCGGTGCCCGTGGTGTAACAAAATGTCTCGGTCGCTTTAAGAAGTCACTCAGTGTTGATCTGGAACAAAGTTTGATCAGATATATACTAGATTTAGAATCACGAATTTTTGGCCTAACGACTTATGACTTAAGAGAACTGGCATACACACTGGCCGAACGCAGTGGATGTGAGAATGTGAGCACCAATTTAATAAAACTAAAAATAATTCTAGTAGGCAATGGGTTTACAGCTTTATTTCTCGGAATCCAAACATATCGTTAAGAGTTCCTGAAGCGACCTCAGCTGCAAGAGATCAAGCCTTTAATAGGTCTTAGGTTCAGACTTATTTTAAAAAGTTGGAAGAAACAATCAATGCTTGCAATGTCGCCTGTGGGCTCATACAGAATGAGCTGGGGTATCTAAGAAGACAAAACAATTCATTTGTGAAGCGTGCCAAGATAAGTGCTTTAACAAATAAATATAAAGAAATAAATAAAATGAATATGTCATTTTGCTCACTATGTTAGGCAAAATGACACACTTGCTGTTTTTTTTTGGAAAATTTGTAATATTTACATACAATTTTTTTTTGTAAGTTTATATATGTACTTTGTTTACTTAATAAATAAAGTATTAAAAAAACCTAAAGTACCATTTTTAATGAAAACCGAAGTAAGTATTTATCGGTGAGCTTTAGAAAGTATGTCATTTTGCCTTACTCTCCCCTACCTTTTACACTCTTCCCTGATGCATTCTTAAATCCACTAAACTTCGGACATCCTTTTTTTATTGTACGTATGCCCACTACGGGAATCGAACCCGGTTCGCCACAGTCGAATGCTAGTAACTCACCTCTGAGCAGCGCCGCGGTTTTTATAGGTTCTTAAATAAGGTTTTGAAGTCCACCTTCGATAAAGTATACGTTGTACTGTAGTCTGCGCCCTCTGTCTATTGCCAGTTAAAATAAAAGTAATATCCATCTCAAACTGCTCAACCTTCCCCTAATCGACTTGTGTGAATAATTGGTGGCCTATGTTTCGTCACGTGAGCTGTGCAATCTACTCGGATCCCCAAAGTTATATGATCGGGTAAATGGAATCTTGTAAACGATTAGAAATCAGCAAGCTTGCTACCAATAGAAAATTCGAGAAAACAAAAGTCACCAAATGAAAATCGTTTGTCATTTTACGTAAAAAATTGCAAATGGTTGAAGTTATGGCAGCAAGTAGTGGTGGAGTCGATTGGTCCCTCGTTTTAAAGCCTTTTCTATCTCCGAATTATGAAAGTTCGAACACCACAGAGATCATAGAACTTTGTTCTACCATTATCAAAAGGTATTTACCACATACGTCTTTTAACTTACCCGAAATAACCTTTCAAATTTCGTCGTGACAGCTGAAAGAAAAAGTTTTTTTAATTTTTATTTGTAAACTTTTTTCCTTTGGTTTTTAGCGAATCCGAAATTTGGAGGCACAAGGAGAGTCATAAAAATTTCTATAATACTTTTACAGTACTAGCGGCCGATTACATTAGTAGCAGTATATCCAAGTGTAAGTTTTTGGCAATGATTTTCTACCTTTGTGTATGTGCAGTGAGTATTTTTGTTTGGTCAATCCTTGTCGTGGGTGTGTGCCAAGATATTCTGACTTTAATTTAATGCAATTTTTAATAACTCTTTTCCTGCTAAATAGTTTTTAAAAGGCAGGTCAATTTATTTATAGGTCAGACAATAATATGTCCTAATTTGCCAAGCCACATCTTAACCACCTCCTGACTTATTAGTGTTTGTACTTGTACTGATATTAAGGTTATTAATATCCTGAAAGGGTTGTTGATCTGTATTTTAAAGTCTTAGGGCCAATTTTATAGTCAATTTAACCCGCAAGGTTTATTTTAAATCATATATTGAAGGAAACATCGAACTTTATATGGTAAATATTCTACAATCAGTAGAATGTTGGCGAATACAACCAGTGTAAAAGTTGATGTGTTTGCTTCGTCTTTAAATGTGTTTAAAAGTTTGTTGTAGTGTATGATGGTTGTTGCAATTGGAATTTTATATATTGGTATATCTATATCATAATTGTAAATTGTATTTGTACTGGGTTTAACCCGTTAATTAAATAAATAGTTAGAAACATTTTTTTTCATAATGTGGAATAACATATTACGAAAAGTTGACAAAAGTTCTAAGAATTGTGGCTTTTAAATAATAACCCCCGTATTCAGGGTTTTAAATTTAGACTAGCCATGATAGTAAATATCTATTACCATACCAAAATGGATACTTCTCTTAGAAAAGAAAAATGTATTTTAGGGTGTAGATTACAAATCTGAAAACAATTTTTGTCAAAAACCTAATTTTTGATATATTCCTTCTTAAAGTGCTGTTTATCATAGGGGTTATGTCTTTGCTGTAAAATTTCCAATTTTCCATCGTTATTGCAAATAATCATAATTTTTTATGTTACACAATGGTATTTAACCTTCTCCCGAGTTAAAAACTCACAGAAAAAGGCACATTAGTCGATTTTCAGAGTCTATTATATTAACTTCTTTATTATGTCACTGCTGTTGTTGAGACAATTGTTTCCATAGAAATTATCTGGCTTAAAGCCCATATTATTTATCTCCTGGTAACTTTACCAGTCAGATACTTTCTATGGAAACAATTGTCTTAACAATGAGTGCTTTGGAAATTATCTTGCTGATAGAATTATCAGGAGATGGATAATATTAGCCTAAAAGGTAAAAATTTAGGGCTGTTAACGGGGTTGTATTTACATAATCTTACTAACTCTAAATTTTAGTTGAAGAGGGCATCCTAAGTGTGTCATACAGGTACATTGTTTCACCTGTGCCGATTTACAGGCTAATTATACTTGTCAACCTAACAAATTGACAAATGGAGAAGGTGTTAAGATGGTTTTACCAAATTTTCATCCTTTGGAAAAACATTTTTAAATTTTTACCTTAGTGAATTCTGGTACTGAAATTTTTACATTGAAAATTAAACAAATAGCTTTATGAAAGGTTATCTATACCTATTTTTTTAGTGTGTGGTAGTCAATTGGAAACAGCGAGTGCAGCATGTAGAGTTCTTCTCAAATATCTTCTCAATGCTCTGCAAAGCGCTAGCAGTGAGCAGTATCAAGACAGCGCCGCTATAGAACGCTATTTGAATGCTATAAAAGTGCTTTGCATTGGCACAGGCTTGCTTAGTACTACTGAGGTTTCTAGTCTCGTCGATACTATGAAAGGGGAGAACTTGCCGCAGCAGACCAATGTGGCTGCAACTGGTAAGTTGATAGATGTTCTTGCCAGTAGTAATAAAAGAGGAATTTCTTTTATTCGGATTTTGCACCGCGATTTTTTGTGAATAAAAATAGGATTTTTAATATAAAAGTTCTTTTATTTTAAGACTGACAGTTTTACTTAACCCTATTTTTATTATATGTTGGTAAATCGGCCTTTACAAACGACGATCAACTAAGATCCATCGAGATAGAAGACATATAGACAAGGAGGCGCTATTACCATTTAATTTCGTCGGCGAAAAACGGTACCAGGGGGCGGGGCTAAGTGTCATACCAATATGGCCGATTCATAAGGGCCTGATTAAATTTATTTTGAATAATTCTAAAAATGCTTGGGTTAACTAAAATAATATAATTTCATTAGGCAATGAACAGCTTTGTAATGGAAATAACGGATAATACACATGTTTGTACTTGTTAGCAGCTAAAAAAATTTTGGTGAAACCCGTTTGTGCTCATTAATTTAAGTGATTGGTGACATAGAAAATATTGAGAATATAGTATTGTAATTAAATATTGTTCCATTGCAAAGGTGCACAATGGGATGAGAAATGATTTTATTTAGATGTTGTAAATGTTTTATTAAATAAACTTTAACCCAAAAAATTTGCTTACACGCGACAGCAGTAAAAATGAGAACTTTTGTTACACTTTTTTAAGAACCATGTGACGTCAGACGAAGACGAGTAGTGGCATAGTGGCCCGGTTGCCTACATTTTTAATTTATAAATATTGCAAGTTCGATTGTAAGTAAATAATGCCTGCCAAGGTCATTTATGTCACAGTCAATGTTGCTGGTTAGTTAATTCTGGTTAAAAATCTTTGTGGAACCCAACATATAAAATGTGTTTATTTCGCACATAGAAAATAATGACCTGTATCAATAAATTAATGGTGATATTGCAGTTAAGCGGCTAGTCCTAAAAAGTCCAAAGCTGCTTTAACTTTGAAAATGTATTGTTTTTACATTTTTTTTTGTTATTTAATAATTTAAATAAAATTGCATTTAAATAAGCAACAATTTGCACCCAAAGTTTATATAAATACGGACCTTGAACCGTAAACCTATGAAACGTAATTTCGCCGTTTTCTTCTTATCCACAGCATTTCTGCTGGAACAACTTCGCACGGCACAAGAATTAATTAATATCTATCACACGGTAGCATTAGTTGTACACGAAAATTGAAAAACTTCTCATAAAATCTAAAACCACCTTGATTATGATAAATCGAACAGCTGACTACACGAATTAAATAAGTATCGTACCAATATGGCGCCGGTAGGGTTACTTTTAGTCACTTGATGTCGCCTCCTTGTTTATTGTTTCTCGATGCGATTTTGCAAAGTTAGAGGCTATAGTATAGACCTTTAAATACTTTTACTTACTTACTTTAAATACAAAATATTGCCTCAATTAACTTACAAAATTCCTTATCAGTGCAATTTTATAGTACTATATACAGGGTAATTCACGTTGAGTGGCCTATTAGAAGATCTCGGAAACGAGTAAACTTATCTTTCTAAAAATTTGATAGCAGGCATAATTGGCTTTGAGCTTTTAAAATATTATATTTTGACGTTCCTATTACTTCCGGTTATACCGGAAGTTAATGCCAACTTTGTTATTTCAAATGGAACACCCTATATATTTTAGCATTTTTGATTACCTTATTAAAATCTAAATAACTGTTGTTGATAATAATTTATTTCTATCTCTAACCGTTTTTGAGATATGAATTATAAAATGATTTTTTTGTGTAAAAACGCTCCGAGAAGAAAGTTTAGTAACTCTGAAACTAATAAAGGTAAACATTTAAATTTTTGTAAGCTTTCAAGTAATACATAGATCTTTAGTTTAAATTACTTAGGTTTCACGTTTTTTATACAGGGAGTTCCTAAAATTGTGCCAATGTTTCCATTTAAATAAATGTGCATAAGTTAATTTTTGCAAAAGAAACACCCTGGTTTTAGCTTACTAACGTGTAGAGAATAAAATTTTCTATCTAAATGCCTAGTGTGTTACAATCCACATTTTTAGTTGTTTTGGAACTATGAACAATTTAAATAAAAAATCTTAAAATTTCTGTTTGTGTTAATGCGACATTATTTTTGAAATAGCTTCGTTACCATTTGTTATTAAGTACCTATGTTCGTTGCTTAGCTATTTTTAATTTTCAAAGTGAAAAAGAAAATCCCAGTCGAAGCCTTCTTTTCAAAAATAATGTAGCATTAACACAAACAGAAATTTTAAGATGTTTTATTTAAATTGCTCATAATTCCAAAACGACTAAAAATGTGGATTGTAACATATTAGGCATTTAGATAGGAAATTTAATTCTGTACGCGTTAGTAAGCTAAAAAATAGGGTGTTCCATTTGCAAAAATTAACTTATGCACATTTATTTAAATGTAAACATTGGCACAGTTTTAAGAACTCCCTGTATAAAAAAACGTGAAACCTACGTAATTTAAACTAAAAATCTATGTATTACTTAAAAGCTTACAAAATTTTAAATGTTTACCTTTATTAGTTTCAGAGTTACTAAACTTTCTTCTCGGAGCGTTTTTACACAAAAAAATCCTTTTATAATTCATATCTCAAAAACGGTTAGAGATAGGAATAGATTATTATTAACAAAAGTTTTTAAGATTTTAATAAGGTAATCAAAAATGCTAAAATATACAAGGTGTTCCATTTGAAATAGCAAAGTTGGCATTAACTTCAAATATACGTCAAAATATAATATTTTAAAAGCTCAAAGCCAATTATGCCTACTATCAAATTTTTAGAAAGATTATTATTATTATTATTATTATTATTATAGTTGACAGCAGTAAGCGGCTGAAGCCGATGAGACTGCTGTGTGCACTTATGTCTTTGGTTTCAATCATTTCTGGTACTTTATACAGTCAACATTTAGAGTATCACGTCACATTTCACAGTCCAGGCACAGTTCACAGTTAAGGTACGCGCGACTGGACATAACATAACATATCCATTACAAACTCGATCACAGATTTTATCACAGATTTTATCACAGTTAGTTAGTTATCAGGTTATTAGGTTACTAGGTTGGGGGTAAGCCAAAGATAATCATATTTAGATAATTAAAGATTAAAATAAAAAGATTAAAGATAGTGCACCATGGTGCTATTTATCGTTTGTAGGTTTCTGTCAAGCCTGTTCTTAAAGATGTTTCGATTTTGGGCCAGGATGGTTTCTTTATCAAGGGCATTCCACCTGTACACGACACGGTTAGATAGGAAGTTTTTTCGTATCAGATGAGAGCTTTTCTCCTTTTTTAATTTTTGTGAGTGTCCTCTGAGCTCATTTGTATTTAAAGTAAAGAAGTCCAGATTAAGGTCATCACAGTAGTTGTTGTTCAGGATTTTAAATGTTTCGATCAGGTCTCCCCTGTCTCTTCTCTCTCTGAGTGTGGTTAGCCCGAAAGCTGAGAGGCGTTCGTTGTAGGGTGTATCTACCAGAGTTGTTGGGATCCTGGTAAACCTCCTCTGGACTCTTTCCAGGGCCTCTATGTCCTTGGCGTAGTAGGGATTCCACACTGCATGGGCATACTCAAGTTCAAGTTCAACATATGTTTTATAGATCTTATTCATGAATTCTACTGTTTTATTGGAAAATGCTCTTTGTATTAGGTAAATAAACGAGTTACATTTTTTTATAATTTGATTTATATGAGATTCCCATTTTAAGTCTGCCCGCATTAGTACTCCAAGGTCTTTTTGCTCTTCCACACTTTTTAATTGTGTTCCATGCAGTGTGTATGTGTTGTGTGGGTTTTTAGCTCCTATGTGTAGGATGGTGCACTTCTCTTCGTTCAGCTTCAGCAGCCAGGTCTCAGTCCAGGCTTCTATTGCCGCTATGTCCTTAATGAAGCGTGCCAGGTCAAAAGTGGGATTACAGTATAATTTGGTGTCATCTGCGAAGTAAGAGATATTTGTTTTGATGTATTGGCTCAGGTCACTTATATAGAGAATGAAGAGAAGTGGTCCAATTACTGACCCTTGTGGTACTCCACTGAGCACTTCATGTGATGTTGAGTAGACACCATTCACTCTGACTTGGAAGGATCGCCTGGTAAGTAGCCTCTCCAGAAATCTGCAGAGACATCCTCTTATTCCAAAATGCTCCATCTTGTATGCTAGCCTTTTAAAGGGCACCTTGTCGAAGGCCTTCTCCTGATCCAAATAAAGAACGTCTATAGGATGACCATTGTCAACTTCCTTGGTCCAGTTGTTGATACACTCTAACAGGTTTGTCATTGTGGAGCGTTTAGGGAGAAATCCATGCTGACTAGGTGGAATTATCTGGTTTTGGATTAAGAATTCTGTGAGCTCAGGTACAATTACCTTTTCCATGATCTTACACAAGTGGGATGTGAGGCTTATGGGTCTGTAGTTTGACGGGTCCAGCCGATTTCCCTTTTTGAATATGGGTATCACATAAGCCATGGTCCATTTTTCAGGGATGTTGCCAGAAGTTAAAATGTTTGTGTATATTTGGCTTAAGATGGGTGCGAGGGTGTTGCTACATTCTTTAATAAAGATAGACGGGATGTCATCTGGGCCTGGACTGGAATCACTCTTTAGTGATTTTATTGCTTCTTGGATTTTTTCATTTGTTATTTCTATAGTGGAAATTTCATTCACTGCTCTAGTGGCGGGAGATAAAGCTGGTATGGGAGTTGATTTTTCCAATGTATAGACTTTTGAGAACTGTCTGGCAAAAACTTCCACTATTTCCTCGTTCTCACTGATTTTGCGTTGGTTTACTGGATCTCTGAGGACAAATTCGGTTGTGATGCTATTTAGGCTACGTTTGATGTAGTTAAAGAAGTGCTTATCTCCCTTGTTTAAAAGGTTGCTTTCGTATTCGATTTTGGCTTTACGAATTTTTTCTTTAAGTGTGTTGTTTTGACTTCTGTACGAGTTGTAGTTTTCTTCCGTCTTGTTTCTTCGGTATTTGTCCCAGAATTTTCTCTTCTTGTTTATTTCCCTGAAGATTCCTGTGTTTAGCCATGGCTTTTTTGTATTTACTTTGGATCGTCGACATGGGAAGTACAAATTGATGGTGTCTGTGATAATTCTTTCAAATTCACTATATGTAGGCTGGTTATTTTCTGTGAATTTCCGAGTCAGGCATGCATTTACCTCATCGTAGTTTGCTCTCCAAAAGTTTCTTTTAAGTATAGTCTTGGTATTTCCAGATCGGGCGTAAAACTGAGCAGTTGCCTGGATGGTGCTGTGGTCGCTTTTTCCAATTGGAGGTAATATATTGATGTTCGATATTAGTTTTTTGTCGCTGGTGAGCATCAGGTCAAGTAGTGAAGCTTGCAGCCCACGGTATCTTGTGTTTTCATCAATCAATTGCCAGGAATTCCATTGCTTGTATCTGGTTATAAAATCCATTGCAGACGCATTTGCTGTTCTTAGTGTCAGAGTCCTCCAGTCGATTTCGGGATAGTTGAAATCTCCTAGAATTAGAGTATGGGGGTTATCGTTATATACTGTGTCGAGTATATCCAGGAGAAGAGTGTTGTTTTGAATGCTAGTATTTGGTGGTCTATATATACATCCAACTAGAATTTCGTATTCCTGTATCTTTATATCAGCCCAGACAGCGATGACTGCTGTCAGACCCTTATAAGTTGTGTTTTCGGTGGATTTAATGGTAAGACCATTATGTATATTCCTGACCATAATACAGACCCCTCCGCCCCTCTGATCATCAGACCTTTCGTTACGGTAAATGGTGTACCCTGGCAGGCATACTAAAGTATCTGGGATGTTTTGGTTAAGCCAAGTTTCAGTTAGAAATATGAGAGTTGGTTCCAGCTTTTGCATGCATGCTGTAAATTCATCCAGCTTACTTAAGATAGAATTAATGTTAGTGTAGCATATGGAAATCTCGGAGAGGGATGTTAGTTTTTTGATTGACTATTATGATTTGGCTGTTTGTTACCATGTTGTGGTATTTTATGTTTAATTATTTTTGGAATACCCCCGATATATTTAATTTTAATATCAGACTCACCAGATGTCTTCCTTTCTTCTAGCTCCTTAAGCACTTCTTTAAGGAATGTTCTTTGTGATAAAGTTTGATCATTTTTTAGGTATTTACCTGTACTGTCAAGGATTTTTTTGTTTTTTAAGATTGCAATGGCTTCACGCTTGGTTTGGAAGATAACCTTAATTGGACGAGTCTTTCTTGTGATGTATGAGCCCAGTCGAAACATCTTAATATTTGAAAGGTCGGCATTAGGTTCCACAGAGTTTATGAGTTCCTTTACTGCATTTAAGTCACGTTCCCAAATTTTTTCTCCGTTCTGAGCAGTTTGCTCTTCGAGTCCAAAAACAAGGATATTTTTTGCTCTATTTTCTCGTTCTTGGATTTCTGAGATTGTCGGTTCTACCGTGCCATGGTTAGGTGAATTAGCCCGGTTTGTGATGATCTTGTCTTCGAGCTCCTGTACTTTTTCAGTTATACCAATGATATCTGTCTTAGTATTGCTGACTTTAATATCTTTTATTTCACTTTTCATTTTAGCAATTTGTTCATCCATTGATTCAATTATTTTAGTTAGATTTGGTACTTCCTTGGTATTTAGCTGTAGGTCGGAGATTTGGTTTTTTATTTTTTTTTATTTGATCACCTAGTTCTGCTGCGGATTTTATGTTATCCAAGCAGACGGGACAACAAAAGATTAAGGTCCTCTGGTTCATGGGCACACATCTTACTTCGGATGCATTTATTTTAGAGCAGTTTCTGCATATAATCTTGTGGCAGACATCGCACGGATAACCGAACAGTTTTCCCTTTTCCTCCTTCAACTGGCAGTCCAGGTTGCACTGGAAACAGCCTGGCATTATTTTGCAGTTATTGTTCGCTTTTTGAGATTGTTTAATGGGTCAAATTGGGAATTTGGGGTTATGGTATTTTTGTATTTGATTTTTCAAGATTCTAGAGTGGTTTTTTGGTTTTTATTGGCAATATATATATTAGATTATTATACGAAGGTTATTTTAGATGTTTTAATAGAAAAATGTTAAAAAAGTCTAAGGATTTTCACGATGTTTTAAGATTTTTCTCGGACGACATTCACTACAAAGCTACACGAAACCATGCGCCAGATAAGTTTACTCGTTTCCGAGTTCGTCTAATAGGCCACTCAACGTGAATCACCCTGTATACCAATGAATTAAAAACTTAGGAAATGAAAAAGAATCCAGCAACAAGCAAGAGTCTTCAAAGAATCGTCCCGATCTATCGGTGGCCATTTTCGAAAGACTAACATTGCCAATACGTGATGGTCCTTATAACAGTCAGGAACTGACGGTCAGTCCTCAAGGTGTACTGGAGAATTTAGGGGATGCCGATCCAATAACAGAAATCAACGTAAGTAAAATGAAATGTAATTTTTTCTAACATGCACATAGTTTTTATTAGGGTGTCCTGGCGGCTGAACTGAATCAATGGGCTCTTTCGCTAAATTTTGATTTTGATTGTAGTGTATAACGGAACAAAAAATAAAATTTTCTGTGTTTGTAATTTTTGATATTTGTAAGCCATGACTGAGAAAATAAACATATAAGAAAAGTATTGGAACAAAACCACGGACTTTATCGAATATACGTCGTGAAAACGACAGCTTGACAATGCTCTCTAAAATTTTTATATTATAATACAATGACAAGGTCTGAGAAGTAATACAATAGAAATAATTGTCCACGACGGACTTATGCGGAAATATAAAAAAAATCATATTATTTCCAAAATGTTATCTATATTTTGTCTTAAAATAAGTCATTGAAGTTCTAGGAACGAAATATGTTAGTTATTATAGTCAGATCTGGTCTTAACGTGCGGGTCCAAAGGTCACTGATCATATACGTCTAATCAGACAACACAGAGGCTATCAAAATGTTGTGAGATTATTTACAAATATACCGAAGGAAGGAAAAATAGTTTCATTATTTTAGCTATCGCGAAAATAGCCACATATACCTAATATTATTAGTTTTGTAAAAATTATGTACAGGGGAGATGAAAAAGTTACAAAAATATTATATAATCGTTAATTATATACCTACTGTACCCTTTAATTAAAAACGACAATTATAAACAGTGCAATTTATTTTAACAATTTTACTACTAAAACCTAAAAATACAATGGCATTTAGTCTGATAAACTATTTCGATAATGAAAGAAAAAGTGGAAATTCGCAAACCAATATGCAGGAAACCGTAATGAAAACACTGGGAATTAGTTTAAGGACTATGCAGAATAATGTGCATGAAAAAAAGCATAATATAATACCCAAGAATACTAAAAAATGTAAACGAAAAACACCGTTTATAATTATAGCCTAAAAACTCTCATCGTCACTTATAAAATCTGAAAAGTCTTCGTCGTCTGAGTCGTCTTCGAATGGAGCAATTATCATTGGCGCTACTTCGACATCTAGTACTTGTTCTTGATCCCACCAATCCCTTATTAATATTTCTGTATGTTCCACCGATTTCTTCCAGTACTCTTGTGTAATATGATCTAACGAGTCTTGCCAAACTATTTGTAATTGGTCGGATTCAAGACCATCACCTACATGTTTTTCATAATAAGACTGCACCAGCCCATATTAATTCTATTGCGTTAAACTGGCAATGATATGGTGGCAGCCGTAGAACCTCATGACCATATTCACGCAGTATTTCATCTACCGCGTATATTTTGGGTTTTTTAAGAGACTTTGCTATTGATAGGAGTTCCGATTTAAGCATATTTGGTAAAGGATTTTGGTTGTGTTTTTCCAGCCACTCATAAATATCACTTTTCCTCCAAGATGAAGTAGGCTGTTTATTTAAAATTCTTGAATGATATGATGCATTATCTAATACAATTAAAGACGGAGCATCCAAATTTGGTATCAATTGAACTTTTAACCATTTTTCAAACATTTCTCAATTCATATTATCATGATAGCCAACACTTTTTGATGTTGCATGCAAAATAATAAAACGCTTTCCCGTACCGCACCCCTTTTTCCTTTTAACACTTTTTACAGACTCATCTTGCCAAGATTTTGAACCACTTCCATTCGAAAATATCCACGTTTCGTCTAAAAATACCACTTTTCTAAATTTCGATTTGTAATTGTCCGTATATTTTTTTAAAAACTGAACACGCTGACTCACTATCTGTGGCTGCTCACATAAAAATCTTCGGTTACAGTCTTTTTTATAGCGAAAACCTAAATTTTTTAATAATTTTGATAACTCTTTAAGTCCAATTTCCAAAACACCCCGAATGTTTAATGTTTTTTGTAAAACTGGAAGAGTTACATTGGTTTTTGATTTGTATAAATCGTAAATCACATTTCGAACTCCAATTTTAATATTTTCGCTTACATCCTCAGTCTTTGGCTTTCTTCGTTCACACTTTTTAGTATTCTAAATTCTTGGGTATTATGTTATGTTTTGTTTCATGCACAATTTTCTGCACAGTCCTTAAACTAATTCCCAGTGCTTTGGCTACTGTTTCCTGAATATTGGTTGGCGAATTTCCACTTTTTCTTTCATTTTCGAAATAGTTTATCAGATTAAGTACCATTTTTTTTGATTGGGGATGCAAAAACCCAGAAAATTGTTTCATTTTGTCACAAACTGTCAAAGTCACAAAAGTGGCATATTTAAAATAAAACGTAGCTGGTGCTATTATAAGCTTTTTTAGGATCGCTGGAAAGTAAATACATATATCCTTTTTTTATGTCAAAATGGAATAGGTCTGTCTCATTTATCTTACGTATTTTATTTAGAGGGTAAAATTAAACGCAAGTAAAGAAAACAAAAACTGAGAGTATGTCTTTCTTGAATCGTATGACCCGCACGATAAGACCAGATCCGACTATATAAAAGGTTTCACATGTGGCAACACCGAAATTATTGACAGAAGACCAAGCTAATGAAATGACAGTTAAAAAAGCCTAACCTAAGTTATTTGTCGATCTTTCTGCTCTAAGAACAAATATTTATTATTTATTTATTCAAAGCTTCAAAAGCAAAAAGCCAATTACAGACACTCGACTTAAAACTTAAAAAATAGTCGGGCAACAATACAAAGTCATAAAAAGTAACAACAATTAGCTAATCAAAGTATGTATAACACAAATTATAAAATACGACAGAAACAACAATTAGTTTATAAGTCATTTATCCTGTATAAGTTTCTCAGATTAACAGGGTCGATATCAATATCAGAAGCATACAAGTTAAATAAATGACATAATCTATAAAGGGGGAACTTCTGTAAAGATTCGTTCGCGGAAATGTCAGATAAAAAAAACATTACGATTTCTAGAATTAACACGATTGAAGGTAAGCGGAAGCTGTTCAAGAATATCAGGACAATCAATATCACCCTTAAGAACTTAAAACACTGTACACAAGAATATCCTTATCCTTCTTTTACTTAAAGTTAATCCATTAAAAATGCCCAAAAGATACTCATTATCACACCCCTGAAGAGGATAAATCCCAAACTTTCTGTAATGCATGCATTTAAAGAACTTTCTCACTGCACTCCCTCAATTATCTTTATCCAAAGATTATACTGAGGAGACCAAATTATGCTGTATAACAAATTTAATAAAATAATGTAGCAAATAAAAAAAACCGTTATTTTAAACAAAATTACATCAAAATTCCACCATAATTCGCATATGTAAGTGTGATGTAAACAAAAACACGAACCTGACAAGTAGATCGGTAACGATGCTCACTGTAAATTTTTATCGGATCGAGTAATCGCGCCAGTTTTGCGTTTTTAAAATTTGTGAAAATTGTGCATGTTTTCAATGAGCTGCAAAAAATTCATAGTAGGACCTTGCAATAGTTTTATTGATGATAAACTCCTATTATATTTTAGCGACTGTTTTTACGTGCAAACACCGAAAATCTTCAAGCTCTGAGAGCAGGCGATACCCTTATTGACTTGTGCTTAAACCTGCCCACTCTTAAGAAGTCAAAAATAAAAGTCGAAGAAGCATTAGCAGGAAGACCTTTTGGCATTCCTTCTAATCATGCTGAAGCTTTGGCCCATAGAAATAGGTAGGTAATAGTAGTTTGTACAAGAATGGATATGAACGGCAGTAGTTTTTTGAACTTGCATTGTCTTTATTTGTTTTGAATCACTGCGTTTCAACTGGTAAGCATCTTCAGTCGTCTTCAGGTAGTGATGTAGAAACCCATTTTTTGACCACATGAAAAAAAAACAATCTACGTTTTTTTTTCATAAAGGCATCATTTAAAAATCCCGTTTTTTTTTATAACTGATAGAATGATAGGTTCTATTTTTTGTGCCTGTTCAGTAAACCGAAAAGCATAGAGCATATAAAGAGTATTTACTGTATATTTTAGGTTACCCTTTTTCTTTTTACATTGTTTGCGTAGTGCAACTACAAGGTTTTTGTGTTATTTTTCTTTATAAGTTGATGGTTTATGTTCGTTTTTTCTTTAAATATATATTTATTAACAAATGTTAAAATATTTTCGTGTTAATTGCACTTTATTTTAAAAATCTCAACAAGATAATACAGATTTTTAATTATTGTGAAAAAAAATATACCCCTATGTTTTTTTTTTCAAAAAAAAAACGTCGAGTTTTGAAAAAAAACATCAACGTTTCAGTGTTCATTGTTGTAAAGTTAGTATTTTTGAATAGAGAATAAAAAACAAAGATGGGGAGGTTACCAAAGTTTGTAACTACTTGAATAAAAAATATTTTATTTGATATTATGAAGTTTATCACAGGTTTTAACATAATTTTTAAATTTCCGTCCGGTTGAAAATGGCTTGACAGATTTTAACAACGTTTTTGATTTATCGATTAATGCAAAAATCACGGTATTTTCGAAAAAACTAAATTATTATATTTTATAATTTTTTTTCAGTCTTCCACAAACCGTTTCAGAAATAACCCTGGCTATCTCGGCCATAAATCTACCAGTTTTGGAACCGTTAAGTGTCGCAAAACTCGATAAACTATGTAGCTTAGCGATGGCTGCGTTACAGTGCGCTATATCCCAAGCGGCCGCTAGCGCTTGTCTAGCCGCAGCTAGTATTGTGTCGCCGAAAGTGGGAGGACAGCAGGTATATTTTAAAATGGTGACAATTTGCAAACCAACAAAATCCCTCTAAACGCTATTTTAAACGTGATTTCCTCGGAATCCACACAAACAATTTTGGAAAAACCTGTTTCATATTCTGCGGCAAATATATTTATTTCGAGCGAATCGAGCAGCCGGTTTCAGGTATCAGCCAGTGCGAAGATTAAACGGTCTGAAAAATCAATTACCGGGATTTTGTTGGCTTGCAAAATGTCACCATTGTTTTTCTGCTATAACTTACGAAAATGTGACACGATTGAATTTTGTGAAAATTTGCTAGTATACAGGGTGATACATAAGTTGATACTTTTTTTTTAACTGGATATACAGGGTGCTACAAATTCGTGTGCGTACAAGGGAATCTCGAAAACGGTAAGAGATACGAAGATGGTTAAATTGAGGGAAAGTTGCGTATTTTGGGGCTTAATAATTGTAATCATTCCGAGTACCTTTGGAGATATCCGAAAAACCCGAAATTTTTAGTTTTTAATTTTTGGCGCCTTCATTTTTGACTTGGGAAAAAACCAAAAAACACTTTCTCGTAGCCGTTCTTTATGTTCTACAAGATGGCGTTATTAGTTTTCAAATTGGACGTTTCGTTCTTTAGATACCAACCTCAATTCTTTTTTTTTTAATACGGACCTGGAATTTTTAAAACAGTTTTAAGGATTTCTTGGAAATTTATTTCAATATAAAGGTTTTTAAAATTTTAACGTTTTGTCGTCAAATAACACATCACTAGCATTTCAAATTATCCTTTCTTTACTATTACGGCCCTGGCAGTTATTTTTAGAATTACTTAAATCTTAAAATTAATTACAGGAAGGCCGTTTTTTTTCAATTAGATTTACCGTCGCAATACTCTAGGAATTAAGAAAGTTTTTAAGGAATGAGAAGTAATTCTATTTTCTATTAGTATTTAATTTTAACGTATAATATCCTATTGTTTTTGCCTTAGGCCTAGACCGAAATACTATAAAACAGAAAAAAATAATACTTCCGAGGGAAGAGAAGGTAACTGGAGTGTTAGTCTAGTTATGTTACTGTGATGCGCTTATGTTTATTTCAAAAACAATTCAATTTCTGAAAATGCTAGTTTCAGGCAAAACATGTAACAAAAATAAACAGACAGAAAAATATGTGAGGCCGAGACTTTGGGTCTCTTTTCTTACAAAATATCAATTATCAGGGCTCTTTGAGTAAAAATGGACGGATTTTTCAAATCAGACATCTTTTGTTTTTTAATTTGGCTCTAAATGTTCAGGACCGTAATGAAATGAAAAAGATAATTTGAAAAATGTATTATTAGATGAAAAAACGTTAAAATTTCAAAAACTTGTACAATGTATTAAATTTCTAAAGCTTAGAAATCCCTAAAACTGTATTTAAAATTCCAGGTCCGTATTTAAAAAAATTAACTTAAGGTTTGTAACTAAAGAACGAAACGTTGAATTTGAAAACCAATAATGTCACCTTGTAGAACATAAATAACGGCTATGAAAAAGTGTTTTTTATTTTTATTCCAAGTCAAAAATGAAAGCGCAAAAAATTAAAAACCAAAAATGGAAATTTCTGTTTTTTTTTCAGATGTCTCGGAAAGCATTCGGAATAATTAAAAAAATTTTTGCCAAATTATTAAGCCCCAAAATACGCAACGTTGCCTCAATTTAACCATCTTCGTATCTCTTACCGTTTTCAAGATCCCCTTGTACGCACACGAATTTGTAGCACCCTGTATAAAATTTTTAAATATTCAAAAATAAGCAAAAATTATAAAAATCCTAATATAAGTATATTTTTTGCTTAAACTATTAGACACAAGCTGCTACTCTAAAGGAAGATGACTTGGACTCCAACGCTGTCAAATTAGTAGAAGAAGCATTAAACATGTATTCCTACATAGGAAACGTAATTAAAGGATCCACCAGAGCTGGTGGACATGTAAGTATTTATCAGTTATTTCAACTACAGTTCTCTAACGGAAATATGTAAAAACTGTATACGGCTTATTAACAATTACAATTTTTTAAGGTGTACCAAAACTATCTTCTTGCTGGTGCTTGGGTGTTGATCTCTGGACTTCAGACCCATTTAACCCAGACAACCAGTGCCTCTGGCGGTGAAAAGCCTTCCACTCATCTATCCAGGGAGTCTAGGGAAAGGGACACGACTGAAAAGGGGAGACCGAGCCCCAGTAAACAGGGACAACAGGTACATATACACTATAACTCTTCGCCAGTAACTTCTCCCCTAATTACGTGATTTTAATATTTATTTTTTGTTACAGAGCAGGGAATCAGTCACGGCTTCCTCGGGTAGTGCTGGTTCGGCTCGATCAGGCCTACAAAAGTTTCAGCAAAGTTTTGGCGTTTTGAGCGTCGCCTTGGCCACCAAAGCATTGACGCTGCTCTCCGAGTTGTTTGAAGATTTAAGTATGGAAGTTTGCGTCGTGGCAGCCGGCAGTCTTGTAACGGTAAGAATAATAATGCCTTAAAAAATAAACTGACAAGTAGAGGTATTAATGCGTATTTCTTTAAAAAATGGTTTCTGATTCCACAAAATACACTGCGAACTTGAATTTCAGTTTTTCTATCGTGTTGGTTACAGCCCTATGTTAGGTACTTACTGTAACCATTGCAGAATACTGCCGTTTATGCCACATTAAATAATAAATATATTCCCCAAACCCAGCAGCTTCGCTCGTGATGATACAATTTGTTCATTATATGATACATTTTTTTAAAACTATATACTTTGCCTGTCTCTCCGCAGGATAACTCGCAAAATTTTGAACCAATTTAGCCTAAAGTTGATTTACTAATGTAAAATATGCGGCTGATTGTGAGAAAAATACGGGAAAGTACCGGTACCCGCAGCTTCGTTCGTGGTGATACAATTTGTTCTCTATATGACAAATTTGGTCAAAACTATATACTTTGCCTGTCTTTCCCCAGGATAGCACATAAACTCTTGAGTTAATTTAACTTAAAGTTGGCCTATTTATGTAAAAAAAAGCGTCTGAATGGTTAACTAGGGGTTGTGTTTTTATCTTTATGCTACATTATAGCAGATACCTAAAAATGTGTGTTTATTTTGAAGTATTATTTCTTTTTAAGGTGGAACCGGCTCCTTTAGCTATCATGGGTCAATTCACAGCCCTACAGCGCGTAGCCCGTGTTTTAAGCGCAGCCCCCCTCAACCACCTACTCTTTTACCTTTCTATTGTGAGCTATAGAAAGGCGTGCTCTCTAAAACGGTTGATACCTCCGGAAGGTGATAATTTTAGCCAGTCAGATTCCACAGCTTATTTTGAAGATATGATTTTGTGCAGTGATGAAAACTCGACAGACGAAGGTAAGAAAATACTTATTTATATACCTGGCACATAAAGTGGGGAATTAAGGGCTGTTGGTTAATAATAATTCACATTAGGAGAATAAACACTTTACATGAATGGTAAATAATCTCCTTTTATTTCATAGCCGCTAACTAAAAGTAATAATTCTGTTCTTGTTGTTTTTAGACGATGATAGTGAGCCGATTTTAGGACAATGGTTTGAAGAGACTTTGGCACCACCAGAACCCTCGGAACCTAAGTCTCCTTCTATCTCTGAAACTGTTGATACTAAGTCTAATAATCAGTCAAATCGAGGCCCTTCAATTGTACCTGAGAAGGGAGAGGTAAGGTGTATCATGTTAAATATGGTGTTCCTCTTTTTTTTGTTTTTTCTTTTTTTACTGTTCGCCGACTACGTAGGCCATCTTGAACCGGTCATCGACCACAAATGTGATCTACCGACTGGGGAGTGTGAAACGGCACCTTCATCCTACGAGATATCCGATCTCATCCGGCCTGTCCGGCGTGAATAGGATGGCTAGGTGTCGATTCATTTTACACTCTTCCCTGAGGCAAGAGCACGCCGTGTTCCCAAGCGGTCACCCGCCCAAGTACTAACCGCGCTCGACACAGCTTAACTTCGGTGATCTGCGGGAACCGTAGCTTAATATGTCGACAGGCCCTTGCCTATGGTGTTCCTCAAGGAACAATTTTGAGACCATTATTTTTTAATACCTATATTAATGATTTATTTAATGTAAATTGTAATAAAGAATTTCACAGTTTCGTATATGATACTGAAATTTTTTATACAAATACAAATTGGGACAACTTAAATAACAAAATTAAATAAGATTTTAAAATATTAAAAAATTGGTTTGATAAAAATTTATTAACAATTAATTTTGATAAAACTAATTATCTTCCTTTCACTTTAACTCCAAATAACATACTACAAAATATAAATAGTATTAAAATAAATGATATTCAAATTTTGAAAGTTAATCAAGTAAAATATTTAGGAATAATCTTTGACAGTAAATTAAATTGGAATTTTCACATAGAATATTTGATTAAAAAATTATGAAATTTACTACCAATTTTAGAAACATTTAAAAAATGTTGAATTTAAAACATATGGAAATATTATATTATGCATTAGTTAAAACTCATTTAAATTACGGAATTTTAGGTTGGAAATGAATAAATAGAAACTTAGTAACATTAGAAATATTACAGAAAAGGTTTCTAAAAATTATATTTAATAAAGATTACTTTATCCTTCAATAAAATTATATTCTGAACAAAAAAAATGACCATGACCAGCTTTACATTTATAACATCTTAATATACATATTTAAAAATAAAATAACCATAAAACCTAAAATAAATAAGTCCATAGGACAAAAAAATTTCAAATATTTATTTAAACGATTATTTACCAACAAAAATTAAAAAACATATTTCATTTAAAAAATATAAAGTCGAAATAAAGGCATGGATATTGGAAACAGAACCAAAAAAAACTTTTGGACATGTTTTAATTATTAATATATTTTTCAAAATTTTATTATACCTATATCTTCAAATATGCTTAAACGTTTTTTATTTGCAATTTAACTTTTATATAATATTAACAAATATTTAAAAAAAAATATTTTAATATTCTTTTATATTTATAATTTAAAATACTAAGATTCGCCCCTAACAAGCACGGCTTCGGGGATCAAAGAAAAAGTTTATTGACGAAGATAAATAAACACATTTATTATACAGAGTGTCCCATAAGTTATGGGCCGTAGAGTAACTGGAGATACTAGACATCAAACTAAGCCGATTAAGTCATATAAGTTTTTTCGGATTGTTACTCGTTCTAGAGATACAGGGTGTTGAAAGTAAAAGTTCTCGAAAATAAGCCATAATTTTAAAACGGTTTAATAAATCGAATTGAAAGTTGGCAATATTATGTTTTTATGAGCAAGAAATAAGAATTTGTAGACGCGTTTAAGTTTCAAACTAGAGGGCGCTAGTTGCATACACTGGGCTTCATAAATCTATGATTTTTTTTCTTACCTGTGATATTAGGTGTTTTTTCAATTATAATTTCTTAAAGAATGGCGAGAAGAGTCAAAAAGGTGTACTTGATTGATCTTAATATCTTTAACGGTTTTCGAGATATTTCCCTTTAAACATCCCAAAGCATAAAAAAACATAGTACATAATTAAATTAATATTTTAATTGTTGATATTCATCAAAGAATATAGCGCAAATATATCTTAGCAGACCTGTATTATACAAGAGAGGACTTTAATGTTTTTCCTACTCCGAACTAATTGAAAAAAATACATGTTTGATTTTTTTTATTACAGGTAGACGGATATATATCCTTGGCTACAACCATATTTGTTTTCCTTAATAAGCATTTTTTGTGTTCAAAAGCTACTTTTGTCCAGAGATACGTAAAGAACGGACTGACCGAACAACAAATGATCATTCTGGCCGCCATTATCCGGGATTTGGATCGTGAGTGGGCGAAGTCTGAGCTTGGTAAGTGAACAAAGCTTGCCTGGTCATAATGATACGTATTTTTGCGTAAATTTAAATATGGAAGATTAAAAATAGTGATTTTTTTTTGTTTATTTATTATTTTATTTATGTGCTTTCAGGGTTCCCACTTTTCTGGAAAACCTGGAAAGTCAGGGAATTTAATACATAAACCTGGAAAAAATAATTTTTGTCACAATACTTTAATTCCTTTTTTTGTTCTGTGTTGTTTTGAAACAGATGCGACGCATAACAACAGATACCGCTGAGAAAGCAAAGACTGAATATTTTACTTTCATTAAAAAAGAAAATATTCAAAAATTTGATTGTAGGTACAATTCGTCTAGACGATTATTTTGGTAGCCGATTAAAAGATAAGGTGAAGTGGGGTAGTGGGGATTAAAAATATAAAAGGTCGCCTTTGAAACCACATAACTTTTTTCAAAATCGAGTTACAGAGATGCGCTTTAGACAGGAAATACTTAGTGATATTTACAATTACAACAAAATTTGTTTAATTATTTACCCAAGAATTTCATTTAAACAAAAAATTGTTACGAAAATATACCCATAAAACGCACTCGCCCCAGGTACTGGGGTAAGTGGATTTTCAACTTATAAATCGCGTTTGAGTAATGTTATATTCAACTGGAGAAAATGGGTTAATCTATTGCGACTTCACCAACAACAGGCTCTTTTCAGATTTAAAAAATTCCTAAAAATAAATAAGTTTGTATGTTAGAGATTTCTTTTTCTATAACTTTTTTTAAAACCACGTAATACGGTTTTTAAGTTTTTATTTACTTTATAGTTTTTGCAGATTACGCACAATCTCACTTTTTAACTTCTTAAAACTTTTCACTTTGAATTTTATTAATATAAAAAATTTAAATGGGACAAGTGGGAACTTATCCCCACTTACCCCACTAACAAAAAAAGCGGGGCAAGTGGGAACTATGGACCTAATATTGAAAGCCTTGAAAATTGAATTGTTAAAAAATACAAGAGATAACGTTAGTGATTACAACTTTGAGGATGTAAAAACTTTGAACCTAAGTTTTAAATTAGTACAGATTAAAAAAAATTGCCGTAACTTGTTACTATAGACGAAGTTTAGATACATTTGACATAGGCTGTATTACTTAAAAAAAAAATTTTTTTTACAATACGTTGGGGTCTATAAAAGTCCAAAGAAACATTGTTATTTTTTTCTTTTAAATACATTTTTTCCAGAATTTTTAAGTTAGAAAATTTTTGCAGTAGACCTGAAAAGTCAGGGACTTTCATTTTGACTTTTTGGTGGGAACCCTAGCTTTATTATTAATAAACGGGATGTGTTTTCGTCTCGTTTAAAAATTTAACACCCAGATATGAGTTCCTTCGGGTCTTGTACAGGGTTGTGATAAAGAACTAGATCAGCATTTTAACTTAACCAAAACTTTTTTTTTTAAATATATTATACAGGGTGGATCCTAAAATGCTACGTGGATAAACTTTAATTTATTTTTTCGGTGGGTTTACAACCATATTACCAACCAATCAATATTAAAAACCATAGAATATGCTGGGTCTTCCAAAAGTCCCGCATAAAATTAATATCAATTAAAGGAAAAAGATCTAGGAATAACGCTCGGACCCCTAAATTTTTATTTTTAATTGTGCATTTTTTGACATAAAAAAATATTATACGGGGTGTCTCATAGAACTGTCGTCACGTCTTTGACAATTTTTTCTAATGGACCTCCCTATATATTGTATTATTTTCTGTTTCCCCACAAAATTCTACGCTTATGTTGTAAATGTCATGTGTCTAAATTCAATAGTTTTTGAGATATTGACGTTTAAAATATGGCATTTTTTGACTTTGACAGACTGTAACATTGGAACGGTTCATCTTAGAGAAAAATGGTATTCACCTCCCTATCTTAGGTTTTTATTCTCTATCCAAAGAAACCAACCTCCGAGTGACCATGTTAAACCAAAAAACCGGTTTTAACGGTTTAAAATGTTAAACCGGAAGTTGTAACTTTTAGAGAGACAATTAAAAATTAAGATGGGAAGGTGAAAACCATTTTTCTCTAAGATGAACCGTTCCAATGTTACAGCCTGTCAAAGTCAAAAAATGCCATATTTCAATATCTCAAAAACTATTGAATTAGACATATGACATTTACAACATAAGCGTAGACTTTTGTGGGGAATCAGAAAATAATACAATATTAAGGGTGTTCCATTAAAATTTTTTTAATTTTTTTATGTCAAAAAATGCACAATTAAAAATAAAATTTTACAGGTCCGAGCGTTTTTCCCAGTTCTTTTTCCTTTAATTGATATTAATTTTATGCGGGACTTTTGGCAGACCCAGTATATGTCTTTACTCTGATCAAGACTTTAAACATTGGCTTTTTGTTTTCAGGTGGTCAATACAGTGAATTTTCCAGTGCTTTAATGAAGTTTACACATAACTTAATAACAAGTAATAATTTATCATCTCTTCAAGCGTGTCTGCTGAATCATTTAGGGGTTTCCCCATGGAACGCGGATGTTCCCCACGCTTGGCCTTTACAGGTGTATCCTAGAACGTTGACTGTTTTGGCGCAGGTAATTTCTTCTATTATTTATTTGTATCTAATTATTTTAATTTTATTTTTTTAATTATTAATCATGAAATTACATATTATTTATTTACTTTTATTTTAGGTTTTATTGTTACGACCCCAAAACGAAAAGGAAGCTTCTGTGATCAGCATATGGCATCGACTGGTGAACACATTAATAGAGAACGTGTTAAACGCCTCACAAGCATCATCTGAATCAGACATAGAAGGTTTGTATTAAAACTTAACTCGATTCTGTGATCAAAATCGTCTGACTTTAAATGGTTTAAATTTTAATTCTAGATTTAAACGTGGAACACGCTGAAGTACTACTATACCTCTTCCACTCGTTAAATCTAATGCAGAAAAAGTCCGTGGTGCTTCTCATGGCCGGCGGAGTGCTCAGATGTTCAGAAATAGCCAGGAGCAACCTTAAAGAATCCCAGTTGTTGAACTTATCAAGGCTCCTGCTGTTGTTCGATTACATAATGAAACATTTGTATGACGTGCCCACTTCATTGTTAGAAAAGGTACTGAAACGGATTGTATCAAGTAACAAGAGATATTTTATAATAAAAACATTAAAGAACTTATTCTTTATCAAGCGCGGCTCGTGAGTGCTGTTTGTTTTAAACTGTAATATTTCTTGAACGGTTGAGGCCATTGTTCTTTAATACAAGTTACAACTCACATAAGTATACGTCAAGAACACACATAAACGAACTAAATAAGGGTTAAGGACATACTACGGGCGATTCGGCATTCCTAATGAAACAAAAGGTTTATGCAAATGTTGCAAATACAATCGGCATATTTTGTAATAGGTTTTTCTTTGTCTATTGCAAAGTTTTGATTGCAACAGCATGCATGAGTCATGGAGCCGTTTGACTGTGTTTCCTTAAATGCCTATTGAACGTTATTGAACTACTGATGCCGATTGAACGCGAAGTGTGCCTAAGTCGACGAGTGAATTTGTCCCTTTTTAACTTCCGTGAGCGCATATATGTCTGTTCCGCTCTTAGTTTTCAATTCATTTATGTAATCTTCTAATTCAATATAAACCCATACGGTCAACCGTGAGCTACACTAAAATACGGCCTGAATGAACCGATTCGATCTGTATTGGGGAGTTTTCGCATGACATATTTTGGAATATTTGCATTTATTGAAGGATAATCATTGTTATTTGTTTTGAAAAATAAATTAATTTGGTGAGTTATTGACCCAATGACCTTATGGACAAGCCGCGCCTGTTCTTGATGATGATATGTTACACTGTAGGATTTTTTTAAACTTCGTTTGATGTAGAAATAATTCCCAGTACCATACCAATGTTCTAAATATTTTTAGATTCAAAGGAACCTGTTTGACCTAACCTATTTAAACGCGGATTACAAGGAAGGCGGAACTCCTAAACCTGAGGCATTATGGAAAGAAATTGAAGAACCTTATCGAAAAATATCGAACGAAAGTCATCCGACGCCCAGATTTTATAAATTGTCGAATTTAGAGGTAATTCTTTGTAGATCGTGTTTATACTTACAAAACTTTATTTGTGCCATCAATTTATATTTATTTACATTACATTTACTGATTCTGGATTTCTGGAATTCGATCACATTGATAAATCCGCTCTTACTCAAAGAGACTTGGTATTTAATACTTTATAAATAAAAAGACACAACGTTTTGGCGAAATATTTTTTTTCAGTCTCTTTATTTGACGTGTTTTGTCGTCAACTAGCATCATCAGACCTTACAAACATTTAAATAAATATAACTAGATTACTCTAGAATAGAAAATTCAAGACATATGTCGGGTTGCAAAAAGAATTTTAATAATAATTAACTAATCAGCAAGCTTGACTGTGACATTCATGGCCGGTTAACCGTAATTTTTTATTTACTAATCAGGCACTTTTGATTGTAAGTTCATAATGCATTGTGTCTGTTTAAAGGTTGGAGACAATGACGTTTCTTGAACGGCAGTAGAGTTTTGGACTTGCATTGTCTTTCTTTGTTTAGAATCACTACGTTTCAACTGGTAAGTATCTCCAGTCGTCTTCAGGTGAATACTGAATAAGTACGGTAACTACAGCTCTATTTATACTAGGCAGGTGCTGTGACGCATGACTAGTGGGCGGAGTCATACGTGTTGCTAGGTGATTACCCATAATTGGATGAGTCATGCTTGATAAGTCATGCTCGATGACGTCATGCTCGATGAATCATGCGTTTAACTCTTGGGTGGTCTTATTCTAAGATTACATTTACCTAACAAGGGTTTCCAGACATTTCTCATATCTAATGAAGGCTTACTAAAGCAACCTGGATTTTGGTGTATGGTCGCAGCTTCCTTAAACTTCCTCTTCCTCCAGTGCGGTTCTTTTTGCAGGATTTACGCTTTTGTCCACATGATATGATGGCCATGCGTCCAGGCGTGGTCAGCTGCACCTGATTTTTCAATCTCTCCTTTTTGGGTGTTATTCCGATGTTCTTTAATCCTTACTTCTAGTGGTCTTAGTGTCTCACAAGTATGCGTCATCACCTAGCCACACGCATGACTCCGCCCACTAGTCATGCGTCACAGCACCTGCCTAGTATAAATAGAGCTGTAGTTACCGTACTTATTCAGTATTCACCTGAAGACGACTGGAGATACTTACCAGTTGAAACTTAGTGATTCTAAACAAATAAAGACAATGCAAGTCCAAAACTCTACTGCCGTTCATAATGCATGTTAACGTCAGTTATGTCACAGTCAAACTTTCTGGTTAGTTATTTCTAGTTAAAAATCTTTGTGCAACCCAACAATAAAGTTCCTGTATTCCTTTAATTTTCAGGTTAGCAACCAAGATTCACCGAAACTCGACGGTCTAGCTTGCAACTTTATCCTGGGAACCCCTGACAAGCTAAGATATCCTTTACTCTTAGACGCTCTAATCGAAATATTAAACATTACCCATAACATCAGCGCTACTAGCGCCTCGAAGACCCCTATTTTGGGTTTATGCGCTACCCAGTATTGCTTTACGATATGTTGGAAGTTGTTACATCTCTTACCCCCTTCAATCCCCTACATGGAACGACTAGCTACTGGCGATATTCTTACCCCTGGTCCCCTGCTGATGCATTCTTTGATATGGGGCCCTCGAGCTGCCCACAAGAATTTTAATCGGTGGCTGAAAGATTGCCTTGTTAAACAGGTGAGTTTAGTCTTAGAAAATATTTACTTTTACTATCCTAAAATAATCCAATATGGTGTTCCTCAAGGAACAATTTCTGGACCATTATTTTTTAATATCTATATTAATGATTTATTTAATGTGAATTGTGATGGAGAAATTCATAGTTTCGCAGATGATACTGCCATTTTTTATACAGATACAAATTCGGACAACTTAAATAACAAAATTAAAAAAGATTTTAAAATAATAAAAAGTTGGTTTGATAAAAATGTATTAACAATTAATTTTGAGAAAACTAATTATCTTCCTTTTACTTTAAATCCAAATAACATACCACAAAATATGAATAGTATTAAAATAAATGATGACATTCAAATTTTGAAAGTTAATCAAGTAAAATATTTAGGAATAATCTTTGACAGTAAATTAAATTGGAATTTTCACATAGAATATTTGATTAAACAATTTAGAAGTTTACTAGCAATTTTTAGAAACATTATAAAAATTTTGAACGTAAAACATATGGAAATATTATATTATGCATTAGTTAAAACTCATTTAAATTACGGAATTTTAGGTTGGGAAGGAATAAATAGAACTTTAGTTACAAAATTAGAAATATTACAGAAAAGGTTTCTTAAAATTATATTTAATAAAGATTATCTTTATCCTTCATTAAAATTATATTCTGAAACAAAAAAAAATTACAATAGACAACTTTACATTTATAACATCTTAATATACATATTTAAAAATAAAAATCTTATGCAGTTTAAAAACCATAATCATAATACACGTCATAAAAATAAAATAACCATAAAACCTAAAATAAACAAGTCCATAGGACAAAAAAAATTTCAAATATTTATGTTTTTATTAAACGATTATTTACCAACAAAAATTAAAAAATATAAAGTCGAAATAAAAGCATTGATATTTAAAACAGATAACTTAAATACATTTTTGGAAATATTTTAATTAATACTGTTATTAATAATATATTTTTCAAAATTTTACTATTCCTATATCTTCGAAAAAACAGCGTTTATTATTTATATACATGTACTTAAACGTTTTTTATTTGCAATTTAACTTTTATATAATATTAACAAATATTTAAAAAAAAATATTTTAATATTCTTACTAATATTATACTAAGATTTGCCCCTAACAAGCACGTTTTCGGAGATCAAAGAAAAAGTTTATTGAGGAAGATAAATAAACACATTTTTATTATATTATAAATATTGGAAATAAACTTATAATTATTATTTATTTGCAGGGAATGTACACACAAAATACGGACAAACTTTTAAAAGCTGTGTCAGATGCAGTAAATAACGTTGAATACGACGCGACGTTGGCTAAAAGTTGCATTATAAGTCTCACTCCTGACGTATCCAAGGGATTTATAGGAAAAGAAGCCTTACCATCTTTGTGGCAGCTTATATTGTTGGATTGCTTAGTAGCAAAAGTAGAGGTAATAATAATGTCATAATTTTTCAGTCATGTAACTTTTATTTTTTATTTTCAGGTTGCTTTAGATGAAGTTTCGGAAACTGAAACAGCATCAATATCAGTGTCGGAAAGGTCTTGCGTACAAGACTTAGTGCCTCATGTGATAAAATTAGCGCAGTCAATTTTACACTGTACTAGATGGTCCATGTTTCATTTGGTTGTAGATCAGAATGCTGACGCTACAGATAAGGTAAGCATTACATATTGTCAGTTGTCGTTTTTAAAGCTAAATATTTCGTATAACTTCTGTGCAGTTCTTTAGAGACGAACATAAGGATTTTTATGTTACAGGTCCAGTTAAAAGATTTGGAAGCTATGCACGATGTATTAGCCATAGCATCGAAAGATAATGCTCTCTTAAGCACTTTGGCCAGCGAAATTGAGTCCAATCTACCGAGTAATGTCAGTACGGTACTACAAGAGTGGCGGACGTCATTTTTGGAAGACATATTTTCGGTAAGCAGATGTTTTTTTTATCTTAATAACACCCTCTTCAATTTGAAATTGAAGGAGGTTCGAAACTGTATACAACTAACATAGAAATTGAACACGTTTATGACCGAAGTTGTTGAGAGAATTGTAGCGCAATTGGTAGGGCGTTCGGCTGGTAATCGCGAGGTTCTGGGTTCAAGTCGCGGCCGAGACAAACAATTTTTTTATTCTAAAAAAAATTTGTCTTCACCCATGTAAACATTTTTCGGTTATATTAGTTTGAAAGAAAGTCATTTTAAATTTTAAAAAAATCCGTGACCGTGCCTCATTCAGACCGCTGATTGGCAAGCAATTGAATTAATTAAAAATTATCTAAGAGATAGACCAATTTATGTTTAAATAAAGAAAAAAGCTATACCAATGTATTTAAATGTGGTGTTCCTCAAGGAACAATTTTAGGACCATTATTTTTTAATATTCATGTTAATGATTTATTTAACGTCAATTGTGATGGAGAAATTCATAGGTTTGCAGATGATACTACAATTTTTTATACTGATACAAATTTAGACAACTTAAGTAACAAAATTAAAAACGACTTTAAAAGTATAAAAAATTGGTTTGATAAAAATTTATTAACAATTCATTTTGATAAAACAAACTTTTCCTTTTACTGTTAATCCAAATACCACACCACAAAATATGAATAGTATTAGAATAAACGATGGAGTTCAATTCAATCAAGTTATGAATGATCTTTGACAGTAAATTAAATTGGAATTTTCACATAGAGTATTTGATTAAAAAATTGAGAAGTTTACTACCAATTTTTAGAAACATTAAAATTTTGAATGTAAAACATATGGAAATATATTATGCATTAGTTAAAACTCATTTAAATTACGGAATTTTAGGTTGGGGAGGATCAAATAGAACTTTAGTTAATAATAATAATAATAATAACAAACTTTATTTTCAAATTGTGTTAATACATTACAAATAATAATATACTCAACACAAAGGAAATGGCGTCAAAAAAGAAGAACAACATAATCATAATAATTTCCTGTAACTTTACACACTTAATATACGTACTATTGTCTAACTATTTATAAAATCATTCACGGAATACGGTTCCAGTTCAATTAACAGTTTTTTAATCGATGCTTTAAAAACTCTCTGTGATGTAATTGTTTTTATATAATTTGGTAATTTATTAAAAAGTTTCCGACACATGTAGTAAGGACTCTTCTCAGTCAAAGTTAAACGATGAATTGGGTAGTTAATGTTTACTGTCCTTGTGTTATAACTATGAAACACCTGTAGTTCGAAACTTGCTCTGTTCTTAAAGAAGAAAATTATTGCTTCGTAAATATATAAACCGTATGAAGTTAAAATACCCTCTGCTTTAAATACGCCTCTGCAGCTTTCTCTAAAATCCATTTTTTTAATACAACGAAGAACACGCTTCTGAACTACAAATATTTTTTGTGCTTGGCTACTTCTTCCCCAAAAAATAATACCATATCTTAATCGAGATTGAAAGTTCGCGAAATACATCATTTTCAATGTTTTTTCTTTCATATAGTTGCTCACGACTCTAATTCCATAACAAATTGAATTTAACTTAGTTAACAAACCACCAATATGCCCAGACCAATCAAGAAACTCATCAATGTTTAAACCTAAAAATGTTGTGCTTTCCGCGATGTTAACGTTCTCATTAAGTATTTTTATGTTAGGCGGTTTTTGAGTGCTACATAGCTTTGTTCTAAACATAATGAGGTTTGTTTTTTCTTTATTCAATATCAATTTATTGCCTACAAACCAATCATTAGCCCTTGTAAAAATATCATTACCCTTTTCAGTCAATTTAGCAATACTTTCCCCGCTTATAAGCAAATTAGTGTCATCAGCATAGCATATTAAACTTTCATCTTGCGAATTTCTTATAGAATATAGGTCATTTACAAAAATAACGAATAGTATCGGGCCAATAATGCTACCTTGTGCTATGCCCAATTTATTTTCCTTAATATCCGAAAAATATGTACTACCATTTTTTGTTATTTTTACCTTTTGTTTCCTGTTCGATAAGTAGGAATTCAACAACTTTAGCGCCTGACCTCTCACACCATACCGATCTAATTTTTTGATAAGTAACTCCTTGTCTATACAATCATAAGCTTTCGACAGATCCAGACAAATACCCAGAGCCATTTTATTGTCCTCTAAATGTTTTAAGATTGCCTTTGTAAACTGAAAAATTGCGGTTTCTGTTGATTTGTTAGCTATATACCCGTGCTGGTGGCTGTTAAACAAATTGCATTTTTTTAAAAAGTCTATTAATCTTCTACACATTGCTAACTCAAATATTTTTGAAAACCCAGGCAGAAGGCTGATTGG
Source organism: Polydrusus cervinus (assembly GCA_935413205.1). Classification (NCBI taxonomy): domain Eukaryota; kingdom Metazoa; phylum Arthropoda; class Insecta; order Coleoptera; family Curculionidae; genus Polydrusus; species Polydrusus cervinus. The sequence goes on along the minus strand of OW284519.1, from coordinate 19,291,930 downwards.
CCTGTAACTTAAAATATCAGAAATATTACAGAAAACGTTTCTAAAAATTATATTTAATAAAGATTATCTTTGTCCTTCAATAGAATTATATTCTAAAACAAAAATAACATTTTAGACAACTTTACATTTATAACTTCTTAATATACAGTGTGTCCACGGATAGAGTTTGGAAGAGGAAAAACTTTTTTATTTGTATGTATAGAAGAAAAAGTCATTATTTATGAAAACGTCTGCTTGTGTTAAAACTACAATTTAGAATATCAGATTTGGGATTACTATACAGGGTTGGACAGAAACAACATTTTTAGAGTTTTGGATTTTTTTTTCAATTCCTTGATTTATACCGGGTGATTCACGACGAGCTTGCATTAGAACTTTTGAGGAAACTACTGAAAATATTTTTTTGAAAATCTGTAAGTTTAAGTTTATCGATGTGCTCTCTTAAACTAAAATATTAACATGTTTATGTCACTTCCGGTTATACCGGAAGTAGCTTCAACTTTCATTTTTTAAATACAACATAACATTTTTAATTATATTTTTGAATTTTGCATTAAATTTCAATAACATTTTATGGAACACGTTTTTTACCTAAGTCTACTCATTTCTGAGATATCTGCATATTTTGTAATTATTTCGTAAATGCATAGCGATAAAATTATCGGTTTATATTTTTTACCTTAGCTCCTGGACTAAAATTTTTTTGTTTATGTATAGTTAAAGAATTAACAAATCTCAAAAAATGATTAAACTTGTCATAAAATATACAGGGAGGTCACAATTAAGGGCTCATTGTAAAAAACTTTAAATATTAAAATCTTTCTTATTTTAAATGGAACACCCTGTATATTTTTCTTTAATATGATGGTAAATTAACTGCTCCTTAAAATTGCTATAACCTTTTCTCTACCTATATCAACGCGTTTTCTTAAAATATCAAGTTTTATTTTTAAATACGATTACGCATATGCGACAGATAAAATACTTTACCTGTCGCAAAAGCAGCAGTTAAAGTATTTTATTTTACAATAAAATAAAGTCGTTTACTGCCGGAAATCACTCTGATAATCTACGGCTTTACTGTCGGTTGGCGATAAACATATTTATTAGAACTATTTAAAATAAACTAATTATTATTAGTGCCATTAATAATTTATTTAAGAAAAATACTTTTCTTTCTTGTAGATGCAGTATTGCAATGACATCATCCCATCCGAAAGCTACTTACTGAAAATCATAGACATCCACATATCTTCTCTTTCAAAGGGCCTTACATTTAGCATCGATCTTTCTCTAAAACGAACTCTGGAGAATCTGGTTAAGTTTGTAGTGCAACACGCCCCCAAAATCGAAAACACCGACACTAAGAATAAGGCAATTGAATTACTGGTTTCCATAACGACTGACGCCAGGATGGAGTTTTTATATAACGTGGCCATCAAGGCTTTGGATAAGATGATAGGCGATACGGAGACTGATGAAAGGCAAAAACGGGTCTATATAAGGTAAAACGCATACACAAAATCTAACACAAAATTGAGGGCGGTAACTTAATCTTCGATATCTCACCAATTGAATTTACAGAGTTTTGGACCACACCTATAATCTTTTAATGAACTGTACTAGTGGTTCTAGTGAAGTGGTACCAGCGGTGCAAGCCGCTTTAGTAAACGAAAAAATCCTTCATAGCTGCTTGATATTTTATGAAAAGATCATTGAGAAGAGTTCTGGTAGACAAGCCCTCGAGAACTTTTTCACAGGTACTATTCTTTTAATTAATACTAATAAGTTTATTTTCAATATTTATAATATAAGCTTCTTTTTTGATCCCCCGAAGACGTGTTTGTTAGGGGCAAATCTTAATATTTTAAATTATAAATATATAAGAATATTAAAATATGTTTTTAAAAATATTTGTATATATTATATAAAACTTGAAGAAATAGTCCATACTTAAAGTGGAGTGGAAATTTAGAAGGTAAAAAATGAGAACACAAAGTCTTCCTCCACTGTTATATTATAGAAATATTTAAAGCAACTTTTCTACATGTTTCGAATGCAGAAGCATTCATCTTCAGGAGTCCTGAAAAATATATTATTCATAACAATATTAATTAAAACATTTCAAAAAATGTTTTTAAGTTATCTTTTTTCAATATCCATGCTTTTATTTCGACTTCATATTTTTTCAATGAAATATATTTTTTAATTTTTGTTGGTAAATAATCGTTTAAATAAAAACATAAATAATTGAAATTTTTTGTCCTATGGACTTATTTATTTTAGGTTTTATGGTTATTTCATTTTTATGACGTGTATCATGATTATGGTTTTTAAACTGTATAAGATTTTTATTTTTAAATGAAATAACCATAAAACCTAAAATAAATAAGTCCAAAGGACAAAAAATTTCAAATATTTATGTTTTTATTTAAACGATTATTTACCAACAAAAATTAAAAAACATATTTCATTAAAAAAATATAAAGTCGAAATAAAAGCATGGATATTGGAAACGGATAATTTAAAAATATTTTTGGAAATGTTTTAATTGATATTGTTATGAATAATATATTTTTCAAAATTTAATTATACCTATATCTTCAAAAAAACTGCGTTTATATTTATATACATATATTAAAAAGTTTTTTTTATTTACAATTTAACTTTTATATAATATTAACAAATATTTAAACAAAATATTTTAATATTCTCATATATTTATAATTTAAAATATTAAGATTTGCCCCTAACAAGCACGTCTTCAGGGGATCAAAGAAGAAGTTTATTAAGGAAGATAAATAAACAAATTTATTATATTATAAATATTGAAAATAAACTCTTAAATAAATACAAATAAATATGTATATTGAGATGTTTTAAATGTAATGTTGTCTAATATTCATATTTTTGTTTCAGAATATAATTTTATTGAAGGATAAAGATAATCTTTATTAAATATAATTTTTAGAAACCTTTTCTGTAATATTTCTGATTTTTTAACTAAAGTTCTATTTATTCCTCCCCAACCTAAAATTCCCTAATTTAAATGAGTTTTAACTAATGCATAATATAATATTTCCATATGTTTTACGTTCAAAATTTTTTTAATGTTTCTAAAAATTGGTAGTAAACGTCTTAATTTTTTAATCAAATATTCTATGAGAAAATTCCAATTTAATTTACTGTCAAAGAATATTCCTAAATATTTTACTTGATTAACTTTCAAAATTTGAATGTCATCATTTATTTTAATACTATTCATATATTGTGGTATGTTATTTAGATTTAAAGTAAAAGGAAGATAATTAGTTTTATCAAAATTAATTGTTAATACATTTTTACCAAACCGATTTTTTATTATTTTAAAATCTTTTTTAATTTTGTTATTTAAGCTGTTCCAATTTGTATCTGTATAAAAAATTGCAGTATCATCTGCGAAACTATGAATTTCTCCATCACAATTTACATTAATTGTTTTTTAGAATATAGATGTAGTAAACTTATGATATTTCCATGAATTTATATGGCATTCACTCTTTTAGGCGACAAAGACTTAGTCAAAGTATTGATGTCAGTGTCGAGTCCGCGCATGTCTCAACAATACAGCACCCGCGTCCTTCACTTCTTTAATAAATTGTTCCAAGCCGCAGAGAAGAGTTCCACTGACCCGAGTCTGAATTACCTGTGCTCTAGTATGGGCAAGCTGGCCGAAGTTGACAGTGAGAAGTTACAGGCGTGGCTGAGGCAGATTATCATTGGACCGACTGAAACTGGGGCGACAAGGTATGGGGTTCACTAAACAAATAAATAGTGCAAATTCTACTTAATATCAGTGGCGTAGCCAGAAAATATGTTGGGGGGAGGCTCAGTGGGCGTAAGTAGGACATTTTTTTTTCCTAGAGAAAGGGACAGTCGAGACTACATGTATTTCATGACATTGTACCTAGCGAACAAGGCGAAAAAGCACCGCAGGCGAAAAAATTTCGGGGCCACGCCCAAAGTTCGTTTAAAATTCACTACTGTCAAATTTCGAAAATTAAATTATTACCTCTCCCCCTCTGCATGGTTGTATTTTGTTTTTGTAAATGTTTTTTTTGTTATTCCTAGCTGGCTCTTTATTAAAAAAAAACATTTTTTATATTTGTGAAAAATATGAATATTGATGTCAATCCAAAATTTTAACATGAGACGTAGGTATGACTCTAACCAGCGTTTTTCGGGCTCGGTTTTTCATGATTAAAAATAAAGTAAATATCACTCACCACGCCAAAATTGATGATTTTTTCAGAAATCATGTATTTTAGGAGCGTAGATCTAAGAGCAGTTTTTTTTGCAAATGCTTAGGTTTGGAAATGCTCCTTCTTAAGTGCCGTTTTGTATATTCATAAGAAAGCATTATCGTTTCTTCCCGCACAATTTTTTTTATTATAAATTATCATACTTCCGCCATAAAAAGTGTTTCAATTAAAATTTTTACTTTAATTTTCTTCTTTAAAAATAAATACCTAATTGTTTTATGTTTTTGTTGTAAAAATATTTTATTGCATTGGGTTATATTTTTGTTGATTTAAAATAGCTCTAAAAAGGGGTAAACGGAACAGACAAGTATATAATAGAAAAATACTATAAACTATTATTCTTTTTACTCGTTTTCTATAAAATTGCATCATAAATCAATAACTAAAACGATAAATGTCCGAAACCTTAATCTCTATATAAAACAGGCCTTTTAGAAGGAAAAGTTTAAAAACTAAACGTTTTCTACAATATCTTTGTAATCTAAGCCAAGAAAACATTATTTAAAAATTTAAATTAAGACTCCAAGCGCGAGACAAAAAATTAGGTTACAATCAGAGCTGTGAGTAACTTAAGTAACTAGATACTTTTTAGTATCTAGTTACTTAAAGTAACTAGATACTTAGTAACTTAGTTGTGTTTGAAATCATGCCAAAAGTAACTGTAACTTCGTTACTTTTGAAAAGTAACTTGTATCTAGTTACTTTTTAGGACTAACTATACACTTAAAAAGTAACTAGATACTTTAAAAGTAACTAAATTCCTTTTAAAGTAACTAAGTTCCTTTTAAAGTAACTAAGTTACTTTTAAAGTTCCTCTATGATACCAATAATGCACATATGCCGTCCATCAGATGATGACCAAGGGACGATCGGCGGCCGTTAATCAGACTATCAAGATTAGTAAGTAAGAGTGGGACAGTATGTCGATCGTAGGTGCATGTAGAAGGTAATTTTTGCGTTTGTTAAGGAAATCAATGAAAGGGAAAAAGATATGTCCTCTTAGATGAGAATTTTGAAAGGTTGGTACTTTTAAAAGGCAATGGGGCATTTTAAAAACATTCTGAATTTTTTTGGTTCTTTATAAAAGTATATTTGGATTTATATTTATTTAGTTTTGTTACTTATATTTATTTAATAGGCTTTTTATTACTTATCTTTTCTTTCTACTTTTATTAGAAATGAATTAAGTTTGTAAGTATAATAAATTCGTATTCGTTATAGAAACTTTTCATTTACATGTTATCACTACCTGGTAAATTTATGGTATCTAGTTCAAAAGCATCTTAGTAACTTTTAGAGTTTCGTAGTTACAATTAAAATAACTAGTTACTCAAAAGTATCTTAGTTACTTTTAAATTATCGTAGTTACAATCAATGTAACTAGTTACTGTAAAAGTATCTTAGTTACTATAACTAGTTACTTTAACTAAGTTACTTTTAGGTAAAAGTAACTATTCCTTATAAGTATCTAGATACATTTGTGCAAAAGTATCGAAAAAGTAACTAGTTACTTTCCTGAAGAAACTTTCACAGCTCTGGTTACAATTGGCCTTCTAGACCCGAGCTCCTAGGCCCCTAAATACGTCACTCCTTAATATAATAATAATAATGATGGTTTGATCCTGAACTTTTTGACTTGGGTTTCTAAATTTTAATATATATTTTATAAATATTTTAGTGATTCCACTGTAAAGCTTACCAAACAATCAAGTACTGCCAGTTCAGAGGGCAAAGAATTGTACGTCAGTATGGGAGGAGACGATAAGAAGTCGTTAGTTCAAGAGAATAGCCAGTTGTTGCAAGCCTTAACAAGTTATATCGTGAAACAGGTACATTAATAACTCTTCAAGAAGTTTTTAGTAAAAAAGGAAACATTCGGTGCATTTTTAAACAGATAATTACTGTAAAAATCGTGATTTTTTAGACTAGCAACGTCGCCGAAGACGTCTCTGTAACAATCCTGAAAGCCCTTATACCACTCGGCAGTCACATTCTGAGTCCGGCTTTGGAAGGAGTCGGCTTCACCGAACTCATGGACGTTATGACAATGCTTGGGGACGCAGGACTGGGCAAGGGTCACAGTTATTTGTTCCCCGCGGCCGCAGAATGGGTGGAGCTTTGTGTAAAATACGTCCAGGGTAAAGAGATCAGTGAAAAAATGGCCAACTCGCCTGATTTGTTGAAGAATAGTAGCATGTTACACGCTGCTTCGTGTATCTTGGACTATCTGAGTGATGTTATTTTGTCTATTACTGAACAACCACCTAGGTAAGATGAATAGTTAACAATTTTTTCTACTGAACATAATTTAGGTTTAAATTTTAAGTAACAATATTTTTTATTTCTCTTTATTTTTTTGTCATATTCTAGATCCGTTTCTCCTCAATGGGAACACGAAAGTCCTCTAGATCTCGAGCTAGATTGGCAAGAAGAAAATAATGACGATGATGACAGCGGCGAGGATTCCGACGAAGATTCTTTATGTAACAAACTATGCACCTTTACAGTTACGCAGAAGGAGTTTATGAACCAGCATTGGTAAGTATTATTTGTTCCATGGTATGTATTTATAGGTGCCGTGTGGTAGGTATTACAAGTTTGGTCAAGAGGCGCTAAACAATGATTAAGAGTTGTGGGAATCCCTACTTAAGGATTCGATTAACAAACTTTAAATTTCGGCCATCTCTATATCTGGACTTAGGACCCAGTTGTGTATCCTCTAGGAAGCCTTTTAGTTAATCTGAAGATTTAAAGTAGTCAAGTGACCAAGTCAACCAATGGCATCTCCTTTATGTCGGCCAGTACTTGCCGAACATCAGACAGGTGGGCGCAATAACAACATCTATCCCGATGAAACAGGATACCTGGTCAAACTCAAGCGAGGGTCACAATTGGAAAACCCTCCCAAAGGCTATTAACTGGAATGTTGCTTTTAACACGCACCCAGCTAAAACAAGTGGTCGGCCTACTATCAGGCCACTGCCACTTAAGAAAACACCTACGCCGTATAGGAATTTACAATGGTCCCATTGAATGCAGATTTTGCGGCGAAGAGGACGAAACCGCCTTGCATATCATATATAACTGCGAAGCACTGACCCGAAGAAGATTCAAAGTCTTCGGAGGAATCCAATGTGGGGATAACCTCCTGCATTAAAAACTTGGTAGGACCTTATAAAAGGAACAAATATTTTCTAGCAAGATAGAGAAGCACAATAAGCCACTAGGCTGCAGTGCAGGAAGCTTGGGCCGAACGCCCGACCCCCGCATTAAATCAACCAACCAACCTGCCGAACATGGATCTTCTATATAGGATGAGAGAACATTCACAAAGAAGACGTTCGACAGTCTCATCTTTAGTCACAGCTTCTTCACACAGGTATTGCTTGGCTTCATTCGTTCTGATGCCAATACCTGTGTACTGAAGCCTACCATTCTTTGTGAATGGTCAGTTCTCGCATCCTGTAGAAGATCCATGATTTGAAAATACTGGTCGACATAAAGGAGATTCCATTGGAAGACATGGTCAAAGTGAATCTTCATGTTGGCTAATGAGGCTTTCTGGAGGATGCACAACTGTGGCCTGGGTGCTGTGAACCTTAGCTTATACCTTTCAGATTTACAGGGAGTGAGTAAAGTGATGTATATAGGTCATGGGACTACAACACCTCAGGCTTTACCGGTAGATCTATAGGTCGACCAATGAAGCCGTGACCATACACAATGATTTGAATATTTTTAAGTAGTTTTATATCAAATTTCCTCATTTTCAACTTCAACTTTCATGGTATACAACTAACACTTATTCCTGTCAGGTATCATTGTCACACATGCCGAATGCTCGACGGCGTTGGCGTTTGTTCTATCTGCGCGCGCGTCTGTCACAAGGGCCACGACATTAGCTACGCTAAATACGGCAATTTCTTCTGCGACTGCGGCGCCAAGGAGGACGGCTCGTGCCAGGCGTTGATAAAGAGGAGTCCTGCGTCTAATCCGGATGCAGCAAAAAAGGAAGATGGCGGGGAGCAAAATGTTTTGGCCAGTTCTCTAAGGTTAGTAGCTAAAGTATAAATGTATTTGTAAAACGGCTGTACTTTGAACTCTCAGTGTAAATATCTTGTAAACATTGGGTTTTAGGGATTTGATTTACTTTGAAATAAAAGTTATCAATTTTAAAAATAAAACTTCTTTATGGTTGAATATTTTTGAAAAATTTTCCAATTTTTTTTGGAAAATTAATTGAATTAACAACATACATCTTATTTGCTAGGAGAAGAACCAGTTCGCCAGTACCTACGGATAAAATTCTTTTTGATGAAAAACGAGGCGATCACGAGAAAAAGAAGCTTGAGGAATCCAAGGAATTGTTATTAAATTATTTAAGTTCAAGTGCCGTTACGTCATCTTTACTAGGTATGTATAAAAACAAGATGGCGACGAATTTTGTTGGTAACATTACTTGTTTTAAATGGTATTTCGTATTTTTGGAGTGTTTCAGAAATATACGGCAAACAAACTGTTTTAGTATATTTTAGAAAGGTGTAGAGTACTGTAGAGTAATAAAAGCTCATTAGGTATGCAAAGGGACTATAGAGTGACCCAACGAATATTTAAGCCACTTTCATAATTTGGCGTTGATTTCATTTCAAAATTCTTTTTTTCATCATGTGCAGGTAGTACCACCCGGGTTTGTGTTAATTTATGGGTTTTGCCTATTTGTGATCCATTCACAAACACTGAAAATGGTGTGACAAAGGCGTGCATTATGTACATAGTATTAAGTACACTTATTTTTTAATAAACATAAAAAAATACAAAATACAAAAAATACATTATACAGAAATTAAATTATAAAAAATCATAATATTCTTCGTTATCTGAGGAACCGTCATCTCCTCTTGACGTTATAATTAACGGGTCGACGGTCCGATCGATCAGGTGGTCAAGATCTCACATTTTCTCCTCTTCTTTAATGACATGATGGACTGCTTTTCGCCATTTTTCTGGTGTCAGTTCCTTAATGGCTTGATCAAACAGTAGCTTAACGTCTTTTATTTTGAATGATGTGTTGTGTCTTGCTACAAATCCTTTCATTTGCACCCATATAAGTTGTATAGGATTTAGTGTTTTTGAACTATATCTTCCACGGCATATTTCATAAAACGATGTTTGTGTAAATTTGCTATAGCTAATAGTTCCTTCTTTATCTTTATCTTTTATTTATTATTATTCCTTTTTTTTTCTTTGGTTAGTTTTCATAAATAATTTAATGCACAAAATTTACCTCCGCCTATGGCTGACACCGAAATTGAGCCAAACTGGAGGGAATTTCCCATTTAATTACTCTACATTTTTCTGAAATAGACTCTAGATAATAAAAAGATACCCTTGTTTATGAATTTTTTGAAAAAAGGGATAGATTTTTTATTACCGAATTTATGTTAGTTAAAAAATTCACCCTGTATGTATTATATTTATGTCATTATAATTAAAAACAATGTTTTGTGAAATTAAAAATAGAAACTTGGCAAATTGATGTATAATATAGTTTTTTTTTTCGAAGAATTTCTTCAGGGTCTCATACCAGCGATTGAGGCAACTTGTAACTTGAATAGTCCTGTAGGGTGTCATGTACGAGGTGTAAAAGCCCTGGAGCAACTATATAGTGCGGAGAAAAAATACGTTCATACCGATTTGTTAATGGTGCCAACTCTAGGTAAGGTTTAAAATCATCGTTTTATTACAAAAAGAATTGTCTCGAATATTTTTTTTTGCTTTGGCAGATCTGCCATGCAGCCCAAGGAATAAAATTATTGATTGTAATTTTTGTATAGTACATTTAAATATATTGCGTATGTATATTTTTACAGGTTCACAAGAGGGCGCCTTTGAAAACGTGAGGATGTCCTATGCGGGAGACCAGGGACAAACTATAAGACAACTTTTATCAGCCCATATTATTAGACGGGTTGCTATGTGTTGTATGACTACTACTCAAGGTAATACATGAAAAATAACGTCTTAAACCTAATACATTTTAAGTTTTTCCTCAAAATGTACGTGTGCAAATTGAAATTTCGTTTTTGTTGTTTAATACAAAAAAATATCAAATTATTTGGTATCTCGTTTTTTCGGGTTTTTCATCCTTGTAAATGAAACTTTTTCAAATATAATTTATAGGGAAAAACCGTAACTCTTATCGTTTGGGCCACGGCGCATTGCCGGTCAAACGTTGGGCTGCAGCGCCGAAGGTTTTTGCGCCTGCGGCGCCTTACCTATTGCCGTTGGGCGCAGCGCCGAAAGTATTTGCGCCGAGTCAGTTTTTTTTAATGAAAAAAACTGCTTGCCAAACAACCTACCTTTGGTTGCCATTTCAATTTTTAAAATTCCTGTCTGATTGTTTATTAGTTAAAAAGTTTCTAATGATAAGAGCATCTGCGAGCATATTCTCCAAGGCTCCATTATATCTATACAGGGTGATTCACGTTGAGTGGCCTATTAGAAGATCTCGGAAACGAGTAAACTTATCTTTCTACAAATTTGAGAGCAGGCATAATTGACTTTGAGCTTTTAAAACATTATCTTTAGAGGTTTTTGTTACTTCCGGTTATACCGGAAGTTAATGTCAACTTTGCTATTTCAAATAGAACACCCTGTATATTCTAGCATTTTTAAATACCTTATTAAAATCTAAAGAACTTTTGTTAATAATAATCTATTCCTATCTCTAACCGTTTTTGAGATATGAATTATAAAAGGATTTTTTTGTGTAATAAGGCTCCGAGAAGAAAGTTTAGTAACTCTGAAACTAATAAAGGTAAACATTTAAAAGTTTGTAAGCTTTCAAGTAATACATAGAGCTTTAGTTTAAATTACTTCGAGTTCTTAAAATTGTGCCAATATTTCCATTTAAATAAATGTGCATAAGTCAATTTTTGCAAATGGAACACCCTATTTTTAGCTTACTAAAGTGTAGAGAATTAAATTTCCTATCTAAATGCCTAATATGTTACAATCCACATTTTTAGTCGTTTTGGAATTATGAGCAATTTAAATAAAAAATCTTAAAATTTCTGTTTGTGTTAATGCGACATTATTTTCTTCGACTGGGACTTTCGTTTGGCTTTGAATAAGAAATAGCTAAGCAACGAACATAGGCAGTTAATAACAAATGATAACAAAGCTCAAAGCAAACGAAAATCCCTGTCGAAGCCTTCTTTTCAAAAATAATGTCGCATTAACACAAACAGAAATTTTAAGATTTTTTATTTAAATTGCTCATAATTCCAAAACGACTAAAAATATGGATTGTAACATATTAGGCATTTAGATAGGAAATTTAATTCTCTACACGTTAGTAAGAAAAAAAAAGGTGTTCCATTTGCAAAAATTGACTTACGCACTTTTATTTAAATGGAACATTGGTACAATTTTAAGAAGTCCCTGTATAAAAAACGTGAAACCTAAGTAATTTAAACTAAAGCTCTATGTATTACTTAAAAGCTTACTAAATTTTAAATGTTTACCTTTATTAGTTTTAGAGTTACTAAACTTTCTTCTCGGAGCATTTTTACACAAAAAAATCCTTTTATAATTCATATCTCAAAAACGGTTAGAGATAGGAATAGATTAATATTAACAAAAGTTATTTAGATTTTAATAAGGTAATCAAAAATGCTAAAGTATACAGGGTGTTCCATTTGAAACAGCAAGGTTGGCATTAACTTCCGGCATAACCGGAAGTAACAAAAACCTCAAAAGATAATGTTTTAAAAGCTCAAAGCCAATTATGCCTGCTATCAAATTTGTAGAAAGATAAGTTTACTCGTTTCCGAGATCTTCTAATAGGCCACTCAACGTGAATCACCCTGTATACAGGGTGTCCCAGATAGGGATGCACTCTACAGGGATCTCGTAAACCATATGATACAGAGATGGTTGATTTAGAAAAAAGTTGCGCCCTACTAAATTGTGCAACATTGTCTCTTTAAATTTAAAACACTCCAAATCCTTCTGAAGATATGCCACAAACTAATTTTCGTGATTTCGTTTTTATTTTTTTCCGACTCTATTTGATGAGATATGTTAAAATAAAGTTTGCATTCTTATTACCATTTTTTCTCTTCTTCAAGTGGGTGCAATTAGATTTTTAATCCGACGTTTCGTTTTTTCAAAACCTTCATCACTTTGCTTGTTTAAATAGTCGGGAAATTTTATTTTATTATTTTTATATTCCCCTCCTTTATAATTCAATGACGTATTTCACCTAGTATTAATAACACGTTTCGGACTTTAAATCATCCGTGCATCAAATTTACAAGATTGTTGCCGTTCTTTCGTCGGATCCTAGCCTAACTGATGAGCCATGATATGATGAAATGCGTCTAAGGATGATTATTTTTACGTTTTCCTCTTTTGTAGGCAAACGACAACACTTGGCAGTGTCACACGAAAAAGGAAAGATCACTGTTCTTCAGCTGTCAGCTCTGTTAAAGCAAGCTGACTCAGCTACCAGAAAACTTACTTTAACACGACTTAGTTCTGCTCCCATACCCTTCACAGGCAAGTAAAAAGTTGATTGGATATTCTATAACACAGAATATTTTTCTATTATTAAATATTTTCTTGTTGTTATTAAATTGGTAGGAATGTGATTCCTCAGAAACTCGGTGAAAAATATTTAGTAGACAAATATAACCGTCAGTTTCAGCGATAAAAGCATCACTTTTTTGTCCGGTTTAATATCAGAATCATTGCTTGACTTGAACAGTCGACCGTTACGTGATTAGACATATTAAAATATACTTTTCCTATGACCACCTATAAAAATGAGAAAAAAGCACGATTAATTTGGCTAGAAAGCGCCGTATACCACACGCGTGTTGAAATAGTATATTACATAACAAGTGATGAAAGTAATACTTTTCAAACGAGGAGATATTTAGCACGAGGCGTCAGCCGAGTGCGGAAATTCTCCGAGTTTTAGAATAATCACTTTTACACGAGTAATGTACACTATTTTTCCTACGACCACAAAGAATTATTAAAAAAAACCTTTGATTTGTGAAAAAAATATTTCAACTCTAGAGTGGAAATACAAGGCACACTATTTAATTTAAATATATGATGCCAATTTAATAGATCAAAAGGTCACAGGTTCAAATTCCATCAGGAGTACTTGACTTTTTTTTATAAAAACATTAAATAAATTATAAAATTATTTTGAATTGAAATCTTCCTTCTTGAATGATTTTTTTTATTTAATCAAGGAAAGATGCATTAAAAATAAATTAAAAAAATTCACCCAACAAGGAAGATTTCAATTCAAAATAATTCTATAAATTATTTAATGTTTTCATAAAAAAAAGTCAAGTGCTCCTGATAGGATTTGAACCTGTGATCTTTCGATTCGTAGGTCATGGCTCTAGTCTCTAGGCTATAGCGACCCATAAACATTTTCTGCTTAAGTTTAATATATGACATTTTCTTCAGCGGGGCTTGTTTTGACTGGTAATAAATTTTCCAGTATATTCTTAACTTTTTTCTAATTTCAGATGGCGTATTTTCACACTCTAATTCTGAATCACTCGACAAATACGTGATAAATAAACTAAACTGCTTTCTAAAATTTGTTGTTTTTAATAAATAGGTGTGGTCTGTCAAATTGGCATCATATGCCTAAATTAAATAGTGTGCCTTATATTTCCACTCTAGAGTTGAAATATTTTCTTTCAACACGCGTGTGATATTCGGCGCTTTCGAGCCAAGTTAACCGTGCTTTTTTTCTTATTTTCATAGGTGGTCGTAGGAAAAAAAATATTTCAACACTAGTGTTGAAATACAAAGGCACACTATTTAATTTAAACATATGGTACCAATTTGACAGACCATCCCTATTTATTGAAAAGAACAAATTTTAGAAAGCAGTAATTGTAGAGTGGTTAACTTATTTATCGTGTATTTGTCGAGTGATTCAAAATTAGAGTGTGAAAATACGCCATCTGAACTTATAAAAAATGTTAATAATATACTGGAAAATCTATTACCAGAAAAAACAATACGCGCTGAAGAGAGTGTCATGTATTAAACAACAAATCTTTATCGGTAGCGACAGCGTAGAGAATAGAGCTCTAGCCTACAGATCGCAAGGTCACAGGTTCAAATCCCATCAGGAGTATTTTACATTTTTTATAAAAACATTAAATAATTTATAGAATTGTTTTGAATTAAAATCTTCCTTGTTGGGTGGATTTTTAAAATTTATGTTTAATGCATCTTTCCTTGATTAAATTTAAAATTTTTCATTCTGGTTGATCTAGACAGGGTTCCCACTTTTCTGGAAACCAGGGAATGTCCGGGAATTTGAAAAGTAGTCAGGGAAGTCATGGAAAGTCAGGGAATTTAATACATAAACCTGGAAAAAATAATTTTTGTGCTGTTTTAAAACAGATGCGACGAATACCAGCAGATACCGCTGAGAAAGCAAAGACTGAATATTTTACGTTCATTAAAAAAGAAAATATTCAAAAATTTGATTGTACAATAATTCGTCTAGACGATTATTTTGGTAACATATTAAAAGATAGATATAGATATTTATAATTACAACAAAATTTGTTTAATTATTTACCCAAGAATTTCATTTAAACAAAAAATGGTTACGAAAATATACCCATAAAACGCACTATGGTCTATTTCTTTTCGATTGCGAACGATGACAGAAAAAAAAATTGAACAAAAGTTCACCTAATTGGTTAAATCGTGGACCCATTTACACTACATAAATGCATAGCCAACTTATTAAAGGTCTTTTTATTTAAATCACAGAAGAAGAATAAGAAATTTCCGTTCGATTGATTTTTAGCAAATATATGCTAATTATAAACCTTTTAGCAATTAAAAATAACTTTTAGCTCTAGTTATATTACGAAACAAACAATCTATTAACTTTCTGTACATAAAATCGGTTAATTTCACGTTTTTCTGCAACATAAAATAGTAAACCTATGCCTACTTTGTGTTGAAGCAAAAAGGATGCCCGATTTATCGACAAAATATAGAAGGCCATGCCAAACGCCAAACATTGTGACATAACCTAAAAATTCATCTTCTTAAAGGCCGCTTTACAGTTTGCAATTTTTCTTTCACGCAAGTTGTCTTGCAGCAATTAATATTGCGGCAATAAAAATTTCACTTCGTTTTACAGCATGCAATGACTTGCCAAGATCGTAAGTGATGTACCACTTGCCAACCATTAAAATTAAAATACATTTGGTTAGGACTTACCGGCGCTTTTTGTGCATTCATTTTAACAAAACATCATTACAGGACATGAAAGACCAACAAAAACAAAACGTACCCGCTATAGGTTAGAAAAAACATAAATAAATGTCAGGGATTTTTATATTTAGTTTGGTGTCTCATAAATCACAAGAAAATCCTCAGAATTGCGCTTGCAATGGCAATAAAAATACGGTTTGAGTTATATTTCTTGCAAGCAATACAAATTGCGCCAACTGATCATTAGCCTCGTTCTGCGCATACTCCCAAGCAATCTTTTCTTGCGTGAAAGAAAAATTGCAAACTGTAAAGTGGCCTTAACAAGTGTTAATTTAAAATTCTAACCGCTATAAACAGTAAACAACAAAATGTCAGTTATGACGTAAATCTCTAACCTTACTTTTTCAGCTTGTCAAAGATGAAAATTCTTGCATTTTTTATTGTAAAACGGGTTTCTGTCATCGTTCGCAATCGAAAAGAAATAGACATTAGTACAGATAAAAAATGTTGAATATTTTTGCCGTAACTTGTAACTATAGACGAAGTTTAGATATATTTGACATAAGCTGTGTTACTTTAAAAAAAAATATTAAAATTTTTTTAACAATAAGTTGGGGTCTATAAAAGTCCAAAAAAACATTATTATTTTTTTCTTTTAAATACATTTTTTTACAGAATTTTCCATATATTTATGTATACCAATTTTTTCTGTAGAGCTAATCTAATGTAAATTTTTGCAGTAGACCTGGAAAGTCGGGCAATTTCATTTTGACTTTTTGGTGGGAACCCTGCTAGAAGTCAATCCAGGATTAGTTTCTTCCTATGATTATATAAAATATGAAAAAATGAAAAATAATAATCCCAAGTATGCTAATTTCAACACTAGTGTTAAAATATTTTTTTCACAAATTAAAAGCTTCTTTAATAATTCTTTGTGATCGTAGGAAAAATAGTGTACATTACTCGTGTAAAAGTGATTATTCTAAAACTCGGAGAATTTCCGCACTCGGCTGACGCCTCGTGCTAAATGTCTCCTCGTTGAAAAGTATGTAATCTACTATTGCCTAACTAATGTTTATTTCTTAGTGCTTTCAATGACCTCTAACCTTTGCAACGAAGACTTCCTGGCAGTTTGTGGACTGAAAGACTGTCACGTTTTGACGTTTAACTCCAATGGCCAAGTGACGGATCATCTTGTGCTTCATCCGCAACTTGAAACCGGTAATTTCATCATCAAGGCCTTGTGGTTACCTGGATCTCAAACTGAGCTAGCTTTAGTTACGGCAGATTTCGTCAAGATCTTTGATCTTAGTAAGGACGCGACCAGTCCTCAATATTTCTTTTTGGTAAGTAACCAGTTTTCTTCGCTAAGGGAGGTTGAAAAAGGAAAATATTATGTTCTGAGGTTCCAATGGAAGAAGTGTAATATTGTGTTTTTAGGTTCCGAGTGGTAAAATCAGAGATTGCACATTCATGTATGAGGATGGTACTTATAATATTTTACTCATGTCTTCGCCTGGCCACATTTATACAGAGGTTCTAAATGAAGATAGTTCCACTAAATTTGGAAGTTTTTACGTTACTAATACGTTGGAGGTAAGTGAGGGGAGTGTTTTTATATGTAACTTTGTACCAAACAATATTAGCTGTTTATTTTGTAGCAGTGGTGTGCATACAATAAAGGCAAAAAGCATTGCCTACCCGGGGAACAATAAAACAAACAAAAATATTTTTTTTTGTATCTTAGTTTTTATCCGTGTAATCCAACTTTGACAACTTATCTCTACATTAATATAATAAATAATAATACAGGGTGATTCACGTTGAGTGGCCTATTAGAAGATCTCGGAAACGAGTTAACTTATCTTTCTAAAAATTTGATAGCAGGCATAATTGGCTTTGAGCTTTTGACGTTTTTATTACTTCCGCTTATACCGGAAGTTAATTCCAACTTTGCTATTTCAAATGGAATACCCTGTATATTTTAGCATTTTTGATTACCTTATTAAAATCTAAATAACTTTTGTTATTAATAATTAATTTCGATCTCTAACCGTTTTTGAGATATGAATTATAAAGGATTTTTTTGTGTAAAAACGCTCCGGGAAGAAAGTTTAGTAACTCTGAAACTAATAAAGGTAAACATTTAAAATTTTGTAAGCTTTCAAGTAATACATAGATCTTTAGTTTAAATTACTCAGGTTTCACGTTTTTTATACAGGGAGTTCTTAAAATTGTGCCAATGTTTCCATTTAAATAAATGTGCATAAGTCAATTTTTGCAAATGGAACACCCTATTTTTTAGCTTACTAATGTGTAGAGAATTAAATTTCCTATCTAAATGCCTAATATGTTACAATCCACATTTTTAGTCGTTTTGGAATTATGAGCAATTTAAAATAAAAATCAAAAAATTTCTGTTTGTGTTAATGCGACGTTATTTTTGAAAAGAAGGCTTCGACTGGGATTTTCGTTTGACTTTGATATTTGTTACCATTTGTTATTAAGTGCCTATGTTCGTTGCTTAGCTATTTCTGATTTTTTTAAATAAAATTATTGTAATTTTATTCGCCATTCTCAGATTATCAAGAATGAACGTAATTTTAAATAAGTTAACTAGAATATGACAACAGGGCTAAGATAAGTGTCAACTTTAAAATCATTTTGGTCAAAGCCTACGTTACAAATTGTCAACAAAGCTCAAAGTCAAACAAAAACCCCAGTCGAAGCCTTATTTTCAAAAATAATGTCGCATTAAAGATTTTTTATTTAAATTGCTCATAATTCCAAAACGACTAAACATGTGGATTGTAACATATTAGGCATTTAGATAGGAAATTTAATTCTGTACACGTTAGTCAGCTAAAGAATAGGGTGTTCAATTTGCAAAAATTGACTTATGCGCTATTATTTAAATGGAAACATTGGCACAATTTTAAGAACTCCCTGTATAAAAAAGGTGAAACCTAAGTTATTTAAACTAAAGATCTATGTATTACTTGAAAGCTTACACAATTTTAAATGTTTACCTTTATTAGTTTTAGAGTTACTAAACTTTCTTCTCGGAGCGTTTTTACTAAACAAAATCCTTTTATAATTCATATCTCAAAAACGGTTAGAGATAGGAACAGATTATTATTAACAAAAGTTATTTAGATTTTAATAAGGTAATCAAAAATACTAAAATATATAGAGTGTTCCATTTGAATTGGCATAGTTAGCATTAACTTCCGGTTATACCGGAAGCAATAAAATCGTCAAAATATAATATTTTAAAAGCTCAAAGCCAATTATGCCTGCTATCAAATTTTTAGAAAGATAAGTTAACTCGTTTCCGAGTTTTTCTAATAGGCCACTCAACGTGAATCACCCTGTATATGACGGAAAAATTAATCATCTGTCATTTCCACGAACGCATTCTTTGCTTATTATATCGTTAACTAGATCCCTGTATAAGCATTCCGTAAGACCGTTCTAAAAGCAAATATCTCGCTATACATTAACGTATTATGCAAAAGCACTGCTTTTGTACGAGTGAAAGCAAGCGAGAGAGTCGGTAGGCAGTAGGTTATAAAGAGATGTAACAAATAAACCCGTCGCAACCTTCTACCTTCCTTCATCTATGATCTCGCGCCAAGAAAGTACGCGTTTGGTATGTGCATTGGTGCCAATCTTCAAGTTTGACCGTAGTTTGGAAAATACTTCGCTTTCTCAATATAAAATATGAAACACGCCTCTTTGAGTTTTGTTATTACTTAGTTTAGTGAGGATATTTTTTTAAAAGGATAACTGATAAGGTATCGTAAACTGTCACTTTTGTGACAATTAAAATAATTTTTGCTGATAGGTTCATAATATTTAATAATCAGTAAACTTATCATATTTCACATAATAATTGACTTCGTTTTTGGTTACATTGTTTCAATCAGGTGGATGGATTTATAATTAGTGTTTTCGGCCTTTTGCTAGAGTTCGTGCCATCGGTTTTCAGAAAAAAAAATATGGAGGCGGTAATTGTTACTATTCCGGCTAGCAGCGCATCTGCAGAACGATCCTTGTCTGGATTAAAAATAATTCATACCATTTACGAAACACAGAGGGAGAGACACGCGTATTAACAATAATCTCTCTAGACAGCGACCTTTTGCAGGATTTAAACGCAAAATTAATTTTTATGACGATGTTTTAAAATATTTTTTACGTAAAAACCACCTTGTTGAACTAAGTTACAAATAATGTCATTTTATTCTTCTTCCGCCAGTGTTCTTTCCACAAACTCAAAAACAAGACATTTTGTGACAAAATTTGAAATTTAGATGCTTGAATGCTACAGAAGGTAAATTTTTGTCTTAATTGCAATTTTTGTCTACCCTGGTTAAAACAGCATTTCACGCCAATGTTTTGTGGCCTATGAGGTTTCCACCTTCTTACTAATCCCAAAACGTACTGCACTCGGTAGTCTTCGTAGGTCTTTACGCTATTGTTATTTAATTTAATTAAAAAAACCTATTTTTCAGGTATTTCATTTAGATGTCACCGACGTTAACGGCCAAGTAGCAGGAGGTGGCGTTTCGATATACTACTCTCACACGTTAATGTTGCTATTCTACAGTTATGCGCAAGGAAAGAGCTTCATCTCGCCAATAGTACCTAAAAGCAACTGCCTTTCGTTAGGTAAATTAATATCACGTACATGGCTTTAATTTTAAAAAATTAACATACTTCTATTATTTTAGTATTTCCGATTACTTTACCACCAGCCGCAACTACGAACGGATCAAGTACCAAGAGTAACAGCACAAGAAGTCCCAACCCACAACCCTTGTGCCAGTGGACGGAGATACCCAACCATCCCGGGTTGATCTGTTGCGCGATGCAGTCCAGCAACCAACCGGTCGTGTTGATGTTGAAACCTGACTCGGTATTGATACAGGAAATAAAGGTAAGTAGTGGTTATCCAAGGTGATTTCTAAGTTGATATTTTTTGGGCTGTGTATAGAAGGCATTAAAATAAACAACATTTTCAAATACCTTTTTTTCAAAAAACTTAAAAATAGGCGAGATACAGAAGTAAAAAATCTAAGTGCGGGCCTGGTCATCAAAAAGTAGCCCGCTATACTTTATGTTGTTTTTCTTATCTTTTATTAGTCATGCAATTTACGGGTGGTGTTAAGCAATCCGCTGCGGTGTGTTTTTCTGAATCAAGTTAATTTTAAATTGGTTGCACGTGAAAATGGTAAAATTTGAAAACAATAAACTAGTAGATATGGTGCTAATTTACGGTGAGTGTCGTCAAAGTGCGGCTGCTGTTTCGAGATTATACGGAGAACGCTTTCCCTTGCGGGCTCATCCTACACCCAGAAGTTTTCTTAATGTTATTCAACGGGCAAGTTAGGCAGGACCGTATTTGATCCATGGTGTAATAAATGGATGTGAGTACCTTATTTTTGAGTTTTTTGAAAAAAGGTATTTGAAAATGTTGTTTATTTTAATACCTTTTGTACAGAGTTAAAAAAGAAGTATCAACTAATGAATCACCCTGTATACTTCACACTGTATCCTGCATACGGTACTGTGTTTTAAAAAATAAAAAATTGTCGCGCCAACCGGCACCCGTACATTCTATAATCAAAATAATCATGTAAACAAAATATTTTTTAAGTTAACATGACCGTGACTCCGAAATTAAGGAAGTTAGCTGGCTTATAGTTACTTATTCAGTGTTGCCAATGGTTACGAACAAAATTATGCATTCTATAGGTACTTTTAAACCGCTAGACAATTGTAATTATTAGTTTTTTATGGGATTTTTGTGAGATATTGCGATGGATTATGTGATTTTATTTGAAGTGCGTAAATTATTATATGTGGGGACTGCGACCGGGGTTTGAGTACTACGAAAAAATTAATATCTATTTTTGAGGTGTTAATTTATGTGTGATGTTGCTAGTTGGTGTAATGTAAGTGGTTTTAACTTAAATGTAGATAAATGTGCATGTATGTCGTTTACACTTAAAAAAAATATTATTGTCCATGATTATACATTGAATGATGCTGAAATTAAGAGGGTTGATGAGCGGAAGGATCTGGGAATCTTATTTGACACTACCTTATCTTTTTCCAGTC
The DNA here is from genome assembly GCA_935413205.1 of Polydrusus cervinus. Classification (NCBI taxonomy): domain Eukaryota; kingdom Metazoa; phylum Arthropoda; class Insecta; order Coleoptera; family Curculionidae; genus Polydrusus; species Polydrusus cervinus. Next base: position 19,270,223 of record OW284519.1, on the reverse strand, counting down.
ATATAATTTCTAAAATTGAGAGTGCCCAAAGAATTGCAGGATTAATTGCAAGAAGTACTAAAGACTTCATTGTTGATGTCAGCCTTTATTTGTTTGACATCTTGGTGATACCAATTTTGGAATATGGCAGCATAATTTGGTTTACTCAGTATAACCTTTGGATAAAGATGATTGAGAGAGTGCAGAGAAAGTTCTTGAAATGCATGCATTATAGTTTGGGATTTATCCTCTTCAGGGTTGTGATAATGAGTATCTTTTGGAAATTTTTAATAGATTACACTGGTTAACAAGATTTTTGTCCCAAGCGCAAAAATGTCTGATTTTAATATAATTTTGCATGCTGAAATCAATCATGTTTTCAGAATTTCTCCATCACCCTTAGTTTTTATGTTCCAGTATATGTGATTATTTACCTATAAAATGCACGCATAGGTCTGTACTATAAGAGTCATCTAACAAAAAACTTGTGTCAGGCATTGCTATTTTATTATTTGTGTATTGTAACAATAACTTGTTGTGACTAGAAATAACAAAGTGTGCTCTGTGTGTCACGCGGAACATGTCTTGGCTTGTTGAGACCTGCAAGCAGTTCCGAGTCCTACATAACATTTATTGTTGTTTTAGTAATCGGCTAGAGCTCGGTGAATGAACATATACGCAGACTTTTTTAACGTTTTGAAGAATGTGCTGTGGTGCATTTTAAGCTATTGTAGTGTAACTCACCTGTAAAAATGCCAAGAAATTGTGTAAACCACCCGAACTCTTTTTGCTACATCTGCGGTGAATTGACATTTAAATCTCAAAAACGGTCTTTCACGCCTCTCGTTAATAAATGCTATGAACAGTATTTCAAGTGTAAAGTCGGCGATGAAGACAAAAGCTGGGCTCCCCATATTTGCTGTGTTACGTGTGTCAGACTTCTTACAGCGTGGGCAAAAGGTAAACGACATATTATGCCTTTTGCTATTCCCATGATTTGGAGGGAACCATCAGACCATATTACCGATTGCTATTTTTGTCTTACAAATATCAGTGGTATAACTTCTAAATCCAAACATACTGTTAAATATCCTCATATTCCATCTGCACTGAGACCAGTGCCGCACAGTCCGGAATAACCTGTGCCTGACCCCCCACAAAATATGACACCGAGCGACGATGAAACTGCCGATGACGAAGTAAACAACGAAAGTTTTTCAGCCGAAAATATTGATCTGGATCCAACATTTACACCAGATTCGTCTTCTTGTGCGCCGCATCTTCTAAGTCAAGAAGAACTTAACGACCTTGTCCGAAAAAGCAGCATGGTTTTCTTTCAAGGACATTTGCAACGGCGTCTTGGGAAATCGTAAATCCGAAAATTACGTAGAGAATGTTAACAATTTATTGGTCTCATATAAAGCCATGGGTTGCAACATGAGTCTAAAAATACACTTTCTTCATTCACACTTGGACTTTTTTCCGAAAAACCTTGGAGCAGTAAGTGACGAACATGGCGAGCGATTTCACCAGGACATTCTGGACATGGAGAAGAGATACCAAGGCAAATGGAGCCCCGCTATGTTGGCAGACTATTGCTGGACGCTGAAGAGAGATGTTTCTGAAGCAAAGTACAGTCGAAAGTCATATATGACCACATTTTCTAAGTAAATATATCACTTTGTACTTTATTTTTTCATAACTTATACCCATATTATAATATATACGTTCACAAAAATTCATTGCTTTGTCACTTTAAAACCCTGCGTGATGGAAAAATTCGGAAAACATATATGAAATATGTTTAAAAAGTACTACCAAGTACACCCACTTCAGCTCGTGGGACAAAAAAAATCTTAAATTTTGTTGACCAGTGTTATCTTTAAGTAAAAGAAGGATCTTGTTGTGTAAAGTGTTTAAAATCCTTAAGGTTGATATTGACTGTCCTGATATTCTTGAACAGCTTCCGTTTACCTTTAATCGTGTTAATTCTAGAAATCGTAATGTCTTTTAGCTGACCTTTCCGCGAACGAATATTTACAGAAGTATTATGTCATTTATTTCATTTGTATGCTTCTGATATTGATATCGACCTTGTTAATCTGAGAAGCTTTAAAAAACTTATACGCAGGATAATATTTTATAAACTAATTGTTGTATATATGTCGTATTTTATAATTTCTGTGTTATACATACCTTGTTGAGCTAATTGTTATTGTTTTTTATGACCTTGTATTGATGCCTGAATATTAGTTTAAGTTGAGTGTCTGTAATTGGCTTTTTGCTGTTGATACTTTGAAATAAATAAATAAATCATTTCTTCTATGTATTTTACTTCTCACAGGTTGTACCTGCAAAATCAAAAATAATGGACATGGTTGCCATAAGACACAATTCTGGAAGCGAATTGAGAACGACATTGATACTTTTGTGCGAGGATGGAAGTCTAAAAATGTTCATTGCCAACATGGATCAGACGGGTTTCTGGATGTCTAGTAGTATTCAGGCTACCGTTCCAACAGGTATGAGTTGTCGCTTTTCATATATTTCAAATAAATAAACCCAAATTTGCCTACTTTCTATGTAATGGAACAAATTTTTTACTGTACATTATGGCTAATCGTATCAAAAGGTTTCGCTAAATCCAGAAAAATAAAAAATAATTGATTTAAAGGAAGGCAATTAAAGTAATTAAAAACTATCTAAAAGGCCGACCAACCTTTGTTAAAATAGATAAAAAAGAAAGCTGTTCAAACATATTTAAACTTGGCGTTCCTCAAGGAACAATTTTAGGACCAATATTTTTTAATATTTAGATGCGGATGATATTGTTATTTTTATACCAATAAACATATTACATTTTTTTTATAGGTGCCTCCATCAAACCTAAAAAAAAGAAACCAGTAAAACCAGGAAAAACCTCCAACGCTCCCGTATTTCCAGTCGACTTCTTCGAACACTGCACGGCTATGAACGATGTGGAATTTGGTGGAAATGATTTACTCCAGATTTATAACGCTGCACAGTTAAAACACAGGTAACTGAATTAGACGACAGTTTTTTGAGGATATTAACAAAAAAAATTATCTGTTTCCAATATCCATGCTTTTATTTCGACTTTTTAATTTTTTAATGAAATATATTTTTTAATTTTTGTTGATAAATAACCGTTTATATAAATATTTAATTTTTTTTTGTCCTATGGACTTATTTATTTTAAGTTTTATGGTTATTTCATTTTTATGACGTGTATTATGATTATGGTCTTTAAACTGTATATGATTTTTATTTTTAAATATGTATATTAAGATGTTATAAACATAAAGTTGTCTAATGTTCATTTTTTTGTTTCAGAATATAATTTTATTAAAGGATAAAGATAATCTTTATTAAATATAATTTTTAGAAACCTTTTCTGTTATATTTCTAATTTTTTAACTAAAGTTCTATTTATTCCTCCCCAACCTAAAGTTTTAACTAATGCGTAATATAATATTTCCAGTTGCTTTACGTTCAAATTTTTTTAATGTTTCTAAAAATTGGTAGTAAACTTAATTTTTTAATCAAATATTCTATATGAAAATTCCAATTTAATTTACTGTCAAAGATTATTCCTAAATATTTTACTTGATTACCTTTCAAAATTTGAATGTCATCATTTATTTTAATACTATTCATATTCACATGTTATTTGAATTTAAAGTAAAAGAAAGATAATTAGTTTTATCAAAATTCATTGTTAATAAATTTTTATCAAACCAATTTTTTATTATAGTCAGATCTGGTCTTAACGTGCGTGTCCAAAGGTCACTGTACATATGCGTCAAATCAGACAACACAGAGGCTATCAAAATGTTGTGAGATTATTTACAAATATACCGAAGGAAGGAAAAATAGTTTTATTATTTTAGCTATCGCGAAGATAGCCACATATACCTAATATTATTAGTTTGATTGTTGATGCATTATCTAATACAATTAAAGACGGAGCATCCAAATTTGGTATCAATTGAACTTTTAACCATTTTTCAAACATTTCGCAACTCCTCTTATCATGATAGTCAGCACTTTTTGATGTTGAAAAAAAAATTAAACTCGCACCTGCAACATATCCTGTTGCAGAACCGGCATGCAAAATAATAAAACGCTTTCCCGTACCGCACCCTTTTTTCCTTTTAACACTTTTTACAGACTCATCTTGCCAAGATTTTGAACCACTTCCATTCGAAAATATCCACGTTTCGTCTAAAAATACCACTTTTCTAAATTTCGATTTGTAATTGTCCGTATATTTTTTTAAAAACTGAACACGCTGACTCACTATCTGTGGCTGCTCACATAAAAATCTTCGGTTACAGTCTTTTTTATAACGAAAACCTAAATTTTTTAAGAATTTTGATAACGCTTCAAGTCCAATTTCCAAAACACCCCGAATTTTTAATGTTTTTTTGTAAAACTGGAAGAGTTACATTGGTTTTTGATTTGTATAAATCGTAAATCACATTTCGAACTCCAATTTTAATATTTTCGCTTACATCCTCAGTCTTTGGCTTTCTTCGTTTACACTTTTTAGTATTCTTGGGTATTATGTTATGTTTTGTTTCATGCAAAATTTTCTGCAAAGTCCTTAAACTAATTCCCAGTGCTTTGGCTACTGTTTCCTGAATATTGGTTGGCGAATTTTCCCTTTTTCTTTCATTTTCGAAATAGTTTATCAGATTAAGTACCATTTTTTTTGATTGGGGATGCAAAAACCCAGAAAATTGTTTCATTTTGTCACAAACTGTCAAAGTCACAAAACTGGCATATTTAAAATAAAACGCTGGTGCTATTATAAGCTTTTTTAGAATCGCTGGAAAGTAAATACATATATATCCTTTTTTTTCATGTCAAAATGGAATAAGTCTGTCTCATTTATCTTACGTATTTTATTTAGAGGGTAAAATTAAACGCAAGTAAAGAAAACAAAAACTGAGAGTATGTCTTTCTTGAATCGTATGACCCGCACGATAAGACCAGATCCGACTATATATTAAAATCTTTTTTAATTTTGTTATTTAAGTTGTTCCAATTTGTATCTGTATAACAAATTGCAGTATCATCTGCGAAACTATGAATTCCTCCATAACAATTTACGTTAAATAAATCATAAATATGGATATTAAAAAATAATGGTCCTAAAATTGTTCCTTGAGGAACACCATATTTAATTATTTTAGCATAGCTTTTTTCTTTATCTATTTGAACATAAATTGGTCTATCCTTTAGATAATTTTCGATTAATTCAAATTGTTTTCCTCTAGATCCAATATTTTCAATAATAGTGTTGAGTTATGTTAATTTGGTTATAGTAATAAAAGCCTAAGTAGGTTAATTGCCGCATTTTTACCCAAAAAGATAATAAATATAATTGTATTTAATTTTTTTAGATTGAATACTACAGGACTCTATGTCGTTTGTAACAAAGCCCAGTTTCAAGTGGAAGTCACGAATAATGACACAAACATGGTCATGTGTGGCATACGGGTTCTAGTTGGCACCCAAGATGCACAGAAGGCTCCATCTTATGTGGAAGTAAGTAAAAAACTTAAATCCACAAGGCATTAAATAAAACGGCACTATATTTTATATTAATCTTTTGTCTGTATTTTTCCAGATTTTTGGAAGAATTATCTCTTTTTCTGCCTCTAGAAGTCGCTGGTACGACGTGCCTTTTTCAAGGGAAGAAACCTTACAAGCAGATAAAAAGCTTACTATAGTTTTTGGGCCGTGTCAGGTAAAATAAATATTACTTTTAAAAGACAGATGCACTGCTTTGTTCGCTTGCCGCTAACTTTCTATTCTTTCTATTACCTTTTCTATTCTAAATTATATTTATAGTCTATTTCAGAAAGGTGTAGAGTAATAAAAGCTCATTAGGTATGCAAAAGAACTACAGAGTGACCCAACGAATATTTAAGCCACTTTCATAATTTAGCATTGATTTTATTGCAAAATTCTTTATTTTCGTCAAGTACAGGTAGTACCACCCGGGTTTGGGTTAATTTATAGGTTTTGCCTGTTGTTATCCATTCACAAACACTGCAAATGGTGACAAAGGATTATGTACATAGTATTAAGTACACTTATTTTTGTATTAAACATTATAAAGAAATAAAAAAATCCAAAAAAAACATCATACAGAAATTAAATAATAAAAAATCATAACATCCTTCGTCATTTGACGTTATAATTAACGGGTCGACGGTCCGATCGATCAGTTGGTCAAGATCCCACATTTTCTCCTCTTCTTTAATAACATGAAGGACTGCTTTTCGCCAGTTCTTTGGTGTCACTTCCTTAATGGTTTGATCAAACAATAGCTTAACGTCTTTCATTTTAAATGTCGTGTTGTGTCTTGCTACAAATCCTTTCACTTGCGCACATGTAAGTTATATTGGATTCAGTTCCCAATGATATGGCGGTGTGCGCAGCACAGTTACACTATGTTTTTCAGCTATATTTTCCACGGCATATTTCATAAAACGATGTTTTTGTAAATTTGCTATAGCTAATAGTTCCTTCTTTATCAAATTATCTTTTTTTTTCTTTGGTTAATTATCATAAATAATTAAACGCACAAATTTACCTGCGCCTATGGCCGACACCGAACTGGACGAAATTTCCCATTTTATTACTCTACACCATTTTTAAATATATATATTTTTTAGAAGGTAAAAAATAAGAACACAAAATCTTCCTCCACTGTTATATTATAGAAATATTTTAAGCAACTTCTCTACATGTTTCGAATGCAGAAGCATTTATCTTCAGGAGAAAAATTAAAAGAAGAAAAGACCAGTAGATATTACTCTAACTGAGCAACATAATTGTAGATTCGGTGTAAAAATGAGTGGAACGGTGAGGAAACCGATACACACATTGCATTGTGAGCAAGAAAAGTATGTGGGTTTGAGGCTTAAGGCACTGAAAACTTTAAAGGTAGAATGAAAGGTTTAACATCTTTGTGTGAAAGAACTGTCGAAAGATGAAACTGAAGTGAAAGAAAATGAACATTTAAGCAAAATAAAGCTGTTAGAGAAATATGGAGAAGTGGATGTAAGTGTGACGAAGAAGACTATTAAAAATTATTTAAAAAATTAATATTGACTGGAAGTAAACCTCATTGTTAGTTATCATAAATAATTTAAAGCACAAAATTTACCTCCGCCTGGAACTGGACGGAATTTCCCATTTTATTACTCTACACCTGTCTGAAATAGACTATTGTTTTGTTAACAATTTTAAAGCACAAAAATTAAGCGCCTTGTCCATCCATGATTATAATAGAACTAATTTTCTGATAGGATGCCGAGCTGATGACCATGGTCGACAGTATTAAAGTCTACGGAAAAACCAAAGATGCGTTCGGATGGCCTGAAGATAGTGAAGAGACTACACCACCTGCCACCGGCACCACCACTACTACTGCGAGTACCAACCCAATAGGCACTGTAAATAATGAGGTATATTTGTTAAATATAAGACAAAAAAAATCTACTTATATATTTAGAGGTAACTACGGCAACGTAGTCCACCGAGTAGACGACTTTATTATGTTTTGTATCTCAATAACTGATTTGCTGAAACGAAAAAATTGCGGCATTATTTGTCAATTCTTTCATCTCTGGTACCCTAATTATTTCTATTACTCAATGTCATAATGTAGCCCTAATTTAAATGTCGTTTTTTAGAAATATTTCTATTTTTTTAACATTGTTATTTCCTAATCCGTCAATTTTCTATACTTTCTTAGGCTGACCAACAACCAGGATCTCCTCAACAACTATCGAAACTTGAACGTCTCTCCATGGACGTTTTCAAAAGTTTAGACGCTTCTCTTTACGTGTATTCGTCAGAAGAAAAGTTTTCAAAACTCAAACCAGGGGCTTTAAAACTAGGTACTATGACATGAACATTATTTTATCTACAATGATTAAAAAAAATACAAATTTCCTCACATGTTTTTGAATTTGTTTCAGCTACTCAGCTTCTAACATTACCCACTCCGCCGTCCATACAAGTCCACTCGAAAGCGCTAATGCTGACTCTTCACCCAACCAAACAGCAATACCATAGTTACAAGGATCAAGCTCTTTTGGAACATGTTTTAGCTGATCTATCAGCTATTACTGATCGCAAAGGTAAGGAGAGCCTCTATCAGGGTTCCCACTTTTCTGGAAAACCTGGAAAGTCAAGGAATTTGAAAAGTAGTCAGGGAAGTCAGGAAATTTAATACATAAACCTGGAAATAATAATTTTTGTCACAATACTTTATTTCCTTTTTTGTTCCGTGTTGTTTTGAAACAGATGCGACGCATAACAGCAGATACCGCTGAGAAAGCAAAGACTGAATATTTTACTTTTATTAAAAAAGGAAATATTAAAAAATTTGATTGTACAGTTCGTCTAGACCAGCGTTTCTCAAACTTTTTTGACCACGGACCCCTTTTGATTTCGGAACTTTGTTGTGGACCCCCATCCCGCGCTTGCTACATTAGTACAAAATGACAGTACAGAATGATATTCCCAATAATTTACAGTTAGTAGTTAATCTACACATTATTTTTATTCAAAGGTTATTTTTTTTTAACAAAGCAAAAAACATCAGTAAGCAGTAAGCTGGTTGCAGCAAATGTTTTTAGTGAGATGGATGGATCTGCTTTCTACTTCCACATAATTTCCTTATGTTGGGTTTGATTGAAGAAAGCTGCAGCCTTATGTCTGGTTCTGCATTAAGTCGATTACGATATTTTGTTTTTGTTGCAACATATGTCGAAAATCCCCCTTCACATAAGTATGTTGTCACAAATGGCAGTAGGACTGAAATTGCTTGTTGAGTCAGATCTGGGTATTCACCTTCAATATTGCACCAAAAATCTACCAATTGCTTCTTTATGAGTCTCGTCTTTAAAACTGAATTAGACGTTAAATCGATCAACGATTCATACTGAGCTGCTAGGAGGGTTGTTGGCTTTTCAGTTACTTCAAAGGGATTTTGAACCCATTTATATTCTTGAAGGTTTTTTTCCTGGCTCTCTGGAAAGTACTCTTTTACTGAATAAAGCACGTCATTTAAATGTTGATAGATTTCATTAAAAAGTTTATCGGGTATGTTCCTCTCTAATTCTTTTTCCCAAAACTGTTTTAATGCTGGAAATGAATCAACGTAAATAAAAAATAATATTGTCGCGTATCAAAATGATAGGCGACGGGAACGTGTAGCTTAGATGATTTGAAATTAAGGTTTTAATTTATTTAATTTGTTTTGCCCTATTTAGTTACTAAAACACCAAAGATTTTTAATAGTTTTATTTAAGCGAAGCAAAGCAAAGCAATTGACGATTACATAATAATGAATAAAATGGAAGTTTTTTAGAAATAAAAATAAAGTTCTTAAATTAGTAAATTTAGAGAGTTTTCTCTAAAGAAGAGTTGCTTCCTTAAAACTCACATACGAGGCTATTTGTTCTAAGTTCAAGAAAAACACCTTTCGCTTTAGAGTCAACTCAGGCCAAAATAGAAATAAACAATTTAACAATTTAAATAAACATTATCAAGATCACTTACTCACTGGCTGGAAACTGTTCTGATCTGAGATTATGTTTCTACATTTTTACTTGAATAACCAAATGGGCAGAGGTTACCCTTACACTTGAAAATGTTAAACAACTCCACTGAGTAAGTGTCTGTTTGAGTTTTTATAATGTTTTGTAACCCTTATCAGATGGGAGAAGGGGTTCCTTTTTGCTGTGTCAGCAATTTATTTAAAGAGGGGATTTCCCTGGATGGACTATTCAAAATGGAACCCTTTATCCCAACCAATTAAAACAATTATTCTTATTAACTTTCGTCTACAAACTCCTCCTACAAAACTACGAATGTCCTTGTCCTTGTTCCACACACTATCTTTTCACTACACCTATTCTTATCAGCAGACTCAACACCTATTAAGCGTCTTAGCACCACAGCGAAGTATGAACCGATTAAATTATCCTTAAGGGTACCAATCCATATCCGACATTACCCCCTCCTCCAGGGTCGACGACCACGGCGACCAACTTGTAATAGAGTGACTTGAAGTTCCATGGGATGGAGGATGACTTGTAGGGTTGGGTTGTACGGATAACTAGCATAGTAGCTTTAGGAGAGGCATCCCTCATTATGACTTTTGGGTTACTGCAATTCGCCCAATTATGGTGGATGGTTCGGTAACTGGTAGTCAACTTACAGCTGTGGTGGAGTGGATGGTTTTCCAGGTGTTGCAGTGCATACGTCTCCAGATGTAGTACATACATGAAACAAATAGTGCAGTATAAGTTTTTAAATTGAAAATGTGGGACGACTAGAAGGAGTTTCAGTAGTTCTTTAATAAAAGCAACTTTTCAAAATTAACTTTATCGTTGTCTAGAAAATACAGTTAAAAGTGATTTCCTGGGTTACAAAACTTTCAAGTTACAAGCATTTTTTTTTTATAGCTGAAAGTTTATTTATTAGGGTCTTGTTAATTGCCTTTTTTATATGCCCTAAAAAAATTTTCATTTTTCATTTTCTGCCAAATAGCACTAGAATTAAACGTTAAACCTGCTTTTTGCAGTCTAGAAAAATATTATTTGGTCTTTTAAGATGTTTTTTTGTTAGCTATCAGAAAAACTATTATATCATCTTAATATATTAGTACTTCTGTCTATTTCAAATGTTCAAATATTCTATCGGCTAATTTTTTTTTAAATAAATTGTACGCTGTTCTTTCCTTAGTCTTTTTGTAACTATACCTGTCAGTATTCGCTAAAATTATCTAGAGTGAATATCTTGAGTCTTTTAGATGACCTAAAGTATCGTGAATTATTACGGGAAAGACCAATTTTGTGTTTATGACTGATTTAATTTTTTAAAATCATGAAAAAATCTGTACGTATATCGTGTGACTGTCGTCGGGTTAATGGTATAATTGTTAGGAAAACAAAATGATACTCTCTATATTAAACCTTATGGTGTATTGGTTTTATTTATAATTAGTTACCTTAAGAGAAGTAAGGATATTGGTAGTCTTAAAAAAACGTTTAAGAAGTGTTTAGTTTGAAGCTTGCAGAGCGAATAAAAGCATCTTTAATTCTGAGTATTTTTAAATTCAAACTTAAAATTTATTTACTTCATTCTTTTATGTTTTATTTAAGTAATCATTTATTTGAGAAAAAACGCTAACTCCATTAATCATTTTAAAATTCAATATATGTAATAACAAATGAAAAATAATTATTTCTGTTAAAACTGACGGACAGGTATATGTTAGATTTATATTATTTAATAATCACATAATTATAAAGATATTTAAAAATACGTTCTCTAAAATAATATAGTTTTTTTTTGTATTATTACATTGTTCTATTAAAATTGGGCTTTTTCTTACAAAAATAATGACTGGACTTGACCAAGAATATTTTACTTATAATACCACGTGATCTAGCATTTCCTGAACTTCGATTTTTATTTTATCGCGTTATTCTTTTTGAGCTACCCTGTATATTTAACTTTTGATTGTACCTTTATTTATTTTTAAAGTTTGGTTAAATTATTATAACCCATTTCTGGCATTTCTTTCTGTGTAGTTGCAAAAACATTACTGTAAGTCAAATAAAAATTCTTTTGAATAAGCCTTTTGTTCTCGTGATAGTGCTGATGTAATTATAATAAAGATAATATCGTTTAAATTAAAATAAGTTTCTACTTATCTGCTTCCTTTGTTATGTAAAGAAAAGTATTTGTCAACCTATAACTTATCCAATGCTGTACCAGCATAAAGTTTTAGCATAGCACATTTGCTTTAATTAATAGCTTATCTTATTTAATATGCAAAAGTAACAGAACAATGTGTTCATATATGTCGGATATACACTTTTTAAGATTGGACCTTCGGATATTTGATCCAATTCCTTAGCAGGGGACTTGGATGGCCGTTTTAGCCACATATCCATGTTACATATAAAAAAATGCCTTCACAACCTATATCGTATTTAACCAAATATTCTTACTTGTATTAACTTAAAATAACTGCAACCGGTTACTTCTAATGACTAAAATATAAAACTATTATATCGTGCTGCCAAACAAAGCTAGGCCTGTCATTGGCGCTTAAACGATAAGTACGTAATTTAATTGCAGTGGCGTTGCCGCCTTATCCAATTTTCCATGATTTTTTTTTCAGTGGTTACATAACTCGCGGCCCCCTAACGGGTTGATCGCGGACCCCCAAGGGGTCCGGGGACCACAGTTTGAGAAACGCTGGTCTAGACGATTATTTTGGTAGCCTATTAAAAGATAGATATAAGGTGAAGTGGGGTAAGTGGGGATTAAAAATATAAAAGGTCGCCTTTGAAACCACATAACTTTTTTAAAAATCGAGTTACAGAGATGCGCTTTAGACAGGAAGTACTTAGTGATATTTACAATAATTACAACAAAATTTGTTTAATTATTTACCCCAGAATTTCATTTAAACAAAAAATTGTTACGGAAATATACCCATAAAACGCACTTGCCCCAGGTACTGGGGTAAGTGGGTTTTCAACTTATAAATCGCGTTTGAGTAATGTTAAATTCAACTGGAGCACATGGGTTTATTGCGACTTCACCAACAACAGGTTTTTTCAGATTTTAAAAATTCCTAAAAATAAAGAAGTTTATATGTTAGAGATTTCTTCTTCTATAAGTTTTTTTTAAAACTACGTAATACGGTTTTTAAGTTTTTATTTACTTTATAGTGTTTGCAGATTACGCACAATCTAATCTCACTTTGCAACTTCTTAAAACTTTTCACTTTGAATTTTTTAATATAAAAAATTTAAATGGGAGAAGTGAGAACTAATCCCCACTTACTCCACTAAAAAAAAAAGCGTTGCAAGTGGGAACTATGGACCTAAAACTGAAAAATCGAAGTGTTAAAAAAATACAAGAGATAACGTTAGTAATTACAACTTTGAGGATGTAAAAACTTTGAATCTAAATTTTAAATTAGTACAGATAAAAAATGTTAAATATTTTTGTCATAACTTGTAACTATAGACGAAGTTTAGATACATTTGACATAAACTGTGTTACTTTAAAAAACAATATTAAAATTTTTACAATATGTTGGGGCCTATAAAAGTCCAAAAAAACATGGTTATTTTTTTCTTTTAAATAAATTTTTTTTACAGAATTTTCCATATACAGGGTGATTCAGGTTGAGTGGCCTATTAGAAGATCTCGGAAACGAGTAAACTTATCTTTCTAAAAATTTGATAGCAGGCATAATTGGTTTTGGGCTTTTAAAACATATTTTGACATTTTTATTACTTCCGGTTATACCGGAAGTTAATGCCAACTTTGCTATTTCAAATGGAATACCCTGTATATTTTAGCATTTTTGATTACCTACCTTCTTAAAATCTAAATAACTTTTGTTAATAATAATCTATTTCTATCTCTAACCATTTTTGAGATATGAATTATAAAAGGATTTTTTTGTGTAAAAACGCTCCGAGAAGAAAGTTTAGTAACTCTAAAACTAATAAAGGTAAACATTTAAAATTTTCTAAGCTTTCAAGTAATACATAGATCTTTAGTTTAAACTACTTAGGTTTCACGTTTTTTATACAGGGAGTTCTTAAAATTATGCTAATGTTTCTATTTAAATAAATGTGCATAAGTCAATTTTGGCAAATGGAACACCCTATTTTTTAGCTTACTAACGTGTGGAGAATTAAATTTCCTATCTAAATGCCTAATATGTTACAATCCACATTTTTAGTGGTTTTGGAATTATGAGCAATTTAAATAAAAAATCTTAAAATTTCTGTTTATTCATGTGACATTATTTTTAAATAGAAGGCTTCGACTGGGACTTTCGTTTGGCTTTGAATGAGAAATAGCTAAGCAACGAACATAGGCAGTTAATAACAAAGAGTAACAAAGCTCAAAGTCAAACGAAAATCCCAGCCGAAGCCTTCTTTTCAAAAATAATGTCGCATTAACACAGAAAGAAATTTTAAGATTTTTTATTTAAATTGCTCATCATTCCAAAACGACTAAAAATGTAGATTGTAACATATTAGGCATTTAGATAGGAAATTTAATTCTCTACACGTTAGTAAGCTCAAAAATAGGGTGTTCCATTTGCAAAAATTGACTTATGCACATTTATTTAAATGGAAACATTGGCATAATTTTAAGAACTCCCTGTATAAATAAACGTGAAACCTAAGTAATTTAAACTAAAGATCTATGTATTAATTGAAAGGTTAGAAAGTTTTAAATGTTTACCTTTATTAGTTTCAGAGTTACTAAACTTTCTTCTCGGAGCGTTTTTACACAAAAAAATCTTTTTATAATTCATTTATCTCAAAAACGGATGTATTGTTATTAATAAAAGTTATTTAGATTTTAATAAGGTAATCAAAAATGCTAAAATATACAGGGTGTTCCATTTGAAATAGCAAAGTTGGCATTAACTTCCGGTATAACCGGAAGTAATATAAACGTCAAAATATAATGTTTTAAAAGCTCAAAACCAATTATGCCTGCTATCAAATTTTTAGAAACATAGAGTTACTCGTTTCCGAGATCTTCTAATAGGCCACTCAACGTGAATCACCCTATATTTATGTACATCAGTTTTTTCTGTAGAGCTAATCTGATGTAAGTCAGAGAACATTTTTGCAGTAGACATGGAAAGTCAGGGAATTTCATTTTGATTTTTTGTTGGGAACCCTGTCTATGGAATATAAATAAATATGACTTCGGCATAAGAAATGCTATAAAACAGTTATTTTTTATACTAGGTACTGACGTTGTAGATCCCGACGCAGAGAGTTACTACCGCTTAGTGCTTATCGTAAGAAGCATCGCAGTGTCCAGACCCCAAAACCTGGTAAAATTCGCCGACGGTCACGCCACCATACAAGATGTTGTGTTGGATGATCCTTTAGAAGCCAAAACCAAAGAAGAAGTAAAAGAATCGAGTCCAAAAGAACCGACAAAGGATGTCGCTAAAGATACTAAGAAAAATAGGCATTTACTTTTGCAACTTGTGGACGCCTTATGGATGTTGCATAAGTTAAATCCGGAAATTCCAGCTTTGGCGCCCGTTGTTGTACCTGGATTAAAGTAAGTCATAGAATTGTATAAATAGATACTTGTTGCTTCTGCAACTTACACTTTTTGTACTGGTATTAAATAGTTTATATTTTCTTCCAGGTATACAGAACAAGTTATCCACGCTCTAGTGGAAATAATACACGCCTTTCACAGTTCTGAATCCTATAGCAACATTACTATTGCACTGTATCTGCAGTTGTTGCTATGTAATGACCCCGTGATTGCATTTAGCTCGAAACAGGCCTTGTGCAAGGTATGAGGTTATGAAATTACTACTTAGTATATACTAAAACTTTAATTATTATTTCCGTCGACCGTGTATTTACATCCGATATTAACGTTCCCAAAATCATTTATTAATGACCCCTATTAATGCATGATTTTCTGTAAATGCACGATTTTGGTAATTAAAATTAAAGGCAGCCATGCAAACAAATCAACAAAATAATAAAACGTCAATCCAAAACGTCGTCCGCTGTCATTAGTATTTGTAGAATTGTGAAATCTGGATTGTAAAATAAAAGTTGTTAACTGTTTTTCTTCACTTTAGTAAAAAATACGGTCGACGAAAAAACATTGTAACCAACTCTTACATTAAAATGCGATTAATGATCTCGAACATTAATCGCCATTATTAATGTACTTGTTGGTTAAATTACTATTTAAATATGGCGTTCCTCAAGGAACAATTTTAGAACCATTATATTTTCTTTTAAATTTTGTTCAGGTCTTAAAACCACGAGTGAAACGTCGACGAGTCTACATTCCCTCCCCTACACGTTGCGAGAGCCCACAGCCTCCTAAATCCTCAAGTTCCGATCAAACTCAACCTTCCACCTCTTCCGCTGTTAATCAGAACGAAGCCGCGCCTCAGCAAGTTCATATCCCAGCGGCTATAGCGGGGGCTTTTGATGTCGATATGGTTGAGGCAATCGGGCTGTTGGAGCAAGGGGGGCATCAAGATGGAGGAGCTAATCCGTTGGAGGTTTTGTTAGGTTAGTTTTATATACATACATTAAGAAATAGACTCATCTGCGATCGTCGATTTTTGAAGGATGAAACTTATACCTCTAACGTAGTATCGTGAACAAAATTATACCTTTAGTTTGGACTTTTAAAGATATTCCTCTCTTAGATTTATTTTCTAATCACTCTCTTTATGCCACCTAAAGCTTTAATAGTTTAATATTGTTTTTCAGGAGTGTTTCTCTCTTAGATTCATTTTACCTTTTTTTTTATTTTCTAAAAGCAAAACTTTTTATAAAGAATAACAATAAGCTTATTTTCAATATTTATAATATATTAAATTTGTTTATTTATCTTCCTCAATAAACTATTTCTTTGATCCCTCGAAGAAGTGCTTGTTAGAGGCAAAACTTAGTATTTTAAACTATAAATATATAAGAATATTAAAATATATATTTTTTAAATATTTGTTAATATTATATAAAAGTTAAATTGCACATAAAAACGTTTAAGTTAAGGGTGTTTTTTTTAGAGGCGGAGAACTTAAAATTGGCAACACTGTTTTCTGTGATAGACGATTTGACACTTCTCGGTTGTTTTGAAGTTAGTTTGGTTTGGCAAATCATCATGAATAGACTTACGCCGGAGCAACGTCTGCAAATTGTTCAAATTTACTTTGAACGACACGGTTCCATTAGAGAAACATATCGGGCATTACGTGAGTTTTATGGTGCTCATAATCGTCCTTCAGAGCGATTAATTCGAGAAACTGTGGACCGTTTTCGTACTACGTTTACTCTAAACGATAATAGGCATCCCGTGAGACGTCGTACAGTGCGTACACAACAAAGAATTGCTGCAGTGCAGCGTAGTGTTAATGATGATCCAAATGTGTCAATTCGTCCTCGTGCTCAACAATTAAACCTGCGTCCATCCACTTTATGGAAAATTTTGAGTAAAGATCTTGGTTTACGTGCTTATAAGATTCAACTTGTGCAGCAATTGAAGCCACACGATCATCGTACGCGCCGTACATTTGGTGAATGGGCTGAAGGGAACATTGCCATTGATCCACAATTTCATTTTAAAATTTTGTTCAGTGATAAAGCTCACTTTTGGTAAAATGTCTATGTCAACAAGCAGAATTGCCGGATTTGGAGCGGTGATAATCCACAGGCCTTTGTCGAAACACCATTACATCCAGAAAAACTCACCGTCTGGTGCGCTTTATGGGCCGGTGGAATCATTGGTCCTTATGTTTTTAAAAATGCTGATGGTCAAAACGTTACAGTGAATGGTGAGCGGTACAGAGACATGATTACTAACTTTTTCGTGCCTCACTTGGAAGGTGTTGATGTTGCAAACATGTGGTTTCAGCAGGACGGCGCCACATGCCACACAGCGCGCGATACAATTAATTTATAGCAAGAAACATTTCACGAAATGGGCCTTTTAACTGGCCACCTCGATCATGCGATTTAACGCCATTAGATTATTTTCTTTGGGGATATGTCAAATCGCGTATCTACGCCAATAAACCTGAAACAATTGAGCGCTTGGAAGCCAACATTCGACGCGTTATTGCCGAAATACAGCCTCCTGTATTGCGAAGAGTGTGTGAAAATTTTACCTCCAGATTACGCCATGTACGCGCAAGCCGCGGCGACCACATGCCCGAAATCATATTCAAACATTAATGTCAAAAACTTATCTTTCAAATAAAGACAATTTCATGGATATTAAAAAAAAACATTTGTGTTTTATTTCAATTTAAAGTTCTCCGCCTCTAAAAAAAACACCCTTTATATGTATATAAATATAAACGCAGTTTTTTGAAGATATAGGTATAATACAATTTTGAAATATATTATTCATAGCAATATTAATTAAAACATTTCCAAAAATATTTTTAAATTATCCGTTTACAATACCCATCCTTTTATTTCGACTTTATATTTTTTTAATGAAATATATTTGTTAACTTTTGTTGGTAAATAATCGTTTAAATAAAACATAAATATTTGAAATTTTTTTGTCGTATAGACTTATTTATTTTAGGTTTTATGGTTATTTCATTTTTATAACGTGTATCATGATTATGGTTTTCAAATTGTATAAGATTTTTATTTTTTAATATGTATATTAAGATGCTATAAATGTGAAGTTGTCTAATGTTCATTTATATTGTTTCAGAATATAATTTTATTGAAGGATAAAGATCATCTTTATTAAATATTATTTTTAGAAACCTTTTCTGTAATATTTCTAATTTTTTAACTAAAGTTCTATTTATTCCTCCCCAACCTAAAATTCCGTAATTTAAATGAGTTTTAACTAATGCATAATATAATATTTCTATATGTTTTACGTTTAACATTTTTTTAACGTTTTTAAAAATTGGTAAAAACTTCTTAATTTTTTTATCAAATATTCTATAGGAAAATTCCAATTTAATTTATTGTCAAAGATTATTCCTAAAGATTTTACTTGATCAACTTTTAAAATTTAAATGTCGATAATTTATTTTAATACTATTCATATTTTGTAGTATGTTATTTGGATTTAAAATAAAAGGAAGATAATTCGTTTTATCAAAGTTAATTGTTGATAAATTTTTATCAAACCAATTTTTTAATATTTTAAAATCTTTTTTAATTTTGTTATTTAAGTTGTCCCAATTTGTATCTATATAAAAAATTGCAGTATCATCTGCGAAACTATGAATTCCTCCATCACAATTTACATTAAATAAATCATGAATATAGATATTAAAAAATAATGGTCCTAAAATTGTTCCTTGAGGAACACCGTATTTAATTACTTTAAGGCCTTTTTATATTGGGTGCAATTGCAAGAAAAAATTGCCTGAAAGCATGCGCTTTGTCGACGTTTTAAACAGCTGATGCAGGTTTTAAATGGGAAAACGTGCATCAGCTGTCGTCGAAGCGCATGCTTCCAGGCCATTTTTCTTGCAATTGCACCCAATGTAAAAAGGCCTTTAGGATAGCTTTTTTCTTTATCTATTTGAACATAAATTGGTCTATCTTTTAGGGATCTCGTAAACCATATAAGATACAGAGATGGTTGAATTAGGAAAAAGTTACACTCTGCAACATTGTGTTTTCAAATTAAAAAAACTTCCTGAAGATATTTGGAGAAACCGAATATTCGCGGTTTCTCTTTTATTCGTTTCAGACTCTAATTTTTTGTTTATCTTTTTTTACATTTTTAGGTGGCGGAGGAGGCTTTCCGCCTCTGCTCGATATTCCCCCAGATGCTGATGATGAAACTATTGTAGAACTAGCCATAGCCCTTAGTCTTCAGGTAAATTTAGGTGCTATTTTAATAACCTTCGCCTCGTAAATCATACTTATTAAAATCTAAAGATTTTATTATTTTTTTGTTTTTTAAATCATTATCTAAAAAAAGTATATTCGTCCTTTAGGATCATGAAATGGGTGGAGCTGGAGCTGCCGATCAAGCCCAAGTATTACAAAACCTGCAAGCCCAACTTCGAGGGGCCGCCCAGGGACAGGCCGCGGCGGTGGCTGCTGCGCAAGCTCAGCAAGAAGCGGCAAATTTCAGTGATACAACCGCCTCAGCCGCTGGATCTGATGATGAAGGTAAATGTAGTGAAATAAATGGGTGGTATATTCAAGTTGATTTGCGGGTTTGGTGTTTAGGTACCCAAAGTATATCCCAAGGTAAACGTTACTTCATAATTTAAAATAATAACACAGAACCACGAGCGGTGATCGACGGCGCTTCTCGTAGACAAATTTCACGCGACTCTCTGTTTAACGTTTCTAAAAATTGATAGTAAACTTCTAAATTTTTTAATCAAATATTCTATGTGAAAATTCCAATTTAATTTATTCTATATTTAATTTAATTTGAATGTCATCATTTATTTTAATACTATTCATATTTTGAGGTATGTTATTTGGGATTTTTTTTTTATGATAACACACCTGCACTTTAGGAAAAATCCTTTAAGGCGCTCTGGGAGCGGTGCGAGTGCGAGGAGTACTAAGCTGAACAACATATGGATGAGCGGCAGTGGTTCGCCGTGTATTTCTGTTTTGCATTGCTCTAGGTGGATTCAAGTGGGCAATGTCAGTCGAACACCTGCCATGGAAATATCTGTAAAAGAAAGCCAAATCACCAACCTGTCTTCGATGCTCCAGGCTATCGAGGGTCTTGGTCAGCTCGGGGTCGCCGATCAGACGGACGGCTCTCCTTTGAATGGAATCCAGTAGCCGAAGGGTGTGCTTGGGTGAAGTGCTGCAGACATGAGAGCAATATTCTAATGATGGTCGAATCTGGGCTTTGTAGAGTGTCAAAAGTTGATGAGGTGTGTACAAGCTTTTGGTGCGGAAAAGTACACCAAGTTTCGGTGCAGCTGCCTTGGCAATTGCGGTAACGTGATCATGCAAAGACATATTACCTCCCAGATTGACCCCCAGCAAATTAATAGACGGTGCCAGGGGAATTGCGTGTCCTGCCATGACTATATCCGGTTCTGCAATGTTAACCTTTTTGGAGAAGACTGCTGCCTGGGTTTTCTTAGCATTAAATTCGACTTGGTTACTGTCACCCCAAGCCAAAATTTCTTCCAGGTCCTTGTTGAGGCGCAATACTTCATGCTGCCTGCGAAGATGTGCGTCGGCAGCGGATGTTTGGGGAGTCAAGGTAAAAGATGAGACAAGTGTGCTGTCATCAGCAAAGCTATAAATTGGATTTTGGGTTTTCACTAGAAGGTCGTTAATATACAGTAAAAAGAGGGTAGGCGACAATATGGACCCTTGAGGAACACCGGCATTGATGGTGAAGGTGTCTGAGAGAAACCCGTCAATCGCCACTTGCAGAGAACGGTTCTTAAAGTAAAAGGAAGATAATTAGTTTTATCAAAATTAATTATTAATCAATTTTTATCAAATATAACTAAAATTTTTAAACGGTATCGAGAATATAGCTCAAATCCGTGAAGAGCAGGGCAAGGCCAGCCAAGAAAAACAATGCTACTCGTAATTATTTTTAAGTATCAAATTATAACAAGTACAAAGCTACAAGCGCGGTTACCAAACGTTCATAATGTTCGACTATGAAAGCTAATTGCCTACATTTTAGATATGGCATCTTCCTCTTGCAAAGTTAAATTCTTTTAGAAATATAAATGTATAATTTTGACAAAGTGAACAGCGTTATTGGTTGGCTAGAAACGTAAATCAGGTTTTTATGCCATAATTGGAAAAATCACGGGTTTTGAAGTTTTTTAACGGCACGGTTGTAACATAAAGCTTTAACCAACACACTAATAAAATTCAATTTTTATTGCATTGTATTTTGGATCATTTTTAAAATTAACAAATTTTATGCGTCTTGATAATTTAGCCAAATACAGGGTGATTCCTAAGTTAATACTTCTTTTTTAGCTGTATAAAGAAGGCATTAAAATAAACAACATTTTCAAATACCTTTTTTCAGAAAACCTAAAAATAGGCGATATACAGAAGTAACAAATCTAAATGCGGGCCTGGTCATCAAACCGTAGCCTGCTATACTTTATGTTGTTTGTCTTATTAGTCATGCAATTTACTTTTAAGTTGTCAGTTATTTGGCAAATCTCTGCGATGTGTTTTTCTGAAGCAAGTTAATTTGAAATTGGAAAATTTGAAAACAATGACTTAGTAGATATGGTGCTAATTTACGGAAGTGTCGTCAAAGTGCGGTGCTGCTTCGAGATTATGTTTAAGTTAGGCAGGACCGTATTTGATCCATAGTGTAATAAATGAATGTCAGTACCTTACTGTTAAAATTTCTTGAAAAAGTATTTGAAAATGTTTATTTTAATGCCTTCTAAATACAGCTAAAAAAGAAGTATCAACTTAGAAATCACCCTGTATAAAAAAAGACAAAGCAAAGTTAAACATTGCACTAGTTTGTCCAAGAGACTACATAATAAACTAAAAATTACACGACTTGATCGAATCTGGATGAAAATATGGGCTTTTCAAATTCAAGTATTCCTACAACCTATTTTTGTACATATTTATATTTTATGTTTTAAGGTTCTACCGCTGCTACTGATGGTTCAACACTGCGAACTTCCCCTGCTGAGCAAGGAGGTAGTGCGGGATCAGAAAGTGGAGGAAGTGGCGTTGATAGCATTACAGGTAAGCTCGGAACGGTTTTTTCTTTCAAATAAAGTCTCCACAGTGAATAATTATCCGTGTGTCATAATTTACCCCTCATAAAAATCGTACGAATCAAATCGATGAAATATGGTCAAAACAAAGTCTTAATTCATAAATATTATACTGGGTCTCCCAAAAGTCCCGCATAAAATTAATATCAATTAAAGAAAAAGATCTAGGAAAAGCGCTCGAACCCGTAAATTTTTATTTTTAATTGTGCATTTTTTGACATAAAAAATATTATACGGGGTGTCTCATAGAACTGTCGTCACGTCTTTGACAATTTTTTCTAATGGACCACCCTATATATTGTATTATTTTCTGATCCTCCACAAAATTCTACGCTTATGTTGTAAATGTCATATGTCTAAATTCAATAGTTTTTGAGATATTGACGTTATAAATATGGCATTTTTTGACTTTGACAGGCTGTAACATTGAAACGGTTCATCTTAGAGAAAAATGGTTTTTTATTCTCTATCCAAAGAAACCAACCTCCGATTTATCATGTTAAACCAAAAAACCGGTTTTAACGGTTTAACATGGTAAATCGGAGGTTGGTTTCTTTGGATAGAGAATAAAAAACTAAGATAGGGAGATAAAAACCAGATGAATTGTTCCAATGTTACAGCCTGTCAAAGTCAAAAAATGCTATATTTTAAACGTCAATATCTCAAAAACTATTAAATTTAGACATATGACATTTACTACACAAGCGTAGAATTTTGTGGGGAATCAGAAAATAATACAATATATAATGTGTTTTATTAAAAAAAATTGTCCATGACGTGACGACAGTTCTATGAGACACCCCGTATAATATTTTTTTATGTCAAAAAATGCACAATTAAAAATAAAAATTTACGGGTCCGAGCGTTTTTCCTAGATCTTTTTCCTTTAAATAATATTAATTTTATGCGGGACTTTTGGGATACCCAGTATGTGCCTAATGTCCTGATGTACGTAATATTTTTTGAAGATAATGAAGTAAAATAATAACAATAATAGTTGTATTGTGGACTAGGGATATTGACAGATTTCTTGTATTTTTCTAGGTGAACATAATGTTTCTGGCAGGTCGTCTGCCTATGGAGATGACGGAAATCCCACTAGAACTACTGAAAGTAGTTTAGGAATACCGTCAGCTCAAGGTAAAATTCAAAAGTGTTAGATTTGTTGTGATATTGATTTTTTTTTGCAATTAAATTTTGACATAATACCAGAAAAAATAAAATTTTCTACTGTTTCAGATTTAGAGATAAAATTTTTCGCGACATTGAAATATCTATAACTTGGATACATTTTTCAGTTGCTGTTGAACAAACCCAACGACCCTCTCAAGGAAGCGACACGCTGGCCCAAGTCCAAGAAGACTTGGAATGCGAGAGCGAAAGCAACGCAAAACTGCACAGTCTAAGGTTACAGTTGTTGGAGAAACTTGTGGAAAATTTGCCCAGACTTAAGAATGCAGAGGGCGTTAGAACCATACCATTTTTCCAAGTAAGTTCGAGTCTTTTCCTGACGAACGATGACGCGGGAGTAAAGATCTACCGAGATTACTGTAGTTATTTTAATTACATTGTCAGCATGGAAAACAGAATAAGCCCCCCGCAATAGAACGTTATCATTTTGCTTAAAACATATTTTTTACAGGTTGTGTCTCAGTTAACCAGTGATTTAGATGGCTCGTGTGAGAGAGATAGGACGTGCCTTAACTCTTTACTCACCGCTGTAACAGAAGAATTGCAGTTTAATGGAGAAAATATTCAGAGTATTTGCACCCGATCAAAAACTGGGGAAGTTCATGTGTTGTTGTTAAAATTGATTTGTAAGTATTTTGGCATAATTCTCTCAACGAAGAACCAGACGCTTTAGGTTCTGTACTCTTAAGTAGCTCACTCACGTTCACTCGGCCGGCCGGAATTTACCGGAGAGATAATGGCCGGCCGGCCGATTCCGCTACATACACACAGTTAAATGACGGACCAGTCAGTTAATAAAACTGAACGTGTGTAGTCTTTTGCCGGCCGGCCCTGGACTGCAGGCCTATTTTTACTTCAGACGAAAATTTTGTTATTGAAAATGGCTGAAAGAACTTAAAAAAGTCAAAATATCATTTGGGTCGCAAACATTAATGTTTGTGGAAAATAAAAGACTTTATATGCCAACACAGCTTTTGCAAAGGAAGACTTATGAAGAATTACTTTTACTGTATAACATCTTAGATGTTGAAGCTACTGTCGGTGGAACATAAGATACATAATATAAGAAGTGCATTCAGAAAGGTAAAAAGGTTAAAATATCAAAAAGAAGCAGAATTTATTCAATACTCGAAACAATTATCATTCACCCTAAGAAGGTTTTTATCATTACTTGCACTGGATTGTTTGAGTTCTCGTATAAGCTCCATGTAGAAGAAAGTGCAAGGTCTTTTTAATCACTCTTTCATCCAAATTGTTGTTCCTTTCCTTTTTCCCTGCTCCTGCAATATAAAAAAAATTGCCGCTGCGCTCCCTCCTTGTGACATGTTTGAACTAACGATAAAAAACTGTGCGGGTGTAGTGAAATGGAGGCCGCAATCGTATCCGGCCCAGCACTGCCTGCCATTATCTGTAAAGAAATCTGAAGGTGTAGCGTGGCTACGGATAACTGCCGGCCGGCCGACAGTTTATGGACTTACGACCGCCGGCCGATAGGCCACTGACTAACGACCTCCGGTCGGCCGAGAGGTCACGGACTGACGACCGCCGGCCGGCAGTCCACCGACTCACGACCGCCGGCCGATGGGCCACGGACTAACGACCGCCTATCGACCGAGAGGCCACGGACTGACGACCGCCGGCCGACAGGCCACAGACTTACGACCGCCGGCCGGCCGACAGTCCACGGACTAACGACCGCCAGCCGGCCGACTAAACGGGAGTAAACTAGAGAAAAAAAAACGCGCTTCGGAGTCTTTGTTGTGTTTTGTGTCCTGTTTTAAATTAAATTCAATAAATATTATTTTATAGCGAATCTGCTTCAAAAAAACAAGTCGACCTCAAGTTCGAAATCAGCTGGCTCTTCAGAACACACCAACTATGTAGCTCGCACTTCTGCGACGTTTTTGTTTAAAGGAGGCATCATCAATTACTGTTTAAAGATTTGCCAGACCTTGTTGAATGATTATTGGAAAAATCAAACTGAAGAGGAAAGTAATGCAGGTAAGAAAACTGAATAAACAATTTTTGTGAAATAATTTGTTTAATAATTGATTTTAAAATTTGACTTGAAAGCTTTAGAGTTACTGGTTATCTTTGTCTTATTCCAATTAATAAACTGCATCAAATTTTTGAACAGTTTTTGATTAGCGGGTAGCCACAATGGCGCTGTGATCTGGTAAATTCTCAATACTATTTTTTTTTTCTAGTACCAACGACTGGTAACTTATTAAAACCCCACTTGACGTACCCAATACCGGACATGACCCCTTTTTTCCTGAAAACTCATCTGAAAGAAAATTCAACTGATGTGTTCTCGAACTACACTCATCTCATTACGGAAATAGTTTTGAGATTGCCCTATCAAGTTCAACGATTGTCGGAGGTTAACGAGAACATGACCGCTGTTTTTGATGGTCCGTGGTACAGGTAATATACTATTTTCACCTTAGAAATTTGAACGTATAGAATTAGCAATAAACAACTTTGTGTGTGATAACAAATGATATTTTTAAGCAAAAATCCTTACAACGTAGGCTGATTTTTGATTGAAATGCTCAGGAAAACTATAAAAATGGAATTTACCTACATATACTCCTAATCGAGTCAATCTCGAAAACTACTAACGTACTCCATAACATACTCTAATTACCATTTGCCAATTCACAATACAATTTCTATAAAACCTTCACGTCCTTAAAAAATTTTTTTAACAACCTTTCAACTCTAATTTTCATATTATACAGGGTGTCCATGAAATATCTGTACAACGCTTCACTGTAAATTCCTTAACCAAAAATTAAGCGATCTAGACAAACTTACCTATATGCAATGTTGCTTCGTTTTGCCGCTACAGGGCGCTAAAGTTTTTAAATTAATATTGTTTTTTTTTTAATAATTTCTAAACGCCTTTATCGATTTCCACTAATTTTGGGACTAAGAATGACCACTATTAATAGCGTGTTTTGACGTATGAGCCATCTTTTTTTAATATCTGCCAATTTAAAAATGGCGTTTGATTGGTATATAAAAGTTCCTCTTTTTGTTACCCCCCGTATAAATGACTTAAATTTATTTCTCTGACACCAGCTGACTTCACGTTGAATTTTTCCATCCATCCATGGATCGGGATCCCCCTTCCCCGTCCACGGATCAGAATCCCCTACTCTTACCCCCTCTCTTATCCCCTACTCTTACCCCTCTCTTATCCCCTCTCTCACCCCCTCTCTTATCCCCACTCTCACCCCCTCTCTTATCCCCACTCTCACCCCCTCTCTTATCCCCTTTCTCACCCCCTCTCTTATCCCCACTCTCAGCCCCTCTCTTAGCCTCACTCTCACCCCCACTCCTATCCCCACTCTCATCCCCTCTCTCACCCCCACTCTCATCCCCTCTCTCACCCCCACTCTCATCCCCTCTTTCACCCCCACTCCTATCCCCACTCTCATCCCCTCTCTCACCCCCACTCCTATCCCCACTCTCATCCCCACTCTCGCCCCCTCTCTCACCCCCACTCTCATCCCCTCTCTCACCCCCACTCCTATCCCCACTCTCATCCCTACCCTATACCCCTATATATTTTACCACCTATAAAATCAATAAAAGGTGTAATAAAACATGAGTGAATCAATAGACTCATCCTGGAATGAGCTTCCTTGTGAAACCTATAATCCACAGGAATATATAAATAATAATTTAATTTTACAAAAACCACCACCTAACCTATCTAAAAAAGCAAAAAAAATATTTCGTCTCGAAGAAAGAATAAGCTTCCAAGAAATAGAAGCAGCGCTAAATACAGTTGATACATCTAAGAACACAATAAAATTATTTTAAACAATATGGCCTGTCCATCTTCAGATATAATTATTCAACTGTTGGAGGGTACGAAGTTACTTTGTGATCATCAAAAGACTTCTAGGAACCATAAGATGTCTCGTATATCATAATATACATGGTTTTTCACATACCTACTATCGTTAACAGACGTTGTAATACACATATAACACGACGACTGATAGTACATTTGTCCTACCAACACATATTATTTTCATTTTTCACCTTTTGGCAAAATTTTTTTAATAATATACTTCACCACTGAAGTTGCTGTTCAGTTTCAATATCATTCTCACCTAACGTTTCTCATTTCGTCACGTTAAAATACCCTTTATCAACCATTCTCCATCTTTATCTATAGAACTTGGTAATATGTTTTTCTTCCCTACTTCTATGGAAATTCTTTATCACTCTTCTTTAATAAATTAATTTCCTGAAAAGATCTATGAGGGTGTCACTTATAATTTCCTAATATTTATTCCAACATAAGCTATACTTCTCCTGAAGATGAACGTGTATACATTCGAAACATATAGTGTACAATAAAATAAAGGTTTCTTATTAAATATATCTTAGTGAAGGTTGACTTACAGTATTATTTCTCCCCATTTAAATTATATTTTTCTTTACCAACACAGTGTTCTTCACATAAAATAAACGTGGGTAAATAAAAGCAAAGTTGCGTATTTTAGGGCTTAATAATTTGGTGAAAGAAAATTGTAAATATTCCGAATACTTTTTTAAAATTTTTAACCATATTTTTGGGTTTAAAATTTTCTGTGAATTTAGTGATAAATTTCCTAACTGTGTTTTTTATCCAAAGGTATTTATGCGAGTATATGATGACGTCGTTACCTCCAGCGTCAAGAAGAAATGCCAGAAAACTTTTGCTTTACATCTGTGGTAATAAGGAAAAATACCGTCAATTAAGAGATCTTCACGCTCTGAGTACACACACTAAAGGTACGTGTTTCTTCGTTCTCCGTAATGGATATTTTTACTTCTAGTATATCGATGAACATAAACTAAAATTTTCTGTTTTTACTTTTTAAATTTTTGAGAAAATAAATTTTAAAAACTATTGGAAGAGAATCAAGAAAACTTAACATTTATGGCAAAGGATTTTTAAAATAGTGTTTAAAATAAAACACTTATTTCCTTTCCAAAAGGTCACAGCTTGTCAGAAGGAAACAGTGCCTGTGGGTCGTTTTATGGCTGACCAGTTCATTGTCAACTAAATAAAAATATTTATTTTATAGTCTATTTCAGAAAGGTGTAGAGTAATAAAAGCTCATTTGGTATGCAAGGGGACTACAGAGTAACCCAACGAATATTTAAGGCACTTTTATGTGATTTCAGTGCAATATTATTTCTTTTTATCAAGAAAACAACGATAGAGATTTAATATTTTACTTCACGTCGAAGAAAATAAAAATGTCAGCACTAGAGCTCTCGGGCAAAGGGTAGAAAAACATCCCACCACAGTACTGCGAACTTTGAAAAGAATAAATATCATAGTACCACCGGGGTTTGAGTCAATTTATGGGTTTTGCCTATTGTTATCCATTCACAAACACATTGCATTATGTACAAAGTATTAGGCACACTTGTTTTTTATTAAACATTATACAGAAATTAAATTATAAAAATCATATATTCTTCGTCATCTCCTCTTGACGTTATAATTAACGGGTCAACGGCGACGGTCCGATCGATCAGGTGGTCGAAATTCCACATTTTCTCCTCTTCTTTAATGACATGATGGACTGCTTCCGATTCTGTTCACTTCGTTAATGGCTTAATCATACAGTAGGTTAATGTCTTTCATTTTGAATGTCGTGTTGTGTCTTGCTACAAATTCTTTCACTTGCGCCCATATAAGTTCTATAGGATTTAGTTCGCAATGATATGGCAGTGTGCCACACTATGATTTTCAGCTATATCTTCCACGGTATATTTCATAAAACGATGTTTGTGTAAATTTGCTATAGCTAATAGTTCCCTCTTTATCAAATTATCTTTAAATTCAATACTTTTGGTGGTTAACCAGTCGATAATTTCTTCTTTCTCATCAAGATAAAAGATTTTCTTCTGCTCTCTTCTGTACTGCTTTATACTTCTTAAGTATTTTCGTCGCCAGCAAACAATTTAATCCATATTTTTTAAAGCGGTCCATTTTCTAGTTATCAACGGAATACTGCCATCCTGGCCAAGCTCCATTAGAATCCTATATATATTATAAGAGTGAACTTTTCGTCGAACTACGCCTATGGCCGAAACCGAAATTGAATCGAACTAAACGACATTTCCCATTTTATTACTCTACACCTTTCTAAAATAAACTATAATTAAAATTTCACAGTAACTCAGATGTAAACAAAAATACTGACGAGACAAGAATGACAAGCTGCTGCTTTTATGATTAATGAGTGAAGCGTATGCTCAATGCTTACTAGCAAATTTTTATCGGACCTTAATGCATGTTTCGAGACTTTAAAATTGGTAGAATTAAGCAGGGTTCAATGTGTTTTTAATTTCTATTTTAGGAGTGACACAGTGTTGTACAAAAGGCGGCTATCAACCAAATATAGACCTTCAACATGCACTAAGCCTACCTTATGACAGTTTAGTTGAACTTGTAGAACATCTAAAGGCTTGTCTGGATATTGCTTTATTTAGAACAGGTAATCAAATTTCTATAAAATACCGTGTTTTCTGTTTTTAGGGTCCTTTTGATTATTAAAATAATGTTTTTTTTTTAATTAGGAAACTGGCAAAGGTTTTGTCTTCACACGGAAGAAATTCTACCATTTTTGTTAAGAGTCAGTTTTTTGCTGGATGACGGTGTTGCTCCCACGATTCTGCAGCTCCTAACCAGTGCCTTAGTGGTAAACTCCAATCAGCAGGGTAAAAAGAGTGAGAGCAGTAAGGTAAATATAGGTTCAGTTTGGAAATTCTGGCTTAATTCTATACCGTTTATTTACAAGATTAATTTCTATATTTCTTAATATTTTTTTTCTTTTATAAAGATATGTACACGCACCACATATATATACTACTATACATATAATATACACTATATTGCTAATACCATAATTCGATGATGCTACCACTGTAGGCAGATGATCAGGGTCCGTTGAGTTTGCGCAGCTCGGAAATTTGCTTCTTGATATACACATTTGACAGGACCGACTTTCAAAATGTTTTTACAAGCTTTTATTTAAATTCACCCTTTAGTTCGGGTGTGTACAGTTTATGGTCAAATAAAACTAAGTAACCAATATTTTACATACCTGAAATACCTTATTCCTGGTATTGAACAGCGATTCGTGCAAAAAAGGATCATGCACTTTTTTCTACCCATCTTGAGACACAAGTCGCTAACAATAACAAAATGTCTTGTAAAGTTTTATACCTAAATTCGCACCCAGAACTTAAAAATAATATCCACAATCACACACGGAACATCTGAACGAATACAACGTAAAAAAACATGGAAACGACTAACAACAACTTACAAACTAACAAAAAAAATGTCTAAAGTAAAGTTTTATAAATATTAACACCCAAAACTTGGAAATTAAAACCACACACGAATGAACGAAACAAAAGATGGCGACAAATAAGAATACAACGGCGCGGCCAGCCGGTTCTGTTCAAGAGACCTTGGGTTTTGTTTACGTTCTGTTAGAAATCGTGTCGGTTGCCTAATTTTTTCCCTACTGCGCAAGCACCACGGACCCCAACTCAGGTTATTTTGAATCGCACGATGGGTGTATATATGTGACACTTACACTGTTACTTTATAAAAATACATATAATATTATAACGGGTGGTGCGTCGTGGTTGGAAACATAGTAAATCACATGTAAGTTTTAGACTGTCCAAATATTTGCTCCCCTGTTGACTTTAGAGCGGGGTTGTAGGGATACTTTTTAGGGTCTCTGCGTGGTGAGTGCACATCTGGAGTTTGAACAATTTTGGACAACCCGATCTTAACTTATTTGAATTGGATTGCGGTTGGTTTTTCATTGGAATTCAACAGGTGATGCTGCGCACACCAGCATTAATTGGATTTGTCAACCTGTGATTTATCATTGTCAAGTGAAATTTCAAAGTATCAGATTTTTTACTAGTATTAATTTTTTAAGTTGGTAATTATTATGAGTTACACAATAGAAGAGAAAGTCACTATGATAAAATGGTAATATGCGGGGAAAAACTAAAATATTGTATCTGATATGTTTTCCGTTTATTTCCCTGATAGACCCATTCCTTCTACCAAGTCGGCAATACAAAAAGTTATTTCTAAGTTTGAGGCGAAAGGCACTGTAATAAACAACTGCAAATGCACAGCACAGAATTATGAAAGAGCTGAAGAAAACAATGATAGATGTTTAATATTTTACTTCACGTCGAAGAAAATAAAATATCAGCACTTAACCTCTCGGGCAATGGGTAGAAAAACATACAGTACTATGAACTTTGAAAAAGCAAAAATATCATTTATACAGGATGATTCCTAAGTTAATACTTCTTTTTTAGCTGTGTATAGAAGGCATTAAAATAAACAACATTTTTAAATACCTTTTTTCAAAAAACTCAAAAATAAAGTACTTACATTCATTTATTACCCTACGAATCAAATACGGTTTTTCCTAACTTGCCGTTGAATAACATTAAGAAAACTTCTGGGTGTAGGATGAGCCCGCAAGGGAAAGCGTTCTGCGTATAATCTCGAAGAAACATCCGCACTTTTACGACACTCACAGTAAATTAGGACCATATCTATTAGTTCATTGTTTTCAAATTTTACCTATTTCACGTATCACCAATTTAAAATTAACTTGCTTCAGAAAAACACTACAGCGGATTGCTCAATCGGATAAGTCGTTTATAAGTTCCAGCGATTTAACTGATTTCACTTTCAACAGCTCCCCCTCTTATTAAAGTCGATACGCCAAAATGATGCATAATTGTCCAAGCTTTTTAATGATGTTATCAAAGATATACCTTAATGTGGAATTTTCGGAGATAGGTAAAATTTTAAAATTTACTTTATAATTACGCCCTCTTGCGGCAAAATGCTAAACTTAAAAATTATTTCCAGGATTTTCTCATGCACACTTTTATATTTTTTTTTCCTGAATTTCTATGCCCAGTAGTTTCCAAGATATGGCCGCTCGTCACCCTTAATGAATCACCCGGTACAGTTTTCTTAAAATAAAATTATTAGGTCTCTTTATAAATAATTGTTTATTTTTAAACACCCTCTTATTTTCTTCCTCTTTTAGCAATTTTTGATAATTTTAATACTACTTAATATTTTTTATTGTAAGTAAAATAATTCGTTTTTCTATTAAAAGATCTGTTTTGAAAATAATTTTCGTTTTATTTGAAAATATTAGTTAAATCCAGTCTAAAATTTATGTGTTAAAGATTTTTAAAAACCCTTTCGTTTGGAAATTACATTTGACAATGACAAATCATAGGTTGACCAGTCCAATCAGTGCGGGTCTGTTCCAAACCTATTCAAATTAGTTAAGATGGGGTTATCCTAAATTGTTCAAACTCCGCATGTGCACTCACCTCGCAGAGACCCTAAAAAAGTCTCCCTACAACCCCGCTCTGAAGTCAACAGGGGAGCAAATATTTGGACAGTTTGAAACTTGCATGGGATTTCCTATGTTTTCAACTACGATGCACCACCCGATATAAGCATTGCTGTATAATCAATTTTTTATATGTCACAGCACGTTTACAAAAATAAAATAAAAAAGCATTAAATCTCGATCATAATTTTGACGAGTATGTTTACTTAAAATTTAATTTTAAAACATTTTCTCTAAATTGTATATTTCCTGAGGATGTGAAATATTCCGATGTAACCCCCTGTTGCTGAAAGACTCCTTCCTTTCGGTCTTTATTCAACGCTCAACACTGCTTTGAACAATTTAAAAAAAAATCACGTTTACATTTTACTTTTTAGAGTAGTAGAAAGGATCGTGAAAAATCGGACGATTCCGCCGTCGAAGCGCTTTTTGAAGAATCCAATTGCCTGGCTTTAGTTGAACAAATAAACAAACAGGTCTCCAAAGAAATACTTGCCAGATTTATCAAAACATTCACTCTGGAAAACAATACCACCACAGTCCGTTGGCAAGCTCACGGTCTCGTGTTGGCTATTTACAAAAATTCCA
The DNA here is from genome assembly GCA_935413205.1 of Polydrusus cervinus. Taxonomy (NCBI): domain Eukaryota; kingdom Metazoa; phylum Arthropoda; class Insecta; order Coleoptera; family Curculionidae; genus Polydrusus; species Polydrusus cervinus. Next base: position 19,236,671 of record OW284519.1, on the reverse strand, counting down.
AACCCAAAGAACAGGAGGACTTACTGGAGCTCTTGTGGCAACTGTGGCCGTTATTGCCTGCATATGGAAAGAAAGCAGCACAGTTTGTTGATTTGTTGGGTAAATATTGTAACTTTTAGTCTGAAGAAGATCCTTGACATTCCTGGACGCGTTTCGTCATTTAATGACTTAGTTTAGTACGACTAAACAAATTATTGGAATAATTTACTTTATTCTTAATTAATAATTATATTTCTGCAAAAGTTTCAGCAAATTAAATAATTGTTGTATCATCTGCAAAAACCTTTATATTACCTTTTAAGTCTAATTGAAAAATGGTGGTAAAATAAATTAAAAATATTGCAGGACCTAAAATTGATCCTTGTGGAACTCCGCATATTATTTCTTAATCCGAACCTTGTTTATCCCCAATTTAGACAAATTATCTACGAGCATTAAGAATTTATGGTTTCCCAGTCTTTAAGCTCGGTTTATAAACTCTTGCTGGGGTTGTCGTTGGCGCCAGCGTTCATCGTCGACGTTTGTAGGCGGTGTTTATAAACTTGGAGTTGGCGTTGTTCCTGTTCGAACTTTTGTTGACACTGTTAAGATGAGTCAACACATGGTTGTTTAAACATCTGTGAACTTGACGCGATGCAAATAGTAAAATACTATTGGCTTGACATAGTACGAACGCCAGCGCCGAAAAGTTAAAGTTGGTTCAAGTCGAACGGCTGCCAGCGCCAACGCGAACGCCTGCGAAGTTTATAAACCTCCCTATTATAATTCCACTGTTTTAATTTCTCGCTCAAGGGCCGACGTGAACTTCGAGTTTATAAATCAAGCTTTATATTTATTTTTATAATAATAAAACTATTTTTTTTTTCAGGTTATTTCTCTCTAAAATACACCGAGAAAAAAGAGGGCGAAAACAAAATTGAAGAGTACGTTCAAAAAGCAGTATCCGTGCTAAGGACACAAAACGAAATGCTCGCACATCATCCAAATGCCAATTTGTACGCCCACATGTCGCAATTTGTGGAGCTGGATGGGTATTATCTTGAATCGGAGCCCTGTTTGGTTTGCAACAACCCTGAGGTATGCATATTAAGTTTGAACATTAAAAAACATAAATAAACATAACCAATTTTTTTTAACATAAAAGGTTACCTGTTTATAAATTTTTAACCTTTGTAGTATATTTCAAAAAAGTGTACAGTAATAAAAGCTTATTAGGTATGCAAAATAACTACAGAGTGACCCAACGAATATTTAAGCCACTTTCATAATTTGGCATTGATTTCATTTCAAAATTCATTCTTTTTATCACAGCAGGTAGTACCACCAAGATTTGGGTCAATTTACGGGTTTTGCGTGCATTATGTACATAGTATTAGGTACACTTATTTATTATTAAACATTATAAAAAATATACAAACTACAAAAAATACAGAAATTAAATTATAAAAAATCATAATATTCCTCGTCATCTGAGGAACTGTCATCACCTCTCGACGTTACGATTAACGGGTCGATCAGGTGGTCAAGATCCCACATTTTCTTCTCTTCTTTAATGACATGATGGACTGCTTTTCGCTAGTTCTCTGGTGTTACTTCCTTAATGACTTGATCAAACAGTAGCTTAACGTCTTTCATTTTGAATGTCGTGTTGTGTCTTGCTATAAATCCTTTCACTTGCGCCCATATAAGTTCTATAGGATTTAGTTCGCAACGACATAGCGGTGTGCGCAGCACAGTTACACTATGTTTTTTAGCTATATCTTCCCGGCATATTTCATAAAACGATGTTTGTGTAAATTTGCTATAGCTAATAGTTGCTTCTTTATCAAAATATCTTTAAATTCAATACTTTTGGTGGTTAATCAGTCGATAATTTCTTGTTTTCTCCAAGATTAAGTTGAAGTCTTCTCAGTGCGTCGTGAATGATAGCTTGCGTTATCCATAACTATTACTGAATCAGCTGGAAGATATTTTATCACTTCACCAAAATAGTCCTTGAAAACATTTGAATTCATGTTCGCGTGGTAATCTCCCGTATTGAACGAATGAAAGGTTAGCTAACCTTTTTTTTTAAATCCCTCTTCGCTATGGCCTACACCTTTCTGAAATAGACTATATAGAACATAATAACACAATAAATGGGGGTGAAATATATAATTTTTTACTATGAAACTGATTTCTATTATTTATTTTTACTATGATAATGTTATTTTTTCTCTTAATCCACACCGAAACGTCGACATCGATATAATCAATAAAATTGACCATTTTATATTATTATTATTCGGGATACTGCTTGTATGGTCAATTTTTATTGATTACATCAATGTCAACGTTTCGGTGTAGTCTACTCCGTCATCAGGGCTAGATATATATATTCAATTATTTTTGTATTTTTAGGTGCCTTTCACTACTATTAAATTGTCTTCAATAAAAGTGGACTCTAAATTTACTACTACCACTCAGATAGTCAAACTACTAAGTAGCCATATTATTAGCAAGATCACTGTGAGGATTGGAGACTTAAAGAAAACTAAGATGGTTCGTACGATCAATATTTATTACAACAATAGGTAAGTTTTCGGTTTTTTTAAATCGTAATAATTGACAACAACGATTCAATATAATTCGGGAATCCAAACCACGTGGTTCAATATGGCGGTTGTGGGCAAAAAGCATAGAGTCACCCGTTAAATGCCACCAGCAATGTCGACTTACGATACTAACGTCGGGTTGTATAAAGCTTTTGAATCACAAGAAATAATTTTCTCACAATTATACTAACCTAATTTTTAATTTACTAATTAGATACCTCTTTTTTTCCTACGGCCCGTCCTTGCACAAGATGTACTTTTTAAGAGCTTATATCCTAAAATAATTAAATATGGTGTTCCTCAGGGAACAATTTTGGGACCATTATTTTTTAATATCTATATTAATGATTTGTTTAATGTAAATTGTGATGGAGAAATTCATAGTTTCGCAGGTGATACTGCAATTTTTTTATACAGATACAAATTGGGACAACTTAAATAACAAAATTTAAAAAGATTTTGAAACAATAAAAAATTGATTTGATAAAAATTTATTAACAATTAATTTTAATAAAACTAATTATCTTCCTTTTACTTTAAATCCAAATCACATACCACAAAATATGAATAGTATTAAAATAAATGATGACATTCAAATTTTGAAAGTTAATCAAGTAAAATATGTTGGAATAATCTTTGACAGTAAATTAAATTGGAATTTTCACATAGAATATTTGATTAAAAAATTAAGAAGTTTACTACCAATGTTTAGAAACATTAAAGAAATGTTGAACGTGAAACATATGGAAATATTATATTATGCATAAGTTAAAACTCATTTAAATTACGGAATTTTAGGTTGGGGAGGAATAAATAAAACTTTAGTTAAAAAATTAGAAATATTACAGAAAAGTTTTCTAAAAATTATATTTAATAAAGATTATCTTTATCCTTCAATAAAATTATATTCTGAACCAAAAAAATGAACAACTTTACATTTATAACATCTTAATATACATATTTAAAAATAAAAATCTTATACAGTTTAAAAACCATAATCATAATACACGTCATAAAAATGAAATAACCATAAAACCTAAAATAAATAAGTCCATAGGGCAAGACAAATTCAAATATTTATGTTTTTATTTACCAACAAAAATTAAAAAACAGATTTCATTAAAAAATATAAAGTCGAAATAAAAGCATGGATATAGGAAACAGTTAATTTAAAAAAATTTTTGGAAATGTTTTAATAAATATGAATAATATATTTTTTAAAATTTTTATATCCTATATCATAAAAAAAACTGCGTTTATATTTATATACAAATAGTTAAACGTTTTTTTATTTGCAATTTCACTTTTTCATAATATTAACAAATATTTTTAAAAAACATATTTTAATATTCCTATATATTTATAATTTAAAATACCAAGATTTGCCCCTAACAAGCACGTCTTCGGGGGATCAAAGAAGAAGTTTATTGAGGAAGATAAATAAACACGTTTATTATATTGAAAATGAACTTATTATTATTATATATCTTTCGTTTTTTTTAGGACTGTACAAGCTGTTGTCGAGTTAAAAAATAAACCTGCGCTTTGGCATAAAGCTAAGAAGGTCACCTTACAGTCTGGCCAGACAGAAGTTAAGATAGAGTTTCCATTACCTATTGTAGCTTGCAATTTGATGATTGAATATGCAGATTTTTATGAAAATATTCAGGTAATATTATTCAATAATATTTACTCATTAAACTGGTTATTTATTATGAATTTAATATCATTTTTGGTTAATTTTGTGTAATTTTTCTCAAAAAATAAAAATTCCTTGAAATGTACCCTTACACAATCAGAATTACCTTCTTTCAGAACCCTACACTGATTGATACCAATGCTTCGTCCTTCTCGCATCAGTTTTTATCAGTATTACTGTCATTTCCATATCAAGACTGAGTCAGTTTGAATGATCGTTTTAGTTATTTTATATTTTTAGCTCTACATACCGTTTTTTAACTTTATTTATATCTTCCAGGCAAGCAGTGAAACACTTCAATGTCCCCGTTGCAGTGCCTCAGTCCCAGCGAATCCAGGGGTGTGCGCCAATTGCGGTGAGAATGTGTTCCAGTGTCACAAGTGCCGAGCAATCAACTATGACGAAAAGGATCCTTTCCTTTGTCATGCCTGTGGTTTTTGTAAATATGCCAAGTTCGATTTTACGTTGCAGGCGAAGCCGTGTTGTGCTGTAGAACCTATAGAGGTGAGTTTATGTATTTGATTCTCATTGACTTTGAAGTTGTATTTATCGCTTTGTCTATCTTCAGTTTAGTTATTGCATTATCCAGTATATTAAATAGATAAAGAAAAAGCTATCCTAAAATAATTAAATATGGTGTTCCTCAGGGAACAATTTTGGGACCATTATTTTTTAATATCTATATTAATGATTTGTTTAATGTAAATTGTGATGGAGAAATTCATAGTTTCGCAGATGATACTGCAATTTTTTATACAGATACAAATTGGGACAACTTAAATAACAAAATTAAAAAAGATTTTAAAATAATAAAAAATTGGTTTGATAAAAATTTATTAACAATTAATTTTGATAAAACTAATTATCTTCCTTTCACTTTAAATCCAAATAACATACCACAAAAGATGAATAAGTATTAAAATAAATGATGACATTCAAATTTTGAAAGTTAATCAAGTAAAATATTTAGGAATAATCTTTGACAGTAAATTAAATTGGAATTTTCAAATAGAATATTTGATTAAAAAATTAAGAAGTTTACTACCAATTTTTAGAAACATTATAAAAATTTTGAACGTAAAACATATGGAAATATTATATTATGCATTAGTTAAAACTCATTTAAATTACGGAATTTTAGGTTAGGGAGGAATAAATAAAACTTTAGTTGAAAAATTAGAAATATTACAGAAAATAAAATAATAAAAGTAAAGATTATCTTTATCCTTCAATAAAGTTATATTCTGAAACAAAAAAAAATGAATATTAGACAACTTTACATTTAAAACATCTTAATATAAGTACATATTTAAAAATAAAAATCTTATACAGTTTAAAATCCATAATCATAATACACGTCATAAAAATGAAATATCCATAAAACCTAAAATAAATAAGTCCATAGGACAAAAAATTCAAATATTTATGTTTTTAATTTAACGATTATTTACCAACAAAAATTAAAAAACATATTTCATTAAAAAAATATAAAGTCGAAATAAATGCATGGATATTGGAAACAGATAACTTAAAAAAATTTTTTGGAAATGTTTTAATAAATATTGTTATGAAGAAAATATTTTTTAAAATTTTTATATCATATATCTCCAAAAAAACTGCGTTTATATACATATACTTAAAAGTTTTTTATCTGCAATTTAACTTGTATATAATAATAACAAATATTTTTAAAAACATATTTTAATATTCCTATATATTTATAATTTAAAATACTAAGATTTGCCCCTAACAAGCACGTCTTTGGGGGATCAAAGAAGAAGTTTATTGTTAAGTTAAATAAACACATTTATTATATTATTATTATTATTGAAAATAAACATTATTATTATTTAAAGAATAAGAGTCTGTTGAATAATAGACTTGTTGTAAACTTTTTTTTTTAATAGAACGATGAAGACAGAAAGAAAACCGTTTCCAGCATAAACTCCCTGTTGGAAAAAGCCGATAGGATCTACAAGCAGCTTATAGCTAATAAGCCCACGTTGGAATCTCTAGTATTAAAAATAACCGAGCGCAGAAATGACAAAAAGGGAGACGAACCCACACCGGTCGTTAATAACAATACTCAGAACCCGGTTAACGCGGTGCAAATGGCGCAAGTAAAAGTGAACAAGACGATACAGATGTTGGCGCAACAGTATTGTACGGAATGCAAGACTAGCTTTGAAGAATTGAGTAAGATTATACAAAAGGTAAGCAAAATAAGATGTTTTCTAGCATAAATACGTTTATCGTATCATTGAAGATTAAGTCATTTTTATATGATATCGTTATTAATAATTATTAACATCATAAACGTACTAAAAGCTACATAACACCTTAGTTACTCATAATACATTAGTTACCATAATTTAATACGTTAGTTACGAAAGCATAATACGTTAGATACCAAATAATATTAGAACTATTTTTCATGAACATGTAAAACAATATTTTGACAGTTTTCGAATTTGATAGATACACCTTTAAATAAAAGCACAGGATTGACTTTGCCGTCAAATATCACAGCGAAAATACGTTTCTTGTGGGTTTTTGAGTCGGGAATAGTAACAATCAGCTTGTCCTCTAAAACGTCAACATCTTCCGTGGTCATCTTCGCTAATTCATTAGTTCGACAGGCTCCTCCAATTCCAATTAAAAAAGCCACTTTCATCATTAAAAACTTCTCGTCTGAGGCAGAACACACAAATTCGTTGACTTGTTCTCTTGTAAATACTTTTGATTTTTTTGCTCTATATCCAACATTTTTCTTCTTGATGAAACGTATTAAGGCGCCGTATTTGTCGATTTCCACTATTTCCTTCAGTTCTAAAGTCGCTCGTAACATGGAATATTTCGGCCATAAGGATGAAGCAGAGTATTCCTCAGAGAGTTTTGCGAAATACGCCAGCAATACCCGTTTCTTCTGCACCTTGAACATGTAATTTGTTTCGTCACTCACAAAACTGTCGATATTCTTTTTCATAACGGAATTTAGATTTGTCCGGAAGCAAGTTCAACCTTATAATGTTGGCTGCAGCTAATATATCGTCAGGAATATCAAAATCTTGCATGATTTTAATGATGACTTTTTGAAATGCCAGAATGAAATGACATAAAATCTTGTTTTTATTTTCGCATCACCTAATGTCCTCGACTATTATAAATCGCATAATAATCTCGTTATATTAATAGCTATTAATATTGACCAGTAGCGTGCATACAATATAGGCAAAAAATCATTGCCTACCCTAGGAACAATAACACAAACAGATACAATTATTTTTGTATTTTAGTTTTTATGCGTGTAATCCAACTTTGGCAATTTTTCTCTACATTAATGTAATAAAAAATAATATAGGTCCGAAATCTTAATCCTACATCATTTCCACGAACGCATTCATTGCTTATTATATCGTAAACTAGATCCCTGTATAAGCATTTCATAAGACCGTTCTAAAAGCAAAGATCTCGCTGTACATTAGCGTCTTATGCAAAAGCACTGCTTTTGTACGAGTGGAAGCATGCAAGAGAGCCGATAGGCAGTAGGGTAGAAAGAGATGTAACAAATAAACCCGTCGCAACCTTCGACCTTCCTTCATCTATCAGCCCGTGCCATGAAAGCCCGCGTTTGGTTTGTGCATTGGTGCCAATCTTTAAGTTTTGACATAGTTTGGAAAATACTTCACTTTCTCAATATACAGTGCTTCTTATTTTACGATACCTTATCAGTTATCCCTTAAAAAATATCCTAACTAAACTAATTAATAATAAAACTTAAAGAGGCGTGTTTCATATTATACAGTGAGTCCCAGAAGTAATGTCTAAATTCATTTAAAATTCAACGGTAACTTTTTTGAAAAAACGCTCGTACCCGTCGATTTTTATTTTTTCATGTGTTTTTTTTTGTGGTAATTTCATGTATACAGGGTACCTCAAAAATAAGTTAAGACCATCAACTTCATTTTTTCAAATGAAAACATATATATTTTTTATTTAATTTTTGAATTTTGCATTGAATTCTAAGCATGTTTCATGTACCATATCCTATACATAAACTCAACAGTTATTGAAAAAATTAGGATTGAACATATCATTTAGGGAATCCAACGATGTATCAAATCTTTTGGCAATATGGCATTTTGGGCTCCCTAATAAGTAAAAGTGTCACTGTAACCGTTTATTTCTATAGAAACTGTCTGACAGTTTTATTTCAAATAAGTATAATTATTGTCAAGCGTAGTTTCAAAGTTGCGGTTTTTCACAATAATGGTGAAGTTAACGGAACGGGAAAAAATTGAAATTCTATGCATGGTTGGGTTTGGTGATAAAACACGTACTTAAATAGAAACAGCCCAATTATTTAATGAAATCCATCCTGCTCGTCCTCCCATATGTCAAAAGATGGTGAGTAGAATAGAGGCTAAGTTAAGAGAATTCGGTCATGTTAGAGATTTGTCTAAATCTGGTCGTCCTTCTCGAGATGAAAATGAAAAACTTTACGTTTTGCTTTCTTTTGAAGAAAATCCATGTACTCTCCTGTCGCACATTGGGGCCGATTTACACATGCCGAAATCTGTTGTTCACCGAGTAGTTCAAAAGCAAAAATATCACCCATACAAAGTTATTCCAGTGCATAAGTTATTTGAAGATGATTTCGATAAGCGAAATGAGTTTTGCGAACGCATGCAAAATATGTGCAATCTAGATAATAATTTAGTAAAAAATATTATTTTTTCGGATGGTAATGTGAACAGACAAAATTGTCGATATTGGGCAACAGAAAATCCGCATTGGATGTTAGAGGTTCACAGCCAGTACTCTGAAAAAATAAATGTTTGGTGTGGAATCGTACGCGGAAGAGTAATTGGTCCATTTTTCTTTGAACAGTCTTTAACTGGACAAGTATTTCTCGAATTTCTCCAACTTGAATTAATTCCAGCATTAGTGGCTTTATTTCCGAATCCATTGGATACAGACTCCCCTAACGAAGAACTGATATTCCAACAAGATGGTGCTCCTCCGCACTATGCTGCCACTGTGCGCACATTTTTGGATGAAACCTTTCCTTAGGTCGCTAGACCTAACTCCGCTGGACTTTTTTTTTTGTGGGGTTACCTCAAATCAAAAGTATTTGTTAACAGCCAAACAATATGCAGGAGTTAAAAGAGAGGATCCGAAGAGAAGTGCGTGCCATAACTCCGGAAATGGTTGGAAACGTGCAAAGAGAGTTTATTGATCGTCTTGGATAATGTCAAGCCGTAAATGGCGCACATTTTCAACATTTAATTTGATTTGGTTGTGTTTTTTTTAATAAACAGTTCTTACTTATAAATATGTTCAATCCTAAATTTTTTAATAACTGTTTAGTTTATGTATTGGACATGGTACATGAAACATGCTTAGAATTCAATGCAAAATTCAAAAATGAAATAAAAAATATATGTTTTCATTTGAAAAAATGAAGTTGATGGTCGTAACTTATTTTTGAGCTACCCTGTATACATGAAATTACCACAAAAAACAAAACACATGAAAAAATTAAAATCGACGGGTACTAGCGGTTTTTCAAAAAACTTACCGCTGAATTTTAAATGAATTTAGACATTACTTCTGGGACTCACTGTATAGTATGAAACACGCCTCTATAAGTTTTATCATTAATTAGTTGAGTTAGGATATTTTTAAGGGATAACTGATAAGGTATCGTAAAATAAGAAGCACTTTTGTGACAATTAAAATAATTTTTGCTGATTGGTTCATAATATTTAATAATCAGTAAGCTTATCATCATATTTCACATAATAATTGACCTCGTTTCTGACAACATTGGTTCAATCAGGTGGATCATAGATTTTTAATTTATAATTAGTGTTTTCGCCCTTTTGCTAGACTTCGCGCCGTTGGGTTTCGGGAATAAAAATGGAAATTGTTACTATTTCGGCTAGCAGCGCGTCTGCAGAACAATCCTTTCCTGGATTAAAAATAATTCATACATATTTACAAAACGCACAGGGAGAGACACGCTTATTAACTATAATCTCTCTGGAGAGCGACTTTTGCAGGATTTAAAAAGCAAAACCAATTTTTATGACGATGTTTTAAAAGAATTTTTACGCAAAGACCGCTTGCCGTGTTAAACTAATATACAAATAATGTCGTTTTATTCTTATTCTGCCAGTGTTCTTTCCACAAACTCAAAAACAAGACATTTTGAGACAGAATTTGAAATTTAGATGCTTGAATGCTACGGAAGGTCAATTTTTGTCTTAAATACAATTTTTACCTACCCTGATTAAAACAGCATTGCACGCCACTGATATTGACTAAAGGCGTTTGTTTAAATTCTCTTTTTTTTTCTATCGTAAATAGTTGTCAATTTAGTTCTTGGGCAGATTATAATAATTTTTGTATATTTAAGGTTCTGGCTTCTAGAAAAGAATTGGTTACTTATGAAAGAAAGCATCATGACATGGATTTACCCGAAAGTACTTCAGTTCTTGACGACTTACAGGTAATGTTTCAGTTCATCGCCTGATTTAAAACAAAGGCTTTTTCCCTTCTGCTACCTATCATGAATTTTCACCAAATTTCAGTACTTAAACTGTGTCATGTAACTGATTATTCACAACAACAATTCAAAAAGATATATTTTAATTTTAATTTATTTATAATATTAACTGTTTATTTAATAATTTTAGATCGCTTCTAAGGTTCCTTGCGTAACCAACAAATGCTACGGTTGCGCAACAGCAGCCACAGAACATTGTCTCACTTTACTCCGGGCACTTGCTCTTAACAAGACCACCAGACAGACGCTTTGTTCTTATGGATTAGTTCAGGTAAAATGTATTTTAATTATTTATTTCTGCGGCTCGTTCTCTCTAACATCATAATTCTGAACGCTCATATTTAAATCCTCTACTGTCAGGTTGAACAAAGAATTTTTTAAATAATTAACTAACCAGCAAGTTTGACACTGACATCCCAAATAGCATAGACAGTGACAAATACCGTTGTTTAAGTCTAAATAACTTTATGTTGGGAAATGGGTAGAAATTGGAACCGCAATTGCCTATTTAAACGGAAAATAACTACTTAGTCCCGAGTTACAGACACAATAACGTTATATTTACTCTAAATATGTCATATGAAGTAAAGTAGCAATATATACCCAGTTAAAGTCACATAAACTGACCACTCACTTAAAAAATGTCTATAAAGTACTTTCACTACAAAGTCGCTAGTCGACAGTAGCTAGAACTAAGGATTTACTAAAAATTCTTTGTTAAAGTAATCGTCATCAATGGGTGACAATCAACGAGTAATGGCGACTTAACTGGGTGCTTTGGTATGACTTTGAAATTAGTAACATATTAGTTGCCCTAATCGTAAAATGTTAGTATCTTTTACTTCATAAGAATACGGTAAAGTAACGCTTACTAATAGATACTTTATATTAGAAAACCTATAGTAAGGGTTACTACAACATAGAAAAAAATACTTTTAGGTGGAGAAATTATCTTTTATGGTAACAGTTTTTTACTCCGCCATGTTTTTAAATCAAATATACGATGTTATTTATGTAGAATATAAAAATGAGCTATTTTTAAATTTTACTAGCATTTAATCTTCAATAGGCGCTCGTTTCTTGTCTGTAAGTACTAATATGAAAAGTACGGTTGCCTAAAGAAGTAATTTATATATATTTTTTAGTCTTTAACTTTTAGTGAGGAATATATTTTTAATAAAAAATAAGAATTGTGCAGGCGCCTTCACTTTTAAAGAATATTTTTCATATTTTTATCAGTAAAGTTAAATGCGTTAAAACATTTACCCCAGCATAGCTTTAAACATGCCATTATAAAACCACAATTAACAACTTGAACTTAAAAGTAGCAAATCGGCAATAAACATATTATAGCCATGATGCCATAATATTGAAATTAATGTCAAACATTTTTTGTCAAAAAGGGAAAAATATACTAACGTCCAATAAGGAAGTACCAGTTGCTATACTGTGACGTAGCAGTATAGGAACTATCTCTACACCGTTACGTCAAAAATAGTAACGGTGTAAGTCCCAAAAACGTTATGGGATCTAAATCGCTACCCAGAAATCATTCCCCAAATTAGTGAATACAACGTAGCGGATAAGTATTGAGCCAGTAACAGTTAATGGTTGCGAAACACTATAAAGTCACGACGTTAGTCGATATTACGTTCCTGCGTCGAAAAATGTTAGCAGAAATAATTTTTCTCACAATCATAGTCCTCCGGTTATCTTAATTATTAATTTACTAATCAGGTACCCTTGATTGTAAGTAAATCATGCATGTCAATGTCGTTTAAGTCACAGTTAAACTAGCTGTTTAGTTAATTATGGTTAAAAATCTTTGTGCACCCCAACATATCTGTAGATCAATTTTTACCAGCAATTCTAAGGAGAAATGTAAGCCTTATTTTTTACTTTTCTCTGTATTTTAGGAATTAGTATGGAACAATCTTCGTAAGGGTAATGTTAATAATCAAGAAGATGTGAGACTTCTGTTGTGCACTCTAACCAGAGATAATCCAGAAGCTACAGAAGATCTGTGTAACCTTTTGATGTCCAGAATCACCAACAGCCTCAGTGGTAATTTGAACAGCACAGATTTAGGTAAGGATGAGCCCTTGCGAACGATTCCAACATCATTGTTAATTATTTTAAAGACCTTTCCACATTATTACTGTATTTTTCTTCTTCTAGGCGCAAGCATCCGCCACGAAATAGCTCTCCTAGCAGCTATGGTTCAGAAAGAAGACGATTGCTGGGAACTTAAGTTGAGCTGTATGATGTCGCTCTTCCTCAAAGCTTGCGAGGATTCCAAGAGTCCCATCGTCATGGAGAGCGTTATATTACCATGCCTGAAGATCTTGCAGAGTCTTATGAAAATTCCAGACCCACCCGCCGTTAATACGTCGAACACTGTGGGAAGTAAGAAATCGAAAGAGAAGACGAACAACGGGAAAACGAATAACTTGGTGAAGATCGTGCCTTTGCAAGCACCCGTTGAAGTGCGCAAGTTCTTGAATAAGGATGCTGGACATTCCTTTACGGGTATGTGTAACAATATTACGTGTTTTAGGGTTGTGTTAGTTGATCCATGCTGATAAGTAACCCCTTAATTTGAGTAAAATTCGATAATTTTTCAACGTGCGTCATATAATAAAAAACTAGTTGTAAACTAATATTTCTGTGCACTACACACTTCCTCCACGCAAATTTTTCAAACTCACAATACACAGGCCTTCTTAACATTTTTTTTCCTCGGAACAATTTTGGGACCATTATTTTTTAATATCTATTTAATGTGAATTGTGAAGGAGAAATTCATAGTTTCGCAGATGTGACTGCAATTTTTTATACAGATACAAATTAGGACAACTTAAATTACAAAATTAAAAAAGATTTTAAAATAATAAAAAGTTGGTTTGAAAAAAATTTATTAACAATTAATTTTGATAAACTTATAATCTTCCTTTTACTTTAAATCCAAATAACATACCACAAAATATGAATAGTATTAAAATAAATGATGACATTCAAATTTTGAAAGTTATTCAAGTAAAATATTCAGGAATAATCTTTGACAGTAAATTAAATTGGAATTTTCACATAGAATATTTGATTAAAAAATTAAGAAGTTTACTACCAATTTTTAGAAACATTAAAAAAATTTTGAACGTAAAACATGGAAATATTATATTATGCATTAGTTAAAACTCATTTAAATTACGGAATTATAGGTTGGGGAGGGAGGATTAAATAGAACTTTAGTTAAAAAATTAAAAATATTACAGAAAAGGGTCGAAAAATTATATTTAATAAAGATTATCCTTATCCTTCATTAAATTATATTCTGAAACAAAAAAAAAATGAATATTAGACAACTTTACATTTATAACATCTTAATATACATTTAAAAATAAAAATCGTATACAGTTTAAAAACCATAATCATAATACACGTCATAAAAATGAAATAACCATAAAACCTAAAATAAATAAGTTCACAGGGCAAGACAATTTCAAATATTTATGTGGACATGGACAAAAAAAATTCAAATATTTGTTTTTATTTAAACGATTATTTACCAACCAAAATTAAAAAATATATTTCATTAAAAAAATGTAAAGTCGAAATTAAAACATGGATATAGGAAACAGATAATATAAAAATATTTTGAAAATGTTTTAATAAATATTGTTATAAATGATATATTTTTCAAAATTTTATTATCGTATATCTTCAAAAAAAAATGCGCTTATATTTATATACATACAGTTTAACGTTTTTTATTTGCAATTTAACTTTTATATGATATTAACAAATATTTTTAAAAACATATTTTAATATTCCTATATATTTATAATTTAAAATACTAAGATTTGCCCCTAACAAGCACGTCTTCGGGGATTCAAAGAAGAAGTTTATTGAGGAAGATAAATAAACACATTTATTATATTATAAATATTGAAAATAAACTTTTTATTATTAATAATTAGATTATTAACATATTTTCATTTCACCAATGTGGTCAACTAACACTGCTATTTATTTTTGTTTCTAATTTAGGATGGAAAACCCGTTTACTACGCCGTTCGGAAGCTAACAGTACTTCGACAATAACCAAAGAAGAAACACGAAATTTGTATCTGATGGAAAAATACGCCAGAAAGTGGCGACGACACGTAAAGAAACTGGGGGAGATGAACCGATTAGCTTTAAGCGCCACCTCATGGCTTGAAACGGTCCTTTTCAATCCTAGTTCCAGACAAGCCAGGACCGTAGCTTGTAGCATCGTGGAAACAATGTGCAACAACTACGAAAGGAAGAAGGAGATCGTCACCCTCCTCACTTGCTTCCTGTCGAAACTAAGCGAAGCCGGGGAAGCGTCAGCTGAATTCCTACACTTGTATCAAAGCCTGATACAAGACACGCCGTGGAAACAGTACCTGACTGTCAAAGGGCTTCCGCTGGTACTGGCTAATTTGATGACGCAGGAAATTGAACAATTGCACCGACTAGAAGCGACGACTCTCACGTCAGATTTAGCTCAGGGGTATTCGTTGAATCAGTTGACTGAATTGTTGGCTGGATTTTTAGAGGATACTGCTATAAGGCGGCAGTATAAGTCGAGACTTGTGGGTAAGTTAGTTGAATTTTTTTTTGGGATGATTTTTTAAAACCTGGTAATAATTTAGTAAAACATCATTGTCTCTAACCTCTATTATTAATTATTATATTTTTAGGAGCTGTTTTAAATGGTTATCTATCTTTAAGGCGGCTAGTAGTCCAAAGAACTAGACTAATTGATGAAACTCAAGAGAAACTTTTAGAGCTATTGGAAGAAATGACAACAGGTAAGCAGAACTGAGTGCAGTGGATTGTTAGTCATGTAATATGTATTTGGCCAGTATGATGGTATTAAAAAAACATAATTCATAGTTTCGCAGATGATACTGCAATTTTTTATACAGATAAATATTGGGACAACTTAAATAACAAAATTTAAAAATATTTTAAAATAATAAATAATTGGTTTGATAAAAATTTATTAAACAATTAATTTTGATAAAACTAATTATCTTCCTTTCACTTTAAATCCAAATAACATATCACAAAATATAAATAGTATTAAAATAACTGATGACATTCAAATTTTGAAAGTTAATCAAGTAAAATAATTTTGAATAATCTTTGACAGTAAATTAAATTGGAATTTTCACATAAAATATTTGATTAAAAAGTTAAGAAGTTTACTACCAATTTTTAGAAACATTAAAAAAATTTTGAACGTAAAACAACTAGAAATATATTATGCATTAGTTAAAACTCATTTAAATTACGGAATTTTAGGTTGGGGAGGAATAAATAGAACTTTAGTTAAAAAATTAGAAATATTACAGAAAAGATTTCTAAAAATTATATATAATAAAGATTATCTTTACCCTTCAATAAACAAAAAAAATGAACATTAGACAACTTTACATTTATAACATCTTAATATACATAATTTAAAAATAAAAATCTTATACAATTTAAAAACCATAAATACTCGTCAGATAAATGATTTTTTTTTTATTTGTTTAAATGGCATTTGGCTAATTAGCCATACAGCCAGTCACGAAGTAGAGAAGTAAAAGAAACTTTTTTTTTATAAACAATCAAACAGGGATACACGCTTCACGCCACTGGGGTCTGTCAGGGCGACTTTCTTTTAAGACATACAAGGAATGAAGACCACTAAAAAAAAGGGAAAAACACATAGGGAAAGACTAGGATAGGTTGGACTTACAGTTTTAAATTGGTTTTATATAAGTAGCTTACCAGTACATTATAGATTTTTACATTTTCGAGGGATAAGAGATTTAGGATATTAAATGGGCACTCGACTTTACATTCTTGAATTAATTGTTCAAATAGGCTATTAACATCATTGTCATACTTTCTACACTCCAAGAATAAGTGGTCTAAATCACATTTTATATCGCACAAATCGCATTTGTCAGAGGGAACAATACGTATTTTATTTAGGTGGGCTGGGTAGCAAGCATGGCCCAATTTTAGTCGGATAATGGTTGTTATAAATCGTCTGGGAACTATCAAATCTTTATGCCAGTATTTATTGGGAATACTTTTTACAAGAAGTGAATATCTTGTTGGAGATGTGTTACAATAGGTTTTCCATCTTAATTTCCATTTTTCCAGTATTTGTATTTTTAGAAGGACATGCGCATCGGTAAGAGTGAGACTAGAGCTAATAGGTGTTCCATTGAGAATGCTATCCTTGGCTAGGGTATCTACATATTCATTATCTGGTATTCCAGTGTGTGCTTTTACCCAAATAAATGTTATATGCTTTTTTTGTAGAGTGATTTGACGTAATAATTTTCGAATGTGCCATAATATAGGATTAATTTTGTAGGACCAAAGCTGGATATTATTTATTGCTTTTAAAACAGACATAGAATCAGACAGAACAGCGAAATATTGACTGTCATATTCGAGTGCAAAATTAAGTGCTTTACAAATAGCTAGGGCCTCTGTAGTAAAAATACTGCAGCTTTTTTCAACTTTATACTTAAATTCATGGTTGAGTTGAGGTAAATATATGGCTGCACCGTTACCTAATTCTGTTTTAGACCCATCAGTATATATAAAAACGCATTCTTTATGTTCTTTTAGTTCTGCCTTTAGAATATGAATATTAAGAATTTTATTGTCAGTAAAGGAAGGGATTTTCAACGCAACTTCCTGAAAACCACTATGATATTCGTAATCTGTAATACACAACGAAGTAACTTGATTTAGAATCTCATTGAAGTTTCTAAATGCCTCACATAAAGGGGGGGAGTTTTTATGATGCCAGTAGTTATTAGTTAAGTCAAATGTATTCAGTCTGGAGATGTTATGCAGTAAATTAGTTTCAAAAAATCGGTGTTTGAACAGAAATTTGGCACTGAGAGCCTCTCTACGTAAGCACAATGGAGGCTCCAAAGCTTCGACTAGTAAGGCCTCTACAGGTGATGATCTCATTGCTCCTAAACAAACTCTAAGGGCTTTATATTGTACCCGGTCAACCTTCTGTAAATGGGTTTTGCAGGAAGAACCATACAAAATACTGCCATAGTCAAGAATAGATCTTATATATGATTTATAGAAAATCAACGCAGTTTGAACATCACAGCCCCACCAAGTTCTCATAATGGACCTCAGAAAATTTATTCCCTTTTCACACTTATTTGAGAGATAGTTAATATGCTGTTTCCAGCTTAACTTCTTATCTAATACAATCCCTAAATATTTAAACTCCGTGACAAGTGGAATTACACAATTTTTTAAATTAACCGAATCCAAGTTCGGGGTATTATGCCTAGTAAATACACAAACAGCTGACTTCTCAGCAGAGATCTCAAAACCATTCATCCTAAACCAATTAAAAATTTTTCCAAATATTTCTGAGAGTAACCTTAAACTCTCATGATATTTTTTACTCTGAATGTAAATACAAAAATCATCAGCATACTGCACAATTTTAAAAAGTGAAAACTTATGTATATCAGCCGTATAAAGGTTAAAAAGTAGAGGACTGAGTACTGATCCTTGTGGTAAACCAGTGAAAGCATATCTAGGGCCAACTTTTTTATTTAAACTATTTCTCACGAATATTTGCCTTGAATTAAATAGCCTAACAATCGACCTTGAAATATTAAGTGGGATATGAAAATTGGAAACCATTTTTTCCTCTAAAATTTTTAAATCTACAGAATCATAAGCACTTTGAATGTCAAGAAACAACGTCGTAAGATATTCATTATCTGTGTAACAGTTTTGAATATCAACTACAATATCTGAAACAGCATCTATAGAACCAAAACCTTTTTTATATCCATATTGAGTTTCCGGCAGAAGTTTATGGTTGCTCAGCCAATACTCCAAACGAAATTTAATAAGCCGCTCCAATGTCTTGAGAATACAAGAAAGTAATGAAATAGGTCGATAGGAAGTACCCAAGTTAGGATCTTTACCTGGTTTTTGTATCGGGATTACTATAACTTTTTCAAAATCCTCAATTTTTCTACCATACAGATAAATACTATTAAAAATGTCCAACAATAGGATTTTGGCATTGAAAGGGAGATGTGACAGCATACAGTACTGTACATCATCGTAGCCAGGAGCCGTGTTTTGTGTATTTTTTAAGGCACATTCCAATTCATTAATAGAAAATTGTCTACAAAGAAAATGATTAATTGGAAATTCATCCAAGCCACCTTCTAGACTATTTAGCACCGTAGGAGGTGCAATTTTGCAAAAGAAATCTTCGAACCATTGATTACCATGGGGTTTTTGATATATATTTTTTCTAGTCATTCTTTTTGCCTGTGACCATAAATGTTGAGAAGGAGTGTTTTTATTTAGTTTAGAACACCATAAAATCCAACTGTCCCTGGCTTTTTTCTTAAGGAATTTTTTTGTTTCCGCCTCAACTTTTTTACATTCTAAGAAGTTTTCTAAAGTAGGGACACTTTTATATTCACGTAGAGCTTCTTTTCTTGTACGAATAGCCTCGTCACAGTCTACTGGATCCCACCAAGGAGGAGGAGGGCGACGGTAAAAAGAGTATGGCCTATTAATTGGTATACTTATTTGCGCAGCATCATTTATACAATTTAACAAATAATTGTATTTTTCTTTGATGTCTTGGAATAAAGGGGCTTGCCGTATTTTTATATCAATAGAACTAGTATAAGTTTTCCAGTCTGCTTTTTTTGTATTCCATTTGGTTTTTGGATAGATTTTGCCTTGAGTTGTAATAGACCAATCGAAATTTATTACAATTGGAAAGTGGTCTGATCCCAGTGTGTCAGACTCGGTATTCCAGTTAAATTTGGTAGATATATCAGATGAACAAAGACTTAGATCAACAGCTGACTTTCCAGTACCAGGCTGTAGCTGTCTGGTAGCAGATCCATTATTTAAGATTACCAAATCAAGGTCTTCTACTATATTAAGTACTTGTTCTCCTATATGGTCACTTTTATAGGATCCCCATACGCCACTATGTGCGTTAAAGTCTCCACCTATAAGATAAGGGGGTGCTATTTGTGAAAAAATTTTACGCCAGTCATCTTGGTTTGTTCTGATATTAGGTGGCCTATAAATCGAAACAAGGGAAATAGGTTTATTATCAATAACAATTTTTATACCACAAACCATCACACCAGGGTTAAAATTGCGTACAAAGACTATTGGACAATAAGATAATTTTTTTGTTATGAAAATAGCAACACCGGCTTTACCATCTGCTCTATCTTCACGATGAATGTTATATCCTGTAAAAGAGACATTTTGACCTGGACGAAACCAGGTTTCACTTAACAAGGCAATATCAATATTATTTTGATATAAAAAAATTTCAAGGCTACGTTTTTTAGCTACAGCAGATTGCGAGTTCCACTGCAAAAATCGAATTTTATTTTCTTTATTTATTGGATCCATTATGAGTCGATTTAAAAATTTCTACCAAACCTTTTTTTAAAGTATCTATTTGCAATTTTTTGAGGTCATCTAAAGAATTAAAATTTTCCATTAATTTAATAAAATACCCAGCAAAAGTATCGATCAGCTGACTTTGTTCACTGATCATTTTATTTTTGTCAATGTCAATATTATAATTAGGGGGAAGCGGAGTAGTTGGTCCAAATACAAAAGGAAACATTGAGCTAGGAGAAGTAGGGGAAGTATGCTTTCTTTTTTTATTATTGGTAAAATCATTTTTACTAGTGCTGGCCATGGGTTGTGACAAGGAGGGTGGAGTCCTTTTTGGTATCTGTCTGGGTTGTTGACTTGAAAAAGTCTGTTTATTATTTGATAATGGGGGAAAGTTTGCACTAATGGCAACATTTGCATATGAATTATCATAAAGACTTTCAGCTTCCCTAAACGTGATTCTATTATCAATCATAACTTTTTTAATATTTTGCTGCTTAATAAAAAAGGGACAGGTTTTAGAATTAGATTTATGAGTACCTACTTTACAATTAACACAACGTATGTCTGTTGCATTACACAGGTGTTCATCATCTTCAATTTTATTTTTTCCACATGAAATACAAAGCTCAACATTAGATTTACATTGCTTCGAAATATGACCATAGTTCAAGCATTTGTAACACTGTGTTACCCTACCATAATATGCATTAACTGGGAAAATAACGCTATCAATATAAATGTTCGAGGGTAAGATGTTACCTTCAAAAGTTAAAAGAACTGTTTGTGTTTTAACAAAGATAGGTTCCTTCTGTCCCAGCTTAAGAATTTTCTTAGTAAATCTTTTCATACTTAGGACTCGATTTGATGATTTAATATTTTGAAGTATATATGAATCGTCGAAGTACGTATCGACACCTTTTATTACACCTTTGGTTTCCAGTATATGGTTCGGGATAAATGCCCGCAGTTCTTCTTGTTCCAGACCTCTCGATTTAATTAAATCATTGGCGTCTTTAAGAGACCGTAATTGTACTCTTACACGATTTTTCCCGACTGATTTTATTTCTACAATATTTTTTGTCATTAATTTCTTATGTAAAATATGTCCTACTCTTAGGGGATGTACACGCCCCAGGTTATTTTTATTGATACTTTCAATCATAACATATATAGAATTTAGGTTGTACTTATCTGAGTAAACATTAAAATATTTTTTAGTTGGTGTTAATATTTTTTGTTGGTCATCGACAGGTAAATCCATAGGGTTTGAGTTGGAATCACTTATTTGAAGGTCATCACTTGGTGTTCCTTGCACTATTGCATCCTCCCCATCTAGGGGAGGATTCATGTTTATTTTTAAATTCCTATGCCAAGTAGCACAAATGTTTTATACATTAAATACGATTAATTTTAATATTAATAGTCACAAAAAAAGAAGCGATAAGGTAAAGGATTAACTTCGATAAAAAACCGTGTTTACTGTACCGAATCTCGCAAAGTACTGTCAGATAAATGAAATAACCATAAAACCTAAAATAAATAAGTCTATAAGACAAAAAAATTTCAAATATTTGTTTTTATTTAAACGATTATTTACCAACAAAAATTAAAAAACATATTTTATTAAAAAAATATAAAGTCGAAATAAAAGCATGGATATTGGAAACGGATAATTTAAAAATATTTTTGGAAATGTCTTAATTGATATTGTTATGAATAATATATATTTCAAAATTGTATTATTACTATATCTTCAAAAACCTGCGTTTATATTTATATACATGTAGTTAAAGGTTTTTTATTTGCAATTTAACTTTTATATAATATTAACAAATATTTTAATATTCTCATATATTTATAATTTAAAATATTAAGATTTGCCCCTAATAAGCACATCTTCGGGGGATCAAAGAAGAAGTTTATTAAGGAAAATAAATAAACAAATGTATTATATTATAAATATTGAAAATAAACTTATTATTATTATACTTGCAGGTACTGAAGAAGAAACCAAAGCGTTCATGTCGGTCTGTATTAAGACAGTAGAAAGGTACAGTCAGCAAGATTTTCTGACTCCCGTTTTTATATTTGAGAGGCTGTGTTCGATTATCTACCCAGAAGAAAACGATATAGGCGAATTTTTCCTTACTTTGGAAAAGGATCCACAGCAAGAAGACTTTTTGCAAGGTAACGAGAGTTGACGAAGATTTATATTTATTTAATTTGTTACATTTTAATTTCCAACAAATTTATCAGAAACCATATAATAAAACAAGCATTCCGTTGATAAACTCGGGAGAAACTGTGTAAAGCAGTCGGCGGCTAAATCACTGTAGTATTAAGCTTTGTTATATTGGTGAATACGTCTAGAAACTCGCGTCTATATCCCAACCTAATGGCAGGCACACTGCGCATGTCAGGCGGATAACGGGGCTATTTGAAATTTATATGGGTAGAAATGAGTTCAATTATTACATGTAAAATATGGTTGATATAGCGATTCATTAATTACATTTTTAATATTACGGTATTCTATTTATATTCTTAAATCAAACACCTTATTCTCTTTTTTTACGTTTCAAGGAATTCAAAGATGTGGTTACCGGTGTTGACAGTCTACGATACGAGAAGAAATCATAGGGCTTATTGTTGTTTTTAGTGCATTACTACCAGAAATGCATGGCAAGAAATGGTCTTTAAAGGTGATTGTTTGAAGACTGTTTTCTTTTCATGTGAACATTAATATTTGTATTTGTACTACATTTTATCCCACCGTCTGTGCACACATAAACTGTTCTACAATTTAAAAAATGACGGTTAGGTTTTTACTTTACAGGTGCTTGACAGCGGCCACAAAATATTTAATATTTTGTGACAGCCGCAGCCATAACAGAACTTACTGATTAATAACCTGCCCCTCCATTTTAATAATGCCCCACAAGGCCACAAATTAAAAACTGGCAAACTGTTCTTGTAAGAAAACTTAATACCTCGACTATGACTCTCTAAAAAAATAATTAAATCCACTTCTACCTATATTTTAAATGTTCCGTCATCACGCTATCCGCCTGATATGCGCAGTATACCTGCCATTAGGTTGGGATATAGACGCGAATGTGTAGAATACACAAACCTTATTGCTTATATAATAATCTCTTGATACAGAGATAAATAGTCACCTAAAAACTGTTTTAGGTCGTATGTTGGGTAACCCCTACTCCAGTACCGAGGCAGGTCTCGGTCCGCTTATGCGAGATGTCAAAAATAAGATCTGTCAAGACTGTGAACTAGTCGCGCTCCTGGAAGATGACAACGGAATGGAGTTACTAGTCAACAACAAAATAATGAGTTTAGATTTGCCAGTTAAAGACGTGTATAAAAAGATATGGTTGGCTGAAGGGGGCGACCATGATGCTATGAGGGTGGTTTACAGGATGAGGTAAGAGCAGCACTTTGAAAACAAATAAGCAACATCTTTTCCACTAGTTTATTACTTTCATCATGTTTCATTTTAACGTTTTAACAATTTGAAGTTACAAATGTCTATACTGGATTTTTTTTCTTTAGGGGCTTGTCAGGTGACGCAACAGAAGAGTTCATAGAAACTTTGGACAATAAAGGGCAAAGTACAGTAGACAACGAAGAGGTCTATAAAATGGCGAACGTTTTGGCTGATTGTGGAGGACTTAAGGTCATGGTAACCCGACTGGGAGCTATACAACATGTTTCGAGGGCCAAGCCTTTACTGCAGGTAAAAAGACTTATCATCCTATTGAAGGTGGTATATTACCTACTTTTTTCCTATAAGAACTGTTAAAGTTTATCCAATTACTATGAGTGTCCCAAGAAGAAATAGTTTTCTTATGTATTAACATTGACAATTAAATTAAATTTTAGGTTCTTTTGAAGCTGTTTAGGCTTAGCATCAAAGTAAACACGTGTCAAGAGGTTCTAATTGAACCTGAGTTAGGTGCGATGGAAGTGTTTTTGAGAATATTAAAGTTGTGCTTGGAAGGAGATACTGACTCAAGGTAATTCTAAGTAGTAATTTTGCTTCATCATTCACTTACAAAGTTGCATTTTTTTATTGACGTATGAATCTTATTCAAGTAGAATGTCGCAAGTACCTCGGGAAATTGGTAACTAGCTAGAACTACTTGCTAGAGCAGCCTTATCCAACGTTTATGAGGATAAATCGACTACATCTGGTTTCAAATATCCAGATTTTTTAGTTGAAAATACAATGACTAAACTTGGTTAAATGCCAATACCTCTTTTTTACCTCTACTTTAAGAAACTTATATTAGAAAACTCTTCACAACAAAGTTATATCTATTTTTTTAGCCAATCAGCTGTAACGGAACAACTGTTAGAAATTATGGAAACTCTTATGTCAAAAGCCACAAGCAAGCCTTTGGATACCTTTGAGAAATTGTCACTTACTTTTGGCGGTCCAGAATATGTCAAATCTTTGTTGACATTTACGGTAAGCCTTCGGTCACGTGCCAAAACTTTTAAACACCAATGAGAAGACACTGTATTGAAATTTACACCGCTGTAAGCTTGCACAAGACTGTGTAAATTAATTGAAGTTTCTATGACAATGAAATTCATTCTGATGTCTAGTCGGTCGACTTATTTCATTCTATAAATAAAATTATAATAATTTTTTAGGTACACCCTGCGGTTAGAAATAACACATCAGTTCTTGCACACTTAACTAGAGTTTTAGCTGCGTTGGTATATGGAAATAAAGAAAAAATGGAAATTTTGCTTGAACATTTCAAGAGTGTGTTAGAGTTCAACAGGTAAGCCATCAGAATCATTATTCTTATAAAATTGTACCTGACTGTAAAATTACCTTAAGGAGTCTACTCACGGTCAGTCGGCCGGCCGGTACTTGCCGGAGGGATAATGGCCGGCCGGCGGTCGTTAAAACTGAACAAGTTTACCGATAAGTATTGGACTGCAGGCCTACTTTTCCTTCAGACGAAAATATTGTAATTGATAAAAGAACTTAAAAAGGTTTTGAAAATAAAATACTTCATAGGCCAATAGAGCTTTTGCAAATGAAGGCTTATGAAGAATTACTTTTAGTGTATAAAACAGTAGATGTTGAAGCTACTGTTGGTTTAAGGTGGGGGTCGGGCGTTCGGCCCAAACTTTCTGCACTGCAGCTTAGTGGCTTATTGTGCTTCCCTATCTTGCTAGAAAAGATTTGTTCCTTTTGTAAGATCCAGTAAATTCCTACCAAGTTTGTCATGCGGGATGTTATCCTCACATTGGATTCCTCCAAAGATTTTGAATCTTCTTCGGGTAAGTGCTTCGCAGTTATATATGATATGTGAGGCGGTTTCGTCCTCTTCGCCGCAAAGTCTGCATGCAATGGGACCATTGTAAATTCCTATTCGACGTAGGTTTTTTAAGTGGCAGTGGCCTGTTAGTAGGCCAACCACTTGTTTTAGCTGGGTGCGCGTTAGGAGCAACATTCCAGTTGATAGCCTTTTGGAGGGTTTCCCAATTGTGGTCCTCGCTTGGGATTGACCAGGTATCCTGTTCCATCGGGATAGGTGTTGTTGTTGCGCCCACCTGTCTGATGTTGCTTTGGTTGCCTGTTTTGATATGCCAAGGGCGGGTTCAGGGCCCCTGAGTTTTTGAGACGCTGCTGTAGAATTTGTGGAAAATATGATAATGGCCGGCCGGCCCAGAACTACCGGCCATTATCGGTGAACAAAACTGAAGGTGTAGTGTGACTATCAATAACGGCCGGCCGGCGGACGGACAGTCCACGGACTGACGACCGCCGGCCGGCCGACTGAACGTGAGTAGCACTCCTTTAGATATTTAAGTGTAAGAGCGTTTTCACACGGCACCATATATCGCGCGCGACAAATGGTCGCAATATTGCTTTTACACCAAATTATGTTTTCTAATGAGCCAGTTTCACACACAAGCGATATTAGAGAACACATAATTTGGTGTAAATATTGCGACCATTATCGCGCGCGATATATGGTGCCGTGTGAAAACGCTCTTAGTAAGAGTTAAATAAAAGCAAAAGCCAAGACGATATACTTTGGGATATACTTTACTCCGGTATTTGTTGTTACTTTACTTAAAATCATGATCTGTGTTTCTAGATACGATTTCGAACACATCCCTGACGATCAACAGAAACTAGAAATGTTCTGCATGCTGACCAATAGTATCGAGAAGAACGCAATCGGGAATACTTTCAAAGATTACATTCTGTCGCTGAATATTGTTAAAGATGCTCTGGAGTACATTACAATGCACGCTCCCTGTGTCAAACCGACCTTACTCAGAACTGACAGCGACGAACTTAAAGATTTCATATCGAAACCTGCACTTAAGTATATTCTTAGGTAAGTAAAGTGGATCTTAAACTTTACATCACTGTTAATGTAATTTACCCAAGAGTTTCATCAAAAAATTAGGAATTTGTATTTTGATTTATGTCTGAGAGGCCGATAATAAATATTAATGGCACTGAAACTGAGCCATGTGGAACACCGCTTGATACTTTATAAAATTTTGTAGAGTCGATGATGAACAAATCCTATACCATTGTGCAGTGGCGTGCATACAATATAGGCAAATAACATTGCCTACCCTGAGAACAATAAAACAAAAAGAAACAATTTTTTTTATATATGTTAGTTTTTATCCGTGTAATCCAACTTTTGCAATTTATCTCTACAATAATATAATAAATAATAATATAGGACCGAAAAATTAATCCTATATCATTTCCACGAACGCATTATTTGCTTATTTATATCGTAAACTAGATCCCTGTATAAGCATTCCGTAAGACCGTTCTAAAAGCAAAGATCTCGCTGTACATTAGCGTCCTATGCAAAAGCAAAAGCACTGCTTTTGCACGAGTGGAAGCAAGCGAGGGAGCCGGTAGGCAGTAGGGTAGAAAGAGATGTAATAAATAAACCCGTCGCAACCTTCGACCTTCCTTCATCTATTAGCCCGCGCCAAGAAAGCACGCGTTTGGTAAGTGCATTGGTGCCAATCTTCAAGTTTTACCGTAGTTTGGAAAATACTTTCACATAATAATTGATCTCGTTTTTGGCAACATTGGTTCAATTAGGTGGATGATAGATTTTTAATTTATAATTATTGTTTTCGCCTTTTTGCTAAACTTCGCGCCAGAGGATTTTGGGAAAAAAATAAATATGGAGGCGTTAATTGTTAATATTCCGGCTAGCAGCGCGCCTGCAGAACGATCCTTTCCCGGATTAAAAGTAATTCATACCTATTTACAAAACACTATAATCTCTCTGGAGAGCGACTTTTGCAGGATTTAAAACGCAAAACCAATTTTTATGACGATGTTTTAAAAGAATTTTTACGTAAAGACCGCTGTGTTAAACTAATTTACAAATAATGTTGTTTTATTCTTCTTCCACAGTATTATTTCCACAAACTCAAAACAAGACATTTAATGACAATATTTGAAATTTAGATGCTTGAATGCTACAGAAGGTAAATTTTTGTCCTAAATGCAATTTTTGCCTACCCTGGTTAAAACAGCATTGCACGCCACTGCTATTGTGTTACAAAGAAAATGTGTACGTTAGTTAATTAGTATATGTTGTTTTTCTGCAGATTTTTAACCGGTCTCGCTCACAGTCACGAAAATACACAGCTTGAAATATCAAAAGCCGATACCATACCTATAATTCATCGCCTAGAACAAGTGTCTTCAGATGAGCATGTTGGATCCTTAGCTGAAAATCTTCTGGAAGCTTTGTGTACCAATCCAGTGGTGGCGACTCAAATCGAAGAGGTACTTTTAACTTAGTTTTTATACGCGCCTGGCAAAATAAGTCGGGGATATTTCCCTACCAAAGAAGTAAAACAAAAAAGTAATGGATCTAGACGTTGAAAAATCAGTTTTAAAAGGAAAATGAATTCTATTGTATATTTCAGAAAGGTGAAGAGTAATAAAAGCTTATTGGTATGCAAAGGGACTACATAGTGACCCAACGAATATTTAAGTCACTTTCATAATTTGGTATTGATTTTATTGCAAAATTTTTTATTTTGATCAAGTGCAGGTAGTACCAGTTTGGGTCAATTTATGGGTTTTGCCTATTGTTATCCATTCACAAACACTGAAAATGGTGTGACAAAGGCGTACATTATGTACATAGTATTAGGTACACTTTTTTTTATTAAACATAAAAAAAATACAAAATACAAAAAATACATTATACAGAAATTAAATTATAAAAAATCATAATATTCTTCGTCATTTGAGGAACTGTCATCTCCTCTTGACGTTATAATTAACGGGTCGACGGTCCGATTGATCAAGTGGTCAAGATCTCACATTGTCTCCTCTTCTTTAATGACATGATGGACTGCTTTTCGCCAGTTTTCTGGTGTCACTTCCTTAATGGCTTGATCAAACAGTAGCGTAATGTCTTATTTTGAATGTCGTGTTGTGTCTTGCTACAAATCCTTTTACTTGCGCCCATGTAAGTTCTATAGAATTTATTTCGCAATGATATGGCGGTGCGCGCCACACAGTTACACTATGTTTTTCAGCTATATCTTCCACGGCATATTTCATAAAACGATGTTGTTAATTTGCTATAGATAACAGTTCCTTCTTTATTAAATTATCTTCTTTTTTCTTTGGTTAGTTATCATAAATAATTTAACGCACAAAATTTACCTGCGCCTGTGGCAGAGACCGAAATTGAGCCGAACTGGGCGGAATTTCCCATTTTATTACTCTACACCTTTCTGAAATAGACTATACACAAGACTGAAGTTCTAAACGAATATTTATAAACACGTTCTTTTTGAATTTTAGGTTAGAGAATTTACGAGATCTGAGAAAAAGAGATTGGCTATGGCTATGCGCGAAAAACAACTTGGTCAGCTGGGAATGAGGACTAACGATAAAGGACAGGTATTTATTTACATAAGTTAACAATACGACTTACTAGCCTGAGATTAATAAACAGAATATGGAGTAAAATAAATATTATTTATGAGTTTTCCCTCGGACCAATGACCCTAGACAAAACTATTTACATTGGCTGTCAAGACGTTTCAACATAATTCACAATAAGAATTTAGGCACTGTAGTAATAAAAAGGTTGTGTTCAATCAATTTGTAATGATCAGCTGTCAGACGTGTAGAATGTTTTCAGCAAGCATTAGTTAAAGTTACCGTTTTGCATATTGTGTTTTTAAGGGTGGAAGACCTACTTGTATCGCAAATATGCCTTTAACTATGTACACACAACGATAATAGCTTCTTTTTGTTTATGGTAATTGGTCTCAATATTTCTTTGTAGAAAAGTAAAAAATAATTTAAGATTCGCAATATAATTCTGTGATTTTCAGGTTACAGCTAAGTCCACAATTCTTCAACAAATCGAGGAATTGGGTGATGAATCGGGCTTGGTGTGCTGTATCTGTCGCGAAGGTTACAAATACCAACCAACTAAGGTTCTGGGTATTTACACATTTACCAAACGATGCAACGTTGAAGATTTCGAAACTAAACAACGTAAAACTGTCGGTATGTGTATTATAATATTTATATATTTAGCCTTTGATTATGTGGATCACGTTGGGCTTGAAGTCTACGGCTTAGGGGCACCGCTCTAGCTTGGTATCGAACATATATCAGACGGTTCACTTTAATGGTAGGGAATCAAAAAGAATGAGAATTTCATCAGGAGTACCGCAGGGGTCTGTTCTGGGACCGTTACTGTTTTAATTGTATATTAATGATTTAGCAAAGCTAGATATATCTGGTAGATTTACAATATTTCCGGATGATACCACGATTCTTTGGCAGGGCTCTGATGTGACCCAGTTGGTAGGTGACATATTAATTGTGACATGCTGAAGATTAAAGAATGATGCGACTCAAATTATTTGTCGCTTAATGTTTCTAAAACTAACCTACTCATTTTTAAATGCCATATTCACAGTATAGGACTAGAAGCTTATACAGGGTGTCCGGTAACTTATGGGCCGTAGAGTAACTGGAGATACTAGACATCAAACTAAACCGATTAAGTCATATAAGTTTTTTCGGATTGTTACTTGTTCTAGAGATACAGGGTGTATATAATTTATGTATTATTCATTTAATTATGTACTATGTTTTTTTATGCTTTGGGATGTTTAAAGGGAAATATCTCGAAAACCGTTAAAGATATTAAGATCAATCAAGTACACCTTTTTGACTCAGAAAAAGCCCTTCTTTAAGAAACTATAATTGAAAAACACCTAATATCACAGGTAAGAAAAAAATCATAGATTTATGAAGCCCAGTGTATGCAACTAGCGCCCTCTAGTTTGAAACTTAAAAATTTCTACAAATTCTTATTTCTTGCTCATAAAAACATAATATTGCCAACTTTCAATTCGATTCATTAAACCGTTTTAAAATTAAGGCTTATTTTCGAGATTAAACTTTTACTTTCAACATCCCTGTATCTCTAGAACGAGTAACAATCCGAAAAAACTTATATGACTTAATCGGCTTAGTTTGATGTTTAGTATCTCCAGTTTACGGCCCATAAGTTACCGGACACCCTATATAGTGAATAATTCAGCAATGAGCCCATTTCTGGGGCTTTATATTGACGATAAATTGAGGTTTGAGCATCACATAGCGAATTTAAATACAAGGACATCTCGTGGGTGCTATACTTTGAGGATTATATCTCGAGAGTTGGGAGTTTTTATTGCGAGGAACGCATACTTCACCCTTATAGAGAGTCACCTTGGATACGGGTTGTGTTTCTGGGGATCTTGCACTGAATACCTTTTCAGATCGGTATTTGTATTGCAAAAAAGAGCAATACGCTGTATTTGTCAGTTAAGTCGCCGAACGTCCTGTCGACCGCACTTTGTAAATTTGGGGATATTAACTTTGGCTTCTCTCTATATTCTTAAAACAACATGTCTTATGCACAAGAAGTACAAATCTGAAATACAGACTTCCTCGACAACTTCCACAAGAACATACGTTATAGCGCTGCTCATTCCCTCTTCTGCTTTAACAAAAAACTCTCTTTATTATAACTGCAAAAAATTGTTTAATCATTTGCCCCTTAGTTTACATAAAATTGTTTGCCATACAAAGTTTCGGAGAGACCTAAAAAAATTGTTAACCAAGAGAGCCTTCTATTCAATAAATTAATTTTTCAAGATATCGCTGTAAGGGTCTTTTGTTTGTTTTTAGGGTGTTTTTTAACTGGTCTATGTATTTTTGATTTTAACTGTAATCATGTTTGGTTCTTGAAATGATATTTTATCTTTAGTTAATAATTTTAAGTTGAGAGAAGCTGTTCTTTCTACAATAAAGCTATATTTGATTTGATAATGTGCAGTATTTTAAAAACTACTTTTAGAGTCAGAAGAAGAGTTTCCTTTTATTTTATACTATAAAATAAATATGTCTCTATTGTCATTTTAACCAAAAAAAATTACAATTGGCGGAATTGAAGCTTAGCTTCCTATCTCAACCAGCCTCTTTATATTTTATTAACTTTTTTGTTTCCTAGGCTATTCCACCGTCACTCATTTCAACGTAGTCCACATCGACTGTCACATGTCCGCCGTGCGGCTCGCTAGAGCTCGCGACGAATGGGAGTCTGCGGCGCTTCAAAACGCGAACACCAAATGTAACGGGCTGTTGCCTCTGTGGGGTCCACAAGTACCAGAGTCCGCTTTCGCTAGCTGCCTGGCCAGACATAATACATATTTGCAGGAAAGTACGAATCATAGGTAAGAGCCTTTCTTTGTGGTAAGGATGATATATTTTACTCGTTGATAGTCTCACGTATTTCATTTCTAATAAAATACTTTACATTTTTAATGATAACCGGTCTATTTTTCTAAACCTTATTTTTTAAATCTCCTCACAAATAAAAGTCCAAAGGGGTAAGGTCTGGGGATCGGGCGGGTCACTCGATTTTGCCTCTCCTCCCTATGCAACACCTTTCAGCTTTTAGCGTATAACTTACAAAAAAAATATTTTTAACAGTTGCCAAAGCAACAGAGGTGGTCCTAAGACGTTATAATCACTTACCAAAACCCGTTCTTACAAAACATTGTAAGGCCTAATGACAAAAATACCTGAAATTTACAGGGGTTGGGAAAAAAATCGAAATTTCATGAACAAAGAGGGATATCAAAAATTTGAGAATTTATTTTGCCATCTATAAATCGGAGATAAAGAAAATGCCAATCCAAAATAATTTAAAATAATTTTTGTGGAAATCCGGTACTTAGAAACTTTGGTAAAAAAAACATACTTCTCTTTGAACCCTGTAGACAGTTTAAGGTTAGAAGTAAAAAAAAATCGGAAAAAATGTGCATATTAAAAATTAAATTCTCTTTTAAATTTTGCAAACCGCGCAACAATTAGCTCGGTCCGCTTGAATTGTCCAGCAGTTTAGACATCAAATATCTCGAAAACCGTTAAAGATATTAAAATCAATCAAGTACACTTTTTGACTCAGAAAATGCCCTTCTTTAAGAAACTATAATTGAAAAACACCTAATATCACACGTAAGAAAAAAAATCATTGATTTATGAAGCCCAGTGTATGCAACTAGCGCCCTTTAGTTTGAAACTTAAAAATGTCTACAAATTCTTATTTCTTGCTCATAAAAACATAACATTGCCAACTTTCAATTCGATTCATTAAACCGTTTTAAATTATGGCTTATTTTCGAGAATAAACTTTTACAGAAAAAAGGAATAATAATAAATAATAAACTTTTACTTTCAACACCCTGTATCTCTAGAACGAGTAACAATCCGAAAAAACTTATATGACTTAATCGGCTTAGTTTGATGTCTAGTATCTCCAGTTACTCTACGGCCCATAAGTTACCGGACACCCTGTATACTAAATGTGTTTATTTATCTTCCCCAATAAACTTTTTCTTTGATCCCCCGAAGACGTTTTTGTTAGGGGCAAATCTTAGTATTTTAAATTATAAATATATAGGAATAATAAAATGTGTTTTTAAAAATATTTATTAATATTAAGTATATAAAAGTTAAATTGCAAATAAACGTTTAACTATAGGTATATAAATATAAACGCAGTTTTTTTTGAAGATATAGAATATAAATTTTTTTTAAGTTATCTGTATAAAATTCCGTAATTTAAATGAGTTTTAACTAATGCATAATATAATATTTCCATATGTTTTACGTACAAATTTTTTTTAATGTTTCTAAAAATTGGTAGTAAACTTCTTAATTTTTTAATCAAATATTCTATGTGAAAATTCCAATTTAATTTAATGTCAAAGAATATTCCTAAATATTTTACTTGATTAGCTTTCAAAATTTGAATGTCATTTATTTTAATACTATTCATATTTTGTGGTATGTTATTTGGAATTAAAGTAAATGGAAGATAATTAGTTTTATCAAAATTACTTGTTAATAAATTTGTATCAAACCAATTTTTTATTATTTTAAAATCTTTTTTAATTTTGTTGTCCCAATCTGTATCTGTATAAAAAATTGCAGTATCATCTGCGAAACTATTAGATTCTTCAAAAATATACAGGATGCACTCTACAGGGATCTCGTAAACCATATAAGATACAGAGATCGTTAAATTTAAAAAAAAGTTGCTCCCTAAATTCTGCAACATTCTGTTTTCAAATTTAAAAAACAGCGATAGTTAAATTGGAAAAAAGAGTTGAGCCCTATTAACTTGTGCAACATTGTGTTGAATTTAAAAATATTAAAATAAAATTTCTCAACCATTTAAAAAAGTTGAAGATGGTTTTGAAAAACCGAAACGTCAGATTAAAAATTTAATTACACCAACTTGTAGAGAAGAAAAAGTGGTAATAAGAATGTAAAGTTTATTTTAAAATATCTCAAATCAGTCAAATACAGTCAGAAAAAAATTAAAACGAAATTGCGAAAATTTGGTGTTTTTTAAATTTGAAAACACAAAGTTGCAGAATTTAATAGGGCGCCATTTTTTTAAAACTTAACCATCTCTATATATTCTAAGAGATCCCTGTAGAGTGCTTCCTTATCTAGGACACCCTGTATAGTAAGTTCTTTAAAATAAAAAAGTTGGTAGTTTTTCTGACTAACCTTGACAATTAAAGAAACGATTTTGGTGTGCCATTTTAAACTCTAAGGATGTGCTAACTTTTAAAGATGTTTGAAATAATTTTAATAATTTTCAGGGACATTGGTCACAGTTCTACGATACATGATCTAAAACTGCTGCTGTTAAGATTTGCACAAGAAAAATCGTTCCACGAAGACACTGGGGGCGGAGGACCCCAGAGTAATTTGCATATGGTGCCTTACTTGATCCATGTAGGACTATATGTTATTAATACGTAAGTAATCTGTACTTTTTCTTCTATAAAATTTTAAAGTTTTATCCATAATTTCTGGAGTCTATTAAATATGTAATTTTTTTAGTACGAGAGTGTATACTAGAGAATTTGCCGCATTGAATTCGTTCTCCACTGGAGATATTACTGTGGATGTGGCCTATCAAGCAGAGGGTCCCCTATACATGGCTCCCATGGCTTTGTTCTTGAAAAGTAGGGGTGAATGGGAAAAGGATCGTTTAGCCCATTTAGCGAGGTAAGAGGTTGATGTGTTATTCCCGAAAGTTTGTTTTTAACTTGTTTTTCTTTTCAGGTTAATAGTTTTGGCTCAAGGAAGAAGTGTTCAACCCAGTGGTCCAGGGACTGGACTTAGTGATAAATCCGTCAAAGAATATAGTGTATACAAACCGTATTTAATTTTCTATGGGCTTATAGATGGCATATATAAATATTTCTTTAAAGTAAGTGTGAACTTCGAACTAACGAACTAGTCTAGGTCATCATGATAAATTTAAAGGGAAATATAGGAAAAAAGTTCATATGTCCGTGAATGCCTTTATACGGAACTACAGATCCTTAAATATGGTGACATTGCAGTGTTTTTTTTTAATTTTTACAGTACAATACAAAAAAAAAACAAAGTCTCGGCCTCAAAATTTTTATGGTCTGTTTATTTTTGTGGTTCCATGTTTCGCCTCAAACTGGCCGCCTCAGACCTTATAAACAGTTAAAAAATCTTAAAATTGTTTTAAACAAACATAAGTACATTACAACAGAAAAATATCAAA
This sequence comes from Polydrusus cervinus, assembly GCA_935413205.1. NCBI lineage: Eukaryota > Metazoa > Arthropoda > Insecta > Coleoptera > Curculionidae > Polydrusus > Polydrusus cervinus. The sequence continues at coordinate 19,201,148 of OW284519.1, read as the reverse complement.
TATCAGGTCTCTTTGAGTAAAAAATGGACGAATTCTTCAAACTTTAGTTACAAGTTAATAGAAAAAAACTTAGCGGCAAGCGGACAGAGTAGTGCGTCGCCGTCTATCTTTTGCATTAAATTACACAGAGACGCCAAAGGTAATGGGTTACCTGAGGCACAGGTTGACAATGACGGCCTATTTCGTCCTTGTTGGGTGGGACTCATCAGAAAGCCACGTAACGTAAAAACATAGAAGTGATAGAACTATAAATAAATCATTCAAGTTAGATAGGTTGCACAATTTTACCAATTCTAAATTTCTGTTGTAGAAGGCTTTCCTGTACTTTACATTAAATTATTTTACTTGAAGTTCTTGAGAATATACGATTAGAAAGCAAAGATAGACCCCGCATCTCATTCATAAAATTACTATTGCGCTGAGCCTACAACTCACTGTTTATAAGAGGGCGATAGTATGTGTAGACTAATACGAAATCCAGGTACTGAATCGGTTATTTTGCAAACCTGACACTGTCCCACCATATTGTTTTTTATAATTAACCACAAAACTTTCAAACAGTAAACGCTCACCACTTTTTATTTAATAAAACTGGAAATACATAATTTATTGTTCTTTTTGTCAAAATTGTCATTTTTTATTTCCGTACCTTCACTTGCTACCGCTAGGAGGCAAACGTTGCCAAGTTTTGCACGATTAATCCAAAAAATAAATTTATTATGACTTTGTTGACTGTATGTTAAAGTAAATTTTAAAATGTTATCGTAATGCTGACTAACTGTGGTTTAAAATATATATTTACTTCTCGAATTCATGAAGAATAGATGACTATTGTAGTATACTCAAATCGTTTTGACAAATAATTAATTTCTACAGTAGTTCCAGCTCAAAAGTTATCTCAAACTGACAATCACGTTCTAAGTTCGATTCTATTGCGGTTTTCATTTCAATCGACCTTGAATAATCGAACTCAATACCTGTGTTGATGTAATTTTTAATTCGCTACGTGGATTCAGATCAATTTATGTAAAAAGGTACTTTATGAAAATGTGGTAAATTATTAGGAATAGGAGAATATACCATCTTTGGTGGCAGTCACAGAAGCTCTATTAGCTGCCATTCAATAGGAAATGTTTGTCGTTATTAGTAGTTTGACCAGTTTGAGGTTAGAATATGTTTTAAGCAATTAGGTATATTCTTTTTTTCACCGGTGGCAGCGGTTGAGCCGCATCGCGTTTCTAAATTGCCTATTGTATGACTGGTTGGATATAAATCATGTTATTTTATTCATGGTGTATTCCTGCTGATTTCTATCAACGTCAACGAGAGAGAGATCGTAAAATAATCAACCAACCGTTTGATGACGTCATTCCACTAGCTGTCAAGCATAAGTTCATCAGTTCCACCACTGGTTAAATCCACCGGTGAAAAAAAGAATATTTGAGCTCAAATAAAGCCCACAATGTGAGAATCTTAATTATTTGGCAACGGTGTATTCATGGAACTCGTCAGGAACTAAGTAGTAGCTTTAATTTTAGTTCTTGTCGGTTTGTTTTGACAAAGGAGAATTCGGGGTCTATCTTTGCTTTCTCGTCGTTGAGAATAAATGTGGTTTTAAGTGAATTTTTTTTTAGGATGTCGAGGGTGAATTTGAACAATGGCCGAATAATCTGGCTGATTACATCCGACACAATGATGAAGCTTTAATCAAAAATTCAGAGAAACTTTTAAATTACTACACGGAAGAATTGTTGCCCTGCACTTCCTTTGGGGAATTCTGCGATGTAGCGGGTGAGTAACAATAACCTGATAAATATATAAAACTGTCATTTTTTGATGGTTGCTAATTCGTATTTTGTTTTACAGAGGGCGCCATGTATAATAATTTCAGTTTTTCCTAATTTTCTTTACTTGCTATTTAGCTTGGTGATAAATTCAAACTTGTTTAACTTCAATTTGTAGGTAATTATGCTTCAAATGTCGGTATTGGGCCGATTTCTGATTAAAAGGAATTATTAACGAATTATTAATCAAAAAACGAAATGACGAATGCGTCATTAGACCTCACTCTTAAGATAAGGAGAAAATGAACTTTACTCTATCGTTGACTCACCCTGTATAAAGCAAATAGAAATACCGGGTCAATGTTTCTATTAAGTTGATGGTTCTAGTTCAGGAGGTTATAGTAAAACGTTTTGTTTATTTATTGTTTTATATTGTCACGCCCAGATTTTAGGGTGCGACGAGGGCATAAAGGTAGCTACGGGACATAACTTGGATTTAAATCTTTAACAATGATTTTAAGACAAAATTGTACTTACATTAATCGGCTCATCGCTAGCGTCTTGAGAATTTGGGGACCAACAAGTTGTTTCACAATATTTAGACGCGGATGTCTCACGGACTCGAGCACTAGTGGCGTCCGATATTTTTTCTACCAATAATGTCAGCAATTTTTCCCACTTTAGGGAAACGACCAACTTGGGTCGTAAACCTTATTTCTGCTGACTTCATGACTCGACAATAATTGATAGATTGGGAAGCCCGTATAACATTTCATAATTGTAACTTTATTAGATTTGTTTAATAAACTTGACGCCGGTTTCATGTTGCAAGGAATGACTTGTGTTTAACGCGAATAATAATTAAAATATTAAAATGGAAAATATTGATTTATGAAATATTATGATCTTATGGTTCCCTATCGTGACAATATTAATAATTTAGATGGTGTCCCCTCCCCTCTATGGTCTATTTCTTTTCGATTGCGAACGATGACAAAAAAGAATTGAACAAAAATTCACCTAATTGGTTAAATCATGGACCAATTTACACTACATAAATGCATAGCCAACTTATTAAAGGTCTTTTTTTTTTAATCACAGAAAAAGAATAAGAAATTTCCGTTCGATTGATTTCTAGCAAATATATGCTAATTATAAACCTTTTAGCAATTAAAAATAACTTAGCTCTAGTTATATTACGAAACAAACAATCTATTAACTTTCTGTACATAAAATCGGTTAATTTCACGTTTTTCTGCAACGTAAAATAGTAAACCTATGCCTACTTTGTGTTGAAGCAAAAAGGATGCCCGATTTATCGACAAAATATAGAAGCGCCATGCCAAACGCCAAACATTGTGACATAACCTAAAAATTCATCTTCTTAAAGGCCGCTTTACAGTTTGCAATTTTGCTTGCACGCAAGTTGTCTTGCAGCAATTAATATTGCGGCAATAAAAATTTCACTTCGTTTTACAGCGTGCAATGACTTGCCAAGATATGTATATATGGTGATGTACCACTTGCCAACCATTAAAATAAAAATACATTTAGTTAGGACTTACCGGCGCTTTTTGTGCATTCATTTTAACAAAACATCATTACAGAACATGAAAGCAAACCAACAAAAACAAAACGAACCCGCTATAGGTTAGAAAAAACATAAATAAATGTCAGGGATTTTTTATATTTAGTTTGGTGTCTCATAAATCACCAGAAAATCCTCAGAATTGCGCTTGCAATGGCAATTAAAATACGGTCCGAGTTATATTTCTTGCAAGCAATACAAATTGCGCCAGCTGATCATTAGCCTCGTTCTGCGCATACTCCCTAGCAATCTTTTCTTCTTCTTCTTTACGTGAAAGAAAAATTGCAAACTGTAAAGCGGCCTTAACAAGTGTTAATTTAAAATTCTTACCGCTATAAACAGTAAACAACAAAATGTCAGTTATGACGTAAATCCCTAACCTTACTTTTTCAACTTGTCAATAATGAAAATTCTTGCATTTTTTTATTGTAAAACGGGTTTCTGTCATCGTTCGCAATCGAAAAGAAATATACCATAGTTATGTTTCCATGGAATTTGCTATCCATACTTATTTTTTATTTCTTTTGTAGGTCTATTGGATGTGATTCAAGACTCGGAAAACTACATTAGTTCAATTTTAGCCAGTGTAAAGTAAAGCTGTAAAAAGGGTTGATTAAATCACATAAGGCTGTTTTTAATAATTTATGCTTACTGAATGAATATATTATAGACACAAAATTTTACCGCTGTTAAACTAAATTATTTCACGAATGCTGTACCTACTTTTAACTTTAAAAATTATAATATAAAATTAATAAATAATAATAAAAACGAAGTACTCAATCTAAGCCTTATTACCTTCAAAACATCTACAGTACCGTTGGAACTTTACCGATGCGTAATCGATACGTCAACCATGTCATGCGACAACGTGATTTACAACCTCCATCTTTATTTGTTATAATCATAAGGATGAATAAAACATAACCCAACGTCTTCCCGGAATTATTCTACTTCGCTATACGTCGTTGCCTATGAATCGTCTAACAAACATTTTTCGCATCTTATGGTAAAATCAAGTTATATAATGGTTATATAAAGGTATATAAGAAGGTTATAAGGAGTTTATAAGATTACATACAGGTAATATTCCATCGCCATTTCATAAAACTTGTAGTAATGGTTACCATGGATATATGGTTTGATGCAACCTCATTTATACAACTAGAATACCCATATAGAAGTGACGGTAATCATCTTTATAAAAACTGGAAGATGGTGGTGTTGGTATGATGTATTATAAAACTCTTGGTGATATAATCAGTAATCACCGCTTATAAAACTTCTGAAAATATTGTTCCATCGCGAAGGTGCACAATGGGATGAAAAATGATTTTATTTAGAAGTTGTAAATGTTTTAATAAATAAACTTTAACCCATAAAATTTGACTTACACGCGACAGCAGTAAAAATGAAAATTTTTGTTACACTTTTTTATGAACCATGTAACTTGTCAGACGAAGACGAGTAGTGGCATAGTGGCCCGGTTGCCAACATTTTTAATTTATGAATATTGCAAGTTCGATTGTAAGTAAATAATGCGTCAATGTCATTTATGTCACGGTCAATGTTGCTGATTAGTTAATATTGGTTAAAAATCTTTGTGGAACCCAACATACAAGTTGTGTTTATTTCGCACATAGAAAATAATGACCTGTATCAATAAACAAATGGTGAAATTGCAGTTAAGCGGCTAGTCCTAAAAAGTCCAAAGCGGCTTTAACTTAGTTGTAGATGTAAAATAATTACTATCTATCACACAGTAGCAATAGTTTTACACCAAAATTGAAAAACTTCTGATAAAATCTAAAACCACCTCGATTATGATAGATTGAACAGCTGATTACACGAATGTCATACCAATATGGCGCAAGTAGGGTCACTTTTAGTCACGTGATGTCACCTCCTTATTTATTCTATCTCGATGACACCAACGGTAAAGCTCACGATATGGTCGGATCTGGTCTTATCGTGCGGGTCATACGATTCAAGAAAGACATACTCTCAGTTTTTGTTTTCTTTACTTGCGTTTAATTTTACCCTCTAAATAAAATACGTAAGATAAATGAGACAGACTTATTCCATTTTGACATGAAAAAAAGGATATGTATTTACTTTCCAGCGATTCTAAAAAAGCTTATAATAGCACCAGCTACGTTTAATTTTAAATATGCCAGTTTTGTGACTTTGACAGTTTGTGACAAAATGAAACAATTTTCTGGGTTTTTGCATCCCCAATCAAAAAAAAAATGGTACTTAATCTGATAAACTATTTCGAAAATGAAAGAAAAAGTGGAAATTCGCCAACCAATATTCAGGAAACAGTAGCCAAAGCACTGGGAATTAGTTTAAGGACTGTGCAGAAAATTGTGCATGAAACAAAACATAACATAATACCCAAGAATACTAAAAAGTGTAAACGAAGAAAGCCAAAGACTGAGGATGTAAGCGAAAATATTAAAATTGGAGTTCGAAATGTGATTTACGATTTATACAAATCGAAAACCAATGTAACTCTTCCAGTTTTACAAAAAACATTAAAAATTCGGGGTGTTTTGGAAATTGGACTTGAAGCGTTATAAAAATTATTAAAAAATTTAGATTTTCGCTATAAAAAAGACTGTAACCGAAGATTTTTACGTGAGCAGCCACAGATAGTGAGTCAGCGTGTTCAGTTTTAAAAAAAAATATACGGACAATTACAAATCGAAATTTAGAAAAGTGGTATTTTTAGACGAAACGTGGATATTTTCGAATGGAAGTGGTTCAAAATCTTGGCAAGATGAGTCTGTAAAAAGTGTTAAAAGGAAAAGGGGTGCGGTACAGGAAAGCGTTTTATTATTTTGCATGTCGGTTCTGCAACAGGATATGTTGCAGGTGCGAGTTTTATTTTTTCTTCAACATTAAAAAGTGCTGACTATCATGATAATATGAATTGCGAAATATTTGAAAAATGTTTAAAAGTTCAATTGATACCAAATTTGGATGCTCCGTCTTTAATTGTATTAGATCATATCATTCAAGAATTTTAAATAAACAGCCTACTTCATCTTTGAGGAAAAGTGATATTTATGAGTGGCTGGACAAACACAACCAAAATCCTTTACCAAATATGCTTAAATTGGAACTCCTATTAATAGCAAAGTCTCTTAAAAAACCCAAAATATACGCGGTAGATGAAATACTGCGTGAATATGGTCATGAGGTTCTACGACTGCCACCATATCATTGCCAGTTTAACGCAATAGAATTAATATGGGCTGGTGCAAAGTCTTATTATGAAAAACATGTAGGTGATGGTCTTAAATCTGACCAAGTACAAATAGTTTGGCAAGATTCATTAGATCATATTACACAAGAGTACTGGAAGAAATCGGTGGAACATACAGAAATATTAATAAGGGGGGATCGAGAGCAAGTACTAGATGTCGAAGTAGCGCCAATGATAATTGCTCCATTCACAGACGACGAGGACTTTTCAGATTTTATAAGTGACGATGAGAGTTTTTAGGCTATAAGTATAAATGGTGTTTTTCGTTTACATTTTTTAGTATTCTTGGGTATTATATTATGTTTTTTTTCATGCACATTATTCTGCATAGTCCTTAAACTAATTCCCAGTGTTTTCATTACGGTTTCCTGCATATTGGTTTGCGAATTTCCACTTTTTCTTTCATTATCGAAATAGTTTATCAGACTAAATGCCATTTAGGTTTTAGTAGTAAAATTGTTAAAATAAATTGCACTGTTTATTATTGTCGTTTTTAATTAAAGGGTACAGTAGGTCTATAATTAACGATTATATCATTTTTTTGTAACTTTTTCAACTCTCCTGTACATAATTTTTACAAAACTAATAATATTAGGTATATGTGGCTATCTTCGCGATAGCTAAAATAATGAAACTATTTTTCCTTCCTTCGGTATATTTGTAAATCATCTCACAACATTTTGATAGCCTCTGTGTTTTGACGCATATGATCAGTGACCTTTGGACCCGCACGTTAAGACCAGATCTGACTATACACCTACAACTTATACGCCAAAATTTGAACGCCCTCGCGCATTACTTCGCCCAAGAGCGACGGTTCTAACCTCACATAAAGTTGTATTGCTTGAATTTCCACATAGAGCGCGCTGGACCCTCGCACTGACGTTAATGTGAGAGGGAAATAGAAAATTTATGCGCAAAGGCATAACGGTGTTAGTGTATCTAAATGGCATTGACAGAGGTATCGCCAAGGTGTGAATAGGTAGATTTCCTCTGATTAGTCGGCAGTTCTGGAGTTAAGGGCATTTTTCAATGGGGCATGATTTACAAGAAAAGTGTATAAAAAATATTTAATTAATAATCTTAACATCTAAATAAACCAATTATAAAACTATCAGTACAAAAGTTTAAAGTATACAAAATTACCAACATAAATTTAAATAAAATACAAGCTACAATTTTACAATCTTAAGATCGACGTCGGCTGTGTTCTTGTATGCCTGTTGTGATCTTGTTACAAATATTTTCAAAAATGGCTATTTATACATAAAAAGTGTATAGATAATTCGGAATATTTATTGAAAAATTACGATAGAGTTTAAAAAAGTTATTCCAATTTTTAGGGAGAACATTAATATTTATAAAAATACTTTCTGAATTATTTTTTGTAAGGTACAAATAATTAGTCTTTAGCACGTTTTCGAAAATATTTAGAACAGCTCAAAAGGCAATATGTAATCTAAATAAAACATATAGAAAAATTAAACCATTAAAAATAAACAAACATTAACGAATATGAGGTTCACTTTGTAATAAATAATTATACCAGAGAATATCCTATCTTGACCGTAAAAGAAATAACCAGCAAACTAATCGTACCAATTTGAAAGCTTCCTTTGTATGTTCGTGCATTATTGAGATCAATGAGTTGAAAGATTTTGAGAACACCCCAGTAAGTCCATTTTTTTTTTAGTAAGAACGGTAAGTATTAATATCGCATGGACTCTACTTGCTTGTCGGGTGGTAGTAACATACAGGGTGTCCCAGATAAGGATGCACTAAGGAATCCCGTAAACCATAGAAGATACAGAAATGGTTAAATTACTAAATTCTGCAACATTGCGTTTTCAAATTAAAAAAAAAACCCGAATCATTCCGAAGATATTTGGGTAAAACCAAATTTTCGCGACTTCATTTTTATTTTCTTCTGACTATTTGAATAGATATGTTAAAATAAAGTCTATATTCTTATTACCACTTTTTCTCCTCTACAATCATTGGTATTTTTAGACTTTTAATCCGACGTTTCGTTTTTCAAAACATCAACTTTGCTTGTCTAAATAGTCGGAAAATTTTATTTTAATAATTTTAAATTCCCCTCCTCCTTTATAATTCAAGGACGTATCACACATAATACGTTTCAGACTTAAAAAGCCTTTATCAATAAAAATAAGTGCTTGAACAGCAATAGAGTTTTGGACTTGCATTGTCTTTATTTGTTTTGAATCACTACGTTCCAACTGGTAAGCAACTCCAGTCGTCAAACGTCCTCTACTGATATATTCAGAAAATTATTCAAAAGTTCTTTTCGAATGCATAAGCGTTTAAATTTTCATTTTTTAGAAAAACTGTCAGAAGAAAATTATTTTTAACTTCAACTACGCCTACTCTTAACACTTAAGACCTTTATCAACAAACGAAGGGTTTGTCCCGTTACCCTAAATAAGGACAAAACTTTATTTTTCTCAACTAAGTAAGTTATCAAACATTTATTTACCTGTTTAGTTCTCAATTAAAATAAATAAAAATCTCTTCCTTACACTCAATTTAGAAGACTGCTTTCTCTCGTGGATCTTTCAATTAATATTCCTACTCCATAACTGTTCAAGTGCTTCTGCTCATTTCTTTATTTTCCAACAACTTAAACTCTCAACCTTCTACCAGTGTGTACTTTCCGGGTTTTCTTCACTAGACCTGAACTGTGATGGTATGTTTCTCCACTGTTAAATCTCTGAACGCGTTTTAACTACATCATGAACCTAGAGCTCAGTTAGGACATTGTCCACCTTTTTTCCTTTCCTAAAGTTCTAAAAATAACTCTTCTGAAGATGAATGCTTATGCATTCGAAACATGTAGAAACTCTAACTTGAATAATTTTCTGAATATATCAGTGAAGGAAGACTTAAAGTTTCTTTTTTCTCCCCTTTAAATTCCCACTTCATTTTAAGTATGGACTATTTCTTCAAATTAGATAGAAGTTAATTTGCACTAAACGATTTTATTAAGCCAATCTGTCATTTTGCAAGTATTCATAATTTAAGTGCCTGTCACAGCCTACTGTACCGGGTGATTCATTGAGGGTGACGAGCGGCCATATCTCGGAAACTACTGGGCATAGAAATGCAGGAAAAAATATTATAACTAAAGTGGCCATGAGAAAATCCCTGGAAATAATTTTTAAGTTCCGCATTTTGCCGCAAGAGGGCGTAATTGAAAAGTGAATTATAAAAGTTTACATATCTCCGAAAATTCCACATTAAGGTATATCTTTGATAACACCATTAAAAAGCTTGGACAATTATGCATCATTTTGGTCTTATGCTCATTGGCGTACCGACTTTAATAAGAGGGGGGGAAACTGTTGAAAGTGTAATCAGTTAAATCGCTGTAACTTATAAACGACTTATCCGATTTTAGCAAACTAAAGACTGTTTGGAAGAGAAATGTATGCACTTTCACCAATCGTATTTAGTTGTCCATAATAGTTCTCAAAAAAAAATGCTAGAGGGCGCGATTTGTAATAACACATTTTTTGATTTTACTCCGAAAAAATAAATCATACGGTATAATTATGATACCATAATCGAAAAGTAGATAAAATTTGCTAGAAAAAATATTAAAACCGCAGCTCGATATCTCCGTTCGTTTCAGCGGTATCGCGAATAGAATAATTTTTAAAATTTTAAATAAAGAATATTTTTTAGAAAAAAAGTGGGACGCCACTGATATTTTTCCATGTGGATATTATTTCGGATTAGCCTGGTCAATTCTGCATAAAAATGGTCTCTTGCGTTTTTCTTGTCAGGCACACCGTTCTTAATTAAAATAATTTAAATTAAATTAGACGGGCGGGGTGGTAATTTCCAACAATTTTTATAAAACAAAATTTTTCATTATCAATGTAAATAAAAATAATAAAGCTAATTAAAATTTAATTATATTAATAAAGAACGGTGTGCTGAGGAGAAAAACGCAAGAGACCATTTTGGGTTTGTCGAAATATCTTCAGGATTCGGAGTTTTTTTAAATTTGAAAACAAAATGTTGCGAAAGAGAGTGCATCCTTATCTGGGACACCCTGTATACAAGACAAACACCAGATTCCTTATACAATAAGAATTAAGCAAATAATGCTATGGAGTAAAATTTACAATATTTTACTTAGTCTTTATTGCATAAGGAATCTTTAGATGGTTAAGTAGAAGTTTCTTGCATATTTAAAAATTATAGTTTTTCAGAAATAATTATCCACTATAGTTGCTAAAGAAATTTGATCATATATGACTTAGGATGTTCTGGAAAATCTCTTGTTTTCTCCCTAAGACTCTTGTAATGCACTCTTACAAAATAATGTGACACTCGTAACGTGTTAGCAACAGTACATAAATAACCACTTACCATATTATGCCGAAGAAGAGTCGTCCAAGGGCGCATTGAAGGCTAATACAAAGGTACAGGTCAAGACTTTAAGACATTCTTAAGTGACCTCGCATAGGACCCTTTAAATCTCGAACTTACAAAATGTTCTTTAGTGTGAAAGTCATTTTTAGTGCCCACAATTATCTCAAGACACACTTCTGGTTGGTAGTAGCAGAGCTGGGCAAATCTTGCAAGCACTTTGGAAAAAGTAATTTCAAGCCTTTTAACGTGCTTGCAATTAATTACTTTTTCCAAAGTCCTCGGAAAATTTGTCTAGCTCTGGGTAGTCCTCTTACTGTCCACGCAAATATTATTATAAAATAAAACCAGATAAATAATGCTTGATGTATAAATTTGAAGTAATTTTAAAAAAGCTTTTGCAGGCATACTGGAACCAAGTCAGTCATATTTAAATACAATCCCCGTCCCTTGGGAGTTGTTTAAAAACTCCTACCTTTTATAATTTTTATTCAAAGAGTGCTACGCATTAGCAAGTTAAAACTTATAAAAAAAATATAAACAATTAAAAAAATGAGAAAATTTTAGATAAAAGTGTAAAAATCTAATGTAATTGGCATAATAATCGCTCAACCAACTAAAAAGTTTATAAAGTAGTTTTACTTTGTGTCAGCGTCGGCACCAGGAAATGGGTGTTCTAAAAAAATGTCCTCCCTCTCTATAAGTTACAACTACTTTTAAAGAAATCCCCCCTCCCCGCCGGATACTCCAGCGCTGGACCTAATCCCTTTATTTAGTAAGGACACCCATCTTTTCAGGGAGGGCCGCCGCCCCCCTCCTTTCCTGGCGCCGCCACTGTTTTGTGTTAGGTTCACTGTAAATTCATTTAAAATTTTGACTGGATTAGAATATTTCACGGAAAGGGGGGTATTTGGGTATTCCCCAAAATTGCCCGATGAGTGGTTAGCAATAGACTATAACCAGGGAAGAATGAGCGGGATTTAAATACCGAGAGTTCCCTTTTTCCAACTCAAATAAAAGAAAGGTCAAGATTTATTTTATGTCCTATTGCTGTAACGCCTGGTAGGTTCTGTTAAGATACTCGCGTCTATATCCTAACCTATTGCAGGTACACTGCGCATGTCAGGCGGATAGCGTGGTGGCGGGACATTTAAAATATAGTCGGATCTGGTCTTATCCCGCGGGTCATACGATTCAAGAAAGACATACTCTCAGTTTTTGTTTTCTTTACTTGCGTTTAATTTTACCCTCTAAATAAAATACGTAAGATAAATGAGACAGACTTATTCCATTTTGACATGAAAAAAAAGGATATATATGTATTTACTTTCCAGCGATTCTAAAAAAGCGTATAATAGCACCAGCTACGTTTTATTTTAAATATGCCAGTTTTGGACTTTGACAGTTTGTGACAAAATGAAACACTTTTCTGGGTTTTTGCATCCCCAATCAAAAAAAATGGTACTTAATCTGATAAACTATTTCGAAAATGAAAGAAAAAGTGGAAATTCGCCAACCAATATTCAGGAAACAGTAGCCAAAGCACTGGGAATTAGTTTAAGGACTATGCAGAAAATTGTGCATGAAACAAAACATAACATAATACCCAAGAATACTAAAAAGTGTAAACGAAGAAAGCCAAAGACTGAGGATGTAAGCGAAAATATTAAAATTGGAGTTCGAAATGTGATTTACGATTTATACAAATCAAAAACCAATGTTACTCTTCCAGTTTTACAAGAAACATTAAAAATTCGGGGTGTTTTGGAAATTGGACTTGAAGCGTTATCAAAATTATTAAAAAATTTAGGTTTTCGCTATAAAAAAGACTGTAACCGAATATTTTTATGTGAGCAGCCACAGATAGTGAGTCAGAGTGTTCAGTTTTTAAAAAAATATACGGACAATTACAAATCGAAATTTAGAAAAGTGGTATTTTTAGACGAAACGTGGATGTTTTCGAATGGAAGTGGTTCAAAATCTTGGCAAGATGAGTGTGTAAAAAGTGTTAAAAGAAAAAAGGGGTGCGGTACGGGAAAGTGTTTTATTATTTTGCATGCCGGTTCTGCAACAGGATATATGTTGCAGGTGCGAGTTTAATTTTTTCAGATTTTATAAGTGACGATGAGAGTTTTTAGGCTATAATTATAAACGGTGTTTTTCGTTTACATTTTTTAGTATTCTTGGGTATTATATTATGCTTTTTTTTCATGCAAATTATTCTGCATAGTCCTTAAACTAATTTACAGTGTTTTCATTACAGTTTCCTGCATATTGGTTTGCGAATTTCCACTTTTTCTTTCATTATCGAAATAGTTTATCAGACTAAATGCCATTGTATTTTTAGGTTTTAGTAGTAAAATTGTTAAAATAAATTGCACTGTTTATTATTGTCGTTTTTAGTTAAAGGGTACAGTAGGTATATAATTAACGATTTTATAATTTTTTTGTAACTTTTTCAACTCCCCTGTACATAATTTTTACAAAACTAATAATATTAGGTATATGTGGCTATCTTCGCGATAGCTAAAATAATGAAACTATTTTTCCTTCCTTCGGTATATTTGTAAATAATCTCACAACATTTTGATAGCCTCTGTGCTGTCTGATTTGACGCATATGATCAGTGACCTTCGGACCCGCACGTTAAGACCAGATCTGACTATATAGGTAGAAATGGATTTAATTATTTTTTTACATCACGGTGTTGAGTCATAGTCGAGGTATTAGGTTTTCTTACAAGAACAGTTTGCCAGTTTGTTAATTTGTGGCCTTGTGGGGCATAATTAAACTGGAGGGGCAGGTTATTAATCAGTAAGTTTTGTTATGGCCGCGGCTGTCACAAAATATTAAATATTTCGTGGCGGTTGTCAAGCACCTGTAAAGTAAAAACCTAACCGTATTTTTTTAATTGTAGAACAATTCATGTGTGCACAGACTGTGGGATGAAATGTAGTACAAAAACAAATATTAATATTCACATGAAAAGAAAACACAAAGTCCCATCAAAAAACGTCACATCCATCATTTCTGGTATTAATGCACTAAAACAACAATAAGCCCTATGATTTCTTCTAACTATGACCCTCATAACAAAAAGTCGGAATTACAAAATCGTAGCCTGCCAACACCGGTGACCACATCTTTGAATTTCTTAAAACGTACAAGAAAAAAAGAGAATAAAGTGTTTGATTTAAAAACAGAATACCGTAATATTAAAAATGTAATTAATTAATCATATTTTACATGTAATAATTGAACTCATTTCTACCCGTGTAAATTTTAAATAACCCGCCATGACGCTATCCACAGTGTGCCGGCAATAGGTTGGGATATAGACACGAGTGCTTAGATTTTATATTATTGACGATCACCAAAAAAAAATGATACAAAGATTACCAACAAAAATTCAGGAACTATTCCATAAATATGTCATCGTCACTGTCCAAAGTCAAATCGACACACTTATCACCACCAAAACTATTTTCACTCTTCTTAACTCTTTTGATGGTAGTGTCTCCAATCTTGTTTATAATTGTACTATCAAAATTCTCTATTTTTGGTTCTTCAGGAAAGACTGCCTTCCCCAGTCTGGTTAAAACGTTACTCTGAACGTCTTCTAATTTTGGCCTTCTTTTTATAGCGCTTTGAAACTTTGGTTTTGCGTCTAGCGTTAGATCGACAATCTCAATTACTTTCACGTCGTTTTTAATGTTTTCTGTCTTCTTCATTCTCTTTTTTAATTTCTTAATAGGACCATTTTTGACGGGTTGCTGTAACTTTTTTTTATTTCTAAATTCTTTCACTTTATCATCGTACATTTTTTTAAGCAATTTTATCTGTGTTTTGGCAATATTCCATTCGATCACAGTCTCGGGTAGTTGGTGTTTTGTCGGATCCAAACTCCTTGAGAATTCCGGAATTTCCAAGCCGAGATTCTTCATTATTTTTTCTATAACGTTATCCACGTACGTGTTGATAATTAGATCAGCCTTCTTGTCCTAAAAATTTTTTTTGTCAAAATTCTATTTTAGTGGATGTCTGGAACCTAAACCAAAGCTGTATGCCAAATTTCAGCTTTCTATCTTTAAGTAAAATAGAAATAACACAACAATGATAGGCTGTTTCGTCCTTGTTAGGACTCATCAGAAAGCCATAACCCGTAAGCAATTCCCAATACAGCGAAAATATGCTTTCAAGATATTTTTAAGAATAAATATAAAAGCTAAAAACTTTCTTTCTATTTTATTTATACGAACACTAGGTTAGGTTAGGTTAGGTAAGAGTGGCAGACCCTTGGTTCTGACCAAACAGTCTCACGTAGTCCTAATTAGGTCCGTTGTGATACCACACGTGTTCCGTAGAACCCACCTTCATCAGATCTCTGATGGTTAGTGCGACGTAACCGCGGAAGGATTTTAACAACTCATTCAAACCAGCCAGTACTGTTCAGAAATCTGCTCAGCCGTCCAAGTTGTAAGTTGCTTAGTTCCTCCAGGCTATCGAAAAATGGTTCACCCAGAGTAGTGAACCTCCTTCTTGCGAGGCCAGGGCATTCACACAGAAAATGTTGAATACTTTCTTCCTCATCCTCATCTCTGCAACTTCTGCAGAAGTCGTTAGTGGGTATTTGCATACGTTCGGCATGTCTACCGAAGAGGCAATGTCCGGTAACAACCGCAGTAATATTTCTTACGTCTTTTCGACTGTGTCTCAATAGCTCTGCGGTTCTCTTTTTATCGAATGTGGGCCACAGTTGCCTGGATGTACTACAGGTTGTCAACACTGTCCATCTGTTCTGTGCAAGCTGCTTGGCCGTGTAGTCAATCTCCTCTTTGACCAATCCCAGTGGTTTGTTCACTGTATCGTCTGCTAGATCAGCTGGCATGCCTGCGCCCTCTCTTGCGAGCGCATCGGCAGCCTCGTTGCCATCTATTTTGGAGTGTCCAGGAACCCAGCACAGAATAACCCGATGTTGGTTGCCAAGTGTGCATAGATTGTTGCGGCATCGCTTTACGAGCTTTGATTTAACGCTGCTGGAACAGATTGCCTTAATCGCCGCCTGACTATCACTGAAGATGGTGATTGACGAGGCTACTCCCAAGCCAAGGTGTTCTTGCAGGATATTGACCGCCTTCTCTACTGCCAGTACTTCCGCTTGAAAAATACTACAATAGTTGGGGAGTCTATACGATTTCTGTATTTGTAAACTTTCGGGAAAATACGAACACTAAACTCTACTACTTTATTTTTTAAACACGGCATTGTATTACGGATAGTGCGGCACCCAGTGGGCTACGGCAGCGCGATCTATATTTGAATCTACAAACCCGTAGAAAAAATGTAGGGATGCGCAAAAACGTTTCCTATGCTGGATGTATTGGCCTACCGTACTTGGTTTATTGTTAGTTCTATGTTTTTAGGTCTAATGGCTATCTTTTGCATTGAGTTGATTCCTATAGATGGCGATACTAGGTTTTCATCATATATTTATTCTTAAAAATATATTGAAAGCATATTTTCGCTGTACTGGGAGTTGCTTACGGGTTTTGGCTTTCTGATGAGTTCTAACAAGAACGAAACAGCCTGTCATTATCTACCTGTGTCCCAGGGAAACCATTACCTTTGGCGTCCCTGTGTACTTTAATGCAAAAGATAGATGCACTACTTTGTCCGCCTGCCGCTAAAAACTGTGTGTTTTTACCCCCGGGAGTAAAATTACAACAAAAAATTTAATTTAAATTTAAAATATTAAATTTTATTTAATTTTTAGGAGTTGCTTTTACCCTCTTGGAGAGGGAATTTGGACGTCTACAGCCTAAAGCTGTATGCAAGATTTACATTACAATTTGATTATTTATGATAACTATAAAACAACAGTATACCTTACTGCAACGACGAGTAAAATGACGTCACGATTTGTTCCGCGCTTTTGGTGTTAACTTTAATAATAACATTTAAGCGGCCAAATTTTAGATATCTTATTTTTTTACATAACTGAACATGAACGCGTTCAATAAAAAAAGTGTGCAAGTTCCTTACGAAAAGCGCTGCCGCAGAGAATTCCGGTCCACGCCACAACCGAGTGCATGACATGATGGCGTGTGGATTTTAGGTTACAAAGGGGGTAAGAAAGTTGCAGGTAGTGTTGCCAATCCTTCTGAAATATCAGTAGATATATATTATTGTTTCCCGATGAATTAACCACTAAACATGATAAAATCAAATTATGGTATTTGAGGCAGAAAGGGGGGGGGGGGGGGCGGCCTCAAGAAGGAGCCGCCACTGGGTACACACATACTTATGTGTGCCTGTTTTTGAAACAAACAAGATATTCTCTAAAATTAACTTTTTGTTTTTAAGGTAAAAGTCAACTTTATAAACCTCCTGAAAGTTCAATTTTTGACCCACAAAAGAAAATTGCGTCCTTAACCTCATTTTAACTTACGTGTTTTGTAGGTTGCAGATTAACTATAACTAATTTTCCTCCAAATTTTTTGCACTTTAAAGGCAAATTGCCGCTAGGAACTATCTGCAATGTGGTACCAAGGCATATGTTTAAATCAGCTATGCTAAAACAAAGGAATATAATATACAAGGGGCCCTAAAAAAGTGCTAACTAGAATTATGGAATAAAGTAATGGCAGCATAAGTGGTGCAAGTGAGTTAGAATGACTGAAATTATGCTCATTATACAGGGTGTTTCGCGGTGGATGGAACGTTAGACGTTTATGGAAAACGGGTGATACGTTTTCTTCAAAAATTTTGGTTGCTCAGATAAGCAACCATGATCTATCGCTGCGGCGTTGTCACTTCTGCCCGAAACAGGTGGCAACACCGTTATTTTAAATGAAACACCCTATATATTATATTATTTTCTAATTCCCTACACAATTCCACATATATTTGGTATAAAATATTATATGTCTAAATTCAATTGTTTTTGAGATATTGATGCTTGAAATATGCCATTTTCAGACTTTAACAGGCATGGAAACGGCGCATCTAAGAGAAAAATGGTTTTCACCTCCCTATCTTAGTTTTTATTCTCTATCCAAAAATACCAACTTCCGGTTTAGCATGTTAAATAAAAAAATATGGTATAACCCGTTCTCCAAAACTTCTAACCGTGAAACACCCTGCGTACGCCTTATTATGCTCTAATATAGGGTGCTATCGGCATAGTAATCAGATAAAGTAACCTAAAAATTTGTTAATGTTTATACCTACCTGGAATAATAATCAGACATTTCCAAGTCTTTTTCCGGTAAATCAGCTTCCCAATCCAAAATTGTGTCTTTTAAACGTCCCTTACAACTGCGCCCTCTAACTTCTCTTTTGCAAGGCTCTCCAAGGTATTTTTGACCTACTGTGCTGGTGGCAGTTGGCCTAACGTATTGGCTAAAATAAAAAAATACTTTTTAAAAATTTAGGATGTGGGTTTCTACTAAACAGTACAACTCAAAGTTATATTCAATAGTTTTTTAAATATTAGCAATGTTTCAGACTTTTTGACACTCTAATCAATGGTTAAAAAGAAGGCAAGTCATTTATACCTGTCACATGTATCACATTGCCCAATAAACATATTTCCATGCAACTCTGCTAAATGTGTCCTGGATATTCCACTTCGTAAATGCAGTCCGTCAATATTTTGGCTTACAATATAGTGAATGTATTGTTTCTGTAATAAATGTTTCAAGGCCATGTGTGTATGTGTTGGAATCGCTTCATTAAATGATATATTTATTTCTGGTTTCTGGCCATTTTTTTCCAAAGTCCATACTCCATTTGGGCCTCTGGAAAAAATATAAAATTGTAAAAGTACCTATATATTAGCACTGATTGAAAAAAAATAAACTACCTCTCTCTTATGCCTACCTAAAATCTGGTATCCCCGCTGCTGTACTGATTCCTGCCCCCGTGTGAACCACAACATGTTTGGAATTTTCGATCCATTTTGTCAGGAGCAAGGATTTTTCTTTTACTGTATCCTCGGGATCAAATATCTAAAATTTGAAAGAGATTAGGTTGGTTACCAGGAAATAAATATATTTTTGGAATATGGCTAGTGCCCTTCCAACCAACAATGATCAGAGTTAACTTTAGGTTATGTAGTTTATACGCCTCTTGATTCTTAGACTTCCTCTCGATTAAAATAGGAGCAACATCCAACAGGAATTATAACATGCTACTTTATGTATAAGTTTGTTTCTAAAGATTGAAGTTAGACAAGTTACGTTTATTTATATGTAAAGGTGGACATACCTCAGGAACACCTAGAACTCCTTTATCTTCATATTCAGAGAGACCATCAGCATAGTTGCAAGACATGATTATGACTTGCTATTTTTGTAATTAACTTAACTTTAGTTTATTATTGTTTTGGGTATACATTTTGATTTTAAAACGGAGTAAGGGAAATAATAGAAATTCAACAATTAAATGTTGTCAAGCTTACATAACCTTTATCTGTCAAAAATGATATATTTTTCTCTGTGTGGCACCTATCATTCCTCTGTGCCAACAGCAGCGTTTTCCATTGGAAAAGTTAAGAGAAATTCTAGCGAAAATTTTAAACACAGACAAATGGTTTTGTTAAATAGAAGGAAGCCGAGCACTTTCATTGCTTTTCAATCTACCAGTGGTAGAAGGAGGCAAGGGAGGCTATAAGCCTCCTCAGTATAATTCTTACCCTTCTCACAGAGGAATGATAGGTCGACGCTGTCGCTATACCCCTTCTTAACATTTTCTTGTAAGATGGAAAATCATAATAGTAATAAGATTAGAGAAAATCGTCAAATCTTAACAAAATTATTTAATTTTATTATATATATGTATATTATACATACATATATCATCTCCTCTCCTCATTCATATCAGCCACGAACCGCCACTGCAATTTTCTTTGACACATTTTTTAGAAATCTTGAAACATACAGAAAAACTTAAAATAAAGTCGACGTGTCCGAGCTTCGTTCTGTTCCAGGTGATTCTCTTACCTGGATCAATAATTTATTCGATACAAATAGTCACAATTTATTGTTGGAAAAAATTGAAAATATTGGATTTAGAGGAAAACAATTTGAATTAATTAAAAGTTATCTAAAAGATAGACCAACTTATGTTCAAAAAGATAAAGAAAAAGCTATCCTAACTTAATTAAATATGGTGTTCCTCATGGAACAATTTTGGGACCAATATTTTTTAATAACTATATTATTGATTTATTAAATGTAAATTGTGATGGATAAATTCTTAGTTTCGCAGATGATACTGCAATTTTTTATACAGATACAAATTGGGACAACTTAAATAACAAAATTAAAAAAGATTTTAAAATAATAAAAAATTGGGTTTGATAAAAACTTATTAACAATAAATTTTATTAATAAAACTAATTATCTTCCTTTTACTTTAAATCCAAATAACATACCACAAAATATGAATAGTATTAAAATAAATGATCGACATTCAAATTTTAAAAGTTAATCAAGTAAAATATTTAGGAATAATCTTTGACAGTAAATTAAATTGGAATTTTCACATAGAATATTGGATTAAAAATTTTAGTTTTCATTTAAGAAGTTTACTACCAATTTTTGGAATATTAAAAAAATTTTGAACGTAAAACATATGGAAATATTATATTATGCATTTGTTAAAACTTATTTAAATTACGGAATATTAGGTTCGGGAGGAATAAATAGAACTTATTTAGTTAAAAAATTAGAAATATTACAGAAAAAGTTTCTTAAAATTATATTTAATAAAGATTATCTTCATCCTTTAATAAAATTATATTCTGAAAAAAAAAATGAATATTAGACAACTTTACATTTATGACATCTTAATATACATATTTAAAAATAAAAATCATATGCAGCTTTAAAACCATAATCATAATACACGTCATGAAAATGAAATAACCATAAAACCTAAAATAAATAAAGTCCATAGGACAAAAACATTTCAAATATTTATTTTTTATTTTTTAAACGATTATTTATCAACAAAAATTAAAAAAACATATTTCATTAAAAAAATTTAAAGTGGAAATAAAAGTATGGATATTGAAAACACATAACTTAAAAATTTTGGAAATGTTTTAATTAATATTGTTACGAAACATATATTTTTCAAAATTTTATTATACCTATATCTTCAAAAAACTGCGTTTATATTTATATACATATAGGTTCTTAACCGTTTTTTATTCGCAATAATTAAACTTTAAAATAATATTAACAAATATTTAAAAAAAGATATTTCAATATTCTTATATATTTATAATTTAAAATATTAAGATTTGCCCCTAACAAGCACGTCTTCGGAGAATCAAAGAAAAACTTTATAACGGAAGATAAATAAACCCATTTATTATATTATAAATATTGAAAATAAAATTATTATTATTATTTAAAATTTTATCAGTACACCCTGTATACCGGGTGTTGCATCGTCGAGCGGGACATAGGAAATCCCATGTAATTTTAAATGGGGTCAATTATTGGCTTCCCTAATTATTTTAGAGAAAAATTCTATTTAGGTTTATTAAAGAGCACTTAAACCCACATTCAAAAGAATAACTTTAGATATTTTTGATGAGCCCGTTTACGGGTAATCGCCGATTTCTTTTTAACTATTTCTCCTTTTTATGGCCCCGTATTTGCGGGCACCAGTCAAGGTAAAAGATGACTGTCAAATAAAGTTGTCATTTTGAAATGTGTGCTTTATTGTTATAAAAACTCGTACATCGAAAATATTAAAGGTGTATTTATGAGTACAAATTAATCTGAATAAAACTAAAATAAAAAGTATGCAATTACAAGGTTAATTATGACATTTTACATGTTTCAATATTTTACTAATTAATAGGTAGGTACTATTAAATTGTTAGAACTTTAGGATTTAAGAAGATGTTCAAATATTCCTCCATTGACTGCTAGACAATATAACCGAGGCGATCATAAAATTCTCTTCTTACATTCGCTAGTTGGTAAACTGAAATTCTATTGCATTCGGCAGAAATAGCATTTTTTAACTCGTCTAGATTTGGGTATTTTTTATCTTTTTATATCCTGTTTTTTAAATGGCCCCAGAGAAATAAATTATTTGGCGATAAATCAGGAGACATGGCTGGCCAATTTACTGTATGATTTAAGCCAATAACATTTCCATTAAAAGCAAGGTTTAAATATTCCCGGACAGCCAGGGTACTATATGTGCCGGGCAGCCATCCATTTGGTACAAAATTTCCTGATTTTCCCTGGCGGCATCATGTAAAGTAGGTAAAATATGGTTTTGTGGATATTGCGTCCTTGTTTTGACAAACCTGTGTTGGTTTTCTTTGCTCCAATATCGATAATTTTGAACATTGGGTTCATTGTTTAAGGTAAATGTGCATTAGTCAGTGAAACAAATGTTTTCTAAAAATTCCCTATCAATGTTTGCTCTTTCAACCATACTAAAACAAAACTCCTGTCGTCGTATTTCGTCCCTATCTCTTAGCTCTTGGTGCTTTTCATATTTGTATGAATAATATTTATGTCGTTTCAAATCTCGTAACGCTGTGGTGTGATCTAATCCTATGTCATCCTCAAGTTTCCTTGTGCTGATCTTCCCATCATTTTCTTCCACGCACAATAAAACTTGCAAGTCCCTATCATTTCTTGCATCTATTCTTTGTTCCTGCCTTTGCAATTCCCTATCATTTCTTGCATCTCTTCTTTGTTCCCGCCTTTCTTCACATCTGCGGTTATTTATTACAGTGCCTTTTGTCTCAAATTTCTTGATAGTCCTTTCGACTGTAGATTTTGCAGGTATCGGTCTATTCGGACACAGAGCAGCAAACATGTCTGACACATTTTGATAACTATTTCTTTGATAATACCATTTAGTCATCAATATTTTTTCTTCAGAAGTGTAATTCATGGCTAATATTTTCGATGTACGAGTTTTTATAACAATAACGCACACATTTCAAAATGCCAACTTTAGTCATCTTTTACCTTGACTGGTGCCCGCAAATACGGGGTCATAAAAAGGAGAAATAGTTAAAAAGAAATCGGCGATAACCCGTAAACGGGCTCATCAAAAATATCTAAAGTTATTCTTTTGAATGTGGGTTTTAGTGCTCTTTAAGAAACCTAAATAGAATTTTTCTCTAAAATAATTAGGGAAGCCAATAATTGACCCCATTTAAAATTACATGGGATTTCCTATGTCCCGCTCGACGATGCAACACCCCGTATATAATTACAACTCAGTAGCGTGCCGTCCCTTGTAAGTAAAAAAAAAACGTAAAAAAGGCCAATTATTTGCAAAAAAAAATCGTTGATAGAGTCTCCAATAGTAAAAATTTTATCAATCCGAACATATTTTTATTGGTCATATTTAACTTTATACAAATTAAGGACAGTTTGTACAGCATAATTCCATTCCTGCATCAACTTGTCAATGAACTCGTCAAAATTTTCCTCGTTAATCTCTGCAACAAATCTTTCGTAGATATCCTTTAGATCGAATTGAAAAACGTCCTGGCCCTCTATGCTTAGAATCAATGTGGACTGGCCGGGGGTTTTTATCAAAGATGTGGATTTTGTGGATGTAGTTTTATCTGATTTCCAGGTTATGGACGGGGACATTATTTGGGCTTCGCCTATACGCCCTTCGTTCGCTTCAGCGTGTTCGTATACTGACAGGAAGGACTTACAGTGATTTAAAGATGCTAAAAAGAAGAGTTATGGCGCATTTGTACATACCTCTAGTTTGCAGTTGTTAAATAATTACAGTCTAATGTTGGGTTTCACAAATTAATATTATATTATTATATACGCACAACTAAGTAGGTACTATTGTGCCGATAAAAAACTGGGACAAGAGATTTACAAAAACAATGTAAGAAATACATATCCCCTAGACTATAAAAGGTGTCTAGAGCTAAAAAGGAAAAACATTCAAAATTTAAAAAGTAACCTAGGTTACATAATGGAATGTTTTGTATTTTTCGATACGGGGTGGTTAAATTTGAGAGACATCATATAATATGGATAAAGTAAATTTATTAGATTTTTTTAAAGTCAAATATTTTATAAATTATTATATTTACCATTACCACAAAATAATAAATAAAGCTAATACAGGTAATAAAATACATTTAATAAAAAGAAAAAAATTGCGAACACAAAGTTTGTCAAAACAACACAAAATTAATATTTGGTCATAGAACCATTTCTGTTTATTACTTTTTGGAGCCTTTGTGGCATACTTAAAACTAAGTTTCTACATAATTCGACAGTTATTTCATCACAAGCTTGATTTATCCTATGACGTAATTCATCCCTGTTTCTAGGTTGAAAATCATGTTTATACATAGATTTGACCATGGCACCCCAAATGTTTTCTATCGGGTTCAAATCGGGACTCTTCGAAGCCCAGGGAAGAACTGCTATGTTATTTTCTTGGAGAAAATTTTGTACAATGCGCGCTGTGTGTATTGGAGCATTATCATGCTGAAATGTGTAATTTTGACCGTATACAGCGTTTACCGATGGTATCATCACTTCGTTTAGTATATTAACGTATACTGCTGCAGTTAGTCTTCCTTCGACGATTTGGCAAAGTCCTGGTCCTCTAGCGCTAATCCAGCCCCAAACATTTATGGAGAAACGCCCACTTTGGTTGGTTTTGTGGGTGTATCTCTCATCATACCGCATGCCGGAAGGCCTATACACCCGAATTCTCCCATTATTGCAGGACTGAAAAGTTTTCTCAGAAAATATAACTGTTTCCCATAAATTTATTTAATTAATATATTCATGTGCAAATTCTAACCTGCCCTGTTTATTTATTTCCGTTAAAAAAATTTTATTGGCAGCACAACGGCTTCGTATATCGGAATTTCGAACCCTGTCTCTAGCGGTATTTGCAGAACCTGGAAAATTCGTCTCTTCTTTTGCCTTGATTGCAGTTTCGAAGGGATGATCCCTTAGATAATTAACCAGTCTTCTATCATGATCATCAGTAGAAACTTTAGGGGGACCAGAACCTGCATTCCTAATAATAGTCCCATGTCTTGCTATTTTTTGTTTTGCCAATAGCACGGTATTCTTGCTTACTCCCAGTTCATCTGCAATATCCCTAATAGCAACACTATCTCGCAACCGACTATAAATAATTGCCTTTTGCTGGGGGGTTAATTGTGGCATATTTACAAATAATATATGATTGTATGTTTGACGAGTCAATCATAAAGTGACAATCTTTATTGACATGCAAATTTTCATGACATTTTACTGGTACCAGGCTTGATGTAAAATTATTCTTAATAGTCTAGGAGAAAATAGAAAAATTTCCTGTCCCAGTTTTTTATCGGCGCGATGGTACATACGTACACTACTGAATTAGGTACGTATATTACTAAATTACCTGAAAAATAAAAACAAAACTTTTTAATCACACAGTAAATCACGTAAAAACGATATCTATAACCGTAAATTTCACGAAGCCTCAAAATAAATACCTTAAGGTTAGGCGAACCAATGCTAAAACAATGGTGCATACGACTAATCTATTTTTAAATTGCCCTTCATCATAATGCAAATTGTTACATTCTGTTGACGTCACGTAACCATAGCAACGGTGAATATCAAAGCCATCATGTTGGGCGTTTGGTCTTCACTTGCTTTGAGCTAACGGACAGGGTCGGCTGATGGGGCGCGCCAAAATGCACGAGTGTTTATAATTATTGTCCATCGGAGTTAACCGTGCAGCGGCGGCGCCAGGGGGGCAGGGTGGGCATCGGCCCACCCTAGAAACATGAGTGCCCACCCAAAATTGATGGATTCGTTTTGTAATGGAATGGCTATCAAAGCTGTGAAGAGTGGTTGTTTGCCGTTGCTTATGGGGGATACAGCGGGGGGAGGCGGCGGCGACCTTTTTTTTTTAGAAGTCACTTTTGATTTGGGTAGTGCCCACAATAGTCAGGCCCGCTTGTGCCCACCCATCCCAAAAATCCTAGCGCCGCCACTGTAACCGTGGCCCTATTATGCATAGCTACATTCGGATTAAATTAATATTATTAATTCGAACATAATTATTTTTTAAGGGCTAAAATGGTAGCTGTATTGGTACCATTGCGCCCAAAAAAAACTGGGACAGCAAAATGTAGTTTAATCTCCCAGACTATTAGCTTTTTTTTGAAGTTGTCAATTTAATTTAATTTTGTGACTGACAGTGGCGTGTCAAAAGAAATATTTTATGAAATCGTTAACTACCGAGCAAAAAGTAATCATTTACACTTGATTGAGAGATGGGCATCAAATAAGAAACATCGCAGAAGAATTAGGGATTAGCAAAAATACCATACCGTGTTGTTAGCTAAGCACAAAATTGCAGAATATTGAAATATTGTAAGAAAAGCAGGTTCTAGTTGCCCCAAAATTTTGAACGACGGCCAAGATATAGAATTAATTAATTTTCTAAAAGATCATCCCTTCGAAACAGCAATAAAAGCTAAAGAAGAAACACATTTTTCCTGGTCTGGCTAATACAGCGCGTAGAAGAATTCGTAGTTCAGATATAAAAAGTTGTTGTGCTGCCAATAAAATATTTTTACCGAAGCAAACAAACAGAGAAGAGTAGAATTTGCTTACGAATATATAAATCAAGGTAATATATGGAAAACCGTAATATTTTCCGATGAAAAAACCTTTCAATCATACAATAATAAGAAAATCCGCTTTTATAGGCCTTTCTGGTACGAAAGATATACAAATAAGACTAATCAAAGTGGACGCTTTCCTATAAACGTTTGGGGCTGGACTAGTGCAAGGGGCCCAGGAGTTTGCCAAATAATGCATGGGAGGTTGAATGCACCATTATATTGCAACATACTAAACCAAGTTATGATACCATTTGTCGACGCAGTATATGGCCAAGGTTTTATATATCAACAAGATAATGCTCCTATACATAAAGCCCGGCATGGTTCAAAATTATGTAGAAGAAAATCAAATTCGTGTTCTGCCTTGGCCCTCGAAAAGTCCGGATATCAACTCAATTGAAAAGGTTTAGGGTGAGATGACAAAATTTATGTATAAACACAACTTCCAGCCTAGAACTGGGGATGAATTAAGCCAAAGGATAATGCAAGCATGGGAATCATGGGATGCAATAACGCCAGAGTATACGAGAAACCTAGTATTAAGTATGGCACGACGTTTACAAGCGTTAATTGATAATAATGGTGCAACTACCAAATATTAGAAACATGTTATTATATTAAGGTTTAAATATGATTAAAATTAATTGGAACATAATATTAAAAAAATTTATTTTATTTTTGTTACATTTTAAAACACAAAAATGTGGTATTGTTGTTAAACCTTTTCACTTCCATGACAACTATTATAACAACAATGATAACCCTTCCTCAATAGATTTTATATATTCCTTATAGTCCAGGAGCTACTCTACAACAAGAATTTTGCTGTCCCAGTTTTTTTTGGGCGCAATGGTACATTAATATTTAATATTGTCGAAAAACTTTCCTCCTAGTTTTTTTTGACCTGACGAGCCGCCACTGCTAACCAGTAAGTTTGACTGTGACTGTGACATAAATGACATTGGCTTGCATTATTTACTCACTCACAATCAAAGATACCTCTGATTAGTAAATTAAAAACTAAGTTAACCGGGGCACTATGATTGTCAGAAAATAATATCTGCCAATGTCATGTATCACCAAATAAAAAGTCCTCGTCATGTATTCTCTTATAAAAAGTATTTATTTTGAGGCTTACGGTTATAGATATATCGTTTTAACGTCATTAACTGTGTGATTAAAAAGTTTTGTTTTTATTTTTTAGTTAATTCAGTAGTGTATACGTACCTACTTAGTTGTGTGTTTTAAAAATGAACACAGATAATGACATAGTTTATAGTTTGTTGGAAACTCCATTCAGTTGCTGGACAGATGAGGATAAGAGAGACGTTTTGTTACACGGGGTTTTAGTCAATGTACCCGCACTATACCTAGCTCTTCACCATTTTTAAGACCGCGAGCAGCCACTAACTGCTGTTTTTTTTTTAGCAAAAAGGTAGCATCAACACAGTCGAAAGCTCGAGTTAAATCAAAGAAAACAGCTAATGTGTATACCTAATGATTAGAATCATTACACATATTGCTTAGTATTTTAAAATAGTATTTTTTAATGATCGATACCACCATAGTTTTTTTTTAAGTACTTTGAGCTATATTAGTTATATGTTTTACCTAAGCACAACTCATTATCTTCAGTATCTTCGATAAACTTTGTGAACGCCTTTAAGTGTTGAACTTTGTCGAGTAATTGCATAAATAGAACTTCTTCAATAGTTTTCAAAGAGTTGGGCATTTCTTCAAATTCGGGGATTAAATTGTTAAAGGAAATAAAATTCTGAACTGTAGTATCAAATATTTTCTTCAACATAGACTGTGGAAAAATAAAAATAATGTTTATTATTTATTTCTATTGTAGTTGGGAGCGATTAACGTACCCTCGGAGGCAAATTACTTTCATCCAATATCTCCCTAGCCTCCATCTCTATTATCTTCGCTTCAATTTCCAGTTTCTCCAGCAAACCTCTATTATTTGGATGTCCGTGTAACGGCTTCAATTTCTTATGCAATTTTGCAAACAATTCTTTCACTTCTTGCTTCTTCTGTGCCACAGGCCGCCTCATTTCAGAATCGAAAAATGTTTCGAATTGCTTCAAAGATTTCTTCATGTACTCTTCTAAAAATACGTCATTGTAATCTTGGACGAAAGTCAAGAAATTGTTGAGAAATTCAATGAAATCCCGCACGTCCTGGATCCATCTAGTTTCGCATTGGTTTTGGCAATTGAGAAATTCGAAAAAAATTGCTTTCGTCTGCGAGTTTAACGTGTGGTGGAGTGTGTTTTCATCCAAATAGAAGTCATGGTGATGATTCATGTAAAAACCCTGAGAAGAGAAAAAAATTATATCTTTATGAAACAACATGTAAGAAAATATGAAACGTTCAGAGGTACTTAGTAGGGGAAAGGAGGGCAAGATGACGACAGTAAGCATATATTTTTATATTCTTCGTCATATTTTACCCTAAAACTTTGTTTCGTATTTTAGAGCATTCAGGATAATTTTAGTTCCCAACAGTTTGTTTCTTATCATGCTAAGATGACGAAAGCATGCGGGTAAGATGCCGAGGATTATTGAATAAAAGAAAAACAGTAGGTAGAAAGATATATTAGTTATTGTCACAAAAGTCGCAAATATATGCTTTGCGCTTCACTTCTGCGAATATTAGTCCTGAGCATGCTGCATGAACCCATTAACAACAGAGGGAACAGACGTACCAAATTTAATTTTTTTCAGAATCGTTACAAATTAAACAAATTTCTTCTTGTTCCTCCACATTATCGTCATCTTCTTCCATGTAATTTACTGATATCGAGGAGTCAGCGGATTCCCCATCATCATGATCGTCAAACCTCACTTTTTTGACATGTTTGCCTTTTTTGATCTGCTTTTGCTTCATTTCAACTTTCTTTCTTTTATTCTCTTCTCTCCTTCGATTAATTTCTTTTTTCCTCGTTAGGTTTTTTTTTTCATTCTCTTTTTCTTCTAATGCACTTTTAACAGGTGTACTCGTTATATGCAGAGTAGGTAGCTTCTTCCTCTGTCTCTTTTATTTATAAGCACTATAGGCAAGTGAGGTAGACAATTCAATGATTCTGCATTAGAAGTCCCTGGTAGTGAAATATCTAAGACATTAGAGGAAGTATTTTGAGATGTTCCTCCTACTGCAGTGAATATTTGCTGAAAAAACATTAGTGACATCTGGTAGTTCCGGTACATCATGGTCTAAGTTTTTGTCGACATTCTTGGAAGGCTCTGTGGTCATTGAGGGTTCGAAGTCAGAATCATTAAATATTTGAGAATTAAGTGGGACTTATCCAGTTGCTCTGAAAGATTGTACGGCATTTTTAATTTTGGCTACCTTGTCGTAAGTCACATTAAATAATGCCGCCACATCCTTCGGTCGGGTAAGATGACGAATTCGCCATCTTGCTCACTTAGCGAATTCATCATCTTAGCCGACCAGGAAATTTTGAATCGAGTTTTGTATTAACGAACAAAGAGATATTATTTCACGAAAACTTAATGGGCTATAGATAAACAATACCATAACATTGAAGAAAATACTTACCGATTGAAAATAAGATTCAACATAAACGCTATAAAGTTTATTTCGTCTTACACTTATATTATAATGGCATAACCATTAAACACAAATGGCGAAATATCGTCAACAAAGTAAGTCAGATTTTGATGTTAATACATAGGCAACTTACGAAGCACACCTACTACACTCGACAATCAACCAAGTGGCGCTATCTAATTACAATAATCGGAATTTTCAAATTCGTCATCTTACCCGAATCGCCATCTTATCCCCCTTTCCCCTACACGCGAGAGCTGGCAAGTTTAGTAAACCTTAGGTAAATCTAACGTCAAAAACTAGACTCTCAATGACAAATGGATAGAGAAGGCATTTAATAACAGTAACACAAGACAACACAAGAAATACAAGGGTACTTGACCCTTGAAAGTTCACATAATATATTTTTTCACAAGCGTTGCGGTTCTAGGAAAATAAATGTTAAAGAATCTTGCCTATTTGGCTTACTAACAACTTTTAACCAATAATAAATAATTTTTCGTATTTTATACAGTAATGCACTAGATTAATGACCTCAAAATCGTACAGTAATGGGTTACTTTACAGCATAGCAACCATTATTGCATAAAACGTCAATGTCATTCAAAACACAATTTTACAAGAAATAAATTCGTTTATTTTAAATCATATTACAATAAATATTAAAAGAACAATTATTTAAATTAGAAAATGATGCAACTGCTGACCTCGCCGTATTAAGTAGTGGTTGCTGAACATTTTTTTTATTCACCACAATTCCTATGGTGACTTCTTGGGGTAGTCCCAGTTGGACATTTTTGAATACCCTTTGAGAATTTTTCATTTTATTTTCAATGCTATCTTTAACGTATCCTTCAGCTACGCTTGTGGACCGCCATCCCCCATGCCGTTTGAGACTCAATTGAGATCCTGAATATCAGCCCCATTGTCAGCAAGAAAAGTTGCAGATGTTCTTCTCAAACAATGACCGGTGTAGCTTAAAGCATCAGGAAGTTTTAGATATTTCGCAATTTTTTTGCGGGATTTTTGTGAAAGTGTTGATGCCAACTGGCTGTACCGGGTGGTCAACTAAGAATGACCGCCGGCCATATCTCAGAAACTAGTAATCGTACAGCATCCAGAGCTTGGACAATTATCCATCATTCTGGTCTTATGCTCATTGGCGTACCGACTTTAATAAGAGGGGGAAAGCTGTTGAAAGTGTAATCAGTTAAATCGATGTAACTTTTAAACGACTTATCCGATTTCAGCAAACTAAAGACTGTTTGGAAGAGAAATGTATGCACTTTTACCAATCGTATTTAGTTGTCCATAATAGTTCTAAAAAGAAATGCTAGAGGGCGCAATTTGCAATAACACATTTTTTGATTTTACTCCGAAAAAATAAATCATACGGTATAATTATGATACCATAATCGAAAAGTAGATGAAATTTGCTAGAAAAAATATTAAAACCGCAGCTCGATATCTCCCTTCGTTTCAGCGTTATCGCCAATAGAATAATTTTTAAAACTAAGCGATTATATATTTTTTAGAAAAAAAGTGGTACGCCACTGATATTTTTCCATGTGGATATTATTTCTGATTAGCATGGTCAATTCTGCATAAAAATGGTCTCTTGCGTTTTTCTCCTCAGGAACACCGTTCTTAATTAAAATAATTAAATTAAATTAGCTTCATGCATGCCTATTAAATAAAAATGGTCATTTCCACCAATTTTTATAAAACAAAATTTTGCATTATCAATGTTAATAATAATAGTAGAGCTATTATATTCTCTTGGGCACTTTTGTCACAAAAAAATTTACCCGGATGCTGTACGATTACTAGTTTCTGAGATATGGCCGGCGGTCATTCTTAGTTGACCACCCGGTACATTTGCCATGGCGATAAAACAAGAAAAATCGATTGTGCCTTACTGTTTTGGGTCTTAACAGTAAGTACTTGTGGTAACAATTATTTATACCCATTGCCGTCTGATCCTACAGTAAATACACGTTTTTTCTTTGTTTTGGTATCATGTAACGTTACTATTAGCATTGTTCCTGAATCCTTTATATCTTCAGATGTTAAACTGCATAGTTCTGCACGCCGACATGCGCCATTTAGCCTAAAAATTAATACCACTTTCATTAACAGAAACGTGTAGTCTGGAGCTTTCTTCAAAAACTTCGTGACGTTTTCCATGGTCAAAACTTTTGATTTCTTAGGTTCATATTTGTCGTTTTGACGTTTCAAAAAAGTGATTAACTTTTTATATTGTGAAATATCCGTATTTTCACTTATAAGTATCGTGTTTTTGATCATAGAGTATGTAGACCATGAACTGGAAGCTTTGAAGGCTTTTGTCTAAAACAAATAACAAAATTAGTACCTACAACAACATTTTAACCTTATAAAATAGCTTACCTTCTCGTGTTAGTATGCCAGCATCAAATTTTCGTCAATGCCTTTAAAATTCTTATTATAACATATAACATTATAATATGCTTTCTCGTATCTTTTCTTGGATTTTACTGGAATCAAACTTGAAGAAGCTTTTCGCGGGCCGCATTCAGGATATCTTCCAAGTCGTTTTCATTAGCCATTTCCATAACTCTTGTGAAATTCACTCTTCAAATATGATTTTATTTGGATGCTGTCAATAGTCGTCAAACACAAAAAACATGTTGTTTATATTGCTGTTACCGAAAAGTCATACCTACTACTAAGTTTTTGTAGATTTTCTTCAGTAACTATTTTTTTTAGATTTTAATATGAAATGCAAAATAATTAATTACTTACAAAATGTGAAAAAATAGTATACGCACCTCGTCAGAAAAGTGATTTTACTTGACTCGTAAGGAAATTAAATCCTCGCTTCGCTCGGATTTAAACTAACCATACTTGTTCCACTTTTCTAAACTTGATACGTAATGTACTATTAAAGTGGATCGAGAAAACCAAAATGCACAGTTGTCAGTTCACCAACATAATTCTTTAATTTATCACCACATCACGCCTAAACTTATAATAACAAAGACAATTTTATGATCTACAAGTATTACAAAACGTAGGACTGATGTGAGCAGGTTCCTTGTACCAATCTGGATCTCTATTGACGCCTCTTCTTCTGTAGAAGGAGTCTTTAATGACCTGTTGCCTTCCGAAGCCTAGTTTTCTAATAGTTTTCACATGTTCCCACATCATCCATCCGTATTCAAAACTGGAACATTCTGGAAAATAGAACCTACAAAAAATTATTATCAGTCAAACATGAACGAAATAGATAAACCGATAATACTTCGCACAAGCGAGGAGCAAGGCATCGATGTAAAATGCCAAGAAGCGAATTTAGACGAATGTTTTAGCGTTTGACAGATGTTTTCCCCCAACGTGTGACTTAGATCTGGTGGTACAATAAGAGCTTAAGTAGGTACGAGTTTTGTAAAGCTCGACCTAAGTTGTACTCGGTTCTGTTGAGCTTTCATTCTTCAGGTAAGTTGTCAATTTTCTAGGCTCAAAACAAGTTATTAATAATAATAACTCAATAAAACAAACCTAATAAATTCTTTTTGACTTTAAAATTTGTGGTAATAAAATTTTAAAGTTATAAATACGAATGACGAGGTTGAACACTTTCGGGATTTAACAGACGAATCGAATAATGAAGATTTTATGGATGTACTTTACTTGGAGCTATAGAAAACGTTCGAGGACGACCCCAAAACTACTGACCGTGACCTGATCAAATTCCAATTTTCGTAATTAAATTTAGTCTCAATATTTTTCTAACATTCTATTTTTTCTTTATAATATTGATATATAATTGATAATATTGCTATTATCGGTTTTTTTTTATTTTCTAAATACCTTTAAACTCCTTAACCAAAAGCAATTAGCAGACATTTTTCCTTGAAAGTAAAATTTGCATACCTATAGTTTTATGTTAGAATATACATGGAAAAAGTAGCTGCAAATTTTAAATACCCCAAACTTTGACAATAAATAAAGTTTGATGGTTTTTTGATAGCTTAACCATTGCCAGCATGGTAGTTTAATTATTGATCCCACCTATGCAGACCTGATTAAAAACAACACTAGGACCGGATTAGAAACGAGGAAATAAGAAGACGAATAAGACCGACGTAATCCGCTACATGGCTGAGATGAAATGGAGGTGGGCAGGACATGTTGCAAGACAGGACGACAGTAGATGGTCCAAACAAAGTGATTCACTGGCGCCCCAGAGAAAAAAAAGAAGTATAGGAAGACCGCAGAGACGTTGGTTGGATGATATCAGGGTGGTCGCTGGTAGAAACTGGGCACAACTAGCTCTAAATCGACAAGAATGGAAAAGACTCGGAGAGGCCTATATCTAGGAGTGGAACGGATAAGGCTGACAAAGAAGAAGACGATGCAGACCTATGGTTAGGAATTGATTATAAAACAGAATTACCTCTTTGAACCAAGTTCAACTTTAGGTCGAGCTTTGAGAAACTCGTACTTAAGTTCTAATTGTACAACCGAGCTTTAACTCGTTACAAATTTAGACGCGAGTCCAAAATTATGCGCGCTTTATATTAGATAGGGCTGGCTTGGTTGAGTTTCTCTATGATCATACTAAGTGAATATTTATTTGAAATTAATGGTCGTTCTTTGCTAAGCATGTTTGTTTCTGACAAACAGAAGCTAGAAATTCGGATAGAGATTTAAAAACAAAACTTTTAAGATTTCGGAGATGCCGGCAACCGGCGTAATATAACAAACCTGTCTTCAGGCAACAGTTTGATTCTTTTATGCAGATAATTTATCCTTCCGTCTTTATTACTTCCGGTGTATATTAATTTCTTTACCGCGGGATCCACAGGCTTCATTAGGTCTTGTATGACACCTTCGAACTCCGGAGTTATCTCTTCAGTCTTGATTCTTGGATATTTTACGATATTTTGAAATCCTGCAATGCGATCCTGTAAAAAGAAAGGAATCTTTGTATCAGCTATAAATAAATTTAGTAGTTTTTTAAATATTTCAGGACTTTGGATACTAAAGGAGGCCTTACTCACGTACAGTCAGTCGGCCGGCGGACGTCAGTCCGTCCACCGGCCGGCAATTATCGATAGTCACACTACACCTTTCATGGGCGTAGCCAGAATTTTCTCCAGGGTGGAGCAAAATAAGTATTGAGGTGGAAAAGCGCAGGCGAAAATTTTTCGGAGCCACGCCCATAATTCGTCAATAATTCACTCAATTATAAGTGCTACCAAATTTCGTAAATTAAATTAGTTTCGCAAGTCCTTTTTATAGATATTTATGATGTTTTAAAACAATATAATTAAATCATTTTTGAGGGCCCGAAAGAGGTATTAGGTATACTTATATTTATTAAAAAATTATTGTTAAAATTTGAGTCAAACTTGCCAAACAAAGTGACTCCTTGTAATAATTACTGTGATTAAGTGTTTCGTTTTTTTTAATCGTGACCCGGAAAGCCGTCAAATTTTGCGACGCTAAAAATATGGTAATTTTTTTAAAGGAGGTAGGCAAAATATTTTTCTTACAACGAAACTGATTATTTATTAAGATATTAAAAGATCTTCTACTTGGTCAATAAAGAACTTATAAAAAAAGTTTTTATTTAAACATTAAAACTAATTAGTCGCAGCAGGCAAGGCGAGGGTCGTCCGTACAGACAATGAACCACCTGAAATTCTCTAAACGATTAAATAACAATTTTATTTATAAATATCCTAACACATCATGTTAGTACACACAAAAAAATGGGGAATTTATACTGTTTATTACTGGTTAGAAAACTGACCTTTAACCCACCTTAAGGGCCATACCTGAGACTGAGAACTAACCTAAACCCTATTTAAGGACTAGCCTATGGGGATTCTGGCTAAACTTTGACAAAATTTCGTTTTCAAATTTTTCTTTTACCTCATTCCAGAACCTTCTTTTTATGCACACTCATCATTCAAACGGCAACAAGCCGATTTTCTTTCATTTGTTGACCTTAACCATGTTTTTACCCTGCGCAAAGTGCTAGAAGATCTTTCGATAGTGCCCGTTGTGCAGGGCTGTGCAAGGGAAATTAGAAGCGCCTGTTTTATAGCTGGGTAAAACAATTGTGTTTCTTGAACTAGTAGGGCTAGTTCTATTTCCTTTAGTTCGGCCCTTGACGCATTTTTCTCTTTCCATTGGTTGTACCAAAATTCAGCTTCACCGATGAAACTATTTTAATTGTATACTACAAAAACTTTCAGTTTTTTTTTTAAATCCTCATATGTCATATCAACATTACGTGAGAGTGCAACGTAAGCAATGAGTATGCGGGTAAGTTCTCCTCAGAAAAATGCTGTTCTAGAGACATTATTAATGCATCTTTATACGGAATGATTAATGATCCTCTCCAAAACTTGTTAGGAGACTGCTGGAGGATTTGCACGATGTTTCTGCTGATTTTAGACCTGCGGCATACTGAAATCTGTTCAAAGATGCTCGGCGATTATTCAGCCTCTGCTACAACACTTTGACTTTTAACATCGGCATTTTCACGGTGTTTTTTTATAATGTTTGTGATTTTTTTAATATAAGCTGCACTTACAGGACGAAATACTTGAGATTTTTGGTAGTAGGTAGGTAGTTGAGCGCTCGCTCAATTCACTAGAACTAAAGATGATGTGTCGTGGCACCCACGAATGTTGAAATGTTATTTTTTTAATTTTAGGTATTTTAATTTATTTTTTGTTTTTTTATTTTTTTCCTTGATCCAGGGGGGAGGGGGGGGGCAAGCGCCCCACCCTGCCCCACCTTGGCTACGCCCATGACACCTTTAGTTTTGTTCACCGATAATGGCCGGCAGCTTAGAGCCGGATTCGATTGCGGCCTCCATTTCACTACACACGCACAGTTTTTTATTGTCAGTTCAAACATGTCACAAGGAGAGAGGGCAGCGGCAATTGTTATTCTATTGCACGAGCAGAGAAAAGGGAAAAGAACAACAATTCGGATGAAAGAGTGGTTAAAAAGACGTTGCCCTTTCTCCTATACGGAGCTTATACGAGAACTCGGACAATCAAGTAGTATTTAAAAAACTATTTTTATTTTTTATATTTTTAAGTTCTTTCAGTTATTTTCAATAACAATATTTTCGTCTGAAGTAAACGTAGGCCTGTAGTCCAATGCCGGCCGGCAAACGACTACATCCGTTCAGTTTTAACAACCGACCGTCGCCGGCCAGTCCTGGTCCGTCATTTAACCATGTGTGTAACGGAATAGGCCGACTGACTGTGAGTAGGCTACTTAAAATATATCCTAAAATAAATCTAAAAATAGTAGATTCCTAAGCACACTTTTATACATTCAAATGCTTTAAAAGCTGTTATTTATATATTATAAACACAGAAATATGTACCTTTTTCACCTCATCCTTTGTCTCTTCCGGGACCTTCCTAGAAGGAAACTTATTGGCAATTTCGTTTAATCTACCCTCATTTTTTCTGAACCACAGGGACTTAAGAGCTGCCTCTTTCTCGATGCTCTTCGCCCAATCTTCACCTCTGGTCGTCCGTTCTGCTTTAGACATTGTTTTACACAAATTATACCACTTATCATAAGCTTTCAAAGTGGACTAGAATTTTTGATAAGTATATCGAAAAAGAAACGTATTTACCGAAAATTTATTTTGACATATTGACAGGAAATCACCAGTCGCTGGTGTTAGTGATGTTATAAGCTATTAACCGGTCGGAAAAAATTTTCAAAGTTATATTTTTCCGCACGCGACTGCCTCTCGGGCAAGCGGTCAGGTGCGAAAATAGTTATTATCCTAACAAGTGCGGAAATAGCCACTTTCCCGCACGCGACTGTCGTTACCGTAACGACGCGAAGCGGAGTTCGGGTAAGCAGTCGAGTGCGGGGAAGTGTCTTTCCGCATGAGTTAGTAGGCGTAAGTAGGACATTTTTTTTTCTGGAGAAAGGGACCGAAGGTATGTTATGATATTGCACCTAGTGAAGAAGGCGGAAGAGCGCCGCAGGCGAAACATTTTCGAGGCCACGCCCAAAGTTTAATTAAAATTTACCTAACTACTAACAAATTTCGAAAATTAAATTTTACCTCTCCCCCTCTGCATGGTTGGATTAAATTTGTTTTTTAAATGTTTCTTTTTAATTTTTTTTTTTGATATTCCTAGCTGGCACTTTAAAAAAAAACATTTTTTATTTTTGTGAAAAATATGAATATTGGTATCAATCCAATATTTTAACGTAGGACTTATGTATGACTCTAACCAGCGTTTTTCGGGCTCTGTTTTTCATGATTAAAAAGAAAGTAAATATCGCTCACCACGCCAAAATTGATGATTTTTTCATAAATTATATAAGTAATTAGGAACGTAGATCTAAGAGTAGTTTTTGATGTAAATGCTTATATTCATAATAAAGCATTCTCGTTTCTTCCCGCACTATTTTTTTTATTATAAATTATTACACTTCTTCCATAAAAAATGTTTCAATTAAAATACTTTACTTTAATGTTTCTCTTTAAAAATAAATACCTACCTAATTGTTTTTTGTTTTGGTTGTAAAAATATTTTATTGCATTGGGTTATATTTTTGTTAATTTAAAATAGCTCTAAAAAAGGGAAAATGAAACAGAAAAGTATATAATAGAAAAATACCATAAAATATTATTCTTTTTACTCGTTTTCGTATAAAATTGCATCATAACTCAATAACTAAAACGATATGCGTCCGAAACCTTAATCTCTAAATAAAACAGGACTTTTAGAAGGAAAAGTTTAAAAACTTAACATTTCCTACAAGACCTTTGTAATCTAAGCCAATAATAAATTATTTAAAGATTTAAATCAAGAGTTTAAGCGTGAGACAAAAATTAGGTTGAAATTAGACTTTTAGACCCGAGCTCCGTGGCTCGGGGGATGGGGGGATGGGGGAGAGGGGCTGCAGCCTGGTAGCCCCCCCCCTTTATTACGCCACTGACGTCATCTACCTGGTAAACGTCAAAATTAAATTATAGAAGGCCATGGATGGCTGGGAATAATGCTAAAAAAACATATTGCGTACCTGAGCATAATTCAAAATGTCGTGCCAATGTCTAAAAAGAATCTTGTTCAAATTCATTAGAAAAGTGTCTTCCTCTTCATCTATTGCGAAGTTAAAAAGTATCATTGTGTAATTCTGCTCTTCAGGTTTCTGTGTAGATTGTTGCGTTGCATAAGACTTATCTAAAAAATTAGTATTCACCTAAAGACAATTGGAAATACTTACCAGTTGAAACGTTGTAATTTAAAACAAATAAAGACAACTCTTCTGTCATTCATGACAAATTCGTTTATATTGTTATTTGTCCTTTCTACTTTCTAGTACAGTAACTTACCTGCATACAAAATAACTGGGGTAGGATGATATAAATACTGTCCAAGTTTTACAATTTGTTTGACACTTTCCTTAAGGTATTCTCCAAATGTGGTAAAGTATTCGTAATTTCCACAATTTGCGATGATCTCCGCCTTAGATCCGCTAAACTCATCGATAACTTTATTCGAGTCGCGCTGAAAAAGACACACTTCCTTTCTGAGCTCGTTTTTCATTGTTAAAATTTTTTTATTGATCGTTTCCTTGAATTGATGTTCTTCCCTAATCAACTGTATACTAGAAAGAAGAAGCAATTATAAATATAGAAAACACGAAAGTAATAAATAAAAACTATTATGAGCAAACAATAAACAAACAGTGCCTTTCTGTCTGGCTATGGCAATAAAATGTTTTTTTATATACAAAATATTATAAAAACGAATTTTACGAGAATTAAGTAACGCGAAGCAGTGGCAGTCGCGGTCTTAAAAAATGGTGAAGAGCTAGGTATAGTGCGGGTACTTAAACATTGACTAAAAACCCGTGTAACAAAACGTCTCTCTTATCCTCATCTGTCCAACGACTGAATGGAGTTTCCAACAAATTACAAACTATGTCATTAATTGGGTTCATTTTTAAAACACACAACTAAGTAGGTACGTACACTACTGAATTAACTGAAAAATAAAAACAAAACTTTTTAATCACACAGTAAATCACTTAAAAACTATATCTATAACCCTAAGTTTCGCGAAGCCTCAAAATAAATACTCTAAGGTTAGGCTAACCAATGCTAAAACAATGGTGCAATCGACTTTCTTAAATAGCCCTTCATTTAAATGCAAATCGTTACATGCTGTTTGCGTGACTGACGTCACGTAACCATAGCCACGGTGAATATCAAAGCCATGTTGGGCGTTGGGTCTTCACTTGCTGCTTTGAGCTCTAGGACACGGACGCGCTCAAATGCACGAGTGTTAATAATTATTGTCCATCGGAGTTAACCGTGGCCCTATTATGCATAGCTACATTCGGATTAAATTAATATTATTAATTCGAACATAATTATTTTTTAAGGACTAAAATGGTAGGTGTACATGTACATTAACATTTAATATTGTCGAAAAAATTATCTCCTGGTTTTATTTTTTTTTTGGTGAACTACTTCACCTGACGAGCCGCCACTAGCCAGTGGAGATTTTTAAGATAATATCGGGGCATCATTTGTAATTTAAATTAAATTAAAAATAAGAAATTATCACGAATAGCCGTATTATTTTTATTTTTATGTTCTGCATGGCGGATGATATAATTTGAACCTATATAATTGAAACTTTAAAATACATTATCAATTTTTTTTTAAATTAGGTATCATCCGCCAAACTAGTAGTTGTTGTAAAATTTTTGTATTAAATTTTCAATTAGACAAGCCAGGAAACGATGCCAAGAGCAAACAATAGTAGATGAGTCATTATGCGCATTTCCACCACATCACGCATATTGTACCTGTGTCTGGCGATGGCAATAAAATGTCTTTTTTTATGTACAAAATATTATTAAAACGAATTTTAAAAAATAGGCTCACATATTTGCAACTTCCTCATCTCGTCCTTCTATTTGTGTAATGATTTTGCTTTTTTCACTTTCGATCTCTTTTTTGCCGCCCGCCAATGTTTTTTCCGCTTGAGCTTCAATTTTGTTTTGAAATTTTAGATAGTCTTTTGTTTCCTGCAATGTAAAATTTCCTCCCTCGAGAAATATCCTAAAAATATATAAATTTCCAATATGGTATGGCATTTTCTTTCTCGAATAAGTTTTTTTACATGTCAAGGGCTATTCTCTAGGTTATTTAATGTAACACATGATATTACAATCATAATATTTACACTAAACCTAAGTGTCACAAATAACAATAATATAAATTACATGTTGCAAGGGACCAAATGCCGGATTCAATATTTTAAATGGAAACCTCGGTGGATTATAAAAAA
This sequence comes from Polydrusus cervinus, assembly GCA_935413205.1. Classification (NCBI taxonomy): domain Eukaryota; kingdom Metazoa; phylum Arthropoda; class Insecta; order Coleoptera; family Curculionidae; genus Polydrusus; species Polydrusus cervinus. Next base: position 19,159,510 of record OW284519.1, on the reverse strand, counting down.
CATTGCGACTTCTCTTTATTTTTCCGAAAATCGATCGGAAATTGTTAGCGTCCAAAGATTTTTGACCAAGAATTTTTTCGGAAATTTTTCTTTTATTTTCTAAAGAATCTTCTATATACCCCTCAGCCACGGTATTTGACTGCCAACCTCCATGTCGCTTTAGCATCAATATATCCGCTCCAGAGTCAACTAAAAAAGTTGCTGAAGATCTTCGAAAGCAGTAGCCTGTATATTCTTTAGCGTTTGGAAGCTCCAAGAACTTAGCTATTTTCTTTGATGTTGCTCCAATGGTATTAATACCCACTGGAAGTCTGGAACATTTGGAGTTTCTGTATGCGATAAAAAATCTTTCATGGGTTATGTGTGCTGGACGTAACTGCGCGTACTTTCGGAAAATATTCAAGAAGTTGATGCCGTCAATAGAGCCTTCGCTAATTACAAAGCTTCTTGTAATATTTGTTTTAGTGTTTGGAATGGATATTTTAATTAAAGACTCCGAAATTTCGATATTATTTATATTTAAATATGTGAGTTCTTCGGCTTCGCCTCGTAGGACAATTCACGTCGCGTGCCTAAAAGACACTCATTTTGCAACTAATTGTATAAATAGCTATTGTGGTATCCATTAGCGGCAGGCGGACAAAGTAATGCATCTATCTTTTGCATTAAAGTACACAGGGATGCCAAAGGTAATGGGTTCCCTGGGGCATAGGTAGACAATGTTTCGTCCTTGTTAGAGCTCATCAGAAAGACAAAACCTGTAAGCAGTTCCCAACACAGTGAAAATATGCTTTCAAGTTATTTTTAAGAATAAATATATGATGAAAACCTAGTATCGCCATCTGTAGGAATGAACTCAATGCAAAATATAGCCATCACATGTAAAAATATAGAACTAACAATACACCAAGAACGGTAGGCCAACACATCCAATATAGGAAACGTTTTTGCGCATCCCTACACTCTTTCTACGGGTTTGTAGATTCAAATATAGATTGCGCTGCAGTAGCCCACTGGGATACCACACCAATCCGTAATACAATGCCGTGTTTAAAAAATAAAGTGGTAGAGTTTAGTGTTTGTATAAGAAAAATAGAAAGAAAGTTTTAGCGGCAGGCGGACAAAGTAGTGCATCTATCTTTTGTATTAAACTATACAGAGACGCCAAAGGTAATGGGTTTCCTGAGGCACAGGTAGACAATGACAGGCTGTTTTGTCCCTGTTAGGACTCATCAGAAAGCCATAACCTGTAAGCAATTCCCAATCTAGCGAAAATATGCTTTAAGAATAAATATAATGATGAAAACCTAGTATCGCCATCTGCAGGAATCAACTCAATGCAAAATATAGCCATCAGACGTAGAAATATAGAACTAACAATGAACCAAGAACGATAGGCCAAGACATCCAGTATAGGAAACGTTTTTGCGCATCCCTACACTTATTCTACGGGTTTGTAGATTCAAATATAGATCGCGCTGTAGTAGCCCACTGGGGTACCGCACCAATCCGTAATACAATGCCGTGTTTAAAAAATAAAGTGGTAGAGTTTAGTGTTTGTATAAGAAAAATAGAAAGAAAGTTTTAGCGGCAGGCGGACAAAGTAGTGCATCTATCTTTTGCATTAAACTACACAGAGACGCCAAAGGTAATGGGTTTCCTGAGGCACAGGTAGACAATGACAGGCTGTTTCGTCCCTGTTAGGACTCATCAGAAAGCCATAACCTGTAAGCAATTCCCAATATAGCGAAAATATGCTTTGGGAATAAATATAATGATGAAAACCTAGTATCGCCATCTGCAGGAATCAACTCAATGCAAAATATAGCCATCACACGTAAAAATATAGAACTAACAATACACCAAGAACGGTAGGCCAACACATCCAGTATAGGAAACGTTTTTACGCATCCCTACACTTTTTCTGCGGGTTTATAGATTCAAATATAGATCGCGCTGCTGTAGCCCACTGGGGTACCGCACCAATCCGTAATACAATGCCGTGTTTAAAAAATAAAGTGGTAGAGTTTAGTGTTCGTATAAGAAAAATAGAAAGAAAGTTTTAGCAGCAGGTGGACGAAGTAAACTAAAACTACAGAGCATAAAAAATAGACATACGTACCTCATATTTTCGGCAAATTTTATATTGCTGACTTTAACTTTCTCAAAGAAGTAATCACACTTTTGAGCATATTCGTTTGACAACATTCTAATTTCTGCAACACATTCTTCAGTTTTGGCTTTTAAAATCGCCTTTTGTCCATTCACCATACCGGAACTTTGTAATTTGATGCACTTACTTTCTAGATGTTGTAATTCTTGCTGGTATTTTTCAAAAATGTTTTGAAATTGTTCCAAATAGGCGCCACATTCTTCCTTTAGGTTGGTCGTTCTTTTTTCCACGGCCTAAGAAAGGGTTATCAATGATTGTTATACAGTGTGTTACGGATAGAGTTTGGAAAAGGAAAAACTCATTTATTAGTACTGCCCTCCTAAGAATAAACGCGGTATGTTCATTAGGAGGCAAACTGAAATATTCCGTTTTAAAGTTTTTGGCTTGGCACTTACACATTTATGACATTTAAACATTTTTTCTTGTAGATTCTTGTATTACATATCTCCACAATTCTACAGAAAGTTTTGGGATTTGATAAAATTCAACACCTTTCCCAGAAATGTACATACCGCATTTATTGTTATTATCTTGAGGAGTTTCACCAAGAAAGAAAGCGGTATGGCGAGTAAATTGAAAGTACCGTGTTTTTCTTAAGATTTTCCTAGAGGTGTTTGGTATCAGATGCTAAAAATAAAAGCAGTACGTGCCAAAACTTAATTTGGTTTTTGTATTTATTATTAAGGTATGACAAATTTATAAAAAAAAACACTTGCATTCAGAAAAATATATTAACAAAATATGAATTTGCATAATATTCAATCGAAAATTAACATAAAAGTATGCAAAGTTAACTTTTAATCATCGCACTCTGGAAGATTTACCCAAAACTAATTCCGGTTCTATGGAATAATACCGTCGAGGGCTTTAAGCAACTTTTCTTTTTTGGACTTTGAAAAACCACATGGCTTGGAACAAAAAGCAACTAGTGCCAACAAAGGTCCAGATTTTTTCATAGCTTTTTTGGATAGAAGTTTTTAAAACCTTCCTCGTCTGTCAATGATGTTTTGTACTGAAGAATATCCTTTTCTCGAGTATCTTTTACTTGCACAATATTTGATTTTTGAGAAATTTAAATTTTGCTTAAGTTTCACCTGAGATTTAAAATCTTGCCGTCGGTTTTGGATTTTCTGGATGTGCTGACAGCTTGAACAAAGTCGTCAAAATCATAAGTTTTTCCCTGTCTCTTTAGTGACAACTCAACCTGGTTATGAAAGCTATCAGCCGCCATGAAGGTATGGCCTGATTCGAAATAGTTTACTATATGAGTTCTTGGCTGCAATTTCATTTGAATTGACCATTCTCACTAAAAATGCCAAAAAGCACTAGTTTTTATTTTGGCTGGCACAATTATCCAGTCAAAAGTTAATAAGATTTGCATCCCTTTGACTTAATAAGAGGGCATAAAATGTGCTTATTATGTCTGCCTTATTGCGCCCATTTATAGATTCGTTCCAAAAATAGTGGTAACTTCGAGTTTTTTCCTAGTGGAACAAAGCTTTTATGATATGTGGTTAATCATTGTACAAATATAATTCTTTTGAATGAGTCGATTCTAGGAAGCATTCTGATTTTTTGCAGATCTACAGAAACACAGACACTACCTGCACTAAACCTGGATTGCATAATTTTAACAAATAATATAAACAGCAACGAACACTAAAAATGACAACTGAACTACAATATTATAATATAATGAGCCACCCAAGTTTCAATTGCATCTAATTTGACGAAAAACAAAAAGTGAGTCTAATCCAGCAAGAAAGTGACTCGCGCTTCACCGATACCAAAGAGTAAAGCGGCATAATACACGTACTTAGGATAAACGAGGTAAGTTCGCAAGCAGATAGTATTTTTACCGCGTTTATTACTGGTAGAGCCTAGATACCGCATTCATATTTGGCACGAATTAGTCATGGAAACATACGGCAGGATTTTTGTTAACAGTTTTGAATAGTTCTAGTAAAGAACAGTTTTGAATAGTTCTAGTAAAGATACGGCGTTCATATGTGGCAGACAACTAAGTTAAAGCAAAAGAAAATTTTTGACATCAATAACTCGATATTCGAAATTGTTGAACATACGGCGTTTATTCTGAGGAGGGCAGAGTAGCTATCGAAGAAAAAGTTATTCTTTATAAAAAGTCTGTTTGTGTTAAAACTATAATTTCGAATATCGGATTTGCGATTACTATACAGGGTTCGTCAGAAACAACATTTTTAGGCAGTGCCGGTTTAAGGTACTGTAGCGCTGTGACTGCTGCCCTCTGACTTTGAAAAAAAATTTGGGTGCCACGCACTATTTAATAAAAATATTTGCCTTTCCGGCATTTTTTTCAGTCCGTAGAGGTTTTTAACCAACAAACCCTCCATCTTTCGTTGTACAGGTACCTACATGAAAAAAATTGATGAAATAAGTCAGAAGTGTAAGTTTCAGGGTAACCTTCAAAATCCCAATTTCCCCTTTCGGCGCGCCACTACGACCTTATATAAAACATAAGTCATTTAAACAACCTAAAATTTTATTTGTGTAGGTACGTGGGTTTGTTTATAAAAAAGATTGTGAAATTCACAATTTTTATTTAAAGAATTTTACAGAATACATCGCTAAAAAATAAGGTAATCAAAAATAGTAAAAACTAGCAAGGAAAAAGCACACAAAATAAGAAGCCAAAAATGAATATTAATTATAATAAAAAAAGGGTAAAAAAGAAAAACTAAAACAAAACATAGGTTATTTTTGTTTTTCTACAATATCCTTACATTTTTAAGTATGAACCGAGGAAAAATATAATATAAATGAAACGCAAGAACAAATATTTAACTTTTAATAAATCTAATAAAAAAAAAACAGAACTGCAACAAAATTTTTGCTTAATTAACTTTGGTTTTCATAATCACAATCAAGTACAAGGTTAAACGTCATAATACGTATATACCTATAATAAGTATCAGTTTACAATACTTTTCTTGCTTTTAAATTTGAAAATGTTTGTATTATATCGTTAGTGTCTATGGTTTTTAAAAGATCTGAATTTACTGACATGATGGCTAAAGAATTTAGTCTTTCTTGGGCAATTGAATTTCTAAGATAGGTTTTAACTCGTTTTAACGTGGAAAATAAACGCTCCCCACTAGCATTTGTAACCAATATAGAAAATAATATACGAAGGCGTACATCTATATTTGGAAATGCACATGCTAATTTATTTTCATGTAACAATTTTACTAAATCTTTAGGAGATTCAACTTTAATTTCATCACTTAGTTCGGCTAGGAACTTTTTTAGCTGAAAACAGTCTTCAGGTAAATATTCGTCTAAGTCGTCTATACCGGGTGTTGCATCGTCGAGCGGGACATAGGAAATCCCATGTAATTTTAAATGGGGCCAATTATTGGCTTCCCTAATTATTTTAGAGAAAAATTCTATTTAGGTTTATTAAAGAGCACTAAAACCCACATTCAAAAGAATAACTTTAGATATTTTTGATGATCCCGTTTACGGGTTATCGCCGATTTCTTTTTAACTATTTCTCCTTTTTATGGCCCCGTATTTGCGGGCAGCAGTCAAGGTAAAAGATGACTGTCAAATAAAGATGTCATTTTGAAATGTATGCTTTATTGTTATAAAAACTCGTACATCGAAAATATTATTTATTATGAATTACACTTCTAAAGAAAAAATATTGATGATTAAATGGTATTATCAAGGAAATAGTTATAAAAATGTGTCAGACATGTTTGCTGCTCTGTATCCGAATAGACCGACACCTGCAAAATCTACAGTCGAAAGGACTATCAAGAAATTTGAGACAAAAGGCACTGTAATAAATAACTGCAGATGTGAAGAAAGGCAGGAACAAAGAAGAGATGCAAGAAATGATAGGGACTTGCAAGTTTTATTGTGCGTGGAAGAAAATGATGGGAAGATCAGCACAAGGAAACTTGAGGATGACATAGGATTAGATCACACCACAGCGTTATGAGCTTTGAAACGACATAAATATTAGGTATTCATACAAACATGCAAAGCACCAAGAGCTAAGAGATAGGGACGAAATACGACGACAGGAGTTTTGTTTTGGTATGATTGAAAGAGCAAACATGGATTGGGAATTTTCAAAAAACATTTGTTACACTGACGAATGCACATTTACCTTAAACAATGAACCCAATGTTCAAAATTATCGATATTGGAGCAAAGAAAACCAACACATGTTTGTCGAAACAAGGACGCAATATCCACAAAAAGTTAATGTTTGGGCTGGGATTTGCGGAGAAAATATTATCGGGCCATTATTTCTTACCCGAAATTTAAATGCAGAATATTTTTTGGAACTACTTGAAGATCATATTTTACCTACTTTACATGATGCCGCCAGGGAAAATCAGGAAGTTTGGTACCAAATGGATGGCTGCCCGGCACATAGTACCCTGGCTGTCCGGAAATATTTAAACCGTGCTTTTAATGGAAATGTTATTGGCTTAAATCATACAGTAAATTGGCCAGCCAGGTCTCCTGATTTATCGCCAAATGATTTCTTCCTCTGGGGCCGTTTAAAAAACAGGATATACAAAGATAAAAAATACCCAAATCTAGACGAGTTAAAAAATGCTATTTCTGCCGAATGCAATAGAATTTCAGTTTACCAACTAGCGAATGTAAGAAGAGAATTTTATGATCGCCTCGGTTATTGTCTAGCAGTCAATGGAGGAATATTTGAACATCTTCTTAAATCCTAAAGTTCTAACAATTTAATAGTACCTACCTATTAATTAGTAAAATATTGAAACATGTAAAATGTCATAATTAACCTTGTAATTGTATACTTTATTTTAGTTTTATTCAGATTAATTTGTACTCATAAATACACCTTTAATATTTTCGATGTACGAGTTTTTATAACAATAAAGCACACATTTCAAAATGACAACTTTATTTGACAGTCATCTTTTACCTTGACTGGTGCCCGCAAATACGGGGCCATAAAAAGGAGAAATAGTTAAAAAGAAAACGGCGATAACCCGTAAACGGGCTCATCAAAAATATCTAAAGTTATTCTTTTGAATGTGGGTTTTAGTGCTCTTTAATAAACCTAAATAGAATTTTTCTCTAAAATAATTAGGGAAGCCAATAATTGACCCCATTTAAAATTACATGGGATTTCCTATGTCCCGCTCGACGATGCAACACCCGGTATATTGACTAATAAAAAAGTTTTTTCTCCAAATTCTATCCGTGGACACACTGTATGTTACATTGCCCAGTATGTAAGAGGGGGCTACCAAAATCAAATTATAAAAATCATTTAAAAAATAGCATTAAAAATTATCATTCACGTAGACTTTGATCCAGAATTAGCTAACCAGACAACTTTTCCCGTGATAGAAAATGACATTAGCAGAAATAATTTTCTCATACAATCAAAGCTAAAACTAGTGCATTTTTTAAACTGATTTAACTTGAGCTAATTGCAGAGAGATACAATGGCATTGTCAACTTACGAATTTGTGTTCTTCGAAACGGTTTTGATGTATACAAAGTTCTTCCAGACGCACGTCATAAATGTAGGATTGTATTTTTTCCATTCTTAGTGAATGGATGGCTAAGCGCACTTCCAGTCTTTTTTCCAGCCTGAGACACTGAACTCTTACCCAATTTTCTGCTTCGGCCATTATTTCCGTTTTGGCTATTGCCGCATAATTGGTGATAGCTTCCCATAATCTAAAATATTTTTTTTGTACATATAAAAAAAAACGTTTATTAAGAGTGACTTTTTTTCGTATCTTTCAAAATAAAGTATGTTTACTCTTAAGCAAAATAACATTTTTGCAGTTTTTACTTACCCTGTATAAAAAAATTGAAGTTTCTTATAATAAATCGTATTTTCTAGACAAGCAAAAACGTTTATAAAGAATGACTTTTTTTCGTATCTTTCAAAATAAAGTATGTTTACTCTTAAGCAAAATAACATTTTTGCAGTTTTTACCCACCCTGTATAAAAAAATTGAAGTTTCTTATAATGAATCGTATTTTCTAGACAAGTAAAAACGTTTATTAAGAATGACTTTTTTTCGTATCTTTCAAAATAAAGTATGTTTACTCTTAAGCAAAATAACATTTTTGAAGTTTTTACCCACCCTGTATAAAAAAATTGCAATTTCTTATAATGAATCGTATTTTCTAGACAAGCAAAAACGTTTATTAAGAATGACTTTTTTTCGTATCTTTCAAAATAAAGTATGTTTACTCCTAAGCAAAATAACATTTTTGCAGTTTTTACCCACCCTGTATAAAAAAATTGAAGTTTCTTATATATAATGAATCGTATTTTCTAGACAAGCAAAAACGTTTATTAAGAATGACTTTTTTTCGTATCTTTCAAAATAAAGTATGTTTACTCTTAAGCAAAATAACATTTTTGCAGTTTTTACCCACCCTGTATAAAAAAATTGAAGTTTCTTATAATGAATCGTATTTTCTAGACAAGCAAAAACGTTTATTAAGAATGACTTTTTTTCGTATCTTTCAAAATAAAGTATGTTTACTCTCAAGCAAAATAACATTTTTGCAGTTTTTACCCACCCTGTATAAAAAAATTGAAGTTTCTTATAATGAATCGTATTTTCTAGACAAGTAAAAACGTTTATTAAAAATGACTTTTTTTCGTATCTTTCAAAATAAAGTATGTTTACTCTCAAGCAAAATAACATTTTTGCAGTTTTTACCCACCCTGTATAAAAAAATTGAAGTTTTTTACGATGAATCGTATTTTCTAGACAAGCAAAAATGTTTACTAAGAGTGACTTTTTTTCGTATCTTTCAATTTTTAGTCCATTTGTCCTTTTGTAAACCCCATTCGTGGACATACTGTATACAATACTACACTGCGTGCAATAATTATAGAATAGGACCACGGCAGGGGCTCAGAGGTGAGTTATTGGTATTCGAATGTGGCGGTCCGAGTTCGATCCTCGGAGTGGACATACGCACAATAAAAAAATATGTAAATTTTATATAATAAAGCAGGTTAAAATGAACCATTTTCACGTTTCCATAACCAACTTTTTACCACTTAATTTGTTTTATTAAAATTATGGACATATTAGAAAACAAAGGGAAATTGATCTACTATTTCGAAAAGGTGTTGAGTAATAAAAGCTTATTAGGTATGCAAAGTGATTAAAGAGTGACCCAACGAATATTTAAGCTTTATTTTCATAATTTGGCTTTGATTTCATAGCAAAATTCTTTATTTTCATCAAGTGCAGGTAGTACCACCCGGGTTTGGGTCAATTTATGGGTTTTGCCTATTGTTATCCATTCACAAACACTAAAAATAGTGTGACAATGACGTGCATTATATACATAGTATTAGGTACACTTATTTTTTATTAAACATGATTAAAAAAATACAAAAAAAAAACATTATACAGAAATTAAATTATAAAAATCATAATTTTCTTCGTCATCTGAGGAACTGTCATCTCCTCTTGACGTTATAAGTAACGGGTCGATAGTCTGATCGATCAGGTGGTCAAGATCCCACATTTTCTCCTTTTCTTTAATGACATGATGGACTGATTTTCGCCAGTTCTCTGGTGTCACTTCCTTAAGGGCTTGATCAAACAATAACTTAACGTCTTTCATTTTGAATGTCGTGTCTTGCTACAAATCCTTTCACTTGCGCCCATATAAGTTCTATATGATTTAGTTCGCAACGATATGCCGGTGTGCGCAGCACAGTTATACACTATGTTTTTCAGCTATATCTTTCACGGCATATTTCATAAAACAATGTTTGTGTAAATTTGCTATAGCTAATAGTTCCTTCTTCATCAAATTATCTTCCTTTTTTTTCTTTGGTGAGTTATCATAAATAATTTAATGCACAAAATTTACCTGCGTCTATGGCCGACACCGAAATTGAGCCGAACTGGACGGAAATTCCCATTTTATTACTCTACACCTTTCTGAAATAGTCTATAATAGGCGGCCAATAGGCTAATATAAAGGATAAAGTGTGATATGTCATTGAAAAGAGAATTTTTCAGAGAATTCAAGCATCTAATAAAAATGGGAGGTTTCCATTTGAACTTTAGTAATTAGATAATATTTAAGAATCCTTTCATTGCCTTTTATCTTTTTTTGCGATTTTTTTCTGCATGGAAAAAACTGTTCCACATCCACATAGATACGCCTTTCTCCTTTGTTAAAAAAACTCCGTAATTTTTGTTGGGGCCAGAAAGACGCGTCATTTAACACAGAAAATTTTAGCGCGGTCCAGACATTGGCCCGATCGAACGGAAGATTATTCTCTAATCTATCAATTCCCGATAAACCAAAACACGCAAACACAAATCCAAACAAACAACTCATTAGATTTGTTCAAATAAAGAAATTATTATATTATTATTATTAAATTGAAAATATTAAATTTAGAGGAAAACAATTTGAGTTAATTAAAAATTATCTAAGACCAACTTATGTTCAAATAAGGAACAATTTTAGGACCATTATTTTTTAATATTTATATTAATGATTTATTTAATGTTAATGGTAATGGAGAAATTCATAGTTTCGCAGATGATACTGCAATTTTTTATACAGATACGAATTAGGACAACTTAAATAACAAGATTTTAAAATAATAAAAAATTGGTTTGATAAAAACTTGTAAACAATTAATTTTGATAAAACTAATTATCTTCCTTTCACTTTAAATCCAAATAACATACCACAAAATATGAATAGTATTAAAATAACTGATGACATTGAAACTTTAAAAGTTAATCAAGTAAAATATTTAGAAATAATCTTTGACAGTAAATTAAATTGGAATTTTCACATAGAATATTTGATTAACAAATTAAGAAGTTTACTACCAATTTTTAGAAACATTAAAAAAATTTTGAACGCAAAACAACTGGAAAAATTATATTATGCATTAGTTAAAACTCATTTAAATTACGGAATTTTAGGTTGGGGAGGAATAAATAGAACTTTAGTTAAAAAATTAGAAATATTACAGAAAAGATTTCCAAAAATTATATTTAATAAAGATTATCTTTATTCTTCGATAAAATTATATTCTGAAAAAAAGAAAATGAACATTAGACAACTTTACATTTATAATATCTTAATATACATATTTAAAAATAAAAATCTTATACAATTTAAAAACCATAAATACTCGTCATAAAAATGAAATAACCATAAAACCTAAAATAAATAAGTTTATAGGACAAAAAAATTTCAAAGATTTGTTTTTATTTAAACGATTATTTACCAACTAAAATTAAAAAACATATTTCATTAAAAAAATATAAAGTCGAAATAAAAGCATGGATATTTTAAACGGATAATTTAAAAATATTTTTGGAAATGTTTTGATTGATATTGTTATGAATAATACATTTTTCAAAATTTTATTATACCTATATTTTCAAAAAACTGCGTTTATATTTATATACATACTGTTAAAAGTTTTTCATTTACAATTTAACTTTTATATAATATTAACAAATATTTAAACAAAATATTTTAATATTCTCATATATATTTATATTTTAAAATATTAAGATTTGCCCCTAACAAGCACGTCTTCGGGGGATCAAAGAAGAAGTTTATTAAGGAAGATTAATAAACAAATTTATTATATTATAAATATTGAAAATAAACTTATTATTATTATTTTAAACGTTTAATTCAATTACGCCAAACCCTCCCGGCCATTTTGAACGTTTAGCGTGTCAAAAATAAAGCGCTAAAATTTAATTAGAACCTGCGACCAATTAATTTTGTTATAATTCCCCCATTTAACACCTGTTGACAATTTTTATTGGAAATCTAAATTGATGTCATTACCGATTAGCACTATAGCTTAAAAAATATTTGTATTTCGTTGTTGCGGACAATCGCTAATTAATTGTCAATATATTTCACTTGATATATATACCCAAATACGGCAAAAAAACTTACAAAGATAGTACAAGTTGTTGTAAAACTATATATGGTTAAAACAAGTGCGCTAAATATCACAATGCAGGCTGCATTTGCAGTGTTCCTCTTCGTTCTTCTCCTGCAGTGTGTTCATCCACAACCCCTCGACGAAGATGTAGGAAAATCCGTCCAGAAACGTTCACTCTACACTGAAAGAAACTTTGGGTTAACCGGAATGGAGAAGATTTCAAAGAGAGACGTTCAAGCGGCAGAAGAAATGGATAACGCTGAAAGTGGTGTGTATTTTCTACCATCATTCGCCAGAAGGGGTAAGAGATCAGTAGATGACATGGAAGAAGCTCAAAGCGGTGTTTATTTCCTACCATCATTCGCCAGAAGGGGTAAGAGATCAGTAGATGCGGTAGATGACATGGAAGGAGCTCAAAGCGGTGTCTATTTTTTACCATCATTCGCCAGAAGGGGTAAGAGATCAGTAGATGCAGTAGATGACATGGATGAAGCTCAAAGCGGTGTCTATTTCCTACCATCTTTCGCTAGGCGAGGAAAAAGATCGGTACCGGAAGTAGATGACATGGAAGAAGCTCAAAGTGGTGTTTATTTCCTACCCTCCTTTGCAAGAAGGGGATAAAAGGGGGCTTGAAATTATAAAGAAAATACTGATATATTAATGGAAAGTTTCTAGAGACTTACCTACCTATGTACAAAATTATTGAAAGAATTACGGACTATAAAGCTGAAATGTGTAATGAACAACGGGTTTTTCTTAAGTTTAAGTTTTGATGTAAGTGATTTAGAATTTGGCAATAAATATGCATATTTCATTGTAGGTGTATTATACATTATTTTTTAATCTAAGAAAGCGTTACTAGTTTTCAAATTCAACGTTGCGTTCTTCAGATACCAACCACAAGTCAATTTTTTTAAATACGGACCTGTAATTTTTAATACAGTTTTAGGGATTTCTAAGCTTTAGAAATGTTAAACAATATAAAAAGTTTTAAAACGTTTTTTTTATTAAATAACTCTTCATTATTATTTCAAATCATCCTTTCTTCACTATTACGGCCATGAAAATTATTTTTAGGATTACTTAAATTACATAACCGGAATATTTACAATTTTCTTTTATCAAATTATTAAGCCCCAAAATACACAACTTTGCTCTAATTCCATTTTAACCATCCTCGTATCTCTTAACGTTCTCGAGATCCCCTTGTACGCACACGCATTTGTAGCACCCTGTATATTAAATAAAACCAAAAACATTGCATTCTCTTGGCTCGAATCCTGATCATTTTTATTAATAGATTTTATGCAGTTGACTTTCAAGGTTTCTTTGACATCTTTTGGGGTTACATACCTGTTTCTAAAGCGAATATTGCTTGAAAATATCTGGTTAGAGAGAATGAGGAGAGGGAACTTGTCACAAAATGCTGCCGCAAAAACATACAATATTTTATTACGTTATTGAATAAAGTGCATCGGAGGCATGCATGTACGTCTGGACACCCAACTGTTTTACTTGGAGTTTTTCATAATTTGCATAAGTGCGTTCTAATACATGCCTATTGTCTTGTTTTAATTAGTTAGAGCGCTTCAAAGTATGTCTAAATAAAAAATAAAGAAGGGGGTTTCTAAGTTGATACTTCTGTCCGAAGAGGTCAGGTCTGGGGATCTGCCAGGCCATTGTAAAGCAAAATGAGCATGGGAGCATTCCCGTTGAAATCAGATTTCCCTTAGATTATACAGGGTGATTCCTAAGTTGATACTTCTGTTTTAGCGGTGTATAGAAGGCATTAAAATAAACAATATTTTCACGAAACTCAAAAATAAGGTAGGGGAGACTGTTGTACCTAGAGCATAGTGTACCTAGGAACGATGTCGATTTTTTATCGGTACCGTTTACCGTTATCTAGCGGCTAACCAGCTAGATTCACTGTACCCTTCAGCCAAGCCAACCATTCTATTACAGTTTCAAATTTACAAACAAACATACATATATCTGTATGTTCCCAGGTACAAGATGTTATATAATATGTGACTAAATTTTCAATTTTACAATTTTGTGTGTTTGTTGCTATTTCATAAACGTTATATTGGGCGATTCATACTTTAAAATCCTTATTATTCTTTTATTTTAATAACAAGGGGTAAGTTTCAAGGTACAAGAGCATATCGTACCTTGGAACACTTTGCATTTTATTTTCTAATACTCAGCAATTATCTGGGTGGTACAGTTATTACGAGATAGATAATATGGGCTTAAGGTCTGCTAGATTCATCTTTTTGTAGCTTTAGCGACAAGATAATTTCCAAAGAAATCTTTGTTGAGACAATTGTTTCCATAAAAATTATCAGGAGATTGATCTCGCGGAGAAGAAGAAATTTACAAGCAGTTCTTTCTAACAGTTGTTTAATGGAGTAGCTGCAGCCTGTCAAAGTATGGAAAATGTAATTTTAAATGTTTAAGGTAAGGTAAGATTGTTTTATACAAAATAAACAATATTGAATTTTTGCTTAATTTTATTCAGGGATATTATTAAGGAACACATGTTTGTTGCATTTAGCTAAAAAAAAATAAAAAATCTACCTTTAGTCGGCGGTTAATACAAAAAATAAAATAACCGTTCCTAGGTATCACAGTCTCCCCTACTTACATTCATTTATTACACTATGGATCAAATACAGTTCTGCCTAAATTGCCCGTTGAATAACATTAAGAAAACTTCTGGGTGTAGGATGAATCCGCAAGGGAAAACGTTTTGCGTATAATCTCGAAGCTGCAGCCGCACTTTGATGACACCCATCGTAACTTAGCACCATATATACTAGTTCATTGTTTAAAATTAACATGCTTCAGAAAAACACATCGCAGCGTATTGCCAAATAACTTACCACCGACCCGTATATTGCATGACTAATAAGAGATAAGACAAAGAACATAAAGTATAGCAAGCTACGTTTTGATGACTAGGCCCGCTCTTAGATTTTTTAATTCTGTATCTCGGCTATTATTAAGGTTCTTGAAAAAAGGTATTTGAAAATGTTGTTTATTTTAATGCCTTCTATACACAGCTAAAAAAGAAGGATCAACTTAGGAATGACCTTGTATATACACATACTGCGGCGTCAAACTGACCCCGCGCTAGGCCTACTTTGATTTGACACAATATTAATAATGGCGCTAAAAAAACTCTAAAACTGTGTCAAAGTAGCCCCGGTTCTTGCAATGCTGCATGATTATTCATCCATTAAAAACCTTCTTTTATACATCTATAGCCCCGCGCACTAGCGACCCAAATTATGCGGCCAGATCGCGACGACCTATACAAGACATGGTTTTATATGATGCCATTGTGCCCATCTAGATCCCGAATGCCACGCACGCGACCATGAAAAACAATGTCCTGTATTGATCGCCGCAAACGGGCCGCCACCTAGTCGCGTGGTCTTGGTCGCTAACGTGCGGGAGTTCTTAGCAAGCTGTCCGTTGCGGTAAGAACGTAAAAAAATATTTTTTTTTTGTTAAATTATTGTTACTAAAACTAAATAAAATTATTTCATACCCAAATTGCCAATTGGCTACAGCGCCGATTTGATATTTGCAAAACATCATCTGGTTCGGTATTAATCCCTCCGTGGGATCACCTATCTCGCTGGTCCAACTGGCTCTTTTTCTCTGAATTTTTGGGTCCTTTTCCAGGTCCGGTGGATAGACAACCAAGAATCTTTTCATCTCAGCTAATAAAATATCGACTTTAAATTCCTGTGTGGCTTTGTATTTTTTATAGACTCCTATTTCGTTTTGGTGCTGAGCTTTATACCTAAAAAGTTGAAAAGTATAAAGTCAAACTCAATCAACTAGCTTATGACTAAATATGAACTAAATCCGACGTCAGGGTTGGTGCAACTTTGAGTACCTAATATAGTTACTTAAGATATCTAGTTAGTATTTACCGGCTAAACTACGTCGTGTAGATGTCGCTGAGTTTCTTTCTGATTGAGGTCGCGAATAGTCGTTGACTCTTACGTCGTTTAAACGTAGTATTTTAACTTTAAATGCCGAGGTAGTATTTGTGATGATAAAAGTAGCTAAAACTATGACTCATTTCTGAAGGTCCTTAAGGGACTACATTTATGGTCGGGTGGACGTAAAAATATTACTAAGAGTATACAGAAAGTTGACTTGAAGTAATAATGAGTTGAAAGTTTTACACTTTCGTTCCCTATGCATGATTTAAGTATACTTATTTTAACTAAATCTGTCAATGTGTTATTTGTGTTTGACTAATTCTTCCCCAAAGCGTGCTTTACACCCTTTTAGGTAACAACGTGACTCCGCCATGTTTTGACTGGAGCCAACTTTAGGGTTTCGTTTTTCACAAGATAAATTTGGAAACCATAAAATCAAATACTGGAAACTGCCTCTATTTGATCTATAATAATCTACTTTACGTATTATTATGAAATAACCCACAAAATATCAGTTGGTAATATTTGTTAGTGGTCTAGTATGTTTACTCAATGTTTAAGTCAAATAAAGATTTTTTTAAAGTTTTCGAGATTTTAGGTGCAGGATAAGTACCTAACAGATATACAAGAAATTCGTTACTTATAATGTGCAGAAGTCATATACTGACGTCCTTACAATCCTTATTTTGTTCACCAAATTGGTGCAAATTCGAGTCTTCTCGAAGTCAGATCGACGTAAGTTTCCAACGTCAGGTTGAAAAATATAAGGCGAGCTACTGAACAATATGCGGTACGCCACAAACGATTGCAGTAAAATTGACTTATTTAGAGAATTTATAAAAAAATTTCCCTTCTGAAGCATAGGCGTAGTTAGGGGGGCACTTGGGGGTGCTAAGCACCCCCGAAATCTAAATTAGCACCCCCAAAAAAATGTATTGCAATATACAGGGTGTTTTTTAATTGAGTGCCGATACTTAAGGTTGTGAATCCTTGGATGATTTTAAGAAGAAAAGTTAATATTAACATATGTCCTAAAGCTCTTCATTTTTGAGCTACACTGATTTTTCTAAAAATCAAACTTATATTTAAAATCCTCATTTATTTTGGAGCAAATTTGGCCCATAGACTTACTTTCGTATGATGCACCCTTTTTGCATAAAAAAATAAAAACCAAAAAAGCAATTTTTTTCTTCGGTTCATTGAGACTGCTTTCGATATATTGTTGAAAAAAAAATGAAGAGCTTTAGGACATATGTTAATATTAACTTTTCTTCTTAAAATCACCCAAGGATTCACAACCTAAAGTATCGGCACTCAATTAAAAAGCACCCTGTATAGTCCATAGCCTAATTTTAGAAGTAACCTATTTTTACTTCAGCACCCCCAGTGTTGACCGTCTAACCACGCCTATGTTCTGAAGCCATGTCAATCGATGGAAGGTACATTTAAAGTAGTATATTTTAAAAGGTCGGTAAATTTAAAGAAATTTTTCTTCTTTGTTTTTAAAATTAAAGTTGGTAAAATAAAGGTTTAAGCCATTGGCGGCTCGCGGTCTTAAAAAATGGTGAAGAGCTAGGTATAGTGCGGGTACTTAAACAAACATTGACTAATTTATATTTTAATTACGTACTTACATAGCAAGTTTTTGTAAATCAGAATCAGATCGATTCTTCGGTTGACGTCTAGCGTTTTTTTTAAAGCATCGACAATAGTACTTTAATATGTGCAAAATTTCTTAACATTAACTGACATTTTAAGTGTTCTCCAGAATCCCCGTGTTTATGCAACGATCTAGTTATATTTAAAAAATATGTAAATCCGTCCCTATTCCAAACGCAATATTTATTCGAAAAGGGTAAACACGACCAACAAAACAATTTTTGTAAGGCGACACTACTACATAGTCAATTATATTCTAAAAACCAGGAACTCTTAAAACTAATCTTATAGGATCTGCCACTTTTTTTAATACTTTTTTAAAATCTATGTTTAAGATTCCAGTAGGTCGCCTGTGTAACAAAACGTCTCTCTTATCCTCATCTGACCAACGACTGAATGGAGTTTCCGACAAATTACAAACTATGTCATTAATTGGGTACATTTTTAAAACACACAATAACAATAATTGAACCCAGTAGGTACTTCCACACTATTGAATTAACTAAAAAACAAAAACAAAACTTTTTAATCCCACAGTAAATAACAGTAAAAACGATATCTAGTTACGCGAAGCCTCAAAAATAAATACCCGAACGTCCCGAACCTATGATAAAACAATGGTATACGACTGATCTATTTTCAAATTGCACTTCTTTAAAATGCAAATTTATTCATGCTGCCGCGTGACGTCTCGCGTTTCGGACGCCAGTGAAGTCACGTAACCATAGCGACGAGAAAACAAAACCGCTTGACTACATGGCTCTGCTTGCCTTCCAATGCTGTTGAGTAGAGAACACGGCGGTCGACTGGGACGTGCCAAAATGCACGAGTGTTTATAATTATTGTCCATCGGAGTTAACCGTGGCCCTATTATGTATAGCTATATTCGGATTAAATTAATATTATTAATTCGAACCGAATTATTTTTTAAGGGCTAAAATGGTAGTTATATTGGTACATTAATATTTAATATTGTCGAAAACATTTTGCTCCTGGTTTTATTTATTTTTTTTTGGTGAACCTACTTCACCTGACGAGCCGCCACTGGTTTAAGCTACAAATCACCATAAAAGTTTCGTTTTCATTTAAATCAAATCTTCGCATGATATCAATAAATCACATCACCTTGCTTTATATTTAGTAAACATGCGATAATTGAAATAAAAGCCACGTGACAAATTAATTACAAATGTTTATTTACTTAACTATCCTAATGAAACTTAATGGAGTGTTTCAAGTACAATTTTTTTTGGGAAAATTGTAAATATCTCCGTTATTATTAAGTTTAGCGATATGTGGTAAAAACAAATTTTGCTTAGAATTTCACTCTCTGTCAAGCAGTAATAACGGAAATAGCACTTTCCATTAATTTTTTTTTGTTATCATCAACTCTACTAATTTAGTCGACGTCTTATCTCTTATACAGTAGAACCTCGATTATCCGGGCCAGCCGGGACCGAGCCTTCGCCGGATAATCGAAAACACGGATAATCCAAAGACCTCATTTTTATTTTTTTAATAATTTATTCTAAAAAATACATGTGTTAGCACAGCAAAATACTGTTACACGGTCTTTGCTTACTTTGAAACCTAAAAAAAAATATTTTAAAAAACACTGTATACACGTAAAAATATGTATGTAAAGCTAACCTAGTGCACTAGTTTCTAAGCCTGCAGCAAGTGTTCTTTTTGACATCGCTTTCCAATAAAGTCCAATTTCGTCTCCATTATACGCTTGCTCTGGTTTAAGGTTGCGCTCCTGTATAAGGTTTTCCAAAGCATAGCAAAATTCTACCATAGCGCCATAATCAGCACTTAATTTCTCCCCTTGAACAGCTAATTCTCGTATTCCATGACGTCTTTTAAACCTGTAAAGCCAACCAGAAGATGCCGAGAAGTTTCCTTTGATTTTCAACTGCTCGTGAAACTTTTGAGTTTGCTTAGCACACATAGGTCCTGATAATGGAACCCCTTCGAATCTTTTCTGCAAACCCACCTGGTCATAACATCATCAAGCTCTCGAAAAGTAGACCCTTTTAGAGATTTCCTGTCAGAAATAGCTTTTGAATTGTCAGCTTTAGCTACAAAGCTCTGTAATTCGGCTTTGTTCTTGACAATGTCACGAACCGTTTGTTTTCCAATGTTATATTCTTTAGCCAATTCAGCAACACTTATGTTATTTTCAAATTAGTTTAAAATTTCCATTTTTTGTTCAATAGTTAAAACATTGCGTTTACGCTTTTCATTAGCACCGGTACGCTGCATTTTGGGCGACTGTTTACGTTTAACTAACGAGTCGGTCGGCAGTTGGCGAAAATAATAAGTAAACACCTAAATGGGGTATTCCCCGAAATTTAAAATGCCGCACGGATAATCCGCCGCCCGGATAAACAATTACAATGCCGCACGGAGAATCCGCCGCCCGGATAAAGCGCGCACGGATAATCGGGGTTCTACTGTAATAAGAAAGTTACGACTTTATTTTGAACAAACGGGATAGTTGTCATTCTCCTTATAAGAATAACACAACCGAAGTTTAAGTGTCAGTTGATTATTGAATGAACCTGGGAAGGTTTTTGAATAAACTAAAATTATTAAGATTAGTGATAAAATACTTACAGGTCGGTCATTCCACTCAATAGTTTCTTAATGTCTTCCAACGTTTTGTGTAGCCTGTCTTTCGATGATTCCTGTCTCAAAGTATCGATCAGAACGTTCAACTTTGATTCGTATGGCTAAAATACATATTAATTAAAGAAAATTTAATTTTATAATAATAAAAATAATAATTTTATTTTCAATATTTATAATATAATAAATGTGTTTATTTATCTTCCTCAATAAACTTTTTCTTTGATCCCCTGAAGACGTTCTTGTTAGGGGCAAATCTTCATATTTTAAATTATAAATATACAGGGTGTTACAAATTCGACATACCAGCATTGGAATCTCGGAAACCATAGGAGTTAGTGAAACGGTTAAATGGGGGTAAAGTTGTGCAATTCGGTGCTGATTTTATTCGAAAAAACCTAAATACAAAATGACGTTACTAAACTAAAGATCCGCCGTTTCGTCTCCGAGCGGCCATCACCAACTTTACTTTTTTAAATACGGACCTTGATTTTTTTAAACCGATTTTTAAACCCTCCTACCCTCAAAATGTAATGGCGATATTACTTTCTGATAATGATGAATTGTTCTTGCTTATTTTTTTAAATTCATATTTTTTACACTTCTTGTCAGTCCGGTCCTGGCAAGATATTTCACCGCTGGATTTCTTTTTATGGGGGGCTTTAAAAAATGTTATTTATAAAAATGACGTAGATACCATGGAAGAACTCGAAGAACGCATAGAGGTTGCATTTGGTAGGATAAGGAGAAGATCGGTTGAAAGGGCTGTCGCCAAAATTGGAAGAAAAATCGATCGTTGTACTGGCAATCTCTTTGTACATTTAGAAAATTAGGATTTATAATTAGTAAATTTAGCATTAAGTATTAGAAAATTCCTATAAAATAAATTATATTACTTATGTATGAATGTTTTAAATAAAATAAGGTTTTTATTTAATATTGTGATTCGTTGCCAGGACCGGACTGAGAAGAGGTGTAAAAAATATGAATTAAAAAAAATAGGCAAGAACAATTCATCATTATGAGAAAGTAATATCGCCATTACATTTTAAGGGTAGGAGGTTTTAAAAATCGTTAAAAAAAATCCAGGTCCGTATTTAAAAAAGTAAAGTTGGTTATGGCCGCTCGGAGACGAAACGACGGATCTTTGGTTTAGTAACGTCATTTTGCAGAGGAGAAAAAGTGGCAATAATATAGTGTTATTAATTTTTAAATAGCTTGTCAAATGAGCTCAAGAAAAAATAAAAACGATTTTGCAAAATTTCGGTTTTTTTCGAATAAAATCGGAAGTATTCGAAATTTAAAAACTTTTAAAGCGGCATTATAATCAGCACCGAATTACACAACTTTACCCTCATTTAACCGTTTCTCTAACTCCTATGGTTCCCGAGATTCCAATGCTGGTATGTCGAATTTGTAACACCCTGTATAAGAATATTAAATTACAAAAAAAAATATTTGTTAATATTATATAAATGTTAAATTGCAAATAAAAAACGTTTAAGTATGTGTATGTATATATATATAAACGCAGTTTTTTGTGTAATCTTAATTTTTTTTTCAGAATATAATTTTATTGCAGGATAAAGATAATCTTTATTAAATATAATTTTTAGACACCTTTTCTGTAATATTTTTAATTTTTTAACTAAAGTTATATTTATTTCTCCCCAACCTAAAATTTCGTAATTTAAATGAGTTTTAACTAATGCATAATATAATATTTCCAGTTGTATTACGTTCAAAAATTTTTAATATTTCTAAAAATTGGTAGTAAACTTCTTAACTTTTTATTCAAATATTCTATGTGAAAATTCCAATTTATTTTACTGTCGTCAAAGATTATTCCTACATATTTTACTTTATGATTAACTTTCAAAATTTGAATGTCATAATTTATTTGAATACTATTCATATTTTGTGGTATGTTATTTGGATTTAAATTAAAAGGAAGATAATTAGTTTTATCACAAAATTGTTAATAAATTTTAATCAAACCAATTTTTTATTATTTCAAATTCTTTTTAATTTTGTTATTTAAGTTGTCCCAATTTTTTTTTTTTTTTTTTTTACGGTTCGCCGACTACGTAGGCCATCTTGAACCGGTCATCGACCACAAATGTGATCTACCGACTGGGGAGTGTGAAACGGCACCTTCATCCTACGAGATATCCGATCTCATCCGGCCTGTCCGGCGTGAATAGGATGGCTAGGTGTCGATTCATTTTACACTTTTGTACACCAATTTGTATCTGTATAAAAAATTGTAGTATCATCGGTGAAACTATGAATTTCTCCATCACAATTTACATTAAATAAATAATTAATATAGATATTCAAAAATAATGGTCCTAAAATTGTTCCTTGAGGTACACCATATTTAATTACTAAGATAGTAGGGGAGAGTCTGGAACAGTGGCCACCATTTTGCAAAACCAATCAAATAAACCAGATTTTTCACTTTTTACTAACTCTTATATCAATAGAATATAGAGGCGTCATCTCCTCTGATATTACCAGATTATGGGACTGAAAAAACAAAAACTAACGATAATATTTTCATTGCAAAAACATGTTACAAAGTGGCCACTGTACCAACAACAGTGGTACAGTGGCCACTGTAGTATGGTACATTGGCCACCATAATGGTAGGTACAGTTCCTTTGAGAAATAGGGATATAGAAAACAACTTAGACAGAATAATATTTAATTATAATAATATTTTAATTATAATAATTATAAGTAGTAGGTACTTGTAACCAAAAAGCAACTCAAGCATATTTATATTGCAACTAAAATAACAAATTTAAGTATTTTCAAGCAGGTTACCAGATATTGTACATGGATAAACTTATGGAAAAAGAAAATAGATTTGCTGATCTAGTAGTGCCACCCACTTTGAGAGGTCTTTGACGGATATTATCAAAAAAATGTTGCACTACTGGTTTATTGAACCCCATCGCTCTTCCTAAAGATGTGGCTTCTGCTGACCTTACGGACAGTTCTTTTCGTCTTTTCATAAAACCGTTGAACCATAACCTTCCGGCGGTACTATTTTCTTCCCACGAGGCAGGTATTTTTTTCTATTTGCAACTGCCAAATAATACGCCAACTTTCGAGCACATTTTGGAGTCATACCATGATGAAGTTTGGTCATGGTTTGGAAATATTCACTGAGAACGTATTCTTCACAAGAAAATATTCTGTAATTAGGAGTCAGTCTTGGTGTCCCCTTCAAAAATGGCGAGTTCCAGTTAATTTGGTCTGCGTTATCCTTGCATTTTTTCAAATACCGCCTAAGTGTAGTACGGGGAATGTTGTGTTTAATAACCGCGGCTTTAGCTGATAACCCACCACATACACATACACATCAGAAATTGTATTTCGGATGCTTTCGGATGTAGTTTTTCCAATTTTAACATTTGTTTTTTTTTCGGCGAGGCATTCTTTTAAGAAAACTCTGAAATAAAAGAAAATATAAGACGTCAAAATTGTACTATATATTTTTTCAAACTGAGGTACAGTGGCCACCACTTATTAACCTAATTAAGTAGTGGCCACTGTACCTACATTTAACATGGCCACTGTACCAACAATCACATGTTTTTGAGAAAAACTGTCAAACAGAAAAAATTCTCCATGCAATAAAATAATTTTTATACCAATAAATACTTACATGATGTAGGTTTAAGTCACCAGTCCTAGTTTATTTTTATATATATTTGTTTAGTCACTAACGACAATTTCACTGCCTTGCTGTAATTTACTTTACACACTAAAATATTAGGTTAGATATATTTGAAGGGGAAAAATATGACATTATTACAGATAACTTCGTCGATGTAGTCTGTGCTTGATACGCTACTTTTATACTAGATGGCAGTACCAGATAATGTTTCAATAGAAAATAGCGGGCAGGTGGCCACTGTTCCTGGGTGGCCAGTGTTCCAGACTCTCCCCTAGTTATCCACTAAATAGTCTTGTGAATACCACGCAACAAGAAGTTAACATATTAAAAAAAAATAGCGATGTTTATAATAAATGTAGGTGTAATACACGTAAAAAATTCAAAAACCATTAAATTTCTAAAGCTTACCGGTACTAAAACTGTTTTTAAAATTTCAGGTCTGTAGTCAAAAAAATTGAGTTAAGGTTGGTATTCAAAAGGACGAAACGTCGAATTTGAAAACTAATAATGTCTGTAGGTAGAACATGAAAAACGGTTATGAGAAGGTGTTTTTTTTCTTGTAGATACCTCAGACTGATTATTATTGGAGATGATTGTATTATCAACATCTTTCAGCACCAAAACTTGGAAAACTTCAGTTCTCTTAAAATGTTTTTCCCATAAGGTCGCCCCGGCCAATAAGAACCTGGAAGTGTTTTCCACTGTTCTTGACAGTTGATCGACTAAATCATTCCAAATCCTCTAAAATAAGTGTTAAAATGTTTAATACAGGGTGATTCCAAAGTTGATACTTCTTTTTTAGCTGTGTATAGAAGTTATTAAAATAAACAACTTTTTCAAATACCTTTTTTCAAAAAACCTAAAAATAGCCGAGTACGAGAACTAAAAAATCTAAGTGCGGGCCTGGTAATCAAAACGTAGCCCTTTACTTTATATTATTTTTCTCCGTTTTTTGTATTGTTAGTCATGCATTTTACGGATCGGTCGTCAGTTATTTATTTTGGCAATTTGCTGCGCGGTGTGGTTTTCTGAGGCCAATTAATTTTAATAAATTGGTGAAAATGGTAAAATCTGAAAACAATAAACTAATTATGGTGTTAATTTATTGTGAGTGTCGTAAAAGTGCGGATGTTTCTTCTCTACACCCAGAAGTTTTCTTAATGTTATTCAACGGGCAAGTTAGGCAGGACCGTATTTGATTTGTAGTGTAACAAATGAATGTAAGTACTTTATTTTTGGGTTTTTTGAAAAAAGGTATTTGAAAATGTTGCTTATTTTAATGCCTTCTATACGCAGCTAAAAAAGAAGTATAGACTTAGAAATCACCCTGTTTAAAATATTAATGATCGAAAAATAAGGTTTTCTTGTAAGTAAACGTAGACATATAACCTAAAGAAGCTGCAGCAAGGCTCAAGTTCGTGTTTTTGTTCCAAAAGTTTTTTTTAAATTAATTTTCTCAGTGATGGCTTAAAAATATCAAAAAGAACAAACACAGAACATTTTATTTTGTATTCCACTACCACCGGAATTAAAATTCATTGAAAAAGCCCATTGTTAATACTTTTAATGAGTAATTTTCATTTTGATCCATACTTAACCTACTTTAGACTGAAATACATTATTGTCAATAAAATTATTTGTTATTGTTAGTTTTGAAGGTAAATATCATTGATTAAAATTATTTATGAAGTCTCTGCTCCAAGGTTTTAATTTTCATCAATGATATTACCTTCAATAATTTACTGATAAATTTACTACCATATAAAGATACATACTTGTACTTAGGGGTAGAAATAGTTGGGAAATGGTCAGTAAAACAGCTAAGCAATTCAAAGTTTGTATTTTGTCTACGTTTCGACCTCTAATAGGTCATCCTCAGGGCGATACAGTTATCAACTTTGTTATAAATAAATTTCTCAGGTACATTCTCAAGACATCCTTTGCTGGTGGCTACTGCCTTTAAATAAAACAACATTTTGACGAAGAGGCAGCCCTCCATAGTTATACAACAAGGTACCTGAGAAATGTATTTATAGCAAAGAAGTTTATAACTGTATCGCCCTGAGGATGACCTCATAGAGGTCGAAACATTGACAAAATAAAAATTTTGAATTTCCCAACTAAACTACTGGACAATTGCTTTCGAGCAAGAAAAATTTCGCCTAAATTTAACCGTTACTATTTTCTGAACCAAATATGATATCGACCTACGGTTTTGAATAATTAATAGATTCATCCCTTGGGAAACAATTGTAAATGTTGGATTTTCTTTACCTGTCAGAAAATTTTATATACAGGGTGTTAAAGAAGACGATGATTTTTGCTCCAATTTTAATGGCGTGTAACATTCACAATAATATTTGTAAATTTTATCACTCTACGTCAATTGAATCACTGGTTCATAGCAAAGAAAGTAATTTGTCAAATTTTTTATATCTGCTATATTTCAAGAAATACCGATTTTTTTGGAAAACCTTGCTTTATTTTAACTTATTAGTAGTTAAATCTCACTGTGCATTGTATCGTGCAAACTTTGCAAGTGATTATTATACCTTATGAAAAGCTTGATTATGTTCAGTAACAATAGTTGTAACTAAATGTTATGATGTACAGTGGCGTACTTATAAACACTTGAGTAGGTATAGTGTTAGAAAGTTAGAAATTAATAAATAAATTTTTTCCACAAATTAAATTAAAAAAATTATTTTTGTTAAAATTTTATAAACACACTGTATAATATACCTGTAGTGCGATAGGAAAAACTAAAAAATAAGAAAAAATTCACCTAATCTAGGGGCGAGTATTTTCTAATATAAAAGAATCGTGAAAAATTGTGAGATACTCATAAACCATAGACATATTAGGTGTTTATAAGTACGCCACTGTACCTACATCATAACACTTAGGTACAACTGTTGTTACTGAATATAATCAAACTTTTCATAAGGTGTAATAATCACTCGCAAAGTTTAAACGATACAGCGCACAGTGAGATCAAGCTACCAATAAGTTGAAATAAAGCAAGGTTTTCCAGAAAAATCGGTATTTTTTGAAATATAGCAGATATCAAAAATTTCACAAATCCCTTTTTTTGTAATGAAC
Organism: Polydrusus cervinus; assembly: GCA_935413205.1. Lineage (NCBI taxonomy): Eukaryota > Metazoa > Arthropoda > Insecta > Coleoptera > Curculionidae > Polydrusus > Polydrusus cervinus. The sequence continues at coordinate 19,132,322 of OW284519.1, read as the reverse complement.
CAGTGATTCAATTGACTTAAAGTGATAAAATTTAAAAATATTATTGTGAAAGTTACACGCCATTAAAATTGGAGCAAAAATCATCAACTTCTTTAACACCCTGTATATAACATTTTCTAACAGTTAAAGTAAATCCAATATTGACAATTGTTTCCCAAGGGATGAATCTATCAACCATTCAAAACCGTAGGTCAATATCATAACTGGTTCAGAAAATATTAACTGTTAAATTTATGCGACATTTTTCTTGCTCGAAAGCAATAATTGTCCAGCAGTTTATTTCTACTCCTAAATATTAGTCAGTGTGGTCACTGATTATACCAATTTACATACTTGTATTAGTTCCAAGTCAGCATCGTATGAAGTTTGAATTTCCTGTAAAGTTGGTGTATACATTTCGCACTGGATCGAGGTTATTTCATCTTCTTCAATTAATTGACAAACCTCATCCGCAGTTACTTTTAATTCCTGGAAAAACCGGTTAAAAATCAGAACTGCCGCCTGTTTGAAGGCAGCAATAATTTTTTGTGAATCATGATCTAAAAATGTAAAAAAACACAGGTTTTTACTATGATTTAATATACAAGCAATAGAGCGTCAGGCTTCTATAGCTTCCATACGAATTAAGTTAGGAATTTAATTCATATACAGACCTATAATACATTATAGGGTGCATTTCATGAATATACAGGGTGTCCCGTAACTTATGAGCCGTAGAGTAACTGGAGATACTAGACATCAAACTAAGCCGATTAAGTCATATAAGTTTTTTCGGATTGTTACTCGTTCTAGAGATACAGGGTGTTGAAAGTAAAAGTTTATTCTCGAGAATAAGCCATAATTTTAAAACGGTTTAGTGTCGAATTAAAAGTTGGCAATATTGTTTTTATGAGCAAGAAATAACAATTTGTAGAAATTTTAAAGTTTCAAACTAGAGGGCGCTAGTTGCATACACTGGGCTTCATAAATCTATGATTTTTTTTCTTACCTACAATATTAGGTGTTTTTCAATTACAGTTTCTTAAAAAGGGCATTTTCTGAGTTAAAAATGTGTACTTGATTGATCTTATTATCTTTAACGGTTTCCGAGATATTTCCCTTTAAACATCCCAAAGCATAAAAAAACATAGTAAATAATTAAATTAACAAAAAAACAAACAAAAGTGACAGTCCGAAAAAACTTATATGACATAATCGGCTTAGTTTAATGTTTAGTATCTCCAGTTACTCTACGGCCCATAAGTTACGGGACACCCTGTATATTTTCATATACAAAAATGCCCAAAAAAGTGTAATAACAAAAAGTTGTATTTTTTTAAATGGAACATCCAGTATTTTATTGCATATTTAGGTTTGCATTAGAGTCCTTTATAATTTTTTATAATTTCCAAAAATTTTATTTGTTTTGCTTTGGTATTTTAAGGGTAATAAATTAAGAACTAAAAAAATAAAGTATTACGGTCCTGGAAAAAAAAATATTTATTTTTTAAACCATGGGATTGGGTGAGATTTATGACAAGGGGCCTAGAGATATTATGAATCGAATAGTGGTTATCTACTTAATACAAAGTGCTCAAAAAAAAAGTTGCAAAAAAGACACATTTTAAATTCATTCTCTCAAGTTTTTCAAATGGAACATCCTGTATATTATTTAAATATTTAATGTAAAATTATTTTTGTTATTACACATCTTTGGGCCACCCTATACATGGAAACATATTTTTCTAAAATACACCCTATGCTATGATACAGTATACAGGGTGGCCCATTAGTGCGAGGAAGTTCAATTTATCAGTTGTCAACAGAAATAGTGACAAATATTACACATAAAAGGTATATGATCGGTTGAGACGCATATTTTAAAACTATTTTCAGATATACAGGGTGACCCAAAAAAGCAGAGGGGCAAAAAGGTAATTTTTTTAAATGGCTACCCCTATTTTTTTTTAGGGAATTGAATTCCGCATAAAATTCAGCATATACTAGAATATTTTAATTTGGTGTTCGTTGCGGCGTTGCCACTCTATTTATAATTTTCTAAAATATGGTTACGGTTTTGGATACACGAGGGATGGTAGAATGATCTTATTAAAGAAATCTGACCATAATTTATACAGGGTAATTTTTACCGAGGTGCCAATATTGCTATATTTAAAGTATCAAATCTTCAATTTTTTAAATTTTTTTATATAACAATTGTACAGAGTCATAGCCAACTAGGAGCAACTGAACTTAAAATCTGCTGCAAGATCGCCATATAAAAATTCTAAATTGGCAATATTTCGAAAACTAAAAATTTTTGAGATATACAATTTTTCACAAACTTACCCTTATTTTTAATGCTAAATAAGAAATAATTATAAAACTTGGGTGTTTCTATTTGAAAATCTAGACTTTTTGCAGTTTTTTCAATTTCATTTTTAATCTTATTTTTTAAACACCCTGTATTAGAAGTTATTAAAATATTATAAAAAATCTATTAAAGCAGGTCCTTTATAACAAGAAATCCCACTTAAATTAAATAAATAAGGCTTCTTTATAGAAAAAATTGATAATTATTCTAAGGCTTGCAAACGTCATTTTTGACATAACAATTCAAATATGTCAAAAACGTTTAGACATAGGTATAGGACATGGTATACAAAATCTGCCTAGAATCTTGCGTAGAATGCAAAATTGTAATAATATATAGGGTGTCCCATTTAAAATAAGCAAGTTGACACTTACTTCCGGTGTAACCGGAAGTGCCACCATTATGAAAATATTTTAGCCCGGTCACCCCCATCAGTATCAGCATACTGTCAAATTTTCAAAATTTTCCTATGTATAGTTTTCTATATATAGATCGATTCGGTTCCCGGTGGGACACCCTGTATTTAATATATTTTAAGTTAAAAAAAATAAAAATTAAAACATAAAGGTCAAACATTAGTTACTTTATATAGATTTCAATAAATTAAATATTTTGTTAATGACTTTTGCTGACCTAATTTACACAAAGTACTTCTTATGGACTTCAGCCACTCTTGAGCTTGTTGTAATTTGATCACGGAACTGACATTGTCAATGTTTTCTTTAATTTCGTCGGCATCCTTTTTAAGCTGATCGGCAGCCTTGGTTACTTCTGGGTTGTTTTGTGCAATCACTTTAAAGTTTTGATTTTTCAGGTACCTATAATAGATAGAGAGGTACAGCATTATTTAAAAAAAAGCAATGCCACACAATCATAAAGATGCTGAAAATACCCTACAACATATACTTTCTGGCATTTGTGTATATTGTTAAGACCTCTTATCATATCAAATGTAACTGTTCGCACACTTTGACAAAAAGTTTTAACCAGAAGATGTATCGACTCGAGCAGAACTGAATCTATCATTAACTTCTGTGATAACTAGGACTAACACCCCTAAACATTCACATCAGAAAGGAGGCCAACTGCAGCACCTCTAGGATGAAAATAAATGGAGAATGGAGACAGCACCCCGTAAGAATAGGACACACAAGAGCCGAGGATCTAATCAACGACGAAGTAGGGTTAGGAACAAAAAGGGCTTGTTGTTCCTAACTTTTGTAAGAAGGAAGATAGGGCTTTTTGTTCCTAACCCTACTTTATCATGTCCCTTCTGGAGAGTAGATACGACTTCGTTAATCAACGACGAGCTCTTGGACATGCAAACAGATCACATAAAAGAGGTCTATAACTTCACCAGACCTTTCAACATCAGGTGCGACTCTGACATATGGTCAAAAGGAACACCTACTTCATTAGACAAGGGCCTGGTTTGGTACAATGATGGATCAAATACGGCCGACGGAGTAGGCGCAGCTATATTTGGGGAAAGACCCAGAATGGAAATCAGCATTCCCCTGGGAAACTACGCCACAGTATACCAAGCGGAAATACGTGCTCTACAAGCATGTGTACAGAAAAATATCGAAAGGGGCTACCACGACCAGGAGATATACATTCTGTCAGATAGTCAAGCTGCCCTCAAGACCCTATACTCCAACCGACTTAAATTGAGGATCACAATGGAGTGCCTAAACAACCTAAAAGACCTAGCGGTAAGGAACAACAGGGTGGGACTCCTGTGGGTTTCTGCTCACTCGGGGATAGCGGACAACGAAAAAGCAGATTAAAATGGCTAGAGCCGGATCATCTCAAAAACTCAGGGGCCCTGAACCTGCTTTTGGCATATCAAAACAGGCAACCGAAGCAACATTAGACAGGTGGGCGCAACAACAACACCTTTCCCGATGGAACAGGATACCTGGTCAAACCCAAGCGAGGGCCACAAATTAGGAAGCCCTCCAAAAAGCTATCAACTGGTATATTGCCTCTAACGCTCACCCAGCTACATCAACTGGTTGGCCTACTAACAGGCCATTGGCCTGAAGAAAGCTCCTACATCAAATAGGAATTTACAATGGTCAGATTGAATGCAGACTTTGCGGCGAAGAAGATGAAACAGCCTCACATATCATTGCGAAGCACTGACCCGTAGAAGATTCAAAATCTCCGGAGAAATCCAGTGTGGGTGGGGATAACCTCCCGCATGACAAACTTGGTAGGAATTTACTGGACCTTATAAAAGGAACAAATCTTTTTTAACAAGATGGGAGAGCACAATAAGCCACTAGGCTGCAGTGCAGGAAGCTTAGACCGAACGCCCGACCCCCGCCTTAAGCCAACCAACCAACCGTGTTATTTGTAACCCGCCTCTACCCTTCCTCCACTGAAAAAGCTGTCAAGAAAATGGAAAATAGTACAAAAGAAATAATATTAGACTTACCCTATAGCTTTATCAGTACGATTTCTCAAATATTTTATCCAACCTTCTTTCACGTATCTAAGCTCTTCAATAAAATATTTACAATCGTTTTCTACTTCTAATTGCAAGTGATTCTTAAGTTCTACGTAGTTTCTTTGATTGCACAGAATTGTTTGGTTTATTTTCTAAAAAAATTAAGTATTGTAATAAAATAGTATATTACTTAACAAGGGATGAAAGCAGCGGCGGCGCCGTGGGGGTGGGGGGGGGGGGGCACCGGCCCACCCTAGAAACATGAGTGCCCCCCCAAATTTGAGGGGTTCGGTTTTATAAGGGAATTTACTAGGGACTCAGTTAGGAAAGCTGTCATGAGAAAAGAGTAGTGATATGTTCAAGTTGAAGAGAACGAGGACCTTTTTTTTTGCTTATTGCTTTATAGAGCGTGGGGAGGCGGCGACCTTTTTTTTTAGAAGTCACTTTGATTAGGATAGTGCCCACTCTAAAATCATTGGGCCCGCTTGTGCCCACCTATCCCAAAAAGCCTGGCGCCGCCGCTGGATGACTTTTTAAACGAGGAAATATTTAGCACCAGGCATTAGCCGAGTGCGGAAATTCTCCGAGTTTTAGAATAATCACTTTCACACGAGTAATGTACACTTTTCAACCACAAAGAATTATTAAAAAAGCCTTTGATTTGTGAAAAAAATATTTCAACACTAGTGTTGAAAAAAAAATATCAATAAGTACTAGTATTGAAATAAGAATACTTGTGATTATGTTCCACTTAATATCTGGTTTCATAGTTGGTCAATAGGCTTTTCCTTTATTTGTAGTTTAACTTTTTCATATTTTCATATTTTATACAGTGTGTCCGCGGATGGGGTCCCCAAAGGGGTAAAAATCTTTATTATTCATTTTACGAACAAAAGTCATTCTTTATAAAAAGTTCTGCTTGTTGAGTAAATTAATTTACGATAAAAAAGGTTAGATCAGATGTACAGGGTGGTAATAAATTAGGAAAATATGAAAATGCTTCAAGAGAGAAGTACCATTATTTATTAATTTTTACAAAAACTTTATAAAACAAGGTTGTTTATAAACTAACGTAGTCTAAAAACAAATTTTGAAATAAAAATTTTAATTTTTTAAATAAAATATTAATATTAACATCTATAGCGTATTAATTGTTTAGACACATTTACAATACCGTAACATTGTATTAACCGGAAGACGACTGGAGATGCTTACCAGTTGAAACTTAGTGATTCTAAACAAATAAAGACAATGCAAGTCCAAAACTCTACTGCCATTGTATTAAATAAATACGCTCTTCTTTGGTTAACATTTTCGAAAATAGAATACAGACAGATTTAAATAAAATTCTGACTTAAATATGAACGTATACAAAATCGGCTATCTTGATTTTTTTTGTAAAATGCAACTAATTAAATGAAAAAAATTGTTAATAATTTTTTATTTTAAAAATTCGAATTTTTATTTCAAAATTTGTATTTAGACTTTATATTAGTTTATAAACAACTTGGTTGCATAAAATTTTTGTAAAAAATAATAAATAATGGTACTTCTCTCTCAAAGCATTTTCATATTTTCCCAATTTATTAACACCCTGTACATCTGATCTGACATTTTTTTTATCGTGAATTAATTTTCTCAACAAGCAGAAGTTTTTATAAAGAACGACTTTTGTTCGTAAAATGAATAATAAAGATTTTTTCCCCTTGGGGAATCCATCCGCGGACACACTGTATATCACAAGAAGAACTAATTCTGGATTAACTTCTAGATAAGCCATAATGAACATTTTTTAATTTAATCAAGGAATGATACATACTTAACATAAATTTAAAAAATCCACCCAACAAGGAAAATAATTCTATAAATTATTTATTGTTGTTATAAAAAAGTCAAATACTCCTGATGGGATTTGAACCTGTGACCTTGCGATCTGTAAGCTAGAGAGCTTTATTCTTTACGCTATCGCTACCGATAAAGATTTGTTGTTTAATGCATGACACTATCTTCAACGCGATTTGTTTTTTCTGGTAATAGATTATTAAATTATAAACATTTTTTATAATTTCAGATGGCGTAATTGCACACTCTAATTCTGAATCACTCGACAAATACATGATAAATAAGTTAAACACCTTACAATTACTGCTCTCTAAAAAGTCTTCTTTTTAATAAATAGGGGTTGTCTGTCAAATTGGCATCATTTTATGTTTAAATTAAATAGCATGCCTTGATATTTCAACACTAGTGTTGAAATTTTTTTTTAAAAACGCGTGTGATATACAGCGCTTTCTAGCCAAATTAACCATGCTTTTTTTTTTAATTTTCATAAGTGGTTGTAGTAAAAACTAATTTTTCTACTCCCACATGAAAATTTGCTGTTTCCTTTACACTTAAGTGGCGAGAAAAGTAGGCTATTCCAGTTAACTGTGCGGGAATATTTAATTTCCATCCTAGATAGGTAATGAAACTGACCAATCACAATGGTCAATTACAAGGAAACCAAATTTACATGTTACAATAGGATGTACAGTGTTGCAACCTTTAAAAATAAAAGTTCCCATTTTTATAGAAAACTTTCACGAATGCAAACAATACTGAAAAAGTCTTTTATTAGCAGATTACAACCACAAGTGATCCTAAAGAATATTCTACAAATATAACACTGTGCGTAAAAATTTCCCTTTTCCCTTTGGAGACAGCGCCGACCTATCATTCCTATGTGCTTTGTTCTCACGAACCCGGAAATTTTCCATTAGTTGACAACACTGTTATGAAAATTACGTTTCTTTATTTTCTTTGTGGTGTATTTAAAAGCACTGACCAATCACAATATATTATATTTACTGAGGCTCCGCCTTCTTTTTCAAGACACTAAAATATATAATTTAAATTCATGTGGTACAATTTGTTATTAATTTGTTCATTATAATAAAATGTAGACGCATTTATAATAGATTTATTAATAATGCAACCTGCTGCATGAACATAGAAAATTAATTTCATGAATCATCATTTATCAGTTGGTTTTCCGAAAATTAACTAAACGCTTCAGTAGTCGAGACGTTAGAGCGTTGGACTATGGAACCAATGGTCGTAAGTTCGAGCCCGGCAACCTACAAACTTTTTTGTTATGTTTTTTAGCATAAAAAATATACTGTTCAACTCGAGTGGATTGTCCATATTACCCTCAGAAGTTTGAGCACTCCGCCTATGGCGTCGTGCTCAATTTACTTCCTCGTGCGATATGGACATCATATCCACTCTTGTTGTTTTTTTTTTATGATAAAACACCTGCACTGTAGGAAAAATCTTTTAAGGCGCTCTGGGAGCGGTGCGAGTGCGAAAAAAGCGATTAACGTTGGTCTTAAAACGTTGAAGATTGTATTCATTGGGAAACACGACCTCAGGAAGATCATTCCACAAAGATGACGTTCTCCAGATGAAAGAATTCTTAAACAATGAAGTTCGAGGAGTACTAAGCTGAACAACATATGGATGAGCGGCAGTGGTTCGCCGTGTATTTCTGTTTTGCATCGCTCTAGGTGGAATCAAGTGGGCAATGTCAGTCGAACACCTGCCATGGAAATATCTGTAAAAGAGAGACAAATCACCAACCTGTCTTCGATGCTCCAGGCAATCGAGGGTCTTGGTCAGCTCGGGGTCGCCGATCAGACGAACGGCTCTCCTTTGAATGGAATCCAGTAGCCAAAGGGTGTGCTTGGGTGCAGAGCTCCAGACATGAGAACAATATTCTAATGATGGTCGAATCTGGGCTTTGTAGAGTGTCAAAAGTTGATGAGGTGTGTACAACCTTTTGGTGCGGAAAAGTACACCAAGTTTCTGTGCAGCTGCCTTGGCAATTGCGGCAACGTGATCATGCCAAGACATATTACCTCCCAGATTGACCCCCAGTAAATTAATAGACGGTGCCAGGGAAATTGCGTGTCCTGCCATGACTATATCCGGTTCTGCAATGTTAACCTTTTTGGAGAAGACTGCTGCCTGGGTTTTCTTAGCATTAAATTCGACTTGGTTACTGTCACCTTAAGCCAAAATTTCTTCCAGGTCATTGTTGAGGCGCAATACTTCATGCTGCCTGCGAAGATGTGCGTCGGCAGCGGATGTTTGGGGAGTCAAGGTAAAAGATGAGACAAGTGTGCTGTCATCAGCAAAGCTATAAATTGGATTTTGGGTTTTCACTAGAAGGTCGTTAATATACAGTAAAAAGAGGGTAGGCGACAATATGGACCCTTGAGGAACACCGGCATTGATGGTGAAGGTGTCTGAGAGAAACCCGTCAATCGCCACTTGCAGAGAACGGTTCTTAAGGAAGCTGGTTAACCATAAACAAAATCCATTAGGCATACCGTAGGATCGCAATTTACTTAGAAGCCCATCGTGCCAAACACGATCAAAAGTCCTAGAGATGTCCAGTGTAACAGCCCGGGATTCTCCATGATGTTCGATGGTGTTGCTTCAAAGATGGGTGACATATGCCAGAAGGTCACCTGTTGATCTGGACTTACGAAAACCGTATTGATGGTCGCTGATAATGTTAAGCCCTTCCAGATACTTTACACAAACTTGTACAAACTATTATTTCAATACATTCTGATTTTAGCCCAAGCGCATGGACCAAGAAAAAAATAAAATTTTTAAACATATCAGTTTAAAATTTTTAATTGTTTACTAACGAAATAATGAAACTAAAATGTAAAAAATACAAAATTCAAAAAACTTAAACAGTAGAAATTTTTTTCTGGGTCTCCGTCCATGGATATTATTGCTGAATATGCAATATTCTATTACTGAAAAATTACACACCTCAATCTCGAATTCTATGCACTCATCATATTCACTAGGAAGTTTAAACGAAATTTTTTTAATTTTTTCATAGGCCTCTTTTAGTATATCTTTAAGCTCCTTTGATTTATCCTGTTCCAATGATACTAAGTTGGTATAAAATTCCTCCACCAGGTCTTGTCGTCTTCTTGTATATTTTAGAATACTGTTGTGTATTTTTGTAAATGAGGATCTTTCTAAATTACCACCGTTCTAAAAAAAAACACTCTGTATAATTTACAGTGGCGTGCAATGCTGTTTTAACCAGGGTAGGCAAAAATTGCGTTTCAGACAAAAATTTACCTTCCGTAGCATTCAAGCATTTAAATTTCAAATTTTGTCACAACATGTCTTGTTTTTGAGTTTGTGGAAAGAACACTGGCAGAAAAGGATAAAACGACATAATTTGTAAATTAGTTCAACACGGCGGTTTTTAAGTAAAAATTGGTTTGGCGTTTTAAATCCTGCAATAGATCGCTCTCCAGAGAGATTATTGTTATTAAGCGTGTCGCTCCCTGTGTGTTTCGTAAATAGATATGAATTCTTTTTAATCCAGAAAAGGGTCGTTCTGCAGACGCACGGCTAGCCGGAATAGTAACAATTAACGCCTCCATATTTTTTTCCCCGAAATCCGACGGCGCGAAGTCTAGCAAAGGGCGAAAACACTAATTAAAAATTAAAAATCTATCATCCCCTTGATTGAACCAATGTTTCCAAAAACGAGGTCAATTATTATGTGAAATATGATGATAAGCTTACTGATTATTAAATATTGTGAACCTATCAGCAAAAATTATTTGAATTGTCACAAAAGTGCTTCTTATTTTACGATACCTTATCCGTTATCCCTTTAAAAATATTTTAATTAAACTAATTAATAATAAAACTTATAGAGGCGTGTTTCATATTTTCAATTGAGAAAGCGAAGTATTGTCCAAACTACGGTAAAATTGAAGATTGGCACGAATGCACTCACCAAACCCGTGCTTTCTTGACGCGGGCTGATGGTCGAATGTTGCGATGGGTTTATTTGTTACATCTCTTTCTACCCTACTGCCTATCGGTTCTTTCGCTTGCTTCCACTCGTATAAAAGCAGTTCTTTTGCTTTTGCATAAGACGCTAATTTACAGCGAGATCTTTGCTTTTAGAACGGTCTTACGGAATGCTTATACAGGGATCTAGTTTACCATATAAATAAGCAATGAATGCGTTCGCGGAAATGATATAGTTTATGATATAAATAAGAAAAGAAACACGGATAAAAACTAATATATAAAAATAAATGGTTTCTGTTTATTTTATTGTTCCCAGGGTAGGCAATGCTTTTTGCATATTATATTGTATGTACGCCACTGATAATTTAGAAGTTTTGAAGATCATTCTTGTTGTTCTCACGTAACGGAGTCTCCGAGTTAACATTTGATTTTTAAATTTGTTATTTATGATTATATTTTACCATTTATTCCCCCCCCCTACCCTCCTCCCCATTTGTCTCTTTTAAGTCCTTGCAATGGCACTATCTCGGTAACCAAAGATATTACGGGCAAATAGAGTCATTTAATACAAAAAGCGAATGTCCATATTTTTCTATTGACGTAAAATGGACGATAAAATAACACGTGTTTTTTTGCTTACAAATATCGGCAACGGTATTCAAAGACTTAAAACACAACTGAAGATGCTTCCCGCAATTAACGCACTGATCAGAATTATTATCCCACTACCATCCACAAAATAGTCAATGTCTTAGTAATAGCTGATTTAGCGATACCAAACGGTATCACTGGGCGTTAATGGGTTAAGATAAAGTTTAACGTTTTTTTAGGTGGATCTGGAAGGAAGTTTTTAAAATTACTTGCACTTGATTCTCTGAGTTCTCGTATAGTTCCATGGTAGGATAAAGTACAACCTCTTCTTAACCACTCTTTTATCCGAATTGTTTTTCCTTTCCTTTTTTTTCTGCTCGTGTAATATAATAACAATTGCCGTTGGCCTCCCTTCTTGTGACATATTTGAACTGACGATAACAAACTGTGTGTGTGATAGAGTGTGTGTGTGTGGTGAAATGGTGGTCGCAATCAAATCTGGCCCAGAACTGCCGCATTATCGGTGAACAAAACTGAAGGTATAGTGTGACCATCGATATAGTTGCCCTGCGGCTAGGGTTGCCATCTGTCCGGGTTTCTCGGGATTTGTCCTAGTTTGGAAAGTGTCCGGGGAGCGTCCGGGAGGAGTTTTCTTTACAGGTTGTCACCACTTGCCGTCTACCGACAGTTACGGAACGACGCTATACAGGATGTTCCTTAATGACGTGCTAATATTTTAGGGTGTGATTCCTCAAGTCATTTTATGAAGAAAAGTTCATATAAACATATGTCCTAAACGGCTAAAAGGTTAATGGATTTGTTAAAAAAAAAGGTTCTATGACAAAAGTATTGTAATTATTAGGTTAATCATCAAGCAAAAATCAAGCAAAAACAAGTTTTTGTTTGATGTCTCTGAGTATTGAAACAACGCGGAATAGACAAGACGAATAATTGACGACACACGAACTGAGATATGCTGGTGAAAAAACGTTAAAAAAAATGTACAATGCTCATATACCTATAAAGCCATTCTATGTAAGGTGCTGCTAATTAATATTCCACCTGTACTTATAATAAATTGTATTGTCATTATCTCGACAGGACGATTTCTGAAAATTAACCCACGTTCAGTTAGTCGGCCGGTCGGCCGGCGGACGTCAGTCCGTGGACCGTCTGACCGCCGCAGGTAGAGTTACTATCTGTAAAATCATTAAACTAGGGCAAGAAGCTCGAAAACCCCGGATTTTTTTAGCTTGAACCCCAGATATTTCTGCTAGAAAATTTTCATCTTACATTAATACAATAAATTGAAATTCTTCTAATTTGACATCTTCATAAACTATTATTTTATAGAATATGTCGTGGAGGAGAGTATACAGGGTGTTCCTTAATGATGTGCTAATATTTTAGGGTGTGATTCCTCAAGTCATTTTATGAAGAAAAATTCATATAAACATATGTCCTAAATTGCTTAAATTTTTTGTTACAGGGTGTTAAATTTTTTTTTTAATGCATTTTTTGTAATATCTCCGAAAGTACTTTAGATATTATTTTCAATTTTGGCATGTGCTAACAGGATATAAAACCATCGATGTTAGTTGTAAAAGTTATTTTTTTGTTCCACCAGTGGCGTACCTGCAAACATGTCCTCTTATATTTTTTTATAAAAAAAATAGTACGCCACTGACATTTTTCCATGTGGATATTATTTCTGATTAGCCTGGTCAATTCTGCATAAAAATAGTATGTTGCGTTTTTCTCCTCAGGCACACCGTTCTTAATTAAAATAATTAAATTAGCTCGACTATTTATTATTATTATAACATTGATAATGCAAAATTTTGTTTTATAAAAATTGTTGGAAATTACCACCTTCATTAATAGGCATGCTTCCGCCCCGCCCGTCTAATTTAAATTTTTATGGTTTTAATTGGAAAATCATTTTCTTTGGATTTTTTTGCATGAAAATAACTTTCCCGCAGCTACATAAAAACTAATTATCCATTGATGAAAAAAACTCAAAATTTGTTTAGTTTTTTTGTAAATCTGGTCAAGAAGAAGAGCAGTTTAACAAGGCAAATTTTAGCTCTCTCGGTTTCCAATTAAATTTATTACAAATAACTTGGTATTGGTTCTTTTAGAATATTGTGATTTTTTTAGAATAATCAACAGAGAATACTATTTTCAAACGACATGAAGTAATTTGTGGTAACTAATTAACCTAATAATTACAATACTTTTGTCATAGAATCTTTTTTTTTTAACAAATCCATTAACCTTTTAGCCGTTTAGGACATATGTTTATATGAACTTTTCTTCATAAAATGACTTGAGGAATCACACCCTAAAATATTAGCACGTCATTAAGGAACACCCTGTATAGCGTCGTTCCGTAACTGTCGGTAGACGGCAAGTGGTGACAACCTGTAAAGAAAACTCCTCCCGGACGCTCCCCGGACACTTTCCAAACTAGGACAAATCCGGAGAAACCCGGACGGATGGCAACCCTAGCCGCAGGGCAACTATATCGATGGTCACACTATACCTTCAGTTTTGTTCACCGATAATGCGGCAGTTCTGGGCCAGATTTGATTGCGGCCTCCATTTCACCACACACACACCCTATCACACACATCCTTACACACAGTTTGTTATCGTCAGTTCAAATATGTCACTAGAAGGGAGGCCAACGGCAATTGTTATTATATTACACGAGCAGAAAAAAAAGGAAAGGAAAAACAATTCGGATAAAAGAGTGGTTAAGAAGAGGTTGTACTTTATCCTACCATGGAACTATACGAGAACTCAGAGAATCAAGTGCAAGTAATTTTAAAAACTTCCTTCCAGATCCACCTAAAAAAACGTTAAACTTTATCTTAACCCCTTAACGCCCAGTGATACCGTTTGGTATCGCTAAATCAGCTATTACTAAGACATCGACTATTTTGTGGATGGTAGTGGGATAATAATTCTGATCAGTGCGTTAATTGCGGGAAGCATCTTCAGTTGTGTTTTAAGTCTTTGAATACCGTTGCCGATATTTGTAAGCAAAAAAACACGTGTTATTTTATCGTCCATTTTACGTCAATAGAAAAATATGGACATTCGCTTTGAGTAAGTATATTTTTTCTTGAATACAAGTATTGATATTGACTAAGATATATATTTAAAGCCCTCTATACCATATATTATATTTTTAAAAATTCACCTGACTTTACAAAATGGGCGCAAAACATACTGATACCATATGGTATCACTGGGCGGTTACGCTATATATATTTTCTTTTTTGACAGGCATGGATTTTCATTGTCTGAAGCTTTAGATATAGCATACGCTAATGCGGAAAATCAAATAGACGAAATATTTATCGAGCCCCCTGATCCCAATGTCGACACCAATGAAGATTCCGCTGACGAAGATGACGGAGGCATGCTAAATAACTTAACAGGTCGACAATTACGTGCACCTGTGAAAATAAAATTGACGAATAATATTTAGGCAATAATTATGACGACTTTTCTGCAGATAGTCCTAACCAATCATCTTCAGCGCCGGCTAATCAATCCGTAACCGAATCATCTTCTGCATCAACATCAAAAGATACGTATTGTCCGGTATCAGAGAACAATGACTGGATTCGAAATCGTCTAGCTCAGAAACCAGATACTGTCTGGATTGAAGGCGATATTGAACCTGGAGCCCGTTCATTTCCAGTAAAAGATTACAAGCGGTTCGAACAAATGTCTTGTACAGATATTTTTGAGCTATTTTTTGTCAACGATATCATGCAGCAATAAACAATACATGGTTTCTGTATAGGAAGAATCACAACAAAACCTCCAACATAGAGTTTAGATGGGAGTTGGTCCAAGTATACTTAGCATGTTATGGTGTACCGGCAAAATCGGCAGGTCCTGCAAAAACGTCTGTTTCACGCACACTTTTGCCAGGTATTCGATATGACGGTATGCATCACTAAGTTGCTTTATGTAATAGACGCCGTTGCGCTGGAAATAAATGCAAGAGTTTTGGTAGAAAAATGTGTTCTAAGTGTGTAGGTCTTTGTGTCGTCTGTTTTGCCAATTTTATCACACAATGTAAAAATTTACTTTTAATAATTCCATAAATAAATATGTATTTTAAAATTGTAAGTATTTGTATTTTACAGTATCATATGCGCCCAGTGATACCATATGGTAGCAGTCATTTACTTAAAAACTGACGTAAGACATTTTGTAAAATATATTTTTTTTGTGAATTCCTACTCATATTAACTAAGAAAAGTAAAAATATGTAAAATAACTAACAAAAAATTATTCTGGGCGTTAATGGGTTAATTACCTCATGATTAGCTTTTAGTTTCGAATCAAAGATTTCGTTTTTAATGAGGCACTTAACATCATCTAAATTTTTCTTTAACTCTTCAGATCTTTGCGCTATTAATTTTTTATATTTCTCGCATATTTTGCTCTTCTTTGCATCTAAACTGTCCACTGCTTCTTTCTCTGCGTTTTCTCGTTTTTCGTTTAGCCTTTCAATAGCTCTTGAAGGATGTGATATCCCGACTATAAAAATTTAACAGAATAATTATTTTGTAGTAGGAAATGATGACTTTGCCGAGATAAATCTAAATATGATTAAGGCCCAATTTTATTAAGTTCTCATAAAACTAAGTTTAAACCGAACATTAATTCTAAAATCGTAGAAATGTCAGAAATGGTCGATTTATAATGTCGATTGACAGAAAAGTTTAATTTAAAAGTAATCAACCTTGTCATAACTTATTATGTTATGTTACATTATATTAAGTTATGATAAGGCCAATCACTTTTAACTCGAACTTTGCTGTCAATCCCACATTATAAAATTATTATTTTTGATATTTCTTTAATTTAACTGGACTTTGGTTTAAACCCACTTTATGAAATTGGGCAAAAGAACATTTATAATTTTATGGTATCATTGAAGATTAAGTCATTTTTATATGCTATCTTTATTAATAATTATTAACATCATAAACGTACTAAAACCTACATAACACCTTAGTTACTCATAATACATTAGTTACCATAATTTAATACGTTAGGTACGAAAGCATAATACGTTAAGATACCAAATAATATTAGAACTATTTTTCATGAACATGTAAAACAATATTTTGACAGTTTTCAAATTTGATGGATACACCTTTGTCTTTAACGTCCACGCATGATCTTAGGTATGCCCTCTGAAGACTGATTAATGACCAAGCAAGCACTCCTTTCGATTTCGTGTGGTTCCCCAGTGCTTAATCCACTGCCGGAAACATCGCCGATTTGAATTTTGCGAGCAATGGAAACTTTCTTGGTCACACTTTCTTCTAAATACCCTCTAGCAACCTTCGCCGATTCCCATCCACCAAGTTCTTGTAGGTCTAATATATCTCCTCCAGCATTAACAAGCAAATTTGCCGAAGATCTTCTAACGCAGTGACCAGTATACAAATTAGGATTTTCAAGTGAGAGATACTTAGCTATTTTTTGAGGTATTTTAGAGAAGAAGTGAATGCCAAAGGGCTGTCCCTTTTCTATATGATACAAACAATCTTTGGTGAGTGACATGGTCTGGCCTTAACATTGCGTACTTTTTAAATAAAAGCACAGGATTGACTTCGCCGTCAAATATCACAGCGAAAATACGTTTTTTGTGGGCTTTTGAGTCGGGAATAGTAACAATCAGCTTGTCCTCTAAAACGTCAACATCTTCCGTGGTCATCTTCGCTAATTCATTAGTTCGATAGGCTCCTCCAATTCCAATTAAAAAAGCCACTCTCATCATTAAAAACTTCTCGTCTGAGGCAGAACACACAAATTCGTTGACTTGTTCTCTTGTAAATACTTTTGATTTTTTTGCTCTATATCCAACATTTTTCTTCTTGATGAAACGTATTAAGGCGCCGTATTTGTCGATTTCCACTCTTTCCTTCAGTTCTAAAGTCGCTCGTAACATGAAATATTTCGGCCATAAGGATGAAGCAGAGTATTCCTCAGAGAGTTTTGCGAAATACGCCAGCAATAGCGTTTCTGCTGCACCTTGAACATGTACTTTGTTTCGCCACTCACAAAACTGCCGATATTCTTTTTCATAATGGATTTTAGATTTGTCCGGAAGCAAGTTCAACCTTATAATGTTGGCTGCAGCTAATATATCGTCAGGAATATCAAAATCTTGAATGATTTTAATGATGACTTTTTGAAATGCCAAAATGAAATGACATAAAACCTTGTTTTTATTTTCGCATCGCCGTTGTCAATGATACGATAAAGCTTTGAATACAACTCGATTATTAGCGATTTAACACCGTCTCGGACATTGCGGGTGACTCGGCTGTTGCCTCGTCACCTAGTAATTTCCTCGACTATTATAAATCGCATAATAATCTCGTTATATTAATAGCTATAACATTTAAGAAAGCATGAAAATTAAATTTCAAACCACCTGAATTAAAGCGAGTTAATTTTTAATTGGGGGCACGTGAAAATGGTAAAATTTGAAAACAATGAACTAGTAGATATGATGCTAATTTATGGTAAGTATTGTCAAAGTGCGGCTGCTGCTTCGAGATTATACGCAGAACGTTTTCCCTTGCTCATCCTACACCCAGAAGTTGTCTTAATGTTATTCAACGGGCAAGTTAGGCAGAACCATATTTGATCCATGAATGTAAGTACCTTATTTTTGAGTTTTTTGAAAAAAGGTATTTGAAAATGTTTATTTTAATGCCTTCTATACACAGCTAAAAAAGAAGTATTAACTTAGGAATCACCCTGTATATCGACCATTTGACCATCACGTTTAAACTAAGGTTTAAAAGGACTTGGGCCTAAGGATATTAGGAACAAATTTGCCTTAATAATGAAACAAAAATTGATGCATATTTTAAATACTCCAACAAACACAATTTTTTAAAATTAAATTAAGTCGGCTCTTTAAATCTTCCACACTGTCACATGTGACGTTAACGTTATCATAACAATCAACTATTCTAAAACAATACGTTTTTATAATCTTGGATGGAGTTCTTCCGCCGTTACGCAATCTCTTAGTATTGATTTATGTTAAACTAGATGTCATAATCAACTGGTTCCGTAATGTCCACCAAAATGTAAATATAAAAATGTGACAGTGATAATTATATTCACCCAAAGTCAGATATTGAATCTGCTAGAATTTTTGGTTGGAATTTCTCGGTCTAGCGTTACGTAGGGGAAAGTCGGGTATTGGTGCGCACCTAAGCCAAAATTGTAATATTTCCGAAATAACAGAAGATTGGACTTCTAGGTTCGCTATCAAGATTCTTTAACCATCTGGCTTTAATATTTTGTAATTAATTTTAAATAAAAATGCACTTTGTGACTTTAAAATTCGAAATTTCAAAAAGTGACAATGCGCCATATTACCTGATTTATGCGGCTAATGGCGCGCATGGATGATAGGATAATCGTGCTCATTGAAAAGGGAAACGAATAAAATAATTTATTGAAGCTAAGATTATACTTATTTATTCTTATAGCCTGAATCATGATTTCTGGATTCCATTGCGCCTTTGTTGTTTTACGTTGGTATTTCGGCATCTGTAAAAATTCAAAATATTATAATCTAAGATATTTAAGACTGTAATTATGGGTTCTTTTGAGGTTATGCCGAAACTCTGACGTGCTGACTTTTTTGGACCTCGAATTTGGATTTAGCGACCCCAAAAACATATAGTAAACGTGGCCTGACCCCTTTTTTGTGTTGCTGTATTATTTACAACGCATTCTTAACAATTCTAAATACATGGCGGCTAATCGTGCGCACTGCGCCCGATTAACCGAAGGTGACAGATTCGGTTTTAAATTCTTTAAAACAATATAAAACATTCTTTTGCCTAAATTATATATATCAGTGTCAAGAGGACTCATTAAGCAATGTATTAACGCACACGATTATTAAAAAATGTAAAAATGGAAATACTTACTGCTTATTTTTTCGAAGCATTTACTAGTACACGACATACGTAAACAACGAAGCGACCAATTTGGATAAGTAAAGTAAAGCGATCCACCTGACTCATATTATGTCATAGTACACAGGCTTGGCAAGGGATGGCGCCTGAATATGGATTTCGAATTATATAAGTACGCCGGTTATGGAAATAAAGACATGCGCACGTTAAGCCGCCGCACACGATTAGCCGACTCTCCCCTAATGTATAGGTGCAGTATTCTCGATGAAACTTTACCCCTGCGTTATCCACAACTCATCACACTCCGCACACGCCGTAGCCTATAAAACTTGCTAGACCGAGAAAGCATGGTAAGAAAACGTTGTAAACTGATTATTTAATTTTAAGTTCTTTGCAAGTTTCTCCATTAACCTTCGAACGTCATTATTGTTGATTCGAAGAGTCCAGTTATATATTTAGTTACTTTCACGTCATAATATACGCAGTGGCTTACCAAAATCATCAGGAAGACAACTTATATCATTATCATCCATATTTTCTTTAGCAAGAAATTAGAGTAACGTCAGAATTGACTTTTCAACGTCAAATAGTCAATTATTGACAACTTCACTAGCTCTGACACTCGTAACGTTCCGAACGTGCTCAATTTGATATTTTCTGTTAGTTTTGACGTTCCGACTACACTCTTTTGCATTTGGGATAATTCTCTCCTTACATATGGAATAAACTCTGGTTTCTCCGAGTTTTATAGCGTGCACGTCGAGTGTGGAACTAACGCATGCGCTCTTGTTTTGTTATGATTAATAAAAATCACGGCACTTTTCAGAAAATTCCATTTTGTATTTGCTAATCGCAATCATGGATGGTTTACTCTCTCAAGGCAAACATTAATTGGTTTTGAATCAAGGAAAAGCTTGTATTTATAAAGAAGGTCATATTCTCTTTCAAAGAATATCGGGTAATAAAATACTCGGGTAATAAAATACCTACTACTCGTTATAAAAGCGGACCCATATGATAACCTTAAGATTGGTATGGGAATGTCAAAAGTAAACAAAGCAACACTTCAGTGGGTACCGGGACACAAAGGTGTTGCAGAGAACGAAAATGACGGTGCACTTGCAATGAAAAACTCTGAAAATACATTCATAGGCCCACAACCAGCACTCGGAGTACCAAGGTGCACAGTACGAGATGCCATAGGGATCGGGAGTGAACACAAAATCCACTGGAGCAACAGACTGGGATTACACCACAGCAAAAGCTTCATCCAGACCCGAGACTAACCAAACAGCTGCTTTAAATGAACAGTAATCAGCTGAGAACTGTTACAGGACACATGGCTATCAAGAATCATCTGCATCTGTACAATGGAGATCCAACTGCAGATTATGCGGACAAGAGAGAAACTGTACAGCACATAGTTTGTCACTGCGGGTCACTAGATCGGGACAGACAACAAATACTCTGGCAACCAAAACTGGAACCAGAAACCAGAGGACATCCTTACTCTCTCCCCAGTTCACCTACACAAAGGAACTGGGATCACTGAGTGGATGTGAATATCAATCAAAGTGCATCTGGCATATGGAATGATCCTCGGAAAAAAAATCATTTTCGGGGATGTTGAGAGCAAAAAAGTTAATTTTGATTATTATATTTTAAAAAGGTGAAGAAAATAAACTTACTTTTCCTTCTTTCCACTTCAGTAATAAATATTTACTTTGCACCCTTAATCCGTATAAAAAATATAGACAGGGTATGGCGAGGATTTGCATAAGGGATACATACATCATTATTAAATAATAAAAAATCACTACCACAGCTCATTTAAAACGTTTTATTTAACAAATAAATACTAATTATCGGCAAGATACTCTTAACAAATAATTAAAATAATAAATAAATTAAAAATAAATAGGTAAACTGACGTTTACTAAAATAAATTTCAAGAAACATTTTTTATTTATTTTCAATATAATTGAAAGAGGGTACATTTTTTCTATAAAAAATTAAGGCACTTAAGTTCAACCCCAAAAATATAGAAATTGTCTTCAGGTGGATAAACCGCTTTCCCTCGGAAAACCGTTTTATACACTTCGCCATATGTATCAGTGTCGTCAATAAACATAAAATAAATATTTTTTTTCACGCACTCTTACTCAAATGATAATAGAAGCATTTTTTTATCCAAAGCAAAAACTAGTGGGTACGACCTATCTATCTAAAAGTACTCATAGGCCAGCCACAGATATAGAGACTTGTACACTTACATCAACGCTCGTTCATCAAGGTATGCGTGTGGATGAAAATAACTTCCGCGCGCTCAAGAAGTCAACACAATAATTTACTTCGTGCTACAATGAGCGCTAATGCTCACGTCTGTCTGTGGCCGGCTATAAGGATTCTTGTATATGTTTTAAGCACCTCTTCAAACTATTAAAAAAAAACTTCCATTTCTTAAGTCCGTTATATACATCTCCTGGTAACTTTACCAGCCAGATCATTTCAATGGAAACAATTGTATCCACAATAGATTCTTTGGAAATTACCTTGCTGGTAAAGGTATTAGAAGATGGATATAACGGGCCTTAAATATTAGAAAAATAAATTCACCTACAACATTTTATTTTCTCGATTTAACTTTATGTCCGAAACCAGTTTTTTCTTCAGATTGACTAGCCGCCTCGTCTTCCTGGGAATAATCTTCATATTCCAGAGATTGATCGTTATCGTCTTGGTCAATTCGATCTTCTTTTTGATCTGGTTTATTGTTTTCCTCCGGGACATAAATTGTCGATATTTTATCTGTCATAAAAAGGACTAAAATTATAACTGGTAAATTTTATTTGAGATGATTTGGAGGACATGCATCGAGAGCCAAATTGGGAATTATTTATAGGGAATGAGACAAAATGTGATGTCTTATCATTATCTAATTATGAATAAGTCGATAAAATTGGGAAAAATAACCCTTTTTAAATGATGGTACAACGCTTCACCACAAATTCGTTAACCAAAAATAACGCGATTTAGGCAAACTTACCTCTATGCAATATTGCTTCGTTTTGCCACTACAGGGCGCTAAAGTTTTCAAATTAATATTGTTTTTTTTTTGGAATAATTTTTAAACGCCCTTATCGATTTCCACTAATTTTGGGACTAAGAGTGACAATTATTAATAGCATATTTTTACGTATAGGTAGGTACGCCATATTTTTTTAATTCCTGCGAATTTGAAAATGGCAGGTGATTGGTAAATAAAAGTGTTTTTGTTGTTACCTCCCGTATAAATGACTTTATATTTCTCTGACACTAGCTGACTTCATGTTGAAACTTTTTTGTCTCTTATAAAATTTTAGCCAGACATGCAGTTTCTCTACAATAAAATTATTTACGATACCTTGTAATTCATCATCGCTGTTTATTCATAACGCGAAAACATGTAACATTTTTTAAGGGTTTACACCAACCCCGTTGGAGTGTTGCACCAACAAATGTCCTGGCAAGTTGCTAGAAGTCCAGCTACAAACATAGTTACATAAAAACTATGTAAATTGTAAAGTCAAATGACATGTAATTATAAAGAGTAAATAAATACAGATATTTTGAAAGTAAAAGTAAAATGTAACATTTTTTAATTCTAAATAACTACCAACTAATTTGATTTTTATAACAATTGTACGAAATGTTCATCGTGTTCCTGAAATTAATTATGTTTAAACAATAAACTATACTTTGGACATCGTGTCGGGCTTGTTTTAAAAATAATCTGCAGCCTAGATAATTCTTTGCAATAATTCATCCTCCTCAGCGATGGAGGAAGCATACACTTTTGACAAGAGCACTCCACAGAAAATAGTCCAGAGGCGTGAGATCTGGGGATCCAGGTGGCCAATTTATAGGTGCATTGTTACCTATTCCGATTCATCTATTAAGATATCTTTCATTTAAAAATCTTTAACATGAAGTCAGCTACTGAAAAAAAGTCATTTATATGGTTGGTAATAAAAAGACAAACTTTCATTTACCAATCACACGCCGTTTTTAAATTTGCAGGTATTAAAAAAAGATGGAGCATACATTAAAACACGCTGTTAATAGTGGTCATTCTTAGTCCCAAAATTAGCGGAAATCGATAAAGGCGTTTAGAAATTATTCCGGACAAACGATAATCATTTGAAAATTTTAGTGCCCTATAGCGGAAAAGCGAAGGTACGTTTGCCTAGATTGCCCTATTTTTGATTAAATAATTTGTGGTGAAGCGTTGTACAGTCATTTCAAGGACACCCTGTATATTGCTAGAATGCACTTTAGTCCCTTCGAGTTAAATGACCCATTTTGCTTTGGTGGGGCTAAACTACCCACTTTAGTCCCGGAAGTGCAAAATAGTTATTTTCCTGACAAGTGCGAAAAGTTATACTTTCCCGCACGCGACTGCAATTGACCCGAACGACGCGGAGCGGAGTTCGGGCAAGCGGTCAAGGGCGGGAAAGACACTTTACGCATGAGTTAGGAACATTATTTTTTCTGCGACCGTATTATACAAAAAAGTATACCATCCCATTTTTCAAAAATTATTTTATTCAACATACATATACAAAACTTTAACTAAAAACTACTAATTATTATAAATATTAATATTAAAAACACAAAAATATCTTCATTATTTTATATTTTCAAAAAATTAAAAATGCAATAAAAAGCTAGAAAAGATGTAGATTTTATTTGATGGACTATTTCGTAAATATTTATTTACCTGTTGTAACAATAGTTATAATTTTCGAAGTAAAAAACTATCTAATAAGGTCAAAATTTGCATTATTTATACTTTCAAAACTACAATGCGTGCGGGAAAATGGGTTAAAACGCACGGTCGTAGAAAAAAGAAGTTTAAAATCTATTTCTATATTGCTATAGCTCCTAAGAAAATAAATACGATTTTTCTTTATCAGAACCTAAGCACATTGTACCACAGAACACAGAACAATATACCTTTGTTGCGATTCTACTCACCATTTTCGCTATAATTTCTATTATTTGCTAGTTTCATTAAGTTATTATTGACTTTACCAGCCGCTTGAAGCTTGGCTAAACGTTCTGCTGCTTCCTTATTCGGTAGTGAAGTATAATAAGGACTATTTTGATTTTCTTTCTCAATTTTTTCAGTCACGCTTGGTTTAGCGTCGGGCTCTATAGTATTTTGGGACCTAAAATAGTTTTATTTTTGATGGGTTTATAAAGTTCATTTTTTACAACCAGGTTAAGTCATACTTCTTTTAAAGCTCTCAAAAAGTGGTATTAAATGATGAGAAATCATAAAATAATCAAATTTATTTAGGAGCTCCTCAAAGTTCTGTTCTTGGTCCTTTTCAATTTTTATAAATGTTAGATTTACTATGTTTTTTTTTTAACTATTTTGCATTTTAAAAACGGCAAACTCACCTTGTATCAAAATAACTTTGTACAATTTGTGCTTGAGTCAAAGGATCAACAGATGAGCTTCTAGAATGAATATTTTCGCCCTTTATTATTTCATCGTCAGATCCAAGAGAATATGTGGCTTTGACATAGCTGGTTTCTCCTAAAACACCGTTTGTTATGAGAATACGTTTCTACTTACTTTGCGCATTGCGCTCCACCATCAGTAATTATACTGTAGCTAACATATTTGACCGCTCTACGCGTCGGCGTTGTTTGATCATCTGCAGTCTAATACAAATGAGAACTTGTTACTTTAATATCTATTTTGAATCCTCATACTTCTTATACCTGATTTAGCTTGAGCTTGATGAGCTTGTTCATCATAATTAAAAGACTGGTAGTTGGGGTGGACATTTTTGTCATCAGCAATCTAAAATAGATAAAATATAACCAATTAAAACTGTTATTTTTTAATCTACCATTTAAAAAGTTGGGTAATATTAGGATTTAAGTTTGATGCGTCAATTCCACAACATCCTGTTTATATTAACTATGTAAGTTGTCAACCCATAGATTCGTGTATCCTTCGAATCAAGAGATTTTTTTCACCTGAATGTTCTCATGTTGGTACTGTTGAACATAACCTGGCTCTTCTAAATATTGATTCATTAACTGAGGCTGTTGCTGCGCAAAGCTAGATTGTATGGCTTGGGTGTGGACATTTTGATTGGTATCACCACTTAAAAATTGATCATTTACAACCTGAAAGTACAAAAAAAATTGTCAAGGTATTTTAGGTAGGAAATTGCCCAAACGTGGTGTTGCCAATAGTATTTTTACTTTTATTATCAATATTGTCAACACTAACCTGATAATGTTTTGAATTTGAAAACGCCATATCTTCCTGTCCTCCCACATCCTCCTGCATTTGCCCAAAACCAATATTTATCCCATGGTTCCCGTCATCCTGTAACGTTAAACCAGGATGATCAGGATGATAGAAAGCCGCCTGCAGATTCTGATAACTTTGTCCGCCAATTTGTTGCTCCAACTGTTGTTGGTTGAGCAGGTGATCAAACTGCTGCCGGTTGGCTGGTTGATTGGGGATAATGGTCTGGTAGGATTGTGCCGGGGCATTTTGGTTGTAATGTGTCTGTACGTTAATTTGGTCCCTAAACATTGATTTCGGGGGTTGATCGCTGGGTTCCGTAACCTGATATTGATGGACGGTTGGTTGCTCCTGTACCAAAAATTAACTTGATTAAATATTTTAAAAAATTTAATTTTTTTTTAGTACATACGCTTATAAATTGAGGTTTCTGGAACCTGAATTCCTGTTGCTGGTGGTAGTGATGCTCTTTTTTAAACTCCAGGTTGCTAGGCATATCAGCAGGCGTCAGATTTGGGGCCGGTATAGTGTGAATTGGACCTGTTCAAAAAAATGTTAGGAATATTAATTTTCTTGAGCAAGACCTTAAAAAGTCATAACTAATATAATATTTCGCGTGGGCTTGAAACATATGTTTTACATGTTTACACATAGTAATACAGGGTAATTCCTAAGTTGATACTTCTTTTTTAGCTGCGTATAGAAGGCATTAATAAATAACATTTTCAAATCCCTTTTTTCAAAAAACTTAAAAGTAGGCGAGATACGGAAGTAAAAAATCTAAGTGCGGGCCTGGTCATCAAAACGTAGCCTGCTATAATTTATGTTATTTGTCTAATCTCTTATTAATCATGCAATTTACAGGTCGGTGATGAGTTATTTGACATTCCGCTGC
Source organism: Polydrusus cervinus (assembly GCA_935413205.1). NCBI lineage: Eukaryota > Metazoa > Arthropoda > Insecta > Coleoptera > Curculionidae > Polydrusus > Polydrusus cervinus. The sequence continues at coordinate 19,105,886 of OW284519.1, read as the reverse complement.
GGTGTGCTTTTCTAAAGCAAGTTAATTTTAAATTGGTGACACGTAAAAGTGGTAAAATTTGAAAACAATGAACTAGAGTAGATATGGTGCTAATTTACGGTGAGTGTCGTCAAAGTGCGGCTGCTGCTTCGAAAGTATACGCAGAACGCTTGCCCTTGCGGGCTCATCATACACCCAGAACTTTTCTTAATGTTATTTAACAGGCAAGTTAGACAGAACCGTATTTGATCCATAGTGTAATAAATGAATGCTGAGAGAGTTATTTTTGAATTTTTTGAAACAAGGTATTTGAAAATGTTGTTTATATTAATGTTTTCTATACACAGCTAAAAAATAAGTTCCAACTTACGAATAGGACACTATTTATTCGGCTGAAATATTTTTTGCAAATTCGCAAAGTAGACCAGGCACACTTCTTTCGCAAAACTATTTTTTGTCCCTTTGTTGTGGCCCCAGTTTTCAAATGCTTATATTGTTTTTCATATTTTTGACGAAATTTCTCTGGCAACAAATTTGCAGTATTTGTTGCCTGCAAGGTAGAATCTGGGAACTTTTCATCAGAGCTGCGCATTTTAAAAGTATAACAGTGTTTGTAGATTCTTGTTTATATGGAAACGAAGGATAACATTTGACTTGATGTGTTAAAATAACAAACGCACCTAGTGTCGTTTGGCACTTCATCATTTATCATTATACCTAGAGGGTACTTTAAAAATGTGTTTTTTATTTAAGCTGACATATCAAAAATTACGAACAAATACAGGTAAAAAGGAATAAGCCAAGACTTGCAACGACTTCTCATATTGCATAAAATAGTCTACAGTACTAAAATACCTTCTTTACCCATGAGACTTTTAGATATCACTTTGCGCACGCTCGTAGAACGAAGGTATCACCTTTTTACTAAAGTAGTTATTAGTACCTTTTTCTCCAACTTGCTTAATGGGATTCGTATTAGTTGGAATAGTGTTACTTTGCACATGATAATCATACTCTAGAGCTGACATACTTGGGGATGAGACAAACGATGGTTTTTCTTGGTGTTGATCTAAAATATAACACAAATTGGTTGGTTTGATTCTTCAAAAATAAATATATATATTGGTCGGATCATATAAAATAAAAAGGTCTAATCGAATTTTTGCCCACTCCTATAGTCTATTTCAGAAAGGTGTAGAGTAATAAAATGTGAACCTTCGTCTAGTTCGGCTCAATTTCGGTGTCGGCCATCGGCGTAGGTAAATTTTGTGTATTAAATTATTTATGATAACTAACCAAGGAAAAAATAATTTGATAAAGAAGGAAGGAACTATTAGCTATAGCAAATTTACAGAAACATCGTGTTATGAAATATGCCGTGGAAGATATAACTGAAAAACATAGTGTAACTATGCTGCGCACACCGCCATATCATTGCGAACTAAATCCTATAGAAGTTATATGGGCGCAAGTGAAAGGATTTGTAGCAAGACACAACACGACATTGAAAATGAAAGACGGTAGGCTACGGTTTGATCAAGCCATTAAGGAAGTGACACCAGAGAACTAGCGAAAAGCAGTCGATCATGTCATTAAAGAATAGGAGAAAATGTGGGATATTAACCATCTGATCGATCGGACCGTCGATCCGTTAATTATAACGTCAAGAGGAGATGACAATTCCTCAGAATATTATGATTATTTATAATTTAATTTCTGTATAATGTATTTTGTATTTTTTTATAATGTTTAATAAAAAATAAGTGTACCTAACACTATGTACATAATGCACGCCTTTGTCACACCATTTTCAGTGTTTGTGAATGGATAACAATAGGTAAAATCCATAAATTGGCCCAAACCAGGGTAGTACTACCTGCACTTGATGAACATAGAGAATTTTGCAATGAAATCAATGCCAAATTGTGTAAGTGGCTTAAATATTCGTTGGGTCATTTTGTAGTCCCATTGCATACTTAATAAGCTTTTATTACTCCACACCTTTCTAAAATAGACTATAGTTAAGAGTTATTTTAAAACAGGCACCAGGGGTTATATTTCTCAGGACCAATCTCAAATTGCTGTTTAATATAAGGCATATTCATTACTTACGAACAATTTTTGGTATATGATTGCTTTCCTGAGGAAATTGGAGTAGTGCCCCCGAAACAACCGGGACGTTAGGAATTTTGTGTTGTTGTACAGGATGCTTGAAGTGAGCCTGCTTAGGTGGAATCTGAGGTTTTGGTTGGTACGGGTATTGTTGGAACTTGGGCCCGTTCGCAGAATGTTGTAAATGGCCAACATTACTTAGAGGAATGTTCATACCTAGAATCAAAATAAGTTAAAAGAAATTACAGTAATTTCATTCTTAACGGGTTTCTAAGAAAGTAAGAAATAAGAAATCTTACCATGACTTAGATGCATTGGAGGTTTGGGCCTCCCACCTCTAACTTGCTGTGGAGGTACAGGATAAGGCCTATTCTGCATGAAGTGAGGGGACATTTTCTGTGGAGGCATTTTATGGGGGATCATCTTTGGTGGCGGTCCCTTCTGTGGAGGTTTGCCCCATTTTTTTCCAAATTGTGGCGGCGCCGGGGGGCGGGGAGGTCCGTTTTGTTGCTGCCCTCTCCGTTTAAATCTGGGATATTCGGAATTTGCCAAGCATAGACATGTCGAGAGAAGAATAAGAAGAATTATCTGAAAATAAAAAGAGAGTTGAAGAAATTGAAGAGAAGATTGACAATTATTTTACTCTATAAAAAAAGAAATTGTCTACAATCCCCTATTTTTTAGAAATTTTAAAAACGGACTAGCAAGTACAGCCAGCTTCGCTTAAATGTCGACTCCCGCTTCGTTGTTGTTCGGGTCGCTTTTATTAATTTGTATTTGTAGCGCGACTGCAAATTTATTGGTTTTGTATATTATCACTTGTAAAAAATGCGCTGTTCGCGAACGCGTTTATTAAACATAACAACCTTAATAGAAATATTGGCATTAAAAACTGATAGAGTGGAAATTTATAAAATTTTATATAAAAAAATACAGGGTGTCCCACCGGGAACGGCATCGATCTTTATATGGAAAACTAAACATTATTGATGGGGACAATCGGGCTAAAATATTTTCAATATGGTGTCACTTCCGGTTATACCGGAAGTAGGTGTCAACTTGCCTATTTTAAATAAATTCTAAAAGATTCAACGTAAGATTTTAGGCAAATTTTGTATATCATGTCCTACACCTAATTATACGCGTTGCTAAGATATTTAAGTTCTTATGTCGAAGATGACGTTTACAAGCTTTAAAACAGTTATGAATTTTTCTTATAAAGAAGTCCTAATTGTTTAATTTAAGTAGGAATTCTTGTTGAAAAGGATCTGCTCTATTAGATTTTTTATAATATATTTACACTATAAATACATAGTGTTCAAACAATAAGATGAAAAATGAAATAAAAAAAATATTGCCAATTTAATATTCTTATATGGCAATTTTGCTGCGGATTTTAAGTTCAGTTACTCCTAGTTGGCTATGACTGTTTGGACATCTTAAGCACCCCGGCATAATTATTTATAATTATCAAATGACAAGTGACAGCTTCATAGATAACTCTAGCATTTAACTGTTTTTCTCCACGACCATTACTGAATGCAATAATTCCAAAATCATTTTTGATAATAGAATGTAAAAGTTCTCGCTCTTGAGTTGGAATATTTATTCTGAAACACTTGCTTCTTATGCGTTTTGCGTGTATTTTCATTCCATAACAAGATACGGAATGAATATTCTGTAATTGATCTAAACGACATAGGTTGCCATGAATTTCGAAACTGTCAATGTCAGCAGACAAATTTTAGTGCAAGTCAAAATATGAGTGAAAAATCGGATGAATCAGATATGGAACTGGATAATACTCCACCTGAAATTACAAATATTGCGAATAGTATTTTTGGTCGTGGAGAAAATATAGTCTGCTACTCGGTTAGAATGAAAATTTGATCCGAGTGGAAGATTCCGAACGCGAGCGTAGCGGGCGTGAGGAACTACAATCTCGTCACAGAATCTACTATTAAACGCCCTCATAGCCAACTAGGAATAACTAAACTTAAAATGCGCAGTAAAATCGCCATATAATAGTAGATTACATAACAAGTGAAGAAAATGATACTTTTCAAACGAGGAGATATTTAGCACGATGCGTCAGCTGAGTGAAGAAATTCTCCGAGTTTTAGAATAATCACTTTCACACGAGTAATGTACACTATTTTTCCTACGACCACAAAGAATTATTAAAAAAGCCTTTGATTTGTGAAAAAAAAAGGAAGAACTAATCCTGGTATGACTTCTAGATTAATTAGAATGAAATTTTTTAAAATTTAATCAAGGAAAGATGCATTAAACATAAATTACAAAAATTCAAGGAACAACAAGGAAGATATCAATTCAAAATAATTCTATAAATTATTTAATGTTTTAATAAAAAAAGCCACCAGACCTTGCGATCTGTATAAAGCTCTATTCTCCAAGCTATCGGTACAAATAAGGATTTGTGGTTAAATACATGACACTTTCTTCAGCGCGGGTTGTTTTTTCTGGTAATAGAATTTTCCAGTATTTTATTAACATTTTTTATAATTTCAGATGGCGTATTTTCACACTCTAATTCTGAATCACTCGACAAATACACGATAAATAAGTTAAACACCTTACAATTACTGCTTTCTAAAATTTGCTCTTTTTAAAAAATAGGGGTTGTCTGTTAAATTGGACTAGGATCTTCATTGATTAACAATTTAAGCGAGGCTAGGCCTATAACTCCTCTTAATTATTGATAAAACATTAGCTTAAAACTAGTACATTATGTTCGTGTTGTGTGAGGGGTTTGAACCTGGGTCCCTCATTGTCGTGGTAGCCTGTATGGACCTGCCTGGTGTTGTGGTTGGTGGGAATGACGGATTAGCGGGTTCTGGCTTTGTTCTGCTATGTTGAAGTAATTGTTGCTGGTGTTCGTGATGTAGTCTTGGATCGTTTCCATTTTAAGGTTTCTGTGTAAAGTGGTATTACGTACAAACCATGGTGTGTTAGTTATTAACCGTAGCAATTTGTTTTGATATGTTTGTATTTTGCTTTTCCCCGTCATGCAGAGTGTTGACCATGATGGGGCGGCATACAGTAGTGCTGGTCTTATGCATAGTTTGTAGATAGTAACTTTATTGCGGGTGTTTAGCTTGCTATTTCTATGTATTGGTGGATAGTACTGGTGTAGGAGCCTGTTTGCTTTGGTTAATGTTTGGGCCAGGTGTTCCTTCCAGATAAGCTTGGAGTCGAAGTGTAAACCCAGATATTTGGCTTTTTTGGACTATATTGATATTTTATATATTATATATTTATATATTAAATATACGATACTACAGTATCGTTTTATTTCTGTTGTAATGTACAGGTGTTAGTTTTAAAAACAAGTTTTAAATTTTTAAATGTTTGTAAGGTCTGATGATGCCAGTTTAGGGCGAAACATGTAACCTTAATAAAAGGATTGAAAAATTTTGAGGCCGAGACTTTGTGTCTTTTTTTCTTGCAAAATATCAAATAGCAGGTCTCTTTGAGTAAAAATGGACGAATTCTTCGAATTTTTTGGACTATGTCAGTTGGGTGTTATTTAATATGATTTGCCTGGGTAGCGGTTTCCTAGATTTGGTGAATGTAATGGCCTGTGTGTTTTGTGGGTTTGGGGTGATTTTCCATTTGGTCATCCATTTGGCTATTTCGTTTATGTGTCTTTGGAGTCTTACTGCAATGGTGTTCATATATATTGCTGTTGTAACCATGGCTGTATCGTCGGCGAACAGAAACAGTTGGTTTTCGGGATCATGTGGGATGTCTGCCATGTAGATGTTGAACAGGTGGGGCGAGAGAGAGGAGCCTTGGGGGACTCCTGCTAGAATATTTTGGGTGGCTGATTTGTGATTGTCTGCTTTTACAATGAAGGTTCTATCTGCTAGGAATGACCTAACCGTTTTGATCAGGTATGTCGGGTATCCTGCCCTTATCATTTTTAGTATTATCGCTTCGTGCCATATCTTGTCGAAGGCTTTGGAGATGTCTAGCAGGAGTGCTCCCGTCTGTCTCTTTCTGTTGAATCCTGATATTATGTGAGTTGCAAGTCTTGTTGTCTGGTGGATGGTTGAATGGTCTAATCGGAAGCCGAATTGGGCGTCTGGGAGTATGCCTAGTTCGTTGGTTTTATCCTATAGGATTTGCAGGAATGATTTTTAAATTAATAATAATAATAAGAGTTTATTTTTCAATATTTATAATATAATACATTTGTTTATTTATCTTCCTTAATAAACTTCTTCTTTGATCCCCTGAAGACGTGCTTGTTAGGGGCAAATCTTAATATTTTAAATTATAAATATATGAGAATATTAAAATATTTTGTTTAAATATTTGTTAATATTATATAAAAGTTAAATTGTAAATAAAAAAAATAAAAAAACTTTTTAATATATGTATATAAATATAAACGCAGTTTTTTTGAAGATATAGGTATAATTAAATTTTGAAAAATATATTATTCATAACAATATCAATTAAAACATTTCCAAAAATATTTTTAAATTATCCGTTTCCAATATCCATGCTTTTATTTCGACTTTATATTTTTTTAATGAAATATATTTTTTAATTTTTGTTGGTAAATAATCGTTTAAATAAAAACATAAATATTTGAAATTTTTTTGTCCTATGGACTTATTTATTTTAGGTTTTATGGTTATTTCATTTTTATGACGAGTATTATGATTATGGTTTTTAAATTGTATAAGATTTTTATTTTTAAATATATATATTAGGATATTGTAAATGTAAAGTTGTCTAATGTTCATTTTCTTTGTTTCAGAATATAATTTTATTGAAGGATAAAGATAATCTTTATTAAATATAATTTTTAGAAATCTTTTCTGTAATATTTCTAATTTTTAAACTAAAGTTCTATTTATTCCTCCCCAACCTAAAATTCCGTAATTTAAATGAGTTTTAACTAAAGCATAATATAATATTTCCAGTTGTTTTACGTTCAAAATTTTTTTAATGTTTCTAAAAATAGGTAGTAAACTTCTTAATTTTTTAATCAAATATTCTATGTGAAAATTCCAATTTAATTTACTGTCAAAGATTATTCCTAAATATTTTACTTGATTAACTTTTAAAATTTCAATGTCATCAGTTATTTTAATACTATTCATATTTTGTGGTACGTTATTTGGATTTAAAGTGAAAGGTAGATAATTGGTTTTATTAAAATTAATGGTTAATAAATTTTTATCAAACCAATTTTTTATTATTTTAAAATCTTTTTTAATTTTGTTATTTAGGTTATCCCAATTCGTATCTGTATAAAAAATTGCAGTATCATCTGCGAAACTATGAATTTCTCCATCACAAATCACATTAAATAAATCATTAATATAGATATTAAAAAATAATGGTCCTAAAATTGTTCCTTGGGGAACACCATATTTAATTACTTTAGGATAGCTTTTTTCTGTATCTATTTGAACATAAGTTGGTCTATCTTTTAGATAATTTTTAATTAATTCAAATTGTTTTCCTCTAAATCCAATATTTTCAATTTTTTCCAACAATAGATCATGACTAACTGTATCGAATGCTTTTGCTAAATCCAGAAAAATACAAATAGAAGGTTTTTTTTTATCTAATGCATCATATATTTGTTCTGTTAAATAGCAAATAGCATTTTGTGTCGATTTATTTTTTTGAAACCCAAATTGTTTATTAGAAATAAAATTTATTCTTTCTAAATAATTTTCAATTCTTGCTTTTAAAATTTTTTCAAATACTTTGGCTAATGAAGATATTAATGTGATAGGTCTATAATTATTAATTTTATTTGAATCTCCATTTTTAAAGATAGGTTTTATAACACCAATTTTAAAAGCTTCTGGATATATACTTGTTTTAAAAATATTATTTATTAGAAATGTAAGTGGTTTTGAAATAGTAGTTTTAATAGTTTTTAATATTTCAGTAGTTATACCATCGGCACCAGGAGATTTTTTCAATTTTAAACTATCAATCATATTTTCAACTTCTTGATGATTAGTTTCTTCTAAATAAAATGAATTAATATTTTTTATGTTTTTATCTAAAGATGTGTTATTACATTTATTGATTTTATTTGCTAGTTTTTCGCCTATTTCAGAAAAATAGTCAATAAAGCTATTTGCTATACTTTTGTTGTCAGTGAGTGAGTTATTTTCTATTTTAATTTCGTTTATATTTTTATGTTTTTGATTTTTATTACATATTTTTTTTATAGTTTTCCACATATCTTTATTAGAATTTTCACATTTATCAATTTCATGTTTATAAAAATTTGTTTTTGCCTCTTTAATTAGTTTAGTCAGTTTGTTTTTATAAATTTTATATTTATATAATAAAAATCGGTTATTTTTATTTTTTTGTAAGTTTTTATAAAGTTCGTTTTTGGTTTTAATAGAATTAAGTAAGCCATTAGTAATCCATTCTTTTCTTTTTTTAATTTTAATTTTAAATTTAGTCGTACATTGTTGTACATTGTTTTGGATTTCTTTTATTAAATTATTGGATAAATCATTTGTTTCGGAATAAGAGTAATAATTTGTCCAATCTATTTTTGTTATATTTTCTTTTAATTTATGATAATTAATGTACGTTTGGTACACTGCTACAGGTCTTTTATTAGTTTTATTATCAATCAGTTTTTTTTGTAAAATTGTTGGGTAATGATCCGTTATTTGATATTTAAAGATCATTGATTGGAAATTATCTAAATTTTCGTTTGTTTTGACAAAGATATGATCAATACAAGAGTTATAGTCTTTTATTTCCCTTGTGTTTTTATTTATAAATGATATAAAATTATATTCACTTAATAAGTTTAAATATTCACTACTATCTGTAGAGTTTGAGGAAATATCAATATTTATATCACCTACTAGAATTACTGTTTCATTTTTACAAGTATATATAACATCATCAAAAAAATTCTTTAAATTTATAGTAAATTCTAAAATGTTTACTGGTGGAGGTTTATAGATACCTATAATATTAATTTTTTCTTTTCCAATTGATAATTTTAATAGGATTATTTTTATTTTTCCCATAGAAATAACATTAAAAAAGTAATTATGTTCATTTTTAACATACATCATAACACCGTCACTTTTATTAAAATCTCCATTATTATAAATCATATCATAATTATTTATTTTAAATAAATCAGTATTAAAAGTTTTCCAAGTTTCTGTAAATATAATAACGTCAAAATTATGATCAAGTTGATGTAAAAATAATTTAGTTTCGTCAAAATTTTTGGAAATGCTTCTAATATTATTGTGATATAATGAGAAATTATTAGTTGTGTTAATCATTATATCATTAAAACACTAGTGTTGAAATATTTTTTTTCAACACGCTCGTTATATGCGGCGCTTTCTAGCCAAATTAATCGTACTTTTTTTCTTATTTTCATAGGTGGTCGTAGAAACAAATATATATTTTGAAATATCTCGAAATCTAAATATTTTCGGAGAAAGAAGGAAGAACACAAATTACCCTTATTTTTAATCCCAAATGCAAAATAATTATAAAATTTGTGGGTTTCCAGTAGATTTTTTGCAGTTTATGTAATTTAATTTTTAACCTTGTATTAGTAGTTAATAAAATATTATAAAAAATCTATTAAAGCAGGTTTATTTAAACAAGGAATCCAATGCAAATTAAATAATAAAATCTTCCCTATAAGAGAAATTGATAACTATTTTAAGGCTTGCAAACGTCAATTTTGACTTAAAAACTTAAAGATGTCAAAAATGCTTAGGACTTAGGTATAGGAAAGACATGATATATAAAATCCACCCAAGATCTTACGCAAAATCTAAAAATGTTGTAAATAAAATGAGTATTCCATTGAAAATCAGCAAGTTAACATCTATTTCCGGTATAACCGGAAGTGCCACCATATTGAAAATATTTTAGTCGGGTTGCCCCAAGTTTTCCAAATATGAATGCACAAAGCGCAACTGCTTTCTTATACTGAGAGTTATCGTTATTATCCGGATGAACATTCTAAGGCGATTTAATTTTATTATAATGCCATAGAATGATTATACTAGTATATTTTCTAATCGATATTAATTTAGCTGATTGCCGGTTTTGTCGGCCGGAAATTTAAATAAATTATACGTTTAGGTCTAATGAAGACCCAAAAATTATACCATTTTCATAACAAGAATTCGTTTGATTACCATTTATAATTATTGTAGTAATAAAAGGAAGAATAGAGTTATTAAAGTAGGTCTGTGAAATCAACTGTTTAACCAAAATATTATTACAATGAATCTGGAGCATATAAAATATTATAAAGAAATATTCACGAGAGAACTCGTTTTTCGACATTTGACATCCAGATATATGACATCGGCCGGCTGATTAGAACTTTCAAAATTTCCCCAGCTTTTGACAGAGACGTATTCAGCCAATGTTTGATTCATAAACTTATGATATTCTGTTTTAGACTATAACTAACAATTAATTGGGGATCATAACTATTGTTTGCCTAGTACCACAGCTGATGCCATTGCTGAGAAGGTATTTTTAAACAGTTTCAATTTATTTTTACAATAATTTCTTGCATTTAGTCATATAACGCATTTGAACCTGCTTTTTAGAAAGCGCCTTCTTGGCGTAGGGGTATAGGCTCTCAACTTTGGAACTAAGGGTCGCGGTTTCGAACCCCGCTTCGGACAAAACTTTTTTTATTTTATTTTTTTTTTGTTTTTCAGTAATTATTTATTTTTTTAAATTGATTTCAACTAAAAAAATGCAAGACAATTTATTAACCTTAAATCTTTAAAATAAAAAAAATATCTCGCAATTATTATGAATGTCCCACTTATAATGGAAACAAGCTTATATTTTCGGTATTTCTGAATTGATTGTTTTAAATTTTAGTGTGGTTTCGTGTGATCTTAGGAAGCATTTTTTTTTGCTAAAAATGTTAGTCAATTTATTGGCGTACGGGTTGTAAAATAATAATTTACCTTTAGCGATTATTAGTTTTTATTTTCGTACAACTAAAAGTTTCGGTATTTAACAAATTCTGAAGTTCCTATCTTATTATTGTGGTCTGTTAAACTGTTAAATTATCATTTCAACCTTTTTCTTGTCGATAGATTGTGTTTTTTGAGGGTGCTAGATTTAGGGGCTGAGTACCACAAAGTATCCCCCGAACCACGCCTATATTAATATTTGATAATATATTATATAACAACACATTAGTTAATAATTTTTATATAAATAAAGCAAATAAACATTTTTATTGTATGTTTTGCTCAAATAGCTTACACGACTTTTTCTATTTACCACTGTGTCGACCGGTAAGCATATCTACTATCTCTGTTATAATTACCTATTTCCAACGAGGAAAGACCACAAGGGATATAGGCGAATAAAAGAAGCTGTCATTTCCTAATCTGTTTTGCAACTTTTTACCTTCATCTTATTGTTATCTTGTTTAGCATGACAACAATAACTTTTAGTGGCTTAAAGAATAATATTTTTTAAACATACATTTTACATATTAAAAATTTGTAATTTCTAAGTCCGATCCTGTAATTTACGTCAAGTCATACCAACATAACACACTAAAATTAACCAGCATGTCATTTATATCACGTGATTGGGCCAGGATCTCGCGAGTTCTATCGAGATTATTACTATATTTACGATGGAAACCGGACAAAATATGAAATAACTAACTCTGAATTTCGCGAGTGCTAAGAGACCATCCGATTTTCAAAATAAAACGTTATCCATGGCAAACCCGTGTTCTATCCCTGATAAAGATAATCTGGAGGGGCCTGGCTTCCCTGAGTTGAAAATTTGATTTAATAACTTTTATTCTTGACTTTTAAAACTTTGGAAGTGTCACTTTTCTGTCTTTTTATTTCCCTTCCTCGATTCTCGTTCTCGTTTCTCGTTTTATAATGGGTCAGCATAGGTTGGTCCAGTCGAACCATCTCGTCAGCTCCTCTGGCTAGTGGCGTATTTAGGGGGAGGCTGCCGGGAGACCCCGAGCCTAGGAGCTCGGGTCAAAAAGTCTAATTGCAACCTAATTTTTCGTCTCACGCTTAAACTCTCAATTTAAATTTTTAAATATTGTATTCTTGGCTTAGATTACAAAGGTCTTGTAGAAAACGTTTAGTTTTTAAACGTTTCCTTCTAAAAGTCCTGTTTTATATAGAGATTAAGGTTTCAGACGCATGTCGTTTTAGTTATTGATTTATTATGCAGTTTTTTAGGATAACGAGTAAAAAGAATATTATTTTATAGTATTTTTCTATTATATACTTTTCTGTTTCGTTTTCCCTTTTTTAGAGCTATTTTAAATCAACAAAATATAACCCAATGCAACAAAATATTTTTACAACACAAACAAAAAACAATTAGGTATTTATTTTAAAAGAGAAAAATTAAAGTAAAAATTATAATTTAACCATTTTTTATTAAGGAAGTGTGATCATTTATAATAAAAAAAATAGTGCGGGAAGAAACGAGAATGCTTTATTATGAATATACAAAACGGCACTTAAGAAGGAGCATTTCAAAACATAGGCATTTGCACCAAAAACTGCTCTTAGATCTACGCTTCTAAAACACATGGTTTCTGAAAAAATCATTAATTTTGGCGTGGTGAGCGATATTTACTTTATTTTTAATCATGAAAAACCGAGCCCGAAAAACGCTGGTTAGAGTCTTATGTTAAAAGTTTGGATTGACATCAATATTCATATATAAAATGTTATTTTTAATAAAGAGCCAGCTAGGAATATTAAAAAAAAAGTAAAAAGAACATTCACAAATACAAATTTAATCCAACATGCGGAGGGGGAGAGGTAATAATTTAATTTTCGAAATTTGATAGTAGTTAGGTGAATTTTAAACGAACATTGGGCGTGGCCCCGAAAATGTTTCGCCTGCGGCGCTTTTTCGCCTTCTTTTCTAGGTACAATATCGTAAAATAAATGTAGTCCCGACTGTCCCTTTCTTCAGAAAATAAATGTCCTGAAAACAAACAGAAACGTTGCCTTGCTCTTTTATTTTAACAATATTTGTTGTCGTATCTTGCCCATCTTTCAAATTAGGCTTTTTATCTCTTCGCAGGCTGCCAGGGCTATTCCCGAGGGGGACCTACGGCATAACGTTCCATTCCGAACCACGATTTGGCTCTCTGTGTGGTGAGTGCACATGCGGAGGTTGAACAATTTTAGACAACCCAATATTAACTTATTTGAATAGGATTACGGTTGGTTTATCATTGGAATTCAACAGGTGATGCTGCGGACACCAGCATTGATGGGACTTGTCAACCTGTGATTTGTCATTGTCAGATACATTTTACACTGGATTTAACTAATATTTTTAAGGAATAAATAAAAACATGAAGTCTTTCTCCACTGGTTTATTAAAGTAGTAAGGTTAAAAAGTGGTAGATATTCTACATGTTTCGGCTGTAGTAACACCCATCATCAGGAATAAAATATAAAGAGAAAATAGTTATAAGTAAGAGGAATAAAGTTAAATGGTGAATGGTAGTGAACATCGATGGAGCTCTCATCGAGCCATGGAAGATCAAATATTGAGAAATGGGTTAATGATTAAAGATTGGTATGCTTCTTAACACTGACTATGGGCAACAGGTAACAGTGGTAAGAGGGGGCCCGTTTGGGCAAAGAGAAAAATGTAAGAAATGTGAGAAAAATGGAGATTCACAGGTCAAGAACTTTCATCCCGGAAACGATGGGGAGAAAGAAAGGTTGTTTATTTAACCTTTTTTATAGAAAAATAATTTAGAGGTAGGTACCAATTATTAAACTGTATGAATCTGTAAAGAATAAAAGAAATTATTCAGTATAATATATTGAATTGGTTATTTGAATAATTTATTTAAAAAAATTCCTTTTATATACACGAAAAAGAGGGACTTACCTTAGTTCATAACAATAAAGGGAATTAGGGTCCCTCTAGGTGAATTAAGTCCCTCTTTTTCGTGTATATAAAAGGAATTTTTTCAAATAAATTATTCAAATAACCATTTCAATATATTATACTGAACAATTTCTTTTATTCTTTACAGATTTATACAGTTCAATAATTGGTACCTACCTCTAAATTATTTTTCTATAAAAAAGGTTAAATAAACAACCTTTCTGGGGAGCCATGGTTTCCGGGATGAAAGTTCTTGACCTGTGAATCTCCATTTTTCTTATATTTCTTACATTTTTCTCTCTACCCAAACGGGCTTCCTCTTGCCACTGTTACCTGTTGCCCATGGTCAGTGTTAAGACTTAGGCATACCAATCTTTAATCATTAACCCATTTCTCAATATTTGATCTTCCATGGCTCGATGAGAGCTCCATCGATGTTCACTACCATTCACCATTTAACTTTGTTCCTCTCACTTATAACTATTTTCTCTTTATATTTTATTCCTGATGATGGGTGTTACTACACCCGAAACATGTAGAATATCTACCACTTTTTAACCTTACTACTTTAATAAACCAGTGGAGAAAGACTTCATGTATTTATTTATTCCTATAAATTAACTCCACTTTAAGAATGGACTACTTCTTCATAATATTTTTAAATAAAACGAACAATATTTTCAAAATGGATATTTTAATAGAAAACGATTTATTTTACTTACAATAAAACCTATTAAATAGTATTTAAAAAAGTAAGAATTGCTAAAAAGGGAAGGAAATAAGAGGGTGATTAAAAATAATGCTTGGAATATTGTTAATTCTTAATTAAATGTTTAAATAAACCGCAATTTGCTGCTAAACAATCTGTGACTTTTTTTTCTGTTGTGTAACTCATAATAATTAACAAGTTAAAAAATTATTACAAGTAAAAAAATTAATACTATTACATTTGACAAAGATAAATCACAGGTTGAAAAGTCCAATCAATGCTGGCGTCCGCAGCATCACCTGTTGAATTCCAATGAAAAACCAACCGCAAACCTATTGAAATTAGTTAAGATCGGGTTATCCAGAATTGTTTAAACTCCGCATGTGCACTCACCACATAGATACCCTAAAAAAGCCTTCCTTCAACCCCGCTCTAAAGTCAACAGGGGAGCAAAAATTTGGACAGTGTAAAATTTACGTGGAATTTCCCATGTTTCCAACCACAATGCACCTCCCGGTTCAATTAATGAGACCCAAAGCACGGAGATCTTCTGGTACGTTTCGTGGCCATTTTATTAATCGACTTAAAAAAAATTTTAAAATATTTTCAAAATTTTCCACAATACTCTGAACTTTGGTAATTATTTTTAACGTTTTCATTGGCTTAAATTTTTTTCCTCAAGTCTTGAAATGATTCTAAAAATGGTTTTAATTTTCTTCAACTTTTGATATTTAAAAAATATTAAATTTTTTTTTAAACCTAGTATTTAAATTTTTACTACTTACATTTATTGTAAGTTAATCTTTCGAAAAGCTTTGTCGAAAAACGCGCTTTTTCCAACATTAAAGGTTATTTCGACCTTGACTTTGCCATAATCGGCTTTCAACTACTCACCTTCATTGTCAAACAATATGGAAAAATCCAAGCTTAAAGGTCAATACACTCACTCACGCACACCACTCAAGCACCAAACACGCACCCCAGAGTTTCTCCTCAACCTTCGCTGCCTATTCTTCGACGTAAAAAAACTACAACAGATTAAATAAAATTTTCAAAAAATTGTTTCAATACAAAGCGCCATAGTTAAACTAAAGAAAAATAGGTCACTATATCAGTATTTATACGCGATCAACGAAAGAAATGAAGATATCGACGGCTCTCTTCTTTTACCATTCTATGCAGTAGAAAGACGAGTAGAAAGACTTGCACTTGACGTCTAACATTTTACTATCCTTTTATGGCGTAAAGAATGCATAGTGGATTAATTGTTTTTTTTTATTAAGTTATTATTTTATTTCAAATATAATAATTGGTGTTTACGCTCCTAGATTGGAAAATTTTAATGCAACAGGGGGTGAGGTCGGATAAATTTATTTTAAAAATTATTTTCAATATTTCTTACAAGCCAAGTCTAGCTCAGCTCAATTTCGGTGTCGGCCATAGGAGCACATGGGAACGAAGAGGGATTTTTAAAAGAAGGTTTGCCAACCTTTCAGTCGTTCAATACGGGAGATTACCACGAGGACATGAATTCGAATGTTTTTGAGGACTATTTTGGTGCAATGATAAAATATCTTCCAGTTGATTCAAGTATGGATAAGGCAAGCTATCATTCACGACGCACAGAGTAGACGCCAATTTCATCTTGGAGAGAATAAAAAATTATCGACCACCAAAAGTATTGAATTTGAAGATTATTTAATAAAGAATGAACTATTAGCTATAGCAAATTTACACAAATATCGTTTTATAAAATATGCCGTGAAAGATATAGCTGAAATATATTGGGTAACTGTGCTGCGCACACCGCCGTATCATTACTGAACTTATATGGGCGCAAGTGAAAGGATTTGTAGCAAGGCACAACACGACATTCAAAATGAAATACGTTAAGCTACTGTTTGATCAAGCCATTAACGAAGTGGCAACAGGATTGGAAGCAGTCCATTATGTCATTAAAGAAGAGGAGCAGATGTGGGATCTTGACCACCTGATCGATCGGACCGTCTACCAGTTAATTGTAACGTCAAGAGAAAATGACAGTTCCTCAGATGACGAAGAATATTATGATTTTTTTATAATTTAATATTGTATAACGTATATTTTGTATTTTGTAGTATTTTTATAATGTTTAATAAAAAATAAGTGTACCTAAAACTACGTACATAATGCACGCCTTTGTCACACCATTTTCAGTGTTTGTGAACGGATAACAACAGGAAAAACCCATAAATTAACCCAAACCCGGGTGGTACTACCTGCACTTGATTAAAATAAAGAATTTTGCAATGAAATCAATGCCAAATTATGAAAGTGGCTTAAATATTCGTTGGGTCACTCTGTAGTCCCTTTGCTTACTTAAATTTTAACTCGCAACAAATAGTATTTTATTTGTGTGGTAGACACTCGACCTATTATTTTGAAAAATATATTAGATTTATCACCATTATAAAATCAATAAAAACAAACAATACAATTAATTTATTAATTACATTTCTTGCTGCAAGACAATGCGATTGTACACAACCTCTATAAGGTTGAAATTGAAAGCTAAACATAATTAAAAATTTGTGCGGTTTCTCCATCGGTCATAGATACTCCATTCTTTCCGGTTCTCTAGCCAGTACCGGATTTAGCCGGAAGTTAAGATAGCCAAGATCTTCAGCGATACATTTTTTAAGGCGCCAGATCGGCGTTAAGAAATAATATAATCTCCAAAATAATTTTACCTAAATAAAAATGTCCTTTTAACTCAGGTCGGCTTCCGCGACAATATCAGGCGGTATCAGCGCACCGACATAGCAAAAGGTTCCGCCTCGATTTTTCCTATTTTTTTCAAGGATTTTAATAATTAATTTGGAATGAATTATTTATAAAAAGTCTCTCTTGGCTGCAATCCAAAATTTTAACATAAGACGTATGTATGACTCTAACCAGCTTTTTAAGGGCTTTTCAGGATTAAAAATAAAGTAAATATCGCTCACTCCGCCAAAATTGATGATTTTTTCGGAAATCATGTATTTTAGGAGAGTAGATCTATGAGCAGTTTTTGGTGCAAATGCTTAGGTTTTGAAATACTCCTTTTTAAGTGCCGTTTTATACAGGGTGATTCACGTTGAGTGGCCTATTAGAAGATCTCGAAAACGAGTAACCTTATCTTTCTAAAAATTTGACAGCAGGCATAATTGGCTTTGAGCTTTGAAAGCATTATATTTTGACGTTTTTGTTACCTCCGGTTATGCCGGAAGTTAATGCCAACTTTGCTATTTCAAATGGAACGCCCTGTATATTTTAGCATTTTTTGATTACCTTATTAAAATCTAAATAACTTTTGTTAATAATAATCTATTCCTATCTCTAACCGTTTTTGAGATATGAATTATAAAAGGATTTTGTTTAGTAAAAACGCTCCGAGAAGAAAGTTTAGTAACTCTGAAACTAATAAAAGAAAACATTTAAAATTTTGTAAGCTTTCAAGTAATACATAGATCTTTAGTTTAAATTACTTAGGTTTCACGTTTTATTATACAGGGAGTTCTTAAAATTGTGCCAATGTTTCCATTTAAATAAATGTGCATAAGTCAATTTTGGCAAATGGAACACCCTATTTTTAGCTTACCAACGTATAGAGAATTAAATTTCCTATCTAAATGCCTAATATGTTACACTTCACATTTTTAGTCGTTTTGGAATTGTGAGCATTTTAAATAAAAAACTCTTAAAATTTCGGTTTGTGTTAATGCGACATTATTTTTGAAAACAAGGCTTCGACTGGGATTTTCGTTTGATTTTGAAAATCAGAAATAGCTAAGCAACAAACATAGGCACTTAATAATAAATGGTAACAAAGCTTTTTTAAAAATAATGTCGCAATAACACAAACAGAAATTTTAAGATTTTTTATTTAAATTGCTCGTAATTCCAAAACGACTAAAAAGATTAGGCATTTAGATAGGAAATTTAATTCTCTACACGTTAGTAAGCTAAAAAATAGGGTGTTCCATTTGCAAAAATTGACTTATGCACATTTATTTAAATGGAAACATTGGCACAATTTTAAGAACTCCCTGTATAAAAAACCTGAAACTTAAGTAATTTAAACTAAAGATCTATGTATTACTTGAAAGCTTACAAAATTTTAAATGTTTACCTTTATTAGTTTCAGAGTTACTAAACTTTCTTCTCGAAGCGATTTTACACAAAAAATCCTTTTATAATTCATATCTCAAAAAACGGTTAGAGATAGGAATAGATTATTAAGATAATCAAAAATGCTAAAACATATAGGGTGTTCCATTTGAAATAGCAAAGTTAGTATTAACTTCTGGTATAACCAGAAATAATAAAAACGTCAAAATATAATGTTTTAAAAGCTCAAAGCCAATTATCAAATTTTTAGAAAGATAAGGTTACTCGTTTCCGAGATCTTTTAATAGGCCACTCAACGTGAATCACCCTGTATTCATAATAAAACATTGAGCCGATTCGCGTTCTTAAATTGCCGGTTGGACATAAATCATGTTCTTTAATTCATGGTGGATTTCTGGTGATTTCTATGAATGTCAACGAGAGAGAGAGAGAGAGATCGTAAGATAATTCACCAACGGGTTGCTGACGTCATTCCACCAGCGGTCAATCATCAGTTCCACCACTGGTTGAATTAACCGGTGAAAAAAGAATATACCTATTTGAACTCAAATAAAACCCAGAATGTAAGAATATTTTAATCATTTGGCAACAGCGTATTATACGCTCGTAAAAATTTCCTACATTTCCATATGGTTTCATTCATGGAACTAGTCAGTAACTAAGTGGTAGCATGAATTTCAGTTCTTGTCGGTTTGTTGTGATAAAGGGTAATGCGGGGGTCTATCTTTGCTTTCTCGTCGTTGATAGACCTAATTCCGGCCCTGTCTCTTCGTATATTTTTTCACCTATTATATAGGATTTATTTGTCTTTCTCCATCGCCAACACATTTAGTATGGTTACGTTGGCCGAGGAAAGTGTAAAATGTACTTTATATTATTAAAAGTAAGTGCGAAAGTATGCACTAAATTTTTTCCAACCGAATCATTGAAATTCCTCAGCAGAAGCAAATAAATTTAATTGAAGAAAGTGAACTGATATTGAAATTACTCGGACTTGGCACACTTATTTGAAGAGTTCAAGAGTCACATCGATCGGGGCAAATATTAAAGACTTTTTAAAGTCCGTTAATAGTTTTTTTAAACGCTAAAGTCACAAAATTCATTAAAACCACACATGTAATGTAAAAAAAAAATTGGCCACATATCTGCACCACTTACCTAGTATCAGTGGCGTAGCCAGAAAATATGCTCGGGGGGGAGGGGGGGGGCTCAATGGGCGTAAGTAGGACATTTTTTTTCTGGAGAGAGGGATGTGTACAGTCGGGACTACATGTATTTCATGATACTGTACCTAGCAAAGAAGGCGGAAAAGCGCCGCAGGCGAAAAATTTTCGGAGCCACGCCCAAAGCTCATATTTGTTTTTGTAAATGTTTTTTTTTTAATTTCTTTTTTTGATATTCCAAGCTGGCTCTTTATTAAAAAAAAAATTGTTTGTATTTGTAAAATATATAAGACGTATGTATGACTCTAAACCGCGTTTTTCGGGCTCGGTTTTTCATGATTAAAAATAAAGTAAATATCGCTCACCACGCCAAAATTGATGATTGTTTTCAGAAATCATAGCTTAGATCTAAGAGTAGCCAATGCTTAGGTTTTGAAATACTCCTTCTTAAGTGCCATTTTGTATATTCATAATAAAGCATTCTCGTTTCTTCCCGCACTATCTTTTTTATTATAAATTATCGCACTTCCTCAATAAAAAATGTTTTAATTATAATTTTTAATTTAAATTTTCTCTTTAAAAATAAATACCTAATTGTTTTTTGTTTTTGTGGCAGTCCGGCAGCCCCCCCCCCCCCCCCCCCTAAATACGCCACAGCCTGTATACTGTATACCATACTAAAGCTCATTAGACATGCAAAGGGACTACAAAGTGACCCAACGAATATTTAAGAAACTTTCATAATTTGGCATTGCTTTCATTGCAAAATTCTTTATTTTCATCAAGTGCAGGTAGTACCACCCGGGTTTGGGTCAATTTCTGGGGATTGCCTATTGTTATCATAACATTCTTTGTCATCTGAGGAACTTTCATTTCCTCTTGACGTTATAATTAACGGGTCGACGCTTCGATTGATCAGGTGGTCAAGATACCACATTTTTTCCTCTTCTTTAATGACATGATGGACTGCTTTTCGCCACTTGTGTGTCACTTCCTTAATGGCTTGATCAAACGTATTTCATTTTGAATGTCGTGTTGTGTCTAGCTACAAATCGTTCCTTCTTTTTCAAATTTTTTTTTTGGTTAATTAGAACCACAAACAAATTACTTTATTTTCAAACCCCGGCCCTGACTAAATTTAAGTTCTCTAAAATGAATGTTACTATAAATTACGTGTGTTTTCGGCGGCCATTAAAATTAACGCTAAATATACTATATAACATATTATTTTTAACGGGGCACCGACAAGAAACGTTACGAACCTTGTATGAATTATAATCTGCTTATGATAATCTCACATATTCGGTATTTCTCATTAAATTAGTTTAAACAAAAGAATAAGAGAAATCAATTATTATCAGATAAGGGGCCATTGTAATCTAGAACAAAACAGAAAACCAATTGGAACATACTCTCAAATTTACAGAATACCCATAATAAAGCTAAAAACCTACTTTTAGACAACTACCCCACACCTCAATGTTTCAGTCAGTTGCAGTGTATTAGAAATTTATTTTTAACCAATAAAAAATAGTTTCCAATATTTTTTACAAAAAAATGAAATTTAGTAATAAAATTATTTTTAGGGTTTTCATTTTAATTCATCTTTTCTTTCGATTTTTTTTTCTGCATCATTATAACTTTCCCACATCCATATACAGGGTGTCCCAGATAGGGAAGACAGGGAGACAAAAGTTGCGCATTAAATTCTGCAATAATGTGTTTTCAAATTTTTAAAACTCCGAATCCTTCCGAGGATATTTGGGCAAACCCGAATTTTCGTTTTATTTTTTCTGATTCTATTTGAAGAGACATGTTGAAATAAAGTTTACATTCTTATTACCACTTTTCTTCTCTACAAGTTGGTGTAATTAGATTTTTAATTCGACGTTTCGTTTTTCAAAACCATCATCAACATTGCTTTCTTAAATAGTCAGGAAATTTGATTTGACTAAAAGACGAATAAGCATCGATTCTTATTGATGATGGATTTTTAAGTCCAAAACGTATTATTATTACTAGGTGTGATATGTCGTTGGATTATGGAGGAGGAAAATTTAAAAATATTAAAATAAAATTTCCCGGCTATTTAAAAAAGCAGAGTTATTGATGGTTTTGAAAAAACGAAACTATTTCTGTATACAGGGTGATTCCTAAGTTGATACTTCTTTTTTTGCTATGTATAGAATGCATTAAAATATACAACATTTTCAAATACCTTTTCCCAAAAAACTTAAAAATAGGCGAGATACAAAAGTAAAAAATCTAAGTGCGGGCCTCGTCATCAAAACGTAGCATGCTATACTTTATGTTGTTTGTATTATCTCTTATTAGTCATGCAATTAGGCAGGTGGTGAGTTATTTGGCAATCCGCTGCGGTGTGTTTTTCTGAAGCAAGTTAATTTTAAATTGGTGACACGTGAAAATAGTAAAACTTGAAAACAATGAACTAGTAGATATGGTGCTAATTTACGGTGAGTGTCGTCAGAGTGCGGCTGCTGCTTCGAGATTATACGTAGAACGCTTTCCCTTGCGGGACTAACCTGAGCCCTTAAGTCAACCCCGACAGCGGCGCTAGAGGTCATGTTATATATACCCCCCCTGGATATCTATGGAAAAAGTATAGCTGCAAAAAGTGCCCTGCGACTGAAAGAGTCGAAATTCTGGAAAGAAACCAACTACGGGCACAGCAGTATACTAAAGATCCACCCGGGGAATAATCTACGAGACCTGACTGATTACTCTGTCCCAATAACATGCTTCGATAGAAGGTATTCTATACTCATTCCGAGTAGGGAAGAGTGGAAAGGCAATCAGAATATAACGAAAACAGATCACGCAATCTTCACAGACGGTTCAAAAATGGACGTTTGTGTGGGAGCCGGGATCTTTTCTGAAAGTTTACAAATACAAAAATCGTATAGACTCCCCAACTATTGTAGTATTTTTCAAGCAGAAGTACTGGCAGTAGAGAAGGCGGTCAATATCCTGCAAGAACACCTTGGCTTGGGAGTAGCCTCGTCAATCACCATCTTCAGTGATAGTCAGGCGGCGATTAAGGCAATCTGTTCCAGCAGCGTTAAATCAAAGCTCGTAAAGCGATGCCGCAACAATCTATGCACACTTGGCAACCAACATCGGGTTATTCTGTGCTGGGTTCCTGGACACTCCAGAACAGATGGCAACGAGGCTGCCGATGCGCTCGCAAGAGAGGGCGCAGGCATGCCAGCTGATCTAGCAGACAATACAGTGAACAAATCACTGGGATTGGTCAAAGAGGAGATTGACTACACGGCCAAGCAGCTTGCACAGAACAGATGGACAGGGTTGACAACCTGTAGTACATCCAGGCAACTGTGGCCCACATTCGATAAAAAGAGAACCGCAGAGCTATTGAGACACAGTCGAAAAGACGTGAGAAATATTACTGCGGTTGTTACCGGACATTGCCTCTTCGGTAGACATGCCGAACGTATGCAAATACCCACTAACGACTTCTGCAGAAGTTGCAGAGATGAGGAAGAGGAAGAAAGTATTCAACATTTTCTGTGTGAATGCCCTGGCCTCGCAAGAAAGAGGTTCACTACTCTGGGTGAACCATCTTTCGATAGCCTGGAGGAACTAAGCAACTTAAAACTTGGACGGCTGAGCAGATTTCTGAACAGTAGTGGCTGGTTTGAATGAGTTGTTAAAATCCTTCCGCGGTTACGTCGCACTAACTATCAGAGATCTGATGAAGGTGGGTTCTACGGAACACGTGTGGTATCACAACGGACCTAATTAGGACTACGTGAGACTGTTTGGTCAGAACAAAGGGTCTGCCACTCTTACCTAACCTTCCCTTGCGGGCTCATTCTATACCCAGAAGTTTTCTTAATGTTATTCAACGGGCAAGTTAGGTAGAACCATATTTGATCCATAGTGTAATAAATGAATGTAAGTACCTTATTTTTTAGTTTTTTGAAAAAAGGTATTTGAAAATGTTGTTTATTTTATTGCTAAACACAGTTAAAAAAGACGTATCAACTTAGGAATCACCCTGTATTTTATGGTTTACGAGATCCCTGTAGATTGTGACAGCCAACCCCCTGCAACCATTTTTGAAATATTTAGTTGATGTCGATGTTTGATTTGATAACTTGACAAGTTGAGTTAAATTATACATTCGGCCGAGTCACGTCCATGGTCATAGATCTGATACGGAAATTTGTTTGTTAAGATAAACATATTTATCTAAACAGATACCCTGTATACTGTATACACTGCCCACTTTTCAACCTGTTTACTTCGAAAACCATTCAAGTGCTGTAGAAATCTTCTATGTAGGTTTTTAGTTCACAATTTCGCTGGCCGTTTGTTTTTAGTGTAATTGAGGCTAAAAACCGACGAGTTTGTAGTTTTATAATACAAATCGACCATCAATTAACCGTTCAAAATATTATTAAATTGACCTGTTCATTGGCGACTATAGGGGGGCAAGAGTAAGGGTAGTTGTCCCCTTTCCCTCCTGGGTCCTTTTTTTAAAGACCGCTTTTGTTACCGAATTCATTTCGGTTATAAGATTCGCCCTGTATCAGGAGATCAAAAACTATTTACATTCCGCTAGTGTTACGACGGCAATTATATGTCATAGTAGCCATTTTAAATACCACTTTCAGATGTAGTTGTTGATAAGTCGACTATTATCTTGGTATCTTTGTGCGATATTGCAACTTCACAACAAACTTTTACTTCTTCTAAACACAAAACACAACTGTGCCAAAGTATTTTATAACAGGTTATTAAGCAACGCGACACTGGTTTAAACTAAAACACAAAACACAACTGTGCCAAAATATTTTATAACAGGTTATTAAACAACGCGACATTGAAAATTATTGTCTAGCCACAAAATTCACAAATAAATAAATAGGGTTGACGACTGGAGTCGCAAATCTGGCGAGTGACGAGACTAGAGGTCTTGCGTCGTCTGTTCCCATTCAGATCATGTTCTGATGAGGCGCCTGCAGCGGCGGGTCGATTAAATGAGTTTCTTCATGGAAAATCGGTCTGGTTTAAGAGGTAGTAACCCAACTTTTTTAAAATAAAAAAAATAAAGGATGGAGTATACACACAGTATATGGGTCTTTCTTGAAAAAAGCTGTATTTTCAGTGAGTGCATTTTTTTTATTCGAACATATAATCAGTGAGTTAAAAATGACCACAAGTTATTAAAAATGTCTAACTTGTTGCCAAAGAGTAGCCTGTCAATCTTATTTTCTTCATAAAATGATTTTATGTTATCAATCAGATCATCACCGTTATCATATCGATACCGATAATGATATAACGGAGGCAGACCGTGCATTTTTTGTTATATTGTTTAAAAAAAATGTTGTATTTTTCCTACGTTAAGGCATAATCTCTGGTAAGACGCATAAAATAAATACAAAATTTCAAGGACAAATATATTACTTACCTCAATAAACTAATCACGGTAACGACGATTTTAGATCGAACAAACTACTGAGCACGTGTTTACATCGTATTTATCACGAAACACGCAGCAACCGTACCCTTACGTTGTTAGCTTTGTACTGCCCCATCGGTACGGAGAATCAACATGCATGAATGCGCCGACTTGCAGCGCCTCTAGTGGTTGATACGAAGAATTATAATCTGATAACGGTAATGATGCCAGTAGGTGGTTACACGTAAACAGATTTATATTTTTTCAGTTTCCAGAACTTAAATTGATCGGAAATAAACAATTTAACCTATATGCAACAATTAGAAGTAGTAAAATTTAGGAATTTGCAGGAAGAATTATTTTTTCTTGTAAGTTATCTTCCACAAATATGGTTGGTTACGATAACGGAGTATGACGTATGGGAGAGTTTCATACAGAAACAGAAACAACAAATTATATTTAGGTAAAAGTAATGTAAGTGGAGTATAAACACCATTTGTATTAATTTTGTTATTAGGAAAAAAATTTCATATATATTTTTAAAAAAGTTATTTTTTACTGGTTACCTCAATTTGCAGCTTTTTTGAAGAATGACCCATATGCGCCGCAGGCAAACATCTATTTACTTATCCAGAATTGTAACTCAATAAGCTTCTGGATAAAAAGCTTGAAAGTCTAAAATTTTTTATTATTCTTCCAAATATAAGAACTCATTGAAAGATATAAATAATGTTGATTCTATTAAAGATAGTAATATTTTAAACAGGCAGGTGCTCTGCCATTATTATTACATTTTTTAAATTACTATGTTTACCATTGTTTAATTCTGGCGGTCCCTAAAGTTTTGCTTGAATGTACTTCTAGTTTTAAAAGAAAAAAATATCCTTTCTATGCAATCATTGTTGAATAAACTATACATTATTAAAAAAATTTGGGATGAATCAAAAAGTTATTTTTATTAAAAAAAAATATTGTCAATATTTTTACAATGCAACTTTAGTAATTATTTTTAGGGTTTTAATTGGCTGGCTTTTTTCGGCATAAAAGTTAACTTTCCTACACCTACAGAAATACCATCTTTCCATTAATGAAAAAAAAATCAATAATTTTTTTTTTCCGAGGGCTCATCCGTACGCCGGATGCACTTAGGCCAGGCTTGGCCTATTGTGCTCACCCCGTTTGGTTGTTACACCCACTCCGTGATCCCAGTTCCTTGCACTAGTTTGTGTAGGTCAACTGGGGAGAGGGTAAGGATGTCCTCGGGTTAGGGTTTCCCCGGATTTGTCCTAGTTTTCTTTAAAGTCCGGGTTGTCACCACTTGCCGTCTACCGACAGTTATGGAACGACGCTATACAGAATGTTCCTTAATGATGTGCTAATATTTTAGGGTGTGATTCCTAAAGTAATTTTATGAAGAAAAGTTCATATAAACATATTATTTCCTAAACGGCTTAAATTTTTTGCTACAGGGTGTTGAATAAGTTTTTTTTTAATACGTTTTTTGTAATATCTCTGAAAATGCTTTAGATAATATTTTAAATTTTGGCATGTGTTAATAGGACATTAAACCACATATTCTAGTTATAAAATTATTATTTTTGTCCCACCAGTGGCGTTCCTGCAAACATGTCCTCCGATATTTTTTAGAAAAAAAGTGGTACGCCACTGACTTTTTTCCATGTGGATACAATTTCTGATTAGCCTAGTCAATTCTGCATAAAAATGGTCTCTTGCGTTTTCCTCCTCAGGCACACCGTTCTTAACTAAAATAATTAGATAATTAAATTAGACGTGCGGGCGGAAGCATGCCTATTAATAAAGGTGATAATTTCCAACAATTTTTATTAATCAAAATTTTGTATTATCAGTGTTAATAATAATAATAAATAGTACAGCTAATTCAATTATGCACATGCCAAAATTGAAATTATTATCTAAAGTACTTTCGGAGATATTACAAAAAACGTATTTAAAAAAAAATAATTCAAAACCCTGTAGCAAAAAATTTAAGCCGTTTAGGAAATATGTTTATATGAACTTTTCTTCAAAAAATGACTTGAGGAATCACACCCTAAAATATTTGCACGTCATTAAGGAACACCCTGTATACTCTACTCCACGGTATATTCTATAAAATAATAGTTTATGAAGATAAATAAAAAATGCCAAATTAGAAGAATTTCAATTTATTGTATATTTATTGTATAAAATTTTCTAGCAGAAATATCCGGGGTTTGGGCTAAACAAATCCGGGGTTTTTGAGCTTCTTGTCGTAGTTTAATGATTCTACAGATGGCATAGGATATTTTATTCTCTACACGTTAGTAAGCTAAAAAATAGGGTGTTCCATTTGCAAAAATTGACTTATGCACATTTATTTAAATGGAAACATTGGCACAATTTTTAGAACTCCCTGTATAAAAAACGTGAAACCTAAGTAATTTAAACTAAAGATCTATGTATTACTTGAAAGCTTACAAAATGTTAAATGTTTACCTTTATTAGTTTCACAGTTACTAAACTTTCTTCTCGGAGCGTTTTTACATAAAAAAATCCTTTTATAATTCATATCTCAAAAACGGTTTGAGATAGGAATAGATTATTATTAACAAAAGTTATTTAGATTTTAATAAGGTAATCAAAAGTGCTAAAATATACAGAGTGTTCTATTTAAAATAGCAAAGTTGGCATTAACTTCCGGTATAACCGGAAGTAATAAAAACGTCAAAATATAATGTTTTAAAAGCTCAAAGCCAATTATGCCTGCTATCAAATTTTTAGAAAGATAAGCCTACTCGTTTCCGAGATCTAATAGGCCACTCAACGTGAATTACCCTGTATTTATAATAATATATTATTTATATGGAAAAAAATAACAAAGGTTAGTAGAAAAACGTTAATTTGATAGGTGTATGTAGTACATTTTATGCAAAGCTTGTAGTAATTGTCTAGAAATGAGTGGAAATACAGATATTTTTGAAATAAGAAAGTGCGTCTGTGTGCAAATCTTTAGTTCGGTCAGAAAATAACAATAATTTGGTAGAAATATATTTTGGTATTATACCTTCAATTTTTACACCATTTCGTGTAATCTTTAGGAAAATATTGTGTATACATAGACTCTGGGATAAATGTTTTGATTTAAATTTAAAAAGATGAAATTTCATCTGACAGATTTGCAGAATAGCCTACTTTACTCGCCACTTAGTGTAAAGGAACCAGCAAATTTCCATGTGTGGGTAGAAAATAGTATATTACATAACAAGTGATGAAAGTGATACTTTTCAACTCGGAGAATTTCCGCATTCGGCTGCCGCCTCGTGCTAAATATCTTCTTGTTTTAGAATAATCTCTTTTATACGAATAATGTACACTATTTTTCCTACGACCACAAAGAATTATTAAAAAAGCCTTTGATTTGTAAAAAAAAATATTTCAACTCTAGAGTTGAAATTAGCATACCTAGGATTATGTTCCACTGGTTTCATATCGTTTGTCAATAGGCTTTTCCTTTCTTTGTAGTTTAACTTTTTCATTTTTTCATATTTTATAAATATCATAGGAAAAACTAATCCTGAATTGACTTCTAGATTAACCAGAATGAAAAATTTTAAATTTCAAGGAAATATACATTAAACCAAAATTTAAAAAATCCACCCAACAAGGAAGATTTCAATTCAAAATAATTCTATAAATTATTTAATGTTTTTATAAAAAAAATGTCAAATACTCCTGATGGGATTTGAACCTGTGACCTCCCGTTCTGTAGACCAGAGCTTTAGTGTCTACGCTATGGCTACCAATTAACATTTGTTGTTTAAATATATGGCATTTTCTTCCGCGCGACTTGTTTTTTCTTTTATTAACATTTTTTATAATTTTACATGGCGTATTTTTACACTCTAATTCTAAATCACTCGACAAATACATGAAAAATAAGTTAAAACACTTTACAATTACTGATTTCTAAAATTTGTTCTTTTTAATAAATAGGGGTGGTCTGTCAAATTGACATCATACGTTTAAATTAAATAGTGTGCCTTGTATTACTACTCTAGAGTTGAAATATTCTCTTTCAACACGCGTGTGATATTCGGCGCTTTCGAGCCAGGTTAACCGTGCTTTTTTTCTCTTTTTCATAAGTGGTCGTAGGAAAATAATATTTCCTTACAGTACAATAATAAATATTTCCTAACAGTTATTTTCGTTGCCTAGCAACGACTAAGTAAGGAAATATTGACTTTTTCTTCCAAAACTATTATCAAAAATGTTAATATTTCCTATCGATTTTCGAAAAACATATTTTTGAAACATTATACTTATGTCAAATAACTGTCTTTTTACTCTTTTTTGTATGGGGTTAAAGGCGTAATACAAAGGTTAATAAAATATTTAAGGAATTTATACTTTCATTTACAATTTAGTAAAAATCTATTATGTAGAAATTGTTTTTTCTTTTGTGAAAACTTGTATTAAATCAATTAATTAAAAAAAAACGAATTTCACCACTCGAGTGAACGCACTCCATCATCGTGATTGAAAATTGATGTTCAATTAAAAAGATATTAGTTGATTGCTTGCAAGCACCATTAGGTAGTAATTTCTGTGGTCTTAGTAAATAAATTTGGACTAAGTTTTATACAATTCACTGCTCTCACTTCTTATCTCATTAGATCGATTTTTAAAACACAATTTTTTTATTATGCTTCAACAAAATCTGAAAAACGATTCACTTATTGATTAACTTCGGCGTCTATCTATGTCGTTGTTTGTTACAGGTGCGGCCATTGAGGTTTTTTTACAGGTGAGGCAAATTTTGAGGGCAACTAGCAATGTAAGAAGGTAGTTTGAAAAATGTTTGTCGGCGTGTAGACAAGTTTAAAATTGAAAAACCTTTTAAGCCTCAAGCGCGCTGCCAATTGCGCTACGGAGGACCTGATATTTTCTCACCAACTGCGGTTATATAACTTATTTAATTTTATGTTAGTAGTAGTAATAGTCTGGAATCTTCTGCGATTCACAGACCGGAAGGTTATATCTTCCAGCTGATTCAGTAGTGATTATGGATACCGCAAGCTATCATTCACGATGCACAGAGAAGACTTCAGCTTCATTAGAAAAAAAGAAATAATCGACTGGTTAACCATCAAAAGTATTGAGTTTGAAGAAAATTTGATAAAGAAGGAACTATTAGCTATAGCAAATTTACACACACATCGTTTTATGAAATATGCCGTGGAAGATATAGCTAAAAAACATAAGGTAACTATGTGCTGCGCACACCGACAGAACTAAATCCTATAGAACTTATATGGGCGCAACTGAAAGGATTTGTAGCAAGACACAACACGACATATAAAATGAAAGACTTTAAGCTACTGTTTAATCAAGCCATTAAGGCAGTGACACCAGAGAACTGACAAAAAGCAGTACATCACGTCACTAGAAAAGACGAGAAAGAGTGGAGTCTTGACCACCTGATCGATCAGACCGTCGACCCGTTAATTATAACGTCAGGAGGAGATGACAATTTCTCAGATGACGAAGAATATTATGATTTTTTTATTTTTATAATGTTTAATAAAAAACAAGTGTACCTGATACTATCTATATAATGCATGCCTTTGTCACATCATTTTTAGTGTTTGTGAATGGATAACAATAGGCAAAACCCATAAATTGATCCAAGTCAGGATGGCACTACCTGCACTTGGTAAATATAAAGAATTTGGTAACGAAATCAATGCCAAATTATGAAAGTGGCTTAAATATTCATTGGGTCACTCTGTAGTCCCCTTGCATATCTAATGAGCTTTTATTACTCTACACCTTTGTGAAATAGACAATACCTCCAATTTAAAGTTAAGCAAGTTTAATTTATAAAATAATTAAATCAGAAAAAGAAATATTAGTAAGTTTCCCAAATTTTCGGGTTTTGCTTTTATTAATTCATTAATCAAAATTTCATTAGGTCAAAACTGCAGGTAATTGCTACTCAAGGACGGGTATTTGGGCAATTTTTGAATAAAGCGAAAAGTATAAGAAGTATTGATAAAAACATGAAATGGCGAACGTGTCACTAGACTTCACTTTTAAGTTATCGAAACAAAGTCATAGTGAAAAATTCCATTCCATAAAACCAGTGGCGTATTTGGGGGGGCTACCGCCCGGGGGCCACCCCCGCCTAGGAGCTCGGGGTGTAAAAGTCTAATTTCTATCTAATTTTTCGTCTCATGCTTGGACTCTTAATTTAAATATTTAAATAATATATTCTTAGCTTAGATTACAAATCAGCGCCCAGGATATTAGAAGCAGGGGTCCCACAGGGCTCAGTGCTAGGCCCCAAGTTGTATAATATATACATAAGTTATATACCCAGAACACCAAATGTCCTATTGACAACATTTTCTGATGACACCGGTTTCGCGCATACCGGCAGAAACGTCAGGCAAATCTGTAGAGTGCTACAAAGAGAAGCGGATAGGATAACGCAATGGTGTATTAAATGGAAGATCAAAATCAATAGCCAAAAAAGCCAAGCCATATTACTACAAAAAAGACGATTGACACCGCCGGTGAATATTTTCATAGAAGGCGAAGAAGTAGAATGGTCTCCAACAGCCACCTATCTAGGTGTCACACTGGATAAAGGCTTAACATGGAAAGAGCACATCAATAAAGCGATAAATAAAACCAAAGCAGGCATGAGTAGGCTTTATCCCTTAATCGGGAGAAAAAGCACCATGAACCTCAAATCCAAGCTTATTATGATAAAGGCCATAGCCAGACCGCAGCTTACCTACGGGTCAGCAGAGTGGGGCTATGCCACTCCTTCTCATATTAAGAGACTTGAGTCTTTAGAAAATCGCTATGTCAGAAGCGCAGTGGATGTACCCTGGTTCGTCAGAAATGCGCAAATACATAGAGATGTCAACTGGGAACCCCTGACAGCTTTTATGAAAAGGAATAAGGCCAGGAAAATGTTCGAAGAAATAAGAATGCATCCAAATGAAGAACTTTGCAGACTCATGGATTATAATCCAAATGAAGTATTAAATCCAAGGAGGGCACATAAGAGGCCAAGAAGTCAATTATAGTATTAAGAAAATAGTGATAGTGATAGTGAAAAGTGTTGAAATAAGTTAAGTGTGAAACATTTAAGTGAAATATATAAGTGTAATGTTAATAATTAAGTTAATGTAGAAGTTATAATTACTAACCCATAATCAAAAAAATGACTTACACGCCAAAACCAGCTACTGGCAGAGGCACCTCACACTATACACCAGTACACCACAAATAAGACATAAATACACCAACACAGTAAGTCATATCAAAAATATCTAATCCTTTGAAATATTTAGAGATGATAAATTCCTGCATATGCGGTCAACGTATGCAGGTAGATCCAAAACAAAAACATGCCTTGGCATGGAGATGTGGAAAGATCAGTAAGACGTCTGGAGGTTTTATAGGCCATTTCGGGCCCGGAAACCGAAAGAACGCGGGGAGTGTTTTAGTCGGTAGGCAATCCCTTCAGGATTGAATCCGACAGTACCTTGTCCCCACAAGGTCTCCTCGAAAAAAAAAATTAAAAGGTCTTGTAGAAAACGTTTGGTTTTTAAACTTTTCCTTCTAAAAGTCCTGTTTTATATAGAGATTAAGGTTTCGAACGCATATCGTTTTAGTTATTGATTTATGATGCAATTTTATAGGAAAACGAATAAAAAGAATAATATTTTATAGTTTTTTCTATTATATACTTGTCTGTTCCGTTTTCCCTTTTTTAGAGCTATTTTAAATCAACAAAAATATAACCCAATGCCATAAAATATTTTTACAAACAAAAAAATACAATTTGGTATTTATTTTTAAAGAGAAAAATTAGAGTAAAAATTTTAATTGAAACATTTTTTATAGAATAAGTGTGATAAATTATAATAACAAAAATTGTGCGGGAAGAAACGAGAATGCTGTATAAGTTAATTTTCGAAATTTGATCGTAGTTAGGTGAATTTTAAACGAACTTTGGGCGTGGCCCCGAAAATTTTTCCCGTGCGGAGTTTTTCCACCTTCTTGACTAGGTGCAATATCATGTATGTGTATCTAACGGTGTAAACAAAATCCTTATTGGATAAGGAATCTTTCAGGTGGTTCAGGGTTTTTTTTGTAACAAATCTTGCTTACTTTTGTCACATCCTGTATATTATTTATGAGTTGATCTAAATTTAAACCTGCCTACCCAAATTACAGATGACTCACGGCATGTAAGAGCAATCTCGCGGTGACCTTCTTAAATATTTGACCTTGATTATCTCTGCCTTTCAAGGACTTGAGAGAAAAACAAATTACTACTGCGATATGGAGATGAATGCAAAGAGACTGTGGTATTCAAAAACACGTTTTTAATGATAACTTTTTTGGCGCCATGCACACCTACTTAAATATACGATTGGTACCTACATAAATTCTTATAAATATAAATCCACTTTTTTTTTAGTTTGAATAAAAGGACTGACTGAAAGTAGTCTTTTAACAACCCCCTAGAGACCGGGATGGTATTTTTATATTATAGTATATTTCACAAAGGTGTAGAGTAATAAAACGGGAAATTCCGTCTAGTTCGGTTCAATTTCGGTGTCGGGCATAGGGGCAGGTAAATTTTGTGCATTAAATTATTTATCATAATAACTAACCAAAAAAAGAAGATAATTTGATAAAGAAGGAACTATTAGCTATAGCAAATTTACACAAACATCGTTTTATAAAATATGCCGTGGAAGATATAGCTGAAAAATATAGTGTAATTGTGCTGCGCACACCGCCATATTATTGCGAACTAAATCCTATAGAACTTATATGGGCGCAAGTGAAAGGATTTGTAGCAAGACACAACACAACATACAAAATGAAAGACGTTAAGCTACTGTTTGATCAAGCCATTAAGGAAGTGACACCAGAGAACTAGCGAAAAGCAGTCGATCATGTCATTAAAGAAGAAAATGTGGGATATTAACCATCTGATCGATCGGACCGTCGATCCGTTAATTATAACGTCAAGAGGGCATGACAGTTCCTCTGATGACGAAGAATATTATGATTTTTCATAATTAGTTAATTGTGGTTAAAAATGTTTTTCTACTACTGGATAAATAAATTAACTTTCGGGCCCTAGCAACACGACAGAAAACGAAAGTAAAAATTCGAGTTACCTGAATATTATACGTTGCCTAGCTATGTAAAGTATTACTTTCGGTGCACGGACAAAAAAAATGGATTATTTTACAGGTGGAAAATCCTTCTTTTATTCGAAGTCACAGACTGACAATACTTAAATAACTAGTTGTCATGGATTATTTTACAGGTGAAAAATAAACTTATTTTATCATTTTAATTTGAACAAAATCAAAGTTAATTACTTAATAATATACAGGGTCCTGCGCCTCACCTCCCGTCTTCTGTAGCTCACTTATTAATTAAGTTAGGATTATGACCTTTTGCAAGATTTACCTGTATCCTAGGGTGCATTTCAGGAAAATATTTATGTTTATACAGGGTGTTCCAAAAAAGTGTGACGTCATAAGGATGTTTTTTAGATTACATGCCATATATTTTCTTACTTATTTGGATGCACCTTGTAGTTGCCCACATACCCCTAAAATTTTAATTAAATCGGTTCAGTATTATAGGCGAAAAAAAATAAAAATAAAAAAAATCAGTTTTGCACCACTGGTTTTAAAAATTAATAAAAATTAAAAATAAAGTCTCGTTAATAAAATTATACAAAGGTATTTAATAAATAAGGTCTCATAGTTTCGTTAACCAAGTTTGATTAATACGAATTGTACAGGGTGTCCAAAGTTTAGTGTCAAACTTTGCAAACTTTAAAGCAATTTATTTTTCTTATTTCAAATTGGAACCCCTGTATATTATTATGTCATTCGATGGAAATTAAAAATTAAACTTTTGTTCTAATTACAACCCTATCATAATTTCTAACGCATTAAGACTTATTCGCAGAAAACTCATTTTATCAACTATTCCACCAGTCATTATTATATAATAAATATCAAAGGAGGCTTTGAAAAACAATTTATTGATATTAAGGTTTACTAAAAGGACAAAAAATAAAAATTCTTTTAGTATATGCTCCTAATATGAAAATCATATCTACAAGCTCTTCTTGGTTGGGAAGGGGTATTTCAAATATATTTCTTCCGATCAGTCATTTTATTTAAATTTTCATAAAATCTCGGAAAACTACAACAGGCGATAAAGTCGGAAACCCTAGACTTTATTTTTCCAAATCACTCGACTAATAATAATAATCGTCTGTTATTTAGCCAATGACATATGAAAAGTTAAATCTTAACAACAAAAGTAAGAATTCACAGTCATATTACTACTGTTTGCTTCCATATGTCAAAAATATATTGACTGTCCATTTTACGTACCTTATAATGTTATTGCTTCTAAAAGTGTAAAATCCACTAAACCTTAAAACCTAATGTTGGGAAAAATTTAGAGGTATTTTAATTCAAAATTTGAAATGGGCTTTTTAAGTATTGTTGTGGACAATGCAAGTCCAAAACTCTTCTATCATTCTCAAAAAGTTCATATACGCATATGTCCTAAAATGTTTTCGATATGAAGGATGTTACAGTTTTAATTTTTTTTGTGATTTTATCAAAAATTCCGAAAACCGCTTGAGATATTATAATACGTTTTGACTATTTATTATTTTTACCAATAGAAAGGTGATATTTATGTTGATGTGAGAATAGTAGATTCTGTAACGAGGTTGGAATGGAATTTTGATCCGAGTGGAAGATTCCGAACGCAAGCGTAGCGAGCGTGAGAAACCACGAGTATCGAATTTTCATTCTAACCGAGTAGCAGACTATATTTTCTCCACGACCAAAAATACTATTCGCTATATTTGTAATTTCAGGTGGAGTATTATCTAGTTCCATATCTGATTCATCCGATTTTTCACTCATTTTTGACTTGCACTAAAATTT
The DNA here is from genome assembly GCA_935413205.1 of Polydrusus cervinus. Taxonomy (NCBI): domain Eukaryota; kingdom Metazoa; phylum Arthropoda; class Insecta; order Coleoptera; family Curculionidae; genus Polydrusus; species Polydrusus cervinus. The sequence goes on along the minus strand of OW284519.1, from coordinate 19,069,361 downwards.
GTCTGCTGACATTGACAGTTTCGAAGTTCATGGCAACCTATGTCGTTTAGATCAATTACAGAATATTCATTCGGTAAGTATCTTGTTATGGAATGAAAATACACGCGAAACGCATAAGAAGCAAGTGTTTCAGAATAAATATTCCAACTCAAGAGCGAGAATTTTTACACTCTATTATCAAAAATGATTTTGGAATTATTGCATTCAGTAATGGTCATTGAGAATAGTAGATTCTGTAACGAGGTTGGAATGAAAATTTGATCCGAGTGGAAGATTCCGAACGCAAGCGTAGCGAGCGTGAGAAACCACGAGTATCGAATTTTCATTCTAACCGAGTAGCAGACTATATTTTCTCCACGACCAAAAATACTATTCGCAATATTTGTAATTTCAGATGGAGTATTATCTAGTTCCATATCTGATTCATCCGATTTTTCACTCATTTTTGACTTGCACTAAAATTTGTCTGCTGACATTGACAGTTTCGAAGTTCATGGCAACCTATGTCGTTTAGATCAATTACAGAATATTCATTCGGTAAGTATCTTGTTATGGAATGAAAATACACGCGAAACGCATAAGAAGCAAGTGTTTCAGAATAAATATTCCAACTCAAGAGCGAGAATTTTTACACTCTATTATCAAAAATGATTTTGGAATTATTGCATTCAGTAATGGTCATTGAGAATAGTAGATTCTGTAACGAGGTTGGAATGAAAATTTGATCCGAGTGGAAGATTCCGAACGCAAGCGTAGCGAGCGTGAGAAACCACGAGTATCGAATTTTCATTCTAACCGAGTAGCAGACTATATTTTCTCCACGACCAAAAATACTATTCGCTATATTTGTAATTTCAGGTGGAGTATTATCTAGTTCCATATCTGATTTATCCGATTTTTCACTCATATTTTGACTTGCACTAAAATTTGTCTGCTGACATTGACAGTTTCGAAATTCATGGCAAACTATGTCGTTTAGATCAATTACAGAATATTCATTCCGTATCTTGTTATGGAATGAAAATACACGCAAAACGCATAAAAAGCAAGTGTTTCAGAATAAATATTCCAACTCAAGAGCGAGTATTTTTACATTCTATTATCAAAAATGATTTTGGAATTATTGCATTCAGTAATGGTCATGGAGAATAGTAGATTCTGTAACGAGGTTGGAATGAAAATTTGATCCGAGTGGAAGATTCCGAACGCAAGCGTAGCGAGCGTGAGAAACCACGAGTATCGAATTTTCATTCTAACCGAGTAGCAGACTATATTTTCTCCACGACCAAAAATACTATTCGCAATATTTGTAATTTCAGGTGGAGTATTATCCAGTTCCATATCTGATTAATCCGATTTTTCACTCATATTTTGACTTGCACTAAAATTTGTCTGCTGACATTGACAGTTTCGAAATTCATGGCAAACTATGTCGTTTAGATCAATTACAGAATATTCATTCCGTATCTTGTTATGGAATGAAAATACACGCAAAACGCATAAGAAGCAAGTGTTTCAGAATAAATATTCCAACTCAAGAGCGAGTATTTTTACATTCTATTATCAAAAATGATTTTGGAATTATTGCATTCAGTAATGGTCATGGAGAATAGTAGATTCTGTAACGAGGTTGGAATGAAAATTTGATCCGAGTGGAAGATTCCGAACGCAAGCGTAGCGAGCGTGAGAAACCACGAGTATCGAATTTTCATTCTAACCGAGTAGCAGACTATATTTTCTCCACGACCAAAAATACTATTCGCAATATTTGTAATTTCAGGTGAAGTATTATCCAATTCCATATCTGATTCATCCGATTTTTCACTCATATTTTGACTTGCACTATAATTTGTCTGCTGACATTGACAGTTTCGAAGTTCATGGCAACCTATGTCGTTTAGATCAATTACATAATATTCATTTCGTATCTTGCATGCAAAATGCATAAGAAGCAAGTGTTTCAGAATAAATATTCCAACTCAAGAGCGAGAATTTTTACATTCTATTATCAAAAATGATTTTGGAATTATTGCATTCAGTAATGGTCGTGGAGAATGTTATTTTTATGCAGAAAAAAAAATCAAGGACAAAGATAAATATAGGCCTATAAAAAATTACTAAAGTTCATTGTTTTGTTAAAATTATTGGGATTTTTTTTTTTTGATAAAAATAACTTTTTCATATTTTCCAATATCTGTAGGGTCCAAATTTTAAAAGTTTTTAAAAATACCTCAATAAACATGGACAGGATTCGGTTCAAGAAAATGCAATGTTTTTAATATAAATAGATATAATTTCGCGTGGAGCTGGTTACTTTGCAGAAGAATATAGAAATATTGTTCGGATCCACATAAAAGGGCATTTTTAACTACGAAATGCAAAAAAAAAATGTTCCTAAATTACGCCGAAATTTCGCCATTCGGTCAGAAAATTTCTGGGACCTAAGTCGCCATCTATTATGGGCTTTGCGAAACCCCTTTAACCATCAATAATGTCTAGGTCTGTAAAATTTTATTATACTTTCTCTAGTTAAAAATATATTATAACATGAATTTTTTATAGAGGGCGCTAAAATAAACAAAATACTATTAAGCAAGTTTAACGAGGAAATCTTCCCCAGATAGCACAAACTGTATTTAAAAGCGCTTAAAAAGCGATGACTTTTAGCAAAGAACTGCTGGATAAGTACTTGCTTTTAGCATCTGTCGGGCACCCCGGTGTCCAGCCGGCCGTAACAAAATAAGCAGTATGCGCAGTGCAGTGTGCGCGAACGTCTTAGTGCTATAAATGTGCTTGAGGAGTGCATTCTACCAGCGATCAAATTCTTGCTTTATTGCAGTGCTTTTGAAGCGCTTTAATAATTTACTTCTTGAGCGGTATTGACGAGCATAAAATACTCATTTGCCAGTGACGCCTTTGTCATTTTATTTTTTGAGAAATACTTCAATATTTTTTGTTTTTTATATAAACCCATTAGCCGCTCTTCAAATCCAATTACAGATTTTAAAACAGCGAAATTTACAAATGGAAACCATAATGTATTTTTATTTAAAATTATATAGTATATATATATTTTATTCTATATAATATACAAAATAAAAGTAATTGGGCTACAAAGACTGCTAGTGAGTTATTTTAAATAAAACAAAAAAATAAAGAAATATTTTTCAAAATACAAAATGACAAACGCTTCACCCTATTTATTTGATAAATAAAATGGCATTTTATTTCAAATATTTATTTGTTAGCTTTACATACAAATGAACATTTTTATAACTTAACAATTGAGACAATATTATAGCAATTTAATAATTGCTCTTTTTAAGAAAAATTGCAAGAAGCGTAAGCCTTAACGCCACGGCCTACAAAGGATACTAAATACATTACAATTACATTTCTTTAATATTTTTTGGTGATCTGTTCCACTTTGGTTTTTGTAGCATTTCGGGACATAGGATTTCGTCTTATAGCCACTAAAAAAAAAATTAAAACCATTTATATCTAATACAAATCTCTTAAAATTCTGCTATCACTAGAATAGCTAAATTGTGTCTCTGATTATAATATATTTGGACTTCCTTAAGAGTGAAGTCATGCATTCGCCATTTTATTTTTTGATCAATATTTCTTATCTTTTTCGCTTTATTCAAAAAGGCGCTAAATAGCTGCCCTTGAGAAGCAATTACATACAGTTTTAAAATAAAGAAATTTTAATTAATAAATTAATAAAAGCAAAAAACAAAAATTTGTCCATTTTTCTTTTTCTGCTTTTAATTCTTTATAAAGTCAAACTTGTTTAACTTTATAAATTTTTTAACTAAATTGTAGGTAATTATGCTTCAAATATCGGTACATATTTGGCCGATTTTTGGATAAAAGGAAAAAGTAACTAAATATTGATCAAAAAACGAAATGGCGAATGCGTAACTAGACCTTACTCTTTATACCGCAAAACCTAGATTTAAGTTTAAAATTAAGAAACATGTATCTTTCTACTTCAGAATTAATTTATATAGAGACTATTATGCCTAATTTTATGTTAATACTATTTACTATACACATACACTTTCCAGGTAATGGTATATTTTTTTTACCGCAAATACTATATAATTTATTTTATTTTAGTATTTTAAAAAGTAAAATAAATTGGACCGTTAGTTAGTTTTTTTTGAAATGTTCTGCATTTTACAACTAACATTTTAAAAAAATATGTCATTTTACATATATAATTCATATACCATTAACCAGAACCAGTAGAACTTTACTACTAACGTTTCAAGTAAAATAAAAAATACAACTTTGCTCTTACCTAGTTATAAATTCATAATATTCGTTAGTTCCTTAAAGCATTGTTTATTATTTCTCCCTGTCCAATTATAGGGTATTGCCAAGTCATCACTTATCAATAGGCCAAGCAGCTTTCTGGTGGTGTCAAAAATATCCACTTCACCAACGGTTTGAAAGAGTATACACTAAAAAGTAAATTTAATACTAAATAAATACCTTTAATTTTCATTTAATTTAAAATCACATGACATAACCTTTTCATTGTGCAAAAACATTATGACCTTTTAAACACTCCAGATAAAAAAATCATGCAGCCAAATGTATTATATTTTTTTATATGGTACCTAAATGTAGGTAATTATAATCAAATTCAAAAAATACACTTATATAGGTTGTTTTTCTATATTCTTGTCAGAAATACACTACAGGTTCATTCCACAAAAAAAAATAGACAAATAAGCAATAATAAGTTGCTTATTTGTTTGCCAGATATTTAAAAATGGACCTCCATTCAGAACTTTGAATCTTTTAGCTTTTGTAGTGAAAGAATAAAAATAAAAAGGTATTTAGGAAACATGTTACTAATTTATTCCGAAATACCATCAATATTCTATTATAGATATTATATAAATAAGGACTGTTTATTCAACTTCATAATTGATAATTAAAAACTCCGTTGTTTATTCTAACTTTTATTAAATTAAAAAGGAGTGGAATAAATTAAAATTACTTCTTTTAGCTTTTTAATCTAAAAACCATTTTTTATGTTATATAATTTAGTCGTAGAGAACTGGGAATTACAAAAATAACACTATTCCAGTATAAAGAATGACTAAGAAGTTGGATAATAAACCTGGCTTCCATTGATAGACGCCATTATATTTTTTATTTGAGAAGCAAGAATCAACGCTTTTCATTTTTAAAAACAGTTTAAAAATAAGTCTTACCGTTCATCCAAGCAACCTGGCATTCAGCATATTTTATCTTGAATAAGAAAACAGCACTTTAACACCTCACCTCAAAAAACAAACACAAAGTGGTAAGGAAAAAATACCCATGAGCGAACGCCATTAAAAGACCGCTTAAACGTTATAATGACATGACAGAGGACAGGAAACAACCCTTGGACCGTTCGGTAGGTACCTGGTCTAAGAAACAACCAATAACGGTTTTTAGGTCAAATGTACCTCTCAAGCACTTTAAAAGCAGTGACTGTTTAAATACAGTGCACTGGTCATGCTTTAAAACCGCTGCAAATTTGCACTTAGCTATGTGGCAAAATGCATGTAATATAAAGCACTCCTAGAGCATACTCAATTGATATGAACAAATTTGAAAATATGCAGTACTTGCGAAGCACTTTTTGAGTATATCCATAATAAAATAGTACTTATGAAATACTTTTGAAGCATTGATTTTAAGCGCTTCTTTTTCCTTAGTCGGCCGTAAGTATTTAAGCAGTTGTGTTGCAGTCTGTGCTATCTGGGTCAGGTAATGGTATTTTAATTTATTTATTAATAATCAAGCCATTGGCTGTAATTAATACACAAGAACAATAAAAGTTATTTTAAATTTATAATTGGTATTAAATAATAAGCGGCCAACCTAGGATTTGGCTGAGGGGGGAGGGGGACTAAAAAAAATACTGACTCTTCATATGTTCTTCATATTTGAAGACTCAAAGTCAACAAATCACCCATTTTGTACGGCTCAAGGAGGGGGGAGGGATTGCCTCCCCACCCCTGTATCCGCGCCTGACATCAAAAACATTTCCGAACAATAAAAAAAGTATTTCCTAATTTTAGTAGGTTTAAGAATGCAGGGAAGAGTGTAAAAGGTATCATCTCCCAACCAACCCCATTCACGCCGGTAACCAGGCCGGATGAGATCGGATATCTCGTGGGGTGCGGAAGAAGGTACACACTCCCCAATCGGAAGGTCGTTCAATGGCGCTAAAAGCCGAGAGTTAGCCCTTGGGGGGTGTCGCATAATTGAATATCGTAGTTCGGCACCCACGTTAAGCTGTGGGTCCCCTCGGGAATGGCCCTGGCAGCGAACGAGAAGTGTAAAGCCTAATTTGAAAGAATGACAAGGAACAACAAAATGTTTCCGATACCGCAATAGCAAAATTTTACTTATTATACTAATAAATAATCTGTCTTGCTGAATACCAGTATTCACCTGAAGACGACTGGAGATGCTTACCAGTTGAAACGTAGTGATTCAAAACAAATAAAGACAAAGCAAGTTCAAAATTCTACTGCCGTTCAAGAAACGTCATTGTCTTTATGTGTATATGCCTACAAATTAAAATGTTTTAACAAATAATTCAGATTTTTTTTTGCGAGTCAACTCAGTGGCGGCTTGTCAGGCGAAGTAGGTGAAGGGGCCCTTCACCAAAAAAAATAAAAATAAAACCAGGAGAGCTTTTCGACAATATTAAATATTAATGTACCAATACAGCTACCATTTATTTAGCTCAAAAAATAATTATGTTCGAATTAATAATATTAATTTAACCCAAATGTAGCTATGCATAAAAGGGGCCACGGTTAACTCCGATGGACAATAATTATAAACACTCGTGCATTTTGGCCGGTCCCTGCGACCGTACACCATTAGCTCAAAGTAAGTGAAGACCCAACGCCCAACATGACTTTGATATTCACCGTTGCTATGGTTACGTGACGTTATTCACGCAAACAGCATGTAACAATTTGCATTATGATAAAAGGCAATTTAAAAATAGATCAGTCGTATGCACCATTGTTTTAGCATTGGTTCGCCTAACCTGAAAATATTTATTTAGAGGCTTCGCGAAACTTACGGTTATAAATATCGTTTTTACGTATTTTACTGTATGATTAAAAAGTTTTGTTTTTATTTTTCAGTTAATTCAGTAGTGTACGTACCTACTTAGTTGTGTTTTAAAAATGATCCCAGTTAATGAGTTTGTAATTTGTTGGAAACTCCATTCAGTCATTGGGCAGATGAGGATAAGAGAGACGTTTTGTTACATGGGTTTTTAGTCAGTGTTTGTTTAAGTACCCGCACTATACCTGGTTCTTCACTATTTCTTAGGACCGCGAACCGCTACTGAGTCAACTAAAATCTTTAATAGGTGTTTTTTAGTTACTTGGGTGTACTTGCATCCAAAAAATAAGTTTTGCTATTCTTCGCTTCGCTTCTTCTTCGTATAACGCATATAGGTACCAAAAATTTAAAAAAATATTTATTAAAAACCCAAACATTCTTGTCGACTCTTCATTTCTTCGTCAATATATTATTTGTGAAGGTCAGCCAACATGCAAGAACCACGGTTCTTTATAACCGCTTAACGTTTTGCTTCGCCTTCCAGTAACATTTCAATCATGAGGAAGTTACATTCTGTTCTGTTGGTTCTTGGCCTAGTTGGTATGTTTTAAACAGTTTTTTTTATTGTCATAACAAAAATGTATATGTATTTTTGGCAATGGTGTTGCTAAAAAGTCAAAAAGTGAAAGTCTGTGGTATTCGGTAAGGTTATAATATTTGACATTTTGGGTTGCAGATGGTGCAAGACATTTCTCTTATCGATGCTGTAAACATTCTTTATACTCCTGTCATGGAAAGTTTACATTTTGTTTATTGTTTTATTGACAGCTTATCCTAGCACCTCATTTGTTATTATAATTCGGTTACTAAAAATCCATCCATTTTTTGAACAAATTTTGAAACCATGACACAAAATTAGAAATAACGAGAAATTTAAAATTTGATCAAAATTCAAAAAATAAACATTAAAAAGAAGTTAAAAAATATTTTGATTTCTTCAATCTAGTCGTTATACAGGATTGGACAAAAAAAATAAGTAGTTTTTTTTTGTATTTTGCCCATATTTTTATCAAAATTCAATCAATCCGTTCGATTTTTGGTTTATCTAATAGGCTGTCTTTAGAACTACTAAGTGCAATGTGTATGACTTCTCTTTTTGTCTTTTTTATACAGGGTGATGGCTAAAATAGCAAGCTCTGTAAAATCTGCTGATTTTAAACTTGATGTTTCTAAAATACGAAGCAATAAAAATTGAATTTTATTATTGTGTTTATTACAGCTTTATGTTAGGTATTTAATGTACCTATTACAGCGCAGTGCCATTCGTGTCAATATAAAAAAAAAATCCAAAAATCGATATATTATTTAAATTCACTTTTTCCAGGTTTTCGAGGATGGAGAATACAAAACAGTGTTTATTACTACTTTATGTTGGGTGTCTATTGAACCCAGTACGGCTCAGTGTCGTTCGTATCAATTAAAATCCTAAACTCGTTATATTGCCAGGCTTCCCAGCAGCATAACATATAAAGATTTTTTAATTATTTTTCTAACTGACACAAACGCTACTGCGCTTAATAGGAACAGTAAGTACCTAACACAGAGCTGTAATTGACGCTTTTTCATCATCGAAAACCAGCGGCAAAGTGGGTCTTATACCAGCGTAATTGGTAATATCACAATTTTCGGAATTTAATTTTTTTTTAAATTAACACGAACGGCACTGCGTTGTAATGGATACAGTACGTATCTAACATAAAGCTGTAATCAATACAATAAAAAAATTCAATTTTCGTAGCTTCGTAATTTAAAAACATCGGTTTTGAAATCAGCAGATTTTACACAGCTGATATTTTAGCCATCACCCTGTATAAAAAATACAAGTGACGTCATACACATTGTACTTAGTGATCCAAGAGACGGCCTACCCAATCAACTGAAATGAATTGATTGAATTTTGATAAAAATATGGGCTCTTGAACTTCAAGTATTTTTTTATCTATTTCATCATTAGCAGTGGCGACTCGTCAGGTGAAGTAGGTGAACCAAAAAAAAAAATAAAACCAGGAGGAAAGTTTTTCGACAATATTAAATATTAATGTACCAATATACAGCTACCATTTTAGCCTTTAAAAAGTAATTATGTTCGAATTAACAATATTAATTTAATCCGAATGTAGCTATGATAATAGGGCCACGGTTAACTCCGATGGACAATAATTATAAACACTCGTGTATTTTGGCGCGCCCCAGCGACCGTGTCCGTAAGCTCAAAGCAAGTGAAGACCCAACGCCCAACATGGCTTTGATATTCACCGTTGCTATGGTTACGTGACGTCAGTCACGCAAGCAGCATGTAACAATTTGCATTATGATAAAGGGCAATTTAAAAATAGATCAGTCGTATACACCATTGTTTTAGCATTGGTTCGCCTAACCTGAAAATATTTATTTTGAGGCTTCGCGAAACTTACGGTTATAGATATCGTTTTTACGTGATTTAATGTGTGAAAAAAAAGTTTTCTTTTTATTTTTCAGTTAATTTAGTAGTGTATGTACCTACTTAGTTGTAGGTTTTAAAAATGACTCCAATTAATGACATGGTTTGTAATTTGTCGGAAACTCCATTCACTCATTGGACAGATGAGAATAAGAGAGACGTTTTGTTACACGCGGTTTTAGTCAATGTTTGTTTAAGTAACCCGCACTATACCTAGCTCTTCACCATTTTTTAAGACTGCGAGCCGCCACTGATCATTCGTTAAAATTTCTAAAATCTATGTCGATAAATATGTTTTTTTCTGACATTGAAGCATATTTTGACTTTGACTTTAGCAGCCACTGCGTATACGGCTAAATATCTGTTTTATAGACAACACGAAACGTTGATAAAATTATATACCGGGTGTTGCATCGTCGAGCGGGTCATAGGAAATCCCATGTAATTTTAAATGGGGTCAATTATTGGCTTCCCTAATTATTTTAGAGAAAAATTCTATTTAGGTTTATTAAAGAGCACTAAAACCCACATACAAGAGAATAACTTTAGATATTTTTGATGAGCCCGTTTACGGGTTATCGCCGATTTCTTTTTAACTATTTCTCCTTTTTATGGCTCCGTATTTGCGGGCACCAGTCAAGGTAAAAGATGACTGTCAAATAAATTTGTCATTTTGAAATGTGTGCTTTATTGTTATAAAAACTCGTACATCGAAAATATTAATGGTGTACTTAGTACAAATTAATCTGAATAAAACTAAAATAAAGTATCCAATTACAAGGTCAATTATGACATTTTACATGTTTCAATATTTTACTAATTAATAGGTAGGTACTATTAAATTGTTAGAACTTTAGGATTTAAGAAGATGTTCAAATATTAATCCATTGACTGCTAGACAATAACCGCGGCGATCATAAAATTCTCTTCTTACATTCGCTAGTTGGTAAACTGAAATTCTATTGCATTCGGCAGAAATAGCATTTTTTAACTCGTCTAGATTTGGGTATTTTTTTATCTTTGTATATCCTGTTTTTTAAATAGCCCCAGAGAAAAAAATCATTTGGCGATAAATCAGGAGACCTGACTGGCCAATTTACTGTATGATTTAAGCCAATAACATTTCCATTAAAAGCACGGTTTAAATATTCCCAAACAGCCAGGGTACTATGTGCCGGGCAGCCATTCATTTGGTATCAAACTTCCTGATTTTCCCTGACGGCATCATGTAAAGTAGGTAAAATATGATCTTCAAGTAGTTCCAAAAAATATTCTGCATTTAAATTTCGTGTAAGAAATAATGGCCTGATAATATTTTCTCCGAAAATCCCAGCCCAAACATTAACTTTTTGTGGATATTGCGTCCTTGTTTCGACAAACCTGTATTAGTTTTCTTTGCTCCAATATCGATAATTTTGAACATTGGGTTCATTGTTTAAGGTAAATGTGCATTCGTCAGTGCAACAAATGTTTTAAAAAAAATCCCTATCCATGTTTGCTCTTTCAATCATACCAAAACAAAACTGTCGTCGTATTTCGTCCCTATCTCTTAGCTCTTGGTGCTTGCTGTGGTTTCATATTTGTATGAATAATATTTATGTTGTTTTAAAGCTCGTAACGCTGTGGTGTGATCTAATCCTATGTCATCCTCAAGTTTCCTTGTGCTGATCTTCCCATAATTTTCTTCCACGCACAATAAAACTTGCAAGTCCCTATCATTTCTTGCATCTCTTCTTTGTTCCTGCCTTTGCAAGTCCCTATCATTTCTTGCATCTCTCCTTTTTTCACATTTGCAGTTATTTATTACAGTGTCTTTTGTCTCAAATTTCTTGATAGTCCTTTCGACTGTAGATTTTACAGGAATCGGTCCATTCGGATACAGAGCAGCAAACATGTCTGATACATTTTGATAACTATTTCCTTGATAATACCATTTATTCAATATTTTTTCTTCAGAAGTGTAATTCGTGGCTAATATTTTCGATGTACGAGTTTTTATAACAATAAAGCACACATTTCAAAATGACAACTTTATTTGACAGTCATCTTTTACCTTGACTGGTGCCCGCAAATACAGGGCCATAAAAAGGAGAAATAGTTAAAAAGAAATCGGCGATAACCCGTAAACGGGCTCATCAAAAATATCTAAAGTTATTTTTTTGAATGTGGGTTTTAGTGCTCTTTAATAAACCTAAATAGAATTTTTCTCTAAAATAATTAGGGAAGCCAATAATTGACCCCATTTAAAATTACATGGAATTTCCTATGTCCCGCTCGACGATGCAGCACCCGGTATAAGACAACTGGAGATATTTTACCAGTTGAAACGTTGTGATGTAAAACAAATTAAGATAATGCCAGTCCAAAACTCTTCTATTATTCGTTGATAAAATTGTAACAAAAAACAGTTCAGGTTTTTGGATTCTCTGTTTAGAATTTCTAGAAGATTCGACTGCCGCATTATAAATTATTCTTAGCGGACATCGAATATGGCCAAAGAATTAAAAATTAGTTATACTGCTTTAAAGTAATATAAAGCAGTTGGCCTTTACGATAATGCCAACGACGACGGCGACAATTTTATTTTAAGAAGAACTTTCACAAAGTCATTGTTAAACATACATAGCAAAGCAAATATGCGTGGATAAGGAAATACTTACATAAAAGTATTTTTTAAGGACCAGTAATTGTACAATCCCTTATTTGCTATACCGGGTCCGCCAACGTGGCGGGGATGGAAGATTAAATCATTATCGAGGAGCTTATCAAAAATACTAAACCAGCATAAGGTATCGACTTAAAAGCGGCATATTTTAAAAATATTTTACATTATACAGGGTGGCTCAAAAAAGTGTGGCGGACTAAACTTGCATTTTTTTAAATGGAACACCCTATATATTATATTATTTTCTAATTCCCTATACAATTCCACGTATATTTTGTATAAAATGTCATATGTCTAAATTTAATTGTTTTTGAGTAATTGACGTTTAAAATATGGCATTTTTTGACTTTGACAGGCTGTAACATTGGAACGGTTCATCTTAGAGAAAAATAGTTTTTACCTCCCTATCTTAGTTTTTCATTCTCTATCCAAGGAAACCAACCTCCGATTTACCATATTAAACCGTTACAACCGGTTTTTTGGTTTAACATGGTAAATCGGGGGTTGGTTTCTTTGGATAGAGAATAAAAAACTAAGATAGGGAGGTGAAAACTATTTTTCTCTAAGATTAACCGTTCCAATGTTACAGCCTGTCAAAGTCAAAAAATGCCATATTTTAAACGTCAATTACTCAAAAACAATTGAATTTAGACATATTATACAAAATATACGTGGAATTGTATAGGGAATTAGAAAATAATATAATTTATAGTGTGTTCTATTTAAAAAAATGCAAGTTTAGTCCGCCACACTTTTTTGAGCCACCCTGTATAATGTAAAATATTTTTAAAATATGCCGCTTTTAAGTCGACACCTTATGCTGGTTTAGTATTTTTGATAAGCTCCTCGATAATGATTTAATCTTCCATCCCCGCCACGTTGGCGGACCCGGTATGAATATGGTTATTTGTTTACTGCCAGGTAATAACTATTTGAATTTTCTTGAAATTAATCCCTAACTATCGTACAGCGTGTGCCACCGGAAACCGCCTTGATCTAGATATGAAAAACTATACAGAAAATTTGACAGTAAGCTAATGTTGATGGGGGCAAAATAATGGTGGCACTGCCGGTTATGCCGGAGGTGTAAACTTCTTTTAAATGTAACACCCTATATATTATTACTTCTTTTGATTCTACGAAAGATTTTAGGCAGATTTCGTATATCCAGTGGCGTATTTAAGGAGGGGGCTGCCGGGCTGCAGCCCCCCCCTCCCCCCGAGCCTAGGAGCTCGGATCTAAAAGTCTAATTGCAACCTAATTTTTCATCTCACGCTTGGAATCTTAATTTAAGTTTTTAAATAATATATTCTTGGCTTAGATTACAAAGGTCTTGTAGGAAACGTGTAGTTTTTCAATTTTTCCTTCTAAAGGTCCTGTTTTATATAGAGATTAAGGTTTCGGAAGCATATTGTTTTAGTTATTGATTTGTGATGCAATTTTATAGGAAAATGAGTAAAAATAATAATGTCTTATAGTATTTTTCTATTATATACTTGTCTGTTCAGGTTTTCCTTTTTTAGAACTATTTTAAATCAACAAAGATATAACCCAATGCCATAAAATATTTTTACAACAAAAACAAAAAACAATTAGGTATTTATTTTTAAAGAGAAAAATTAAAGTAAACATTTTAATTGAAACATTTTTTAAGGAAGAAGTGTGATAATTTATAATTAAAAAAATAGTGCGGGAAGAAACGAGAATACTTTATTATGAAGAAGTATTTGAAAACCTAAGCATTTGCACAAAAAACTGTGCTTTGATCTGCGCTCCTAAAATACATGATTTCTGAAAAAATCATCAATTTTGGCGCGGTGAGCGATATTTACTTTATTTTTAATCATAAAAAACCGAGCCCTAAAAATGGTGGTTAGAGTCATACCTACGTCTTATGTTAAAATTTTGGATTGACACCAATATTTTCACAATTTTTCACAAATATAAAAAATGTTTTTTATTTTAATGAAGAACCAGCTAGGAATATAAAAAAAAAGTAAAACAAAACATTTACAAAAACAAATTTAATCCAACCATGCAGAGGGGGGAGAGGTAATCATTTAATTCTCGAAAGTTGACAATAGTTAGGTGAATTTTAAGTCTAAGCGTTCTCGAAATGTTTTAATAGATTTTTTATAATATTTTGTTAACTATTAATACAGGGTATTCAAACAATGAGATTAAAAATGAAAAAAGTAAAAAAGAAAAAATGTAAAAATTCTAGATTTTCAAATAGAAACATACATCAGTTATTAGTTATTGTTTTTAGCGTTTTCATTGGCTTATATTCTTTTCTTCGACATTTTAATGCATGAAATAACCTGTCCAGTAATAAAAAAAAACTAAATAATTTGGTTATTGGTCGTTCAGTTTCGAATTAGTCTTTTTACCTCTTCGTTCGCTGCCAGGGCCATTTCCGAGGGGACCAACAGCTTAACGGGGGTCCCGAACCACGATTCTTAGTCACGCGACACTCCCTCCCAAGGACTAACCCTCCGTTTTATGCGCCATTGCATGACCTACCGACTGGGAAGTGTGTACCTTCTTCCGCACCCCACGAGATGTCCGATCTCTTCCGGCCTGGTTACCGGCGTGAATGGGGTACTTTCTTCCCTGCAAAGAAGCCGTGAAAGAACATGGTTCATTAAAACTTTTCCTCTCAAAATAATGTCTTCAACCATATCCCGAATTTTGTCAAAAAACTTTTAAATCACCCTGTTTATTAACACCGTTAGACGAAAGAAATATTAATATTTTGTAAATATATAAAAATTCCAATATTTATATTAAAATATCATTATATTTAAATTTTAATTAAAATGCCATGAATGGCATGTTTAACATCTAAACAAATGGCTTTCACTTTCACAAAATTAACCAAAACATTAATAAAAATTATTAATATTATGGAGTAGTTAAAATTGAACTTTATTCTTCTCTCAATAAACAATTTTGCCAAAATCTACTAAAAAATTTGTTATAGCAGATGGCCAAAAGGTCTCATTCGTATTACTCCTTATTCCTAATTAAGTTTTTGTATTTAAAAAAATATATTTAATTAAATAAATGCACCAATGAATGAGTATCACCGCATATATACAGGGTTGTTAAAGAAAAACGGAATTTTGTTTTTATATAATAACTTTTTTATTTACGGACCGATTTTATTAATTTTCATCTTGTTTGAAAGAGGATGAATCAAGAGAGACCGCTAATCTCATATTTTTGAGATTTGTTGAAAAAATAAAATGGCGGGCACACATCAACTTGGTTAAACTTTAAAACTTACTGGAACTTTTTTGAATAGCACTGTATATCTTAACGTGCCAGATTATGACGTTTAAAACGTTTTTGAACAGAATAAGAGGTCGCACATGTAATTATGTTAAAAAATAGCTGAGGTATAATAAAATAAAGACATGCATGTTTTAACATATTTCGATTTTTCTTTCGTTACTTTTTAGAATCAAGTTGCCAATGATAAACATCGCTTATTTTATGTTTGTCTTTAAATTGTTTTTTTTTTTGGTAGTTGCGAAAATCCACTAATTTTAATTATTTATTTTCCAGTACTATGTAAGGCTGCAAAAAGACAACACCAGCCAGTAGACGAGGATGCTTTAACTTCAGACGAGTGTCCAGAACCAAATGGGTTCTTTGCGGACGCGGAACAGTGCGACAAATACTACGCATGTGTTGACGGTGTCATCTCAGAAAGATTATGTCCTGATGGTCAAGTTTTTAATGATTACAGCACGGAGTATGAAAAATGCGATTTGCCTTTTAATATTGATTGCTCGTCAAGGCCTAAATTGCGTAAGTTAAATTTTTAGTTCTCAGAAACTTTTTTCTTTTAGAGCAAACAGTAGTCGATGAGTCAACTCATCGCGAACAAACAGTGCATTTTCACCACATCGCGAATATTGAACTTGCGTCTGGCGATGGTAATAAAATGTCTTTTTTTATATACAAACTATTATAAAAACGAATTTCACCAGTGCCGCGGCGTAAGTGGAGATTTTTAAGATTTAATCGGGGCATCGTTTGTATTTTTTACAGAAAATAAAAGAAATTAACATAAATAGCCGCAATATTTCTATTTTTATGTTCTGCATGGCGGATGATACTGATAATTTTTTTTAATAAGGTTAATCATACGCCAAACTAGAAGTTCTTATTAGTAAAATTTTTGTATAAGATTTTCAATTAGACAAGCCAGGAAACGATGCCGCTTTTCATGCTGGTATGGAGGGCTCTTAAGGACGGGTTTAATCTAAATTTCATTCATCAGTTAACTAGCATAATAGTTAACTGTAACTATATCGGCCAGGTTAAACTGGCACTTTAATTAGTTATAATATAACTATCACATTAATTTGATTTATTTTGTTTAAATACTTAACAAAGAACTTACTGTATTAACTGTATTGTTATTAATTTTTCCTACGACCACCTATGAAAATGAGAAAAAAAGCACGGTTAATTTGGCTAAAAAGCATCGTATATCACACGCGGGTTGAAAAAAAATATTTCAACACTAGTGTTGAAATACAAGGCACATTATTTAATTTAAACATATGGTGCCAATTTGACTATTTATTAAAAAGAACAAATTTTAGAAAGCAGTAATTGTAAAGTGTTTAACTTATTTATCATGTATTCGTCGAGTGATTCAGAATTAGAGTGTGAAAATACGCCATCTGAAATTATAAAAAATGTTAATAATCTACTGGAAAATCTATTACCAGAAAAAACAAATCGCGCTGAAGAGAGTGTCTCGTATTAAACAACAAATCTTTATCGGTAGAAATAGAGTAGATAATAGAGCTCTAGCCTACAGATCGCAAGGTCACAGGTTCAAATCCCATCAGGAGTAATTGATTTTTTTTTTATACAAACATTAAATAATTTATAGAATTTTTTTAAATTGAAATCTTCCTTGTTGGGTGGATTTTTTAAATTTATGTTTAATGCATCTTTCCTTGATTAAATTTAAAATTTTTCATTCTTGATAATCTAGAAGTCAATCTAGGATTGGTTCTTCCTATGATATATAAAATATGAAAAAGTTAAACTAGAAATAAAGGAAAAGCCTATTGACAAACTATAAAACCAGATATTAAGTGGAACATATTCCTAAGTATGCTAATTTCAACACTGGTGTTGATATTTTTTTTCAACACTAGTGTCGAAATATTTTTTTACAAATCAAAGGCTTTTTTAATAATTCTTTGTGGTCGTAGAAAAAAGAATGTACATTATTCGTGTGAAAGCGATTATTCTAAAACTGGGAGGCACTCGGCTGTCGCCTCGTGCTAAATATCTCCTCGTTTGAGAAGTATCACTTTCATCACTTGTTATGTAATATACTATTCAATTTGTGATATGTTACAGAAACTCCTCAGCCAACACAACATTGTCCAAGAAAACATGGTTATTTTGCCCACGAAGACCGTAGTATTTGCGACCAATTTTACTTTTGTGTGGATGGTCAATTCAACCAGATCAATTGTCCCAATGGATTGGTCTATAACGAAAATGCCGGAATTTGTTCGTGGCCCGATGAAGCTAAAAGAAAAGGATGCACTTCAAAAGGTAAACAATATTAACATACAAATGCAATAGTTTTTCCTTCCGAGGGCCCGTCCATATGCCGGATGCAGTTAGGCCAGGTTTGGCCCATTGTGATCACCCTATTTGATTTTTACACCTACTCGGAGATCCCAGTTCCCTGCACTAGTTTATGTAGGTTAACTGGGAAGAGGGTCAGGACGTCCTTTAGTTCCAGTTTTAGTTGCCCGAGTATTCGTTGCGTCGTCCGATCTAGTGACTCGCAATGGCAAACTATATGCTGTACTGTTTCCCTGACTCTCCATTGTCCAGTTGTATTCTGTGCAGATGATTCTTGACAGCTGTGTGTCCTTTTAAAATTCCTGTAATAGTTCTTAGCTGATTCCTGTTCATTTGAAGCAGCTGTTTCGTTAGTCTCGGGTCTAAATCCCCCATTAGTCATTTACTATGGTGTAATCCCTGTCTGTTGTTCCAGTGGATTTTTGTTCACTCCTGATCCATCGCTTTATGGCATCTCGTATTGTGCACCTTGGTACCCCGAGTGCCGATTCTCGACCAATGAATGTATTTTCTGAGCCTTTCTTCGCATGTTTATCGGCAATTATCGTTATCTGTAATACCTTCATGTCCTGGTACCCACCGCAGTATTACTTTGTTTACTTTTTCCAGGTCCTCCAATTTCCCTTGACATTCCCATACTAGTATTGAGGGTACCTTATTGCATATTAGTGATCTAAGGGCTGCTTGCCTGCCAAAGTATGTATGGATCCGCTTATTGATGTAAGCTCTCCTATTGTTTTTATATACGAACACTGTAATATGGCGTAGATTTTTGCTTGAAGCACTGTGGGAGATTTTTCCAGAGGAAAAGATCAGTTTTCCTCCATGAAAGTCTCCCACAGTGTTCCAAACAAAAAGCTACGCCATATTAATGTGCTCGTATAAAAACAATAGGAGAGATAATAAGTTTTACTCCGTGTATCCCCGCTCCGGTCCATTTTTTGGTTTTAGAGCCGCCTGTGTACCAGATCATTGTCACAGGAGTAGTTTTTGGTGTTTTGTTTTTGTAATAGTTATACCGAGCGGGTGTCAATAATAGTCCTATCACATTTCGTTATCATCTATTTTCCACTCACTGAGAATCTAGAACCCTCTCAATAAAGAAATGTGGTTTTTCAGAGCTCTATTTTTTCATTTGAAGAGCATTTACTTAACCAAAGAGGTAAGACCATATTTTGTTAGTAAAAAACAGTTTTCTCAAAGACGTTTTCATTATTATATAAATTACCCATAAACCACAATGAAATTTGCTGAGACTTGGTTGGTCACCATTCTGCGACTGAGCTTAGGCGATAAGCGTGCATATGCAGGTCACTTTTCAGGAGTGTATTGCAGATTCCGTAGGATGCATATATGTGAGACTTAAATGCCGAAGAGCTGTGGATGTTTATTAACAATTCACAAGTCGAATTTAATGCTAAGAAAACCCAGGCAGCAGTCTTCTCCAAAAAGGTTAACATTGCAGAACCGGATATAGTCATGGCAGGATACGTAATTCCCCTGGCACCGTCTATTAATTTGCTGGGGGTCAATCTGGGAGGTAATATGTCTTGGCATGATCACGTTGCCGCAATTGCCAAGGCAGCTGCACAGAAACTTAGTGTACTTTTCCGCACCAAAAGGTTATACACACCTCATCAACTTTTGAAACTCTACAAAGCCCAGATTCGACCATCATTAGAATATTGCTCTCATGTCTGGAGCTCTGCACCCAAGCACACCCTTCGGCTACTGGATTCCATTCAAAGGAGAGCCGTTCGTCTGATCGGCGACCCCGAGCTGATCAAGACCCTCGATAGCCTGGAGCATCGAAGACAGGTTGGTGATTTGGCTCTCTTTTACAGATATTTTCACGGCAGGTGTTCGACTGACATTGCCCACTTGATTCCACCTAGAGCAATGCAAAACAGAAATACACGGCGAACCACTGCCGCTCATCCATATGTTGTTCAGCTTAGTACTCCTCGAACTTCATTGTTCAAGAATTCTTTCATCTGGAGAACGTCATCTTTGTGGAATGATCTTTCTGAGGTCGTGTTTCCTAATGAATACAATCTTTAACGTTTCAAGACCAACGTGAATCGCTTGTTTCGCACTAGTACCGCTCCCAGAGCGCCTTAAAGGATTTTTCCTACAGTGCAGGTGTTTTATCATTTTACCAATCTACGTTTTGTGCAGTGTAAACTTAAGGTCTTTTAATGCCTTCTTTTCTATTGACTCTTCCTATTTCTTTCAACAAAGCCACAAATGTAGTAAAAATCCGCGACTACGTATGGAAATTCTATTTGATGATCCTAAAGAGCGTCCCGTGTTAAATAAACCACACAATCTCAGAACTTGACAGTCCTATTTTTCATTCATCTTTACCTTTTAATAGTAATAATTGAAGACATGCTCCGCGGCATACTTTGGGGATGTTCTTTTTTTTAATCTTACGTCAAGTAACTATTTATATTACCCACCGACCCAGAGTGGTAAGTTATTATTATTTAATACAACTCGTTATTTATTTTCTTATAGTATACCCTGATGATGGCATTGCAAGCCGAAACGTGTAGGTTCTAATTTTAATAAATATATTTGAAAGAGGAAGATAGGGCTTTCTGTTTCTGTCCCTACATTATTGACAAGACCATTGTTGTGCTACCAAGCATCGCCCATGGGGGGTCGAGCGTTCGGCCCAAACTGCAGCCTAGTGGCTTATTGTGCGCCCCTGTCTTGCTGGAAAAAATGTGTTCCTTTTACGAGGTCCAGTAGATCTTTATACAGTTTGTTATCCAGGAGGTTGTCATTCCTCCGAAAATGTTGAATCTTCTACGGGCCAATGCTTCGCAGCTATATACGATATGTTAGGCGGTTTCGTCCTCTTCGCCGCAAAGTCGGCATTTAATGGGTCCATTGTAAGTTCCTATCTGGTGTAGGTGTTTTCCAACTACTAGTTTTAACTGGGCAGGTAAGTTTAAAAGCAACATTCCAGTTGATAGATTCTTGGAGGATTTTTCAATTGTGGCCCTCACATGGGTTTGAGCAGGTATTCTGTGCCATCGAGAGGCCAGGCCAGCGCCCAAAGTTGATCATTCATAGTCCATCGTTCATAGTCCATCGTCCATAGTCCATCGTTCATAGTCCATCGTCTATCTATGGCGTATCGCGCGCGGCGCTCAGATCGCCACTAGGTACGGCCTTTGTGGAAGGTGAGGTTAACACACCTTCATGTTCGTAAAGTTTATTGAGTCGTCAAGTTTAAATGTTGTCTCTGGGTCAAGGTAGTCGATACTATTATATTCAAAATTGTACACACCCAAGCCAATTAATTTTTTTGTTATTTATCGGAAGTGCTAAAAAAATTGTGGCAAGGTCAACTATACGAATATATTTATGTTGTAAATTTGTTACAGATAACGTCGCGTCGTATTATAGAGTATGTTATGTTGCCAGTTTTATATTTGCAGAATAAGAGTTCATTCTTCGCATGTAAATAAACTAATCGTTTCTCTGCGCTGTGGCTGTCACTGAATTTCGCCAAATTTCTTATATGACAAGCACGGTTTAAACCTTTAGTTCATCAATAACACTGAATTCATTTTTGTCAAGTTTTCCTGGTTTTTGTGACAGTTGAACACCCGTAAAGGTGGATTTATAGTCGCCGTAACGTAAGCCGTAAGAAGTAACGTATGCCGTAAGAAAAATAAACATATGATTAGTAACACATTCATTTATAGTTCAAAAAACTTAAGCAGTAAGAATTAAGACCAAACCGTAAGCAGTAAGGAAATGGTTTATTTTCATTCCTTACGTTACGTCTTACGGCTTCGGCCGGGATCGGTCATAATCGAACATAACCGCAATGAACTGTCAGGCATTTTCTTTTGATTTACAGTTGTTTTGAGTTTTAAAATTTAATTTTCTCGTACGAAACTTTGTAAAAAAGACCGACTTTGAGACACAACAGCTCCTATTTTGAAACAAGAGTTTTAACCAAAAGCAAAACATTAAATTATAACCTAACTATTTGTTCTGTTACTTCTTAACTAATTTGATCTATAAATGGGTTTCTTGTTGCGGCTTAGTTCTTACGTCTTACGGCTTACGTTACGGCGACTATAAATCCACCTTAACTATTTTTGAAATTTTTATCTTGACGCATCTTTAGGCCCGTATTATTAATCTCCTGGTAACTTTACCAGCCAGATAATTTCTATGGAGACAATTGTCTTAATAATGGTCTCTTTGGAAATTATCTTGCTGATAAAGTTACCAGGAGATGAATAATACGGGCCTAAATAGCATAAACGTGAAAAGTAAGAATATTACTTGAGTATTTCTTAATAAACACATACAACGATGAGTCAACGATAGAGTAAAGTTAATTTTCTCCTTTATCTTAAGAATTAGATAAAAATTCGAAATGCAAAAGTTGTAGAGATCATTGAGGTGCACATTTTAAAATTATGCTGGAGTATACGGGATGGCCCAAAAAAATGTGGCTAATATAAATTAGGTTTTTTTTCAATGGAACACCGTATTATATTATAGGTATTATTTTCTAATTTCCCACTAATTTCTACGCTTATTTTGTAAAAAATGTTATATGTCCATTTAATACTTTGACGTTTAAAATATGGCATTTTCAGACTTTGACAGGAACACCTCCAAATATTAATTTTCTATTCTCTATCTAAAAGTTACTACTTCCGGTTTAACATCTTAAACTTTGTTTTTTTGGTAATCTCTAACTCCTACGCGGCTCGTCCGCAATTTTTCCATTTGTGCGTAATATGCTTTATCTACTTTCAATTAGTAATATGAATTTAACAGTTCTGTAAATCGTTTTGTACGGGCATCCATTACAGCACTACTGCTGTAATGAATGCCTTTACAGCACTAGTGCTGTAATGGAAAAAAACGGGTTTATTAAAATTTTGCTGTTAAATGAAACCACACTTTTTAGAAGAATGATTTATTATTAACAATTATAAAATTAATTACCAATTATTAATTAAAATATAACACTTAAGGTTTATTATAAACATTAATAATACACTTTTTACAGTTAGAAATTTGTATACCAGAAGTGGATGTGATGGAGTCCTTTACGTTCGAACTTCCAATCATTAAATCCGTGTCTGACCCCATGATCTTCTTTGCTATTTGTTTCTTACTTTCTAAAGAATTCTCAACCTAGCCTTCTACCGTAGAAGAGGATTTCCAGCCCTCATGACGCTTTAACATCTGCATATTTGCACCACCATCAACTAAAATGGTGGCTGAGGACCTCCTAAAACAATGTCCACTGTATCCTTCGGGATTATTCAATCCAAGTTTTGTTGCAATATTTTTTGGTATACTTCCAAAACTATTAATTCCGACAGGCTGGAAGGTGAATTTTCCTTTTCCATAGAATACAAAAAACCGCCTGTGAGTTGCATTAAGAGGACGAAGTTTAGCATACTTTCGAAAAATACTTAAACAGTTGACACCTGTCATATTTCCTTCTGTTATAACAAATTCTCGCATAATTTTGGCTTTCGAGAATGGAATCACAGTTTTTATATACAAATCATTGTGTTCAATATGATAAAACATTAACTTAGCTAGTTCTTCGCGCCGACAAACCCCAAAAATGCCGATTATCATAACAACCTTCATAAGTAAATATATTTCATTATCTGCAGTACTAAGAAACTTACATATGTCTTCCTTTCTGAAAACTTTGGACTCTTTGGCCTTGTAACCCTCTGAACTTCTTTTCAAAAATGCGATTAGTTAAGAAAATCTGCTTATATCTTGATTTTTCTTGACTGAAATCAGAGTTCTCAACATTGAGTAGTGAGTTCATCGTGTAGATGGTTTCTGGGAGCGTTGCTTTACGGAAAAATAACCCAAAAGGATTTTCCCAGACACCTCCTATATTTTGTTAGCTTCGCACCAATCTTCAAACTTCTGATACTCCAACTCATACCGCGCCTTGGATTTTGTCGGAACTAAACTTGAGATCGCTTCGTTTGCCGCTGTTTCTATATCAGAGGGTAAACTTCCATCAAAATCGCTCATTTTGAAAAACGTTTTTTATATTTTTGAAGTTGTTTGACAAAGAATGGAATCACAATTTTTATATACAAATCATTGTGTTCAATATGATCCAACATTAACTTAGCTAGTTCTTCGCGCCAACAAGCCCCAAAAATGCCGATTATCAGAACAACCCTCATAAGTAAATGTTTCATCATCTGCAGTACTAAGAAACTTACATACTTTGTGAAAACTTTAGACTTTTTGGCCTTGTAACCCTCTGAACTTCTTTTCAAAAATGCGATTAGTTGAGAAAATTTGCTTATATCTTGATTTTTCTTGACTGAAATCATAGTTCTCAACATTGAGTAGTGAGTCCATAGTGTAGATGGTTTCTGGGAACGTTGCTTCACGGAAAAATAACCCAAAAGGATTTTCTCAGACACCTCCTTTATTTTGTTAGCTTTAAACCAATCTTCAAACTTCTGATACTCCAACTCATACCGGATTTTGTTGTCGGAACTAAACTTGAGATCGCTTCGTTTTCCGCTGCTTCTATATCAGAGGGTAAACTTCCATCAGAATCGCTCATATTGATATTTTTAAATTTGTTTGACAAAGTTTCGACAGTAACCATGCGAAACAGTAACTATGCGAAAGGTAACATAAAAAACTTGATTAGTAAACTTAATAGCAGGTGCATTTTTACAGGTGCATTTTTATTTTTAAAAATGCCTTTTGCCAAATATTTTTACTCATAGATGAAAGTAGATAAAATTTTGTACAATATTCTTGTTGTAAATTCATATTACTACACTCGATGTTTTATTAAACTTGGCTGACGCCTCGTTTGACAACTTTAACATCTCGTGTTGTAATATGAATCTTTACAACACTTAACGTGTTGTTAATTAATAATAATTGGTAATTAATTTTATAATTGTTAATAATAAATCATTCTTCTAAAAAGTGTGGTTTTATTAACAGCAAAATTTTAATTAAACTGTTTTTTTTTCCATTACAGCACTAGTGCTGTAAAGGCATCTATTACAGCACTAGTGCTGTAATAGATGCCCTTACAAAATGATTTACAGAACTGTAAAATTCATATTACTAAATGAAAGTAGATAAATCATTTAACCAATTTGGATAAACTCAGTCAAAAAATGGGTTTATCTTATATGCGATGCTTATAATTCTTAATTAAAAGTTTCTTGGCCATCCTGTACTTACAAATATGTACAGAAATAATTTAATGCAGTTGTTCATAAAGCTAATATATTAATTATTGTTGACTCATCAGAGTAATTAATAAGAATTTCGCAGCCCAACCCATTACTTAGTACAAGTCAATAAGTATTGTTCGCTGAATTGCATTACTTTACAAGGACAGTCGGAACAAATTTATAAGAAAACCATTAGGTACTATTAGTACTAGGTGGTACCGTACTTAATGATATGTTTAAAATAGACCATTTTTATTGGCATTTTATTAAACAGGATGTTAAAAAAATCTGGATTATTGGAAATATTTCAAAAACTACTGAATAGATATATGTAATTAGAAATTGGAAGGTCCTGGATATTATTAAAGTAGTAGAGTTGTTATATAGTGTCCTTATAAGTAAAATAGAAAGACATTTTTTAGCGGCAGGCATAAAAAGTAGTGCATTTTTTTTTTTTATGATAAAACACCTGCACTGTAGGAAAAATCCTTTAAGGCGCCCTGGGAGCGGTGCGAGTGCGAAAAAAGCGATTAACGTTGGTCTTGAACGTTGATTGTATTCATTGGGAAACACGACCTTAGGAAGATCATTCCACAAAGATGACGTTCTCCAGATGAAAGAATTCTTGAACAATGAAGTTCGAGGAGTACTAAGCTGAACAACATATGGATGAGCGGCAGTGGTTCGCCGTGTATTTCTGTTTTGCATTGCTCTAGGTGGAATCAAGTGGGCAATGTCAGTCGAACACCTGCCATGGAAATATCTGTAAAAGAGAGCCAAATCACCAACCTGTCTTCGATGCTCCAGGCTATCGAGGGTCTTGGTCAGCTCGGGGTCGCCGATTAGACGAACGGCTCACCTTTGGATGGAATCCAGTAGCCGAAGGGTGTGCTTGGGTGCAGAGCTCCAGACATGAGAGCAATATTCTAATGATGGTCGAATCTGGGGTTTGTAGAGTGTCAAAAGTTGATGAGGTGTGTACAACCTTTTGGTGCGGAAAAGTACACCAAGTTTCTATGCAGCTGCCTTGGCAATTGCGGAAACGTGATCATGCCTAGACATATTACCTCCCAGATTGACCCCCAGCAAATTAATAGACGGTGCCAGGGGAATATATCTTTTGCATTACAGTACCTACACAGCAACGCCAAAAGTAGCACAGGTAGACAATGACAAGCTGTTTCGTCCTTGTTAGGACCCATCAGAAAGCCAAAACCTGTAAGCAATTTTCAATACAGCGAAAATATGCTTTCAAGATATTTTTAAGAATGAATATATGATGAAAACCTCGTATCGCCATCTGTATGAATCCACTCAATTCAAAAAATAGCCATCAGACGTGAAAACATAGAACTAACAATAAACCAAGTACCTATGTTAGATTTGAATCTACAAACCCCAAAGGATCCTATACTGGATGTGTTGGGCTCGTTGGGGGAACCGAACCGAGTCGATAAATATCCTTTAGGTAATATTAATCGTTATTAGGCTATATAACTACTTAAACCCGAACTGAAAAAAAAAGCAACAGCCACCAAATAGAAATAAGCGTTTACTCTTGGGAATGAATGTGCGCATCTAAATTCGCGCGGTTAAAACCTTCCGTATAAAGCGAAGCTAATGAAAATTTGCCCGCTTTTTACAATGGTTAGAACTGTCATTCGCGTCAAAAGGTTACTAAGCAACGTCCTCACATGTGACGACATGCACAGAGATGTTCAAATTTGAGTTTGCTTAATGGCATACCGTTGTACTCAATTTCTTGAAACAAACTGCAACTTATAATTTTTTTTTCAGATGTGTTTGAATTTGAGTGTCCGAAAGTTAGCGAAATGGAAGGTCTCTCTCATCCGAGATACTCCGATCCCGATGATTGTCAATTCTTTTACGTTTGTATCAATGGAGAGACGCCAAGGAGAAACGGGTGCAAGTTGGGACAAGTTTTTGATGACGTAAGCAAAAAATGCGAATGGTCAAGGAACGTACCGGAATGGTAAGAAAATTAATATAATTATCAGGAAAGCACAGTTCTCTACGAGCGTGCGCAAAGTTAAATTTTGGGCATGAGTGCGAATAAGTAAAACTATTTAAAAATCTTATAGATAAAGAAGGTTTTATACAGGGTGACTCCTAAGTTGATACTTCTTTTTTAGCTGTGTATAGAAATCATTAAAATAAACCACATTTTCAAATACCTTTTTTCAAAAAACTTACATTCTTTTATTACACTATGGATCAAATACGGTCCTGCCTAACTTGACCGTTGAATAACATTAAGAACACTTCTGGGTGTAGGATAAGCAAGCAAGGGATATAATCTCCAAGCAGCAGCTGCACTTTGACGACACTCACCGTAAATGAGCACCATATCTACTAGTTCATTGTTTTCAAATTTTACCATTTTCAAGTGTCACCAATTTAAAATTAACTTGCTTTAGAAAAACACATCGCAGCGTATTGCCAAATAACAAACTGACCACCGACCCGTAAATTACATGACTAATAAGACAAAAACAACTTAAAGTATAGAAGGCTACGTTTTAAAGACCAGGCCCGCACTTAGATTTTTTACTTCTGTATCTCGCCTATTTTTAAGTTTTTTGAAAAAAGGTATTTGAAAATGTTCTTTATTTTAATGCCTTCTATACATAGCTAAAAGAGAAGTATTAATTTAGGAATTATCCTGTATTTATTTTAGTAACTGTAGACTATTTTGTGCAACATGAGAAGTCCTAGTCATTTATTCTCTACATTTGTTCGTAACTCACTGTATTTCAGCTTAAATAAGAAAAAACGTACTTTTTAGGTACCTCGTATAATAATAAATGGTGAAATGTCAAGAAAGTTGATTTTAACACAAAATGTCAGATTTTTCCTCTGTTTCTATGGTAATTAGAAACTACAAACGTTGTGAAACATCGTATAGTTTTTCCCCAAATTGTAAAAGTTGTAAAATACTTTTAAAATTAGTAGCACTGAAGCAGAGTTATTAGATTCTATCCTGCAGGTAGCAGACACGGCAAGTTTGAATTTATTGGCAAATTTCGTTAAAAATATAAGAAAGAATATAAGCATATTGAAAAGTAAATATTCCATGTTAAAGGGTGTCCTTAAAGTGAAGAAAAACTTGTTATTTAAATCAATAAATATAATCCAAGTTCAAAACTCTTGGATCAAATCATAAGGATGTTTGAAAATGTTATTTAAAATTTTAATGAAAAAAAATTAACCATAGAAAATTTTAATATCTATTATTAAAATGTGCTAAATAAATCTGATTACTAATATTACTGCTATTTCTTTTACTAGTGCTGACTGGTACAAAGGTCGCCTAACAGATCAGCAATTGGCAGATCTGGAGAATCCACCTACACCAAAACCAACAGTAGCCAAAGTTTCCCAGAGGAGGAAGAGGCCTCGTCCACAGCCGGAGGAGGAATTTTTTATATAAAAAGACTTTATAAATGTAACAGAATGTAACTTCTATTATAGGAAATAAATTTAAATACAAATTTTAGTTTCTTTTTAATTTTC
Source organism: Polydrusus cervinus (assembly GCA_935413205.1). Taxonomy (NCBI): domain Eukaryota; kingdom Metazoa; phylum Arthropoda; class Insecta; order Coleoptera; family Curculionidae; genus Polydrusus; species Polydrusus cervinus. Next base: position 19,040,692 of record OW284519.1, on the reverse strand, counting down.
TTTTCTTCTATGATAAAAAGGTAGAGTTGTTTTTCCAAAAAGATATTGATATACAGGGTGTCCCATAACTTATGGGCCGTAGAGTAACTGGACATACTACACATCAAACTAAGCTGAATATGTCATATAAGTTTTTTCGGATTGTTACTCGTTCTAGAGATACAGGGTGTTGAAAGTAAAAGTTTATTCTCGAAAATAAGCCATAATTTTAAAACGGTTTAATGAATCGAATTGAAAGTTGGCAATAATATATTTTTATGAGTGTGACGGGATTGATCTAGATTATGGCACTGTCTAGTAATATTGAATTACGTATCTAACTGGTAGCGTTTAAGACTCAATGGTAGCGTGTCCCTAGCCGAACCTTAGATCCTTCCCTTCACAGTAAGTTTAAAATGTATCCCGGAAATAACTACCTGACTACACTTTTATCGCAAGAGCACTCCAGTCGTGACGTTTCTCCTTGAATGTTAATTAAGGTGTTAATTGATATTATAACAACTTACCAATCGGGCCTTTACCAGATATTTCAGCTCTGCCTCGATAGTCCGCGGAAACAGCGCGGTCTACGCGCGAACGCGAATCGTCCACTCTTGTTAGCGTGAATCCCCTATCCCCTTGATTATAGTGAGCAATAAAACACTAGATTTTCAAAACACTTAAATCTATTAACAACAAGAGATAAAGAAAAAGAAACTTTACAATATTAAACTTAAGATATTTACAAGATAAGTGTAAGAGAATAAAGAGAGGTGTTTTACTGAAATAATACCCATTATGCAATTAAAACCCAGACATGCGTTTACTGTGAAAGAGAACAAACTCGAAAATAAACCCTTGATATGAGTAAACCACCCAATCTGATTCAGTTAAAATACAGAAAACCCTGAAGTTAATCCTAAGATTGAAGAGTCCTAAACGACGATCGTAAACCCTGATATTTAATCCCATCTTTGCACTTTGAATTAAGATTCACTTTCACAAGAAAACAATCGCGTAAACCTGAACTGTTTATAAAAAGAAAACTCGGAACTGTCGCGTAAGAATAACCTTTCGTAACTTTCCCGTACAAACTATCCCTTCGAAACCTTTCATTACGAAAACGAACTTGGAACTTTCCCGTACCAATAACCCCAAGGAACTGCCCTTTTCAGATTTTCCAATATCCGTTCTGACCTCTTGACCATCTAACTACCCCCCCTTAATTATGTCTTTTACCCAATAGGGTGACTTTACCCTTCTCAGACCAATCCGTGTCCTCGTTACTCGTTGGCCATTTGCCTTAGGTACTGAGAGATTTAACCAATAGATAATAGATGGCCCCAGTCTCACGATTTGAGAATAAAATACTAACCTTCTCTCTAACTTACTTATTCACTAATTTATACAAAGGTACTAGAGAATTACTACATCTAAAGCCTAGAGTCGGATGCTTTTAAAAACCCATTTAAACGTTAACCTAGTGCCAACGTGTGTAAATACACTATCTACAAATGGGAAAAGAAAACACCCGGGGGAAAAGGCTTGTACATATATAATTGAATCCGGCAAGACGCAAATCCACTACTTTTGATGATATATTCGTTTTTCCTTTATTATTGACAATATATGGTTCATACAATATATGAAACGTAAAATAGCCATAAAAAGCCCTCCGGCGAGTGACTATTTGTTTCCCCGAACCCTGTCAGCTTGATGCTTTATGGCTGGGACAATCGACATTAGATATTTTACTTTAGCTTTAAGAAAGATGGTACCCATCTGTTCGGACCTAAGGGCTGTTAAGGATGTAATTTATCCCAAAGGACAGTTGGGTATCCTTTTGTGAATTTTGTTAACTTACGACCAAAAGGTTTCTAAATTGCTTTATTGGCGACTTTCTCCAAACGATATTTTTTCCCTGTCGGGTTAATGAGAACCAAATGTTCTCCGTAAAACGTGATCCTTACAAAAAGAACCGAAAAATAAAACTAGAAATCACGTTCTATTACATGAGCAAGAAATAAGAATTTCTAGAAATTTTTAAGTTTCAAACTAGAGGGCGCTACTTGCATACACTGGGCTTCATAAATCTATGATTTTTTTCTTGGGCGTAAGTAGGACTTTTTTTTGGAGAAAGGGACAGTCGAGACTACATGTATTTCATGATATTGTACCTAGAAAAGAAGACGGAAAAACGCCGCAGGCGAAACATTTTCGGGGCCACGCCCGTTCGTTTAAAATTCACCTAATTACTAACAAATTTCATCAAAATTATTAAAATTTGTTTTTGTAAATGTTTTCTTGATATTCCCAGCTGGCTCTTTATTAAAAAAAAAACATTTTTTATATTTGTAAACAATATGAATATTAGTGTCAATCCAAAATTTTAACATGAGACGTATGACTCTTAACACGCGATTTTCGGGTTCGATTTTTCATAATTAAAAATAAGTAAATATCGCTCTCCACGCCAGAATTGATGATTTTTCAGAAATCATGTATTTTTGGAGCCTAAATCTAGGAGCAGTTTTTGTAGCAAATTCTTAGGTTTTGAAATACTCTTTCTTAAGTGCCGTTTTGTATATTTATAATAAAGCATTCTCGTTTCTTCCCACACTATTTTTTTAAATTATAAATCATCAGATTTGTTTAATAAAAAATGTTTCAATTAAAATGTTTACTATAATTTTTTTCTTTAAAAATAAATACCTAATTATTTTTTGCAGTCATTTTTGACACTTATTTTTTTCTATTTCAAAATCTTTTTACCAGGGCTCAATATTTTTTTACCAGAGCTTCGCCCTGGCCAGCCCCCTCTAGCTACGGCCCTGTATGAAGTTAGGAAATAGAATCATAGAAAAAATATACTGTATTCCATTCTAGCGGATTGTCCATCGGACGTTTAAGCTTTAAGGCCAGATACTTATATTTTTTATTCTTAAATATCCTAGAGGACCATGGTTTAGGGACTCATGTAATTAATTAATTTATTGTGATCCACTCATATATTCTGACACCCGAGTTTGGCTTCATTAGAAAAAATCATACTTGCTTCTCAATATGAAACAGGTTTTTACCAAATTGTTCTTGTAGTTTCAGAGAAATTTGCCTATAAAATTTCTTTTGGCGGGATTTTGTTGGTTAGCAAAAACTGGCTAATAATGCAATTGGCCTGAGTGCTTAAACTATTCAGAACATTCCTCGTATTCCAAGTGTTTGGTCACGTATTAAGTGAATTAAAAAATTAAAATAATACTGTTATTTACTGACAAAATATATTCAAATTTTATTGCATGTTTAGAATATTAAAATTAATACTGTAAAATATAAATATTCAGTTTGTTGGTTATATGTCAAAGCTTTAATAGATTTCATTCGTTTATTAGCTAAATTACTATATTAATATCAAAGGTTGGCCTGGCCGGTCATTATATATAAATGCATCACAATAAATTAATTAATTACATAAGATCCTAAACCAGGCTCCTCTAGGTACTCTAGGACATTTAAGAATAAAAAATAAAGTATTTGGCCTCAAAGTTCAAAGGTCCAATGGATAATCCACTAGACTGGTATACAGTATATTTTTGCTACCATTCAACTTCATAACTTTATATTAAAATAATACTTTAAATAGGCATCATACCTTGTCTTTTAGTTGACAGCGCCGGTGCCAGGGATACAGGGTGGGCACGACCCTAAAAACATTGGTGCCCACCCTTAAAACATGGATGCCCACCCAAAATTGAGGGATTCGGTTTTGTAATGGATTTTCCGTGGGGAAAAGGGGATTTGACTAAATTTTTTATAAGAAAGGAGTGTCATTATAGGATTTGATAATGTAATAAGAGAGAAAGAGAACGATGATGACCTTTTTTTTTTAGACGTCAGTTTGGATAAGAGGAAAGTTCTGTTTACCTCGCTTATGGCGTGATAGAGCGCCTTTTTTTACAACTCATTTTTGATTTGGGTAGGGCCTACCCTAAAATCATCGGGCCCACTTGTGCCCACCCATCCCAAAAATCCTCCTTGCGCCGCCACTGTTAGTTGGCCGTAAACTTGTAAGAGCGCGAATAAAAAGAAAATTTCTTTTCGTTGGCAAATTAATGGGCTAAATTACAATGGTAATATTTGTCGCTTTGGGTTATTTTTATATTTACACAAAATCCGTTTGAATATATCTATATTTCTTACATTCGGTCTTTTGTAGAATAACGGACAAAGAGCGATAAATTTATTAATAAAAATGCACCATTTCTTTTCCTAAATCATAGTCTTTGACTTACGTAACAGTCCTGAATAAACACTTTTTTTTATGTGAAAAACATAACCTAAAAACCATTAGTAATCCATAACCTTAAAAAGGGGAATTATTTTCTAAAATTCTTATAATTTTGTCGAGTTTTACGTACATATCTTCAGATTTCACCATACAAGGAAGATTGACCAGTTATTTTTCTATATCTGTTTTATATAATTAAAGTTTTAAGGTCGATTGAGGTTGGAACACCATTGCAAAAAACTAACAAAGCAAGTACCTATACAAACGTTCATTTTGTATATACTTCATTTTTATCCTTTAAATCTTGCAGTAATTGTCTAGAAATTACTGGAAGACTAAAGATTTTGAAACAGATAATTTGTGCACAAATCTTTAGTAGGTACCATTGCGCCCAAAAAAAACTGGGACAGCAAAATGTAGTTTAATCTCCCAGACTATTAGCTTTTTTTCTGAAGTTGTCAATTTAATTTAATTTTGTGCCTGACAGTGACGTGTCAAACAAAATATTTTTTGAAATCGTTAACCACCGAGCAAAAAGCGATCATTTTCACTCGATTGAGAGATGGGCATCAAATAAGAAACATTGCAGATGAATTAGGGATTAGCAAAAATACCGCACAAAATTGCAGAATATGGAAGTATTGTAAGAAAAGCAGGTTCTAGTCGCCCCAAAATTTCGAATGACGGCCAAGATATAGAAGAATTTTCTATAAGATCATCCTTTCGAAACAGCAATACAAGCTAAAAAGAAACACATTTCCTGGTTCAGCTAATACAGCGCGTAGAAGTATTCGTAGTTCAGATATAAAAAGTTGTGCTGCCAATAAAATATTTTTGACCGAAGCAAACAAACAGAGAAGAGTAGAATTTGCTTAGGAATATATAAATCAAGGTAATATATGGGAAACCGTAATATTTTCCGATGAAAAAACCTTTCAATCATGCAATAGTGGGAAAATACGTGTTTATAGGCCTTCTGGTACGAGATACGATGGAAGATATACAAATAAGACTTATCAAATCGGCGCTTTTCTATAAACGTTTGGAGCTGGATTAGTGCAAGGGGCCCAGGAGTTTGCCAAATAGTGCAGGGGAGGCTCAATGCACCATTATATTGCAACATACTAAACCAAGTTATGATACCATCTTTCGATGCAGTATATGGCCAAGATTTTATATTTTAACAAGATAATGCTCCTATACATAAAGCCCGCATAGTTCAAGATTATTTAGAAGAAAATCAAATTCGTGTTCTGCCTTGGCTCTCGAAAAGTCCGGATATTAACCCAATTGAAAACATTTGAGGTGAGGTGACAAAATTTATGTATAAACACAACTTCCAGCCTAGAACTCAGATTGAATTAAGCCAAAGGATAATGCAAGCATGGTATGCAATAACGCAAGAGTATACGAGAAACCTAGTGTTAATTATGCCACGACGTTCACAAGCATTAATCGATAATAACGGTGCAACTACCAAATATTAAAAACATATTATTATATTAAGGTTTAAATCTGATTGAAAATAAAATTTATTGGAACATAATATTAAAAAACTTTGTTTTATTTTTGTTACATTTTAAAACACTAAATATGCGTATTTTCATTTTTCCTCGTATTTCTAAAAATGTGGTATTGTTGTTAAACCTTTTCACTTTCATTACAACTATTATAACAACAATGATAACCTTTCCTCAAAAGATTTTACATATTCCTTATAGTCAAGGAGCTACTCTACAACAACAATTTTGCTGTCCCAGTTTTTTTTGGGCGCAATGGTACCTACGGTAAAAAAAAACTTAAAAAACGGTAAAAATATATTTTGGTTTTATATCTTCAAAATCGTGCACTATTTGGGAAAAATTGGTGTATGTATAGGTTCTGAGATAAATGTTTTGATTCAAATATAAAAATATAATTTGTACCTATATTCTTAACCTCACTTTTGTTAAATGCCAGACAACGACTCGTAAAATTACCCACGTGTAAATTTTGTTTCTTTGTAATTAACCACTGTAAATGGTCATTTTTATATCCTAACTAGGCTGGATATGAAATTATATCCATTCAGTTAACCGAAACAGCCCACTTATCAAATCACTTTAATGTAAAGGAACCAGCAAATATCCATGTGGAAGTAAAAAAAATAAAATTTTTCGCTTTAGGTACCCAATTTACAGAAAATTGTGAGAGCAGAAGGCAATGCATTTCGCCGAAGTAAATCCTTAAAAATAATTAAATACAGTAAGAAAAATTCCAAATATGAAACAAAACTAAAGGTGGTATGGTTTTAAAGCTATTTTTAATAGCCAAATATTTACTTTCTAGTGCATTTTTAATAAATTAATGATAGTTAAATGGGACAACCTTATATTTTCCATGCAAGCTAGGTACTACCTACTTAAAAAAACATAACATCTCTCAGGGTCACCTCGCACGAAGAATGGCCACCGCCACCGTAGGATCATTGAACACTTCCCGAGTAGTGTATTATGTTATTAAATAAAAATGAAAAATAGATTTGTTTGTAATGTTTTTATTTTATTCCTTTTACGAAAATATTTTTGATTAATGCTTATCAATATTATTAATTATATTCTTTATCTGCACAGGTAGTTGGTAACGGACTAATTATAGTCGAAGAGGCATTGCCAATAGGCAAAAAGTATTGCGTATATATTTTCCGTAATATGCTACGCGTAATAACAACCAAGATATATACAATTTTTTTTTTCTAAAAATATTTAAGTTTCGTCCAATAAATTGGTATCAGTGATTTTTTTTTCATTTACAACATCGGAACATTTGACATATAATAAACCGTGTCTTTAATTATACATTGTACACTTATACAGTAAAAAAAGGGAGTGGAATACCTAAACTTGGCACTGCACAATTTGAGGTGCACATAGTGGCGTAAGCTCGGGGGGGGGGGGGGGCTCAGTTGACGTAAGGACATTTTTTTTTCTGGAGAGGGGGACAATCGGGTGTGTTCGGGTGTGTTCGGGTGTGTTTTTTCTGGAGAGGGGACAATCGGGACTACATGTATTTCATGATATTGAAATTAGCGAATAAGGCGGAAAAGCGCCGCAGACGAAAAATTTTCGGGGCCACGCCCAAAATTCGTTTAAAATTCACCTAACTATATACTATATATCAAATTTCGAAAATTAAATTATTAACTCTCCCCTCTGCATGGTTGGATTAAATTTGTTTTCGTAAATGTTTTTTTTACTTTTTTTTTGATATTCAAAGCTGGCTCTTTATTAAAAAAAACATTTTTTATATTTGTGAAAAATATGAATATTGGTGTCAATCCAAAACTTTAACACAAGACGTATGTATGACTCTAACCAGCGTTTCTCGGGCTCGGTTTTTCGTGATTAAAAATAAAGTAAACATCGCTCACCACGCCAAAATGGATGATATTTCCGAAATCATGTATTTTAGGAGCGTAGATCTAAGAACAGTTTTTGGTGCAAATGCTTAAGTTTTGAAATACTATTTCTTAAGTGACAATTTGTATATTTATAATAAAGCATTATCGTTTCGTCTTGCACTATTTTTTTGTTATATATTATCACACTTCTTCCATAAAAAATGTTTCAATAAAAATTTTAACTTTAATTTTTCTCTCTAAAAATAAATACCTAATTGTGTTTTGTTTTTGTTGTAAAAATATTTTATTGCGTTGGGATATATTTTTGTTAATCTAAAAAGGAAAACGGAACAGACAAAAGGGGGGGGGTGCAGTCTGGCACAACACCCCCCTCCCCTATACATCACAAAGATTAAAAATTCTTAACAATGGAACGAGATGAGACCAATAAATGTTTTATGGGACACAAAATTAATAGAAGAAGTAGTTTATGAGCAAGTTATAGATTTTTTGGATAAACACAAAATTTTAATTCATTCACAAGCTGAATTAAGAAAAGAGTATTCAACTGAAACAGCCATCCAGTATGAAATTGAAAATTGGAAAAGAGATTTGGAAAAAGAAAAATATATTATTGCTGTATTTCTTGATTTTAAAAGAGCTTTTGAAACGATAAAGGCCTCTTTCAGACGAGGATACTGTATGCGGGATTCTGTATGCGAGATACCGAATCACAGCCGCATACTACCCCGATACTTCTTTGGGATACTTTTTTATTACACATTTTTTAACAAGCTTCAGTGCGGTGCAGTCGTTAATCATAAATATTGAAGAGTGCGTTATGTTATGGTATATATCTAATAAAAAGAAAAAACTTAAAAGGAGACGAACTCTGTGGGTTCATCCTATGGTAGAATTAAGGGAAGCTAAGGGAACATATAATTTACTTCATCAAGATTTATTACAAGACACTACAAAGTGTCCACAATCATTTGAAGAGCTGCACTTCTGAAAAAATATTGGCCGCCTCTGAAATCGAACTTTTTGCGTCGCAAAAGTATGCATGTCTGAACAGATCCATAAGCCACCATGATAATTTTGTATCTCGGATACTCCTTCGCCGCCGGGCGGCTGATTTGTCAAGATTCAAAAATTCTGTCGCGCGATACTGTATGCGGCGTCGAATGCCATGTGTAAGCTACAATTTAACTGCATGCTTTTTCTGTATCTGAGATACACGCGTCTGGGATACAACGTCCTCGTCTGAAAGAGGCCTAATAGGGACATTTTACTTCAAAAATTATTTGAATATGGTATCAGGGGTAAAGTTTATCAATGGATTAAAAATTATTTAAATAATAGGACACAGACAACAAAAATTGGTAATATATTTTCAACAAAAAAATTAAATAACATAGGAGTACCCCAGGGAAGTATTTTGGGTCCTTTATTTTTTATTTTATATATTAATGACATGCCATTAGTATTAAAATTGGCTAAAATTGAAATGTTCGCAGATGATACTCTTATTTATATTAGTGCTAAAAATATTTTGGAAATTTTGGAAGTTTTAAATTCAGAACTTATTTTATTGTCAAATTGGTTAAAAGTAAACAAATTAAAATTAAATGTTTCCAAAACAAAATGTATGGTTATGGATTTAAATTTAACCAATTTAAATATTTTAATTGATGGAGACAGATTGGAAATAGTTAACTCATTTAAATATTTAGGTATAGTAACTGACTCAAAATTAAAATTTAATATCCAATATGAAAATTTAATTTCTAAAATTGCGGGAAAAATAAATTACTTTAAAAGAATAAGTTTCAATATAAAATTTTATTCGAAAAAAATTATTTATAATACTTTAATTTTGCCATATTTTTTATATTGTTCTACAATTTTATTTAACGCTGATGAAGGTGTAATAAACAGATTACAAATTTTACAAAATAAAGCGATAAGAATTTTACTTAATATGGATAGATATTCAAAAATTAATATAATGTTAAAAAAATTAGAATGGTTAAATGTAAAAAATTTAATATTATTTTTGGTTTTGATATTTATTTACAAAGTTCAAAATGGTATGTTACCTTCACGTTTAAAAGAGTTTACTGTTCTAAATTGTGATCATCATAATTATTTAACGCGAAATAACAATAATTTTTTTCTTAATACTTTTTCAAAAAACATAGCTTATAAATCGGTATTTTATAAAGGGCTTATTGAATTTAATAATTTAAATAAATCAATTAAAACACAAAAAAGCTTAAAATCATTCAAACAGGGTTTAAAAAAATATTTATTAAAACAACAAGATAAATAAAAATGTTTCAAAAGGTCATTTAAAATTGTATTAAAAAAAAAATTAAATAATTATTTAAATGTATAAGTAGCCATGTGCTAAATAAATCTTGTTACTACTACTACAACGGGAAAACTTGCATCAGCCGAAATTACATATGAATCAGCGGATGCAAGTTTCCAATTTAAAACAACCATTGACTTGCACTTGCAACTTGCATCTAATGTAAAAAGGCCTTTACAACTTCTACCGGAATTGCGTTAAGCGCTATTCTTACGTATGCTACATTTCACACTTATATTTCTTATAGATACTTTAAAAGATATTTCTATGTGCAAGATAGTGTGAAACTGATATTTTTATTTAAGAAAGCAACTGAAGAAAAATGTACTTTCATTTGGTCAATAAATGTTTATGCTGTAAATTAAAAGAATTGTAAATATGTCGATGAAAATTCTGGTGAAATGGCAAATAACTATAAATGCATTTAGCGCGATTAGTATGGTAGATTTCGCTTGCGATTTGCAAGTGTAATGTCGAAAAATATCCAACAATAGAAAAAATTACTTAAAGCTATATATTTTCTTGATTGATATTTTAATAATTTGTACAATAAGAGTGGATATGATGTCCATATCTCACGAAAGTAAATTGAGCACGGCGCCGTAGGCGGAGTGCTCAAACTTTCAAGTGCGATATAGACAATCCACTCGAGTTGAACAGTATATTTTTCTACGACAAAACTTACGAACCTCATGCTTAAAAATGTGAAAAAAAAGTTTGTAGGCTCACGATCATTGGATCCAAAGTTCAACGCTCTACCGTCTCCACTCCACCTATCTAAGTTTTTTATTCTCCATCCAAAAGTTGCAACACAGTTTAACATGTTAAACCGGGAATTGGTATTTTTGGATAGGGAATAACCAACTTAGGCTGAAAATCATTTTTTTCTAAGATGGGCCTGTCAAAATTGAATTTAGACATATGACATTTTATACATTTATACGTAGAATTGTATAGGGAATTAGAAAATAATATAATATATACCTAAGGTGTTCTATTTAAAATAACGATGTTGCCGCCTGTTTCGGGCAGAAGCGGCTGAAAATATTTTTAAACGATAGACCATGGTTGTTTATCTAAGCAACCAAATTTTTGAAGAAAACGTATTACCCGTTTTCCATAAACGTCTACCTTTCCATCCACTGCGAAACACTCTGTATATATTTGTGTTTTTAACTTTTACAATATTTAGTATTTGAATTTAAATATTTTAATATTTTAATCACTGATGTTTAACCAATTTAATTTTGTCGGTTTTCGTTTTAAAAGTTGTATTGAGTTATTATAAAAGTTAAATTTCAAATATCGTGAGAGTAAGAAACTCAAAGTAAGTATTAATTTTTTCAATCGATTTAAAATTATTTCTAAATAATATTAAGGTATTTGAGTTTCTTTTTAATTAATGGAAAGGTGGTATCTATGTGGGTGGGGAAAGTTATTTCCATGCAGAATAAAAATTTGAAGAAAAAGATATAAGCCAATGAGAACCCTAAAAATATTTACTGGAATTGATTGTAAGTATTGTAGAAAATATTGAAAATTATTGCTTTATATCTCTGACACTCCAATATCTGTATAGTCAAAATTTAAAAAGTTTTTAAAAATCCAATAATAAACATAGCTAGGATTCGGGCCAAGAGAAAAAAACGTTTTTCGTCTAATTTAATATACTGTCAGTAAGGTGTCTGTCTTAGATAGCACCAAAACTATCAAAGATAGGGAAAAAAGTGTAATACAAAAGTTAAAGGGTTTTTTAGGATAGGTAATCTAAAAATATTTTCTAATCTACAGGGTGATCCTAAAAAGTGGTACTTAATAATAAAAAAGAAAATCAAATGGGACACCCAGTATAATTTTCTAGAATATGATTCAATGGAATAATTGCAACCCTATTAAAATTTTTGAAGTGAAATGCAACGTTGCCAAGTAATTAATTTTTTTCCGAAATTTTAGTAATTTTAAGGGGATCGTTAAAAAATCATAGCAACCTGTGGATTAACCCTAGGCAAATATAATTTACGTTGTAAGTACTTTAAGGTATTGATTTATAATAATGTTTTTTAAATCTCTTATACAGAGCGTTCATTACAAGTTGGACAACTCGATAGTTTTAAAAATGCTTTATTTCAATTTTTTTGAATGGAACCTCTCTAATTTTTTTAGGCAAAAGAATTTATCTTTCGAAAACCTTACTTTTTTGTTAAACATGTCATATATCTAAATATCATAGTTTTTGAAATATTTTAGGATTTGTCTTAAATCAGGGTAAAAAAGGATAGTTCTAATTAAACAATTTAGTCAAGATTGCTTTGGAACAAAAAATAAATAATTTTCTTTGTCACAGCTGTCATTGCAAAATTATTTCGACAACATTTTGTGCTTTATTACTGTTTAAATTTTAGTTTCCCGAACTAACTTTATCGAAATAGAAAAATATGAGTTATGATAAAGTTTGTTCAGGAAACTAAAATTTAAACAGGAATAAAGCACAAAATGTTGACGAAATAATTTTGCAATGACAGCTGTGACAAAGAAAATTATTTATTTTTTGTTCCAAAGCAATCTTGACTAAATTGTTAAATTATTAGAACTTTCCTTTTTTACCCTGATTTTAGACAAGTCCTAAAATATTTCAAAAACTATGATATTCAGATATATGACATGTTAAACAAAAAAGTAAGGTTTTCGAAAAATAAATTAATAAAGATAAAAAAAATTGAAATAAAGCATTTTTAAAATTATCGAGTTGTCCAACTTGTAATGAACGCTCTGTATAAGAGATTTAAAAAACATAATTATAGATCAATATATCGTACCTAAAAGTACTTACAACGTAAATTATATTTGCCTAGGGTTAATCCACAGGTTGCTATGATTTTTTAACGATCCCCTTAAAATTACTAAAATTTCGGAAAAAAATTAATTACTTGGCAACGTTGCATTTCACTTTAAAATTTTTTATAGGGTTGCAAAGTCCTTATTCCATTTAATCATATTCTAGAAAATTATACTGGGTGTCCCATTTAATTTTCTTTTTTATTATTCAGTACCACTTTTTAGGACCACCCTGTAGATTAGAAAATATTTTTAGATTATATATCCTAAAAAACCCTATAACTTTTGTATTACACTTTTTTCCCTATCTTTGATAGTTTAGGTGCTATCTAAGACAGACACCTTACTGACACACCCTGTATCTTCGCATAAAGCTGTTAACTTTGCTGAAAGATTTTGAAATATTGGGACGTTCGTAAGATATAAAACCGCGGATAAGTAAAAATTGATTTATTGAAAAAAAAGCTAAACCCGACAAAAACAGATAAGATGAATCAAAAAATGTAACTTTATCGCAACTAAAACATTCTGCACAATTGTACAATGTACACTTTACAGAAGCTCTGCATAAATACAGCACATTCTTCAAGCCTTCTTGATTTTATCAAGAAATAAGTACTTATTCAATATTGTTAACTTATTGAAATACCATTCACCCATTGGCCATCGACCAACAAGCCAAGTCATTAAATAAAGAAAAGTATTCGGCTCTCCTTCAGTTTCAAGAGGTCGTTCTTAGAAGACGGACCTCTAAAAAATAATTAATTTTTTTAATAAAACATAAAAAAAAATAAAAAATTTTAAAAATGAAAATTTTTGTGCTGGCCGTGGTTGCTGCCCTGACAGTAGGAGCATGTAAGTTTATTTGAATTTATTAATGCGTACTTTATTGTTCTTATCTTATATAACACTTCTATTAAAATAAGATATGTTGAATAAAAGAGTAAGTAGATGATTTCCTAGTAATAATTAAAAGTCAATTTTTTAATACTATAATGTAAAGTGCGAAAAAATATGTATATACAGGGTTCTGCACCTCATTTCCCGTCTTCTATAGCTCACTTATTAATTTAAGTTAGGATTTTGATATTTTGCAGATTTTACCTGTATCCTAGGGCGCATTTCAGGGAATTTTTTTGTTTATACAGGGTGTGCCAAAAAAGTGTGACGTCATGAGGATCTATTTTTTTTAGATTACATGCTATATATATTCTTACTTATTTGGATGCCTCCTATAGTTGCCTGAATACCACTAAAATTTTAATGATATCGGTTCAGTATTATAGGCGAAAAAAAATAAAAACTAAGAAAAATCAGTTTTGCACCACTGGTTTTAAAAATTAATAAAAAATAAAATAATGCCCCGTTAATAAAATTATACAAAGATACTAAACAAATAAGGTCGGACAGTCTCGTTAACCAAGTTTGATTAATACGAACTGTACAGGGTGTCCAAAGTTTAGTGTCAAACTTTGGAAACTTTAAAGCAATTTATTTTTTTTATTTCAAATTGGAACCTCCGAATATTATTATGTCCTTCGATGTAGAATTAAAAATCAAACATTATTTGTTCTAATTACAACTCTATCGCAATTTCTAACGATTAAGACTTATTTGCAGAAAATTCATTTTATCAACTATTCCACCAGTCATTATTATAATTAAATATCGAAGGAGGCTTTGCAAAACACTTCATTGATATTAAAGTTTATTAAAGTGACAAGAGCCCATTTTGACTTTAGTTATTATGTAGTATTGTTAGATTATTATTAATTATTTAAGCTATATTATCTTTTGTGATGGATTACAACCAAGAAGAGCTTGTAGATATGATTTTCATATTACTAGCATAAGAATAGTAGATTCTGTAACAAGGTTGGATTGAAAATTTGATCCGAACGCGAGCGTAGCGAGCGTGAGGAACCACGAGTAGCAGACTATATTTTCTCCACGACCAAAAATACTATTCGCAATATTTGTAATTTCAGGTGGAGTATTATCCAGTTCCATATATGATTCATCCGATTTTTTACTCATATTTTGACTTGCACTAAAATTTGTCTGCTGACATTGACAGTTTCGAAATTTATAGCAACCTATGTCGTTTAGATCAATTAGATAATATTCATTCCGTATCTTGTTATGGAATGAAAATACACGCAAAACGCATAAGAAGCAAGTGTTTCAGAATAAGTATTCCAACTCAAGAGCGAGAATTTTTACATTCTATTATCAAAAATTATTTTGGAATTATTGCATTCAGTAATGGTCGTGGAGAAAAGAATTTTTTTTTGTTACTTTAGTAAGCGTTAATACTAAGATGGTTTTTCAAAGCCATCTTAACTATTTATTCATAATAATGACATGATAATGTTGGAATAGTTGATAAAATGAGTTTTCTGCAAATAAGTTTTGATGCGTTAGAAATTGCGAAGGGGTTGTGATTAGGACAAATGTTTGATTATTAATTCTGCATCGAATGACAAAATAATATATAGGGGTTCCCATTCCAATTTAAAATAAGAAAAATAAATTGATTTAAAATTTGCAAAGTTTGACACTAAACTTTGGACACATTGTACAATTCGTATTAATCAAACTTGGTTAATGAGACTATTTGACGTTATTTATTTATCATTTTTAACTACAGTTATTAACTAACCAGCAAGTTTGACTGTTACATAAATGACATTGACAGGTATTATTTACTCACTAGTAAATTAATAACGAAAGTAAACGGGTCATTAGAACTGTGAGAAAATTATTTCTGCCAATGTCGTATATGTCACACTCAAACTTGCTGGTTAGTTCATTGTGGTTAAAAATCTATAAGTGACCCGACATAATTGTTTTATAAGAGGAGTTTCCTTTCATTCCTCAAATCCATATCCAGGTGCGTTTGGTCATATTAGGGCTCATCAGTAAGGCTATAAGAGCTGACGGAAATATATAAACAGTAAAAAGCCTAAAGCCATGTTGCATGGAGCGACATCTAGTGTCAAAGTTGTCCAAAGCAACCAAGCTTATAGAAATAAGTAAAATGTCGAGGGAAATGACCTGTAAAGACACACTTCACTATTACAGAAGAGTCGCTAAGCAGCGCTAGAACAGGGTCTTTTACCTATTTTTATGAGTCTATTGGAGTTGGTATAGTTGGTGTGATTAAGAAGTGTGCCAATTTGACACTAGAGGTCGCTGCAAGCAACATACTTCTGTAGCTAATAGTTTTTAATTTAATCTAAAATGTAATCTTGTTTGAAAACTATCAGATCGGTGTGGGAACTCTATTCTGACTATTTATTGGGTCCATGCGTATTGCGTAATTACGTTATTTTTTATTGTAAAACACGAACATAACCTAAAATTCGCTAAACTACCGGGCCAAATCGTCAGATGGGAAATTATTTTATATATAAGTATAGTAGATTCTTTGAGTAATCTCGCAAGAAGGAGGATGGAGGAGATGATCACTCCTAATATATACTCCTAATTTACATAACTGCCCATATGGATGCTTCCGCCTGGTGATCATATTCTCTAGCTTTATCCTAATGTGGTTATCCCATTAATTAAAAAAAATTTTTTACATTTATTTTTTTCAGACTTATATACACGACGTTTCCATAGTGTTTGATATACCGAGCCCATAGTATTTTTCAAAATTTCCACCCATATCATTCTTTATTTCTCTTAACAATTCTCTTTCTCACACCTGGTTGTTAAACCTTTTATTCTACACTTAAAAATTCTTATGGCACCAAAAGTAACTGACCTTACACACATTTTCTTTTTCACAATGTGACATGTATATTGGTGATATTTTCTCACTATTCTACTCATTGAACCTTTATTTCATCTTAGATTATAATCTTAAGGCTCCGTTAAGATGATATTTACCCTTTCCTTCTTAATTTCATTTGTTTTCCTGAAGATAAATGTTTCTGCATTCGAAACATGTATTATCTCCCAACCCACCCCATTCACGCCGGTAACCAGATCGGATGAGATCGGACATCTCGTGGGGTGCGGAAGAACGTACACACTCCCCAATCGGTAGGTCATGCAATGGCAATAAACCAAGGGTTGATAGCCCTTGGGGGGTGTCGCATGACTGAGGATCATGGTTCGGAACCCACGTTAAGCTGTAGGTCCCCTCTGGAATGGCCCTGGCAGCGAACGAAGAGGAAAAAATTACACAACCAAAAAACAAAAAAAAAAAGAGTAATGTTTCAAAATAAATATTTCACACTTTCTTGCTAGAAAATTAAATTATAATACACAACTTTTTTAAAATTAAAATAACTTTATTATATATTTACTGTGTCCCGTTACACCGGTAAAATATTTCAAATTTTTATCATTTATTTAATATTTTTTCGCATCCAATTATCGGTTCATATAATATTCGATTGCCATTTTAAATACCGCTTGTTTTATTATACCAGACCCATATGTAATCCGTGAATTACTTTCCATTGATTAATATTTTAGTTGTGAGACTAGTGTAATGTGTAATATTAAAATAAGATAAAAGGTTAGACGGTTATTATGTAACTCTTACTAAATTTCTTTGAAACATGGTTAATTAATTCGTAGGTAATATTATTCTACTAACATTAATAGCCTGCATGCGCTATAAAACTCTGGTAATAAAATATACAGGGTGCTACAAATTCGTGTTCGTATAAGGGGATTTCGAAAACGGTAACAGATACGAAGATGGTTAAGTTTTTAGTTTTTGTTTTTAATTTTTTGCGCCTTTATTTTTGACTTGGGAAGCAAACTAAAAACACTTTTTTATAGCCGTTTTCTATGTTCTACAAGATGGCGGTATTAGTTTTTAAATTCGACGTTTGGTTTTTTAGATACCAATCTCATCTCATCAAGTCAATTTTGTTAAATACAGACCTGGAATTCTAAATACACTTCTAAGCTTTAGAAATTTAACAAAATTTTAAGGTTTTTAAAAATTTAATGATATGTCATCTAATAACACATTTTTTAAATTATTTTTTTGTATCTTTAAGGTCCTGAACATTTAGCGCAAATTAGAACAAGTTTTGCTATTTTTACTCAAAGAGATGTGATATTTGATATTTTGTAAGAACAAAGACCCAAAGTCTCAGCCTCAAATATTTTTATGTCTGTTTATTTGTTGTTTATTATATGTTTCGCCTGAAACTGACATTATAAGATCTTATATACAGTTAAAAGAATTTAAATTGTCTTTGAAACAAACATAAGCACATCACTGTAACATAACTAGAATTTTGAGGAAGTAGTCCATTCTTAAAGTGGAGTTAATTTATAGGAAAAGTAAAAACATGAAGTCTTTCTCCACTGGTTTATTGAAATAATAAAAATTTTTTAAATTCTACATGTTTCGGGTGTAGTAACACCCATCATCAGGAAAAAATACAAAGAGAGAGCATTAGTAAATAAAGGAGCAAGATTAACTGGTAGAGAACATCGATGGAGCTCTATCGAGCCATGAGAGATAAAAATTAAGAACTGATGATTTAAAAAATTGGTATACTTAGAGCCTCGAGGCTAAGTTTGGACACTGACCGTGGGCAAAAGGTAACAGTGACAAGAGGGCCCGTTAGGGCTGAGAAAAAAATATATAGGAAAAATGGAGACTCATGGGTCCAGAAATCTCATCCCGAAGAAAACAGGAAAAAACGTGGTTAAAAGGAAAAAACTTTTTTCCTTTTAACCACGTGTGGACTAAGGTCTAACAAAGTAACTTCGGCTTTTTTCTTTCCAAGTTTTACTTAAACCTCAAAAAGTTTTTAAAGTTTTATAAGCCATGCTGAAATTAAAACCCACCGGGGTTCCAGTCCTTTTTCTGGACTAGTTCCCCCAATTTTTTTAAAAAAATTTTTATTTTACAACTTTGACTTAATATTAATATAATATACAATATAATTGGCACATCCAATTAAGCTCCATGGTAGCCCCAAATAATTAATTTTTCTTTCCATACCACTTTCTTTTCTCTCCCCATGTTTTCTTCGGGATGAGATTTCTGGACCCATGAGTCTCCATTTTTCCTATATATTTTTTTCTCAGCCCTAACGGGCCCTCTTGTCACTGTTACCTTTTGCCCACGGTCAGTGTCCAAACTTAGCCTCGAGGCTCTAAGTATACCAATTTTTTAAATCATCAGTTCTTAATTTTTATCTCTCGTGGCTCGATAGAGCTCCATCGATGTTCTCTACCAGTTAATCTTGCTCCTTTATTTACTAATGCTCTCTCTTTGTATTTTTTCCTGATGATGGGTGTTACTACACCCGAAACATGTAGAATTTAAAATTTTTTTATTATTTCAATAAACCAGTGGAGAAAGACTTCATGTTTTTACTTTTCCTATAACTAGAATTTATGTAACACCATAACTTCCTGTAATGTAATTTTAATATTCAAGTAATCCTAAAAATAATTGCCAGGGCCGCAACAGTAGAAAATATACTTTAAAATACTGATCATGTGTTATTTTATGACAAAGCGTTAAAATTTTAAAAAGCTTAAATTAAAACTCTAAAGCTTAGAAGTCCCTAAAACTGTATCTAAAATTCCAGGTCCGCATTCAAAAACAATGCCTTACCGTTGGTATTAGAATTGAACGAAATGTCGAATTTCAAAAATAAAAGGAGTGTTTTGGTTTTTTTTTCTCAAGTCAAATATGAAGACTCAAGAATTAAAAACTAAAACCGAAAATTTCGGTTCCTACATACAGCATCCACCTGAAGACGACTGCAGATATTTACCAGTTTAAACGTTGTAATGTAAAACAAATAAAAATAATTCAATTCCAAACTATTCTATCATTCAAGAAACATCATTCCTAAGTTGATATTTTTTTAGCTGTGTATAGAAGACATTAAAATAAACAACATTTCCAAATATCTTTTTTCAAAAAAACTCAAAAAAGAGATACTTCAGTACATTCATTTATTACACTATGGATCAAATACGGTTCTGCCTAACTTGCCCGTTGAATAACATTAAGAAAAATTCTGGGTGTAGGATGAGCCCGCAAGAGAAAGCGTTCTGCGTATAACCTCGAAGCAGCAGTTTGACGTTGACGACGCTCGCCATAAATTAATACCATATCTACTAGTTCAATGTTTTCAAATTTTACCATTTTTACGTGTCACCAATTTAAAATTAACTTGCTTCAGAAAAACAGACCGCAGCGGATTGCCAAATAACTAACTGACCACCAACCCGTAAATTGCATAACTAATAAAACAGTATAGTATATAGTAAAGTATAGCAGACTGAGTTTCGATGACCAGGCCCGCACTTAGATTTTTTACTTCCGTATCTCGCCTATTTTTAAATTTTTTGAAAAAAAATATTTGATAATGTTGTTTATTTTAATGCCTTCTATACACAGCTAAAACAGAAGTATCAACTTAGGAATAATCTTGTATAATCTAAGGGAAATCTGATTTCAACGGAAATGCTCCTATGCTCATTTTCCTTTACAATGGCCTGGCAGATCCCCAGACCTGACCTCTTCGGACTTTTGTTCGTGGGGTGATTTAAAAATTAAGGTTTACAAAATTAGTTTATTGATGATTTAAAGATTTTCGTAGTTTTTGAAACCTAAAAGACTTTTTTCGTAACCTGTAGATATGATCTTTTTTTCAATAAAGTCAACAAATTGTCTTACTTGCAGACTATCAATTACCTAAAAGTTGTCATTAAAGTAAACATATTATCAATAATAAATTATTAGTACTACCTATAATGTTCAAAACGTATGCGTATGCATATAGATACTTACAATAGTTTACTTTCTCTTCGTAAATAATGACACTTGGAACCAGTTTTAGAACTATTAGTACCCACTTACGTAATTTATGGAGGAATGTATTATTTGTATCAGAACAATAAAAGTTCAATATGTAATATGTATATATTTGAATTGGAGATATGTCTGTAATAATTAGGTACTTCTTTTTAGCATGATGCGTTACAATAATCTATTACAAATCAAGTTTGATATTCAGTGATAGGTACCAATTTTGTAGTTGTGGTAACGATTTTTAGAACGTGAGAAAGCGAAACATGCAATTTATTTTTCTGTGTTTGTATTTTTTGATTTTTTTAAGCCATCACTGAGAAAATAAATAAATTAAAAACTATTGGAACAAAATCACAGACTTTATCAAATGTACCTCATGACAACGGCAGCTTGATAATGTTACAAATGCAAAGCCTGAAAAGTAATTAAATAGAAACAATTGTCTAAAACGGACTTACCCAGAAAAATAATCATCATATTATTTCTAGAATGTTATCTATATTTTGTCTTAAAACAAGTTAATTAAGTTCTAGAACCAAAATATATGATTTAACTAACATAGAAGCTTTCACATGTGGCACCGAAATTATTGACAGAAGACCAAGCTAATGATATGACAGTGGAAAAAGTCTAACCTAAGTTATTTATCAATATTTCTGCTCTATGAGCAAATAAATGAAAATAACAGTTTAAAAAAAAAAATACATCAAAATTCCACAATTATTCGGATGTAAGTGAGATGCAAACAAAAACACCGACATGATGAGTGAAAGATCGGTAACGATGCTTACTATAAATATTTATCGGAACGACATCATCGAGTTAGTTTTAAAATTTGTGGAAATTGTGAATGTTTTCAATGAGCTGTAAAAAATTCATGGTATGACCTAGCAATAGTTTTATTTATAATAAATTCCTATTATAGCACCGACTTAACAATTTAAATGTCAAAACTATGAAATATACATTTTTTTACATCTAATTATAATCAAAAAACAGGAAAAAAAAATTAAAAACACTTTCGGATGTAAGTGTGAGGAAGAAGACTATTAAAAAATTAAATTAAAAAATTAAAAATTGACTGGATGTAAGCCTTATTGGTTTACGATCCAGTCAATTTTTAATTTTTTAATAGTCTTCTTCCTCACACTTACATCCACTTCTCCATATTTTTCTCTAATGTCTAGCTAACAGCTTTATTTGCTTAAATGTTCATTCCCTTTTACTTCAATCTCATCTGTCGACAGTTCTTTCACACAAAGATGTTAAATCTTTCATTCTACCTTTAAAGTTTTCACAGTGCCTTAAGCCTCAAACCCATATACTTTTCTTACTCACAATTCAATGTGTGTATTGGTTTCCTCACCGTTCCACTCATTTTATACCGAACCTATAATTGTGTTGCTCAGTTAGGGTGATATCTACTGGTCTTTTCTTCTTTTAATTTTTCTCCTGAAGATGAATGCTGCTGCATTCGAAACATGTAGAGAAGTTACTTAAAATATTTCTATAATATAACAGTGGAGGAAGACTTTGTGTTCTTATTTTTACCTTCTAACTTTACTACAGTTTGACCGTCTTTATATCTCTTGCCGTTTTGGAAATCCCCTTGAACGCACACAAATTTGTAGCACCCTGTTTTCCTCGATAATTTGGCTTCATTAATAGGTTAGCAGAAAATGTACGCCTCTGTAAACCCGCAATCTACACAACTCTCGACCTTTATGAATTTAAAACTCCACGCCTATGGTTTCCCATAATTTCACGTTAACTACACTATTAACTTATACGTGGACAAATCTTAAGGTCATGCTTAATGTTAACAGACCAAAAGAAATTTAAATTTTTTATTTATAACTGTAAGGCCATTACTTTCAACTAATATGACTAGTAAGTGACCTTTGGAAACGCGATTATTTATGATCATTATGTCTATAGGAAGCAATAAGGTTACCAAATTGTAATATTTTTAATTTATCCGTGCCAATCTGGAAAGATGTAACGACGTTACTAGCTCAGGAGGCCATGGACTTCGAAGAATATCGTCTAAGATAAAAAAATTAGATCTTTAAAATAAGATTAAAATAATAAACAAGTAATATGGTGATAATGATAATGTTAACTTTATATTGTCGGATATGGATTGGTATTCTTAAGGATGGATTGCTCATCTAAAACTTTGCTGTGAAGTTAGGACTCTTAATGGGTGATAAGTTTGATAAAAATAGGTTCAAGAACATTTCTAGTTTCGTAAGAGGAGTCAGCAGACAAATGATTATAAAAATAACTGTTTGCAATTGGTTGAAGAAAGGGTTCCATTTTTAATAGTACATTTAGGACGCTTTTCTCCTAATAACTCCTGACACAGCAAAAAGGAACCCCTTCTCAATTCTGGTAGGAGTTAGAAAACATTAATAAAACTCAAAGAAACACTTAGTGCAGTTGTTTAACGTATGCAAGTGTAAGGGTAACCTCTGCCCGTTTAGTCACTCAAGTCTCTTTAAATGATGTAAAAACGCAATCCCAGAACCAGAGCACTTTCACTCGCTGGAAGTGAGTAAGTGATCTTTGTAATGTTTATTTAAATGAGTTCACTGAAAAGCGGAAATTGTTTCTCTTGACCTTACTTAAAATAGCGTCGTATGTGAGTTTTAAGGGAACAACTCTTCTTAAGAGAAAACTCTCTCTAAATTTACTGATTGATTAACTTTAATTGTGTTGCTTTGCTTCGCCTTAATAAAACTATTAAAAATCTTTGCGTTTCTGTAAATAAATAACATACAACAAATTAAATAAATTAAAATTAATTTCAAATCATCTAAGCTACACGTTCCAGTCGCCTACCATTTTGATAAGCGACAGTATTAACATATTTCTTTATAAATAGGAAGACAAATATCACAATTATTTCTTTCAATAGAGTCAGATAAAAACAAAAACAAAATCGTGATAATTCGGTTTTGTTCAAATATCTTCGGAAGGATTCGGAGCTTTTTAAATTTGAAAACACAATGTTACAGAAATTAGTAGGGCGCACATTTTTAATAGTTTTACAATCCCTGTATCTTCCATGGTTTACGAGATCCTCGTAGAGCGCATGCTTGTCTGGGACACCCTGTAGATATAATTTCGCAAGCTGGTAACTTTGAAGAAAAATTATTCGAATACTCTTAAGGGGGATTTCTACTGTGATGGTTTTCAAAAAATCGAAATTTTTTTCCGACGTTTTTCGACTCTCTATAACCTCTAGAATAACCGTGTAATCTACTCAAAAAAAAAGTTGCATCCAATTTTATGATTGCCGGTCAGTTCTCACCACTAGCCGCTTTTGAGTTAAGCCGCGTTCTCAGAGCTAAGTTCTGTCACCAGCGACATCATCTCGACCAATCAGAATCGTCAGGCCAGGCTCGCAAAGAGGCAGGAAGAATCAGCTTGTTTATCGTTTTTCGAGGAAGAGGAGGGTGTAATCTACGGGCTAGGCATCGCAGACTAAGTGACAGTGAGACTATTTTGTTGTGAGCCACCGTTGAAACTTTAAAGTTGTTTTTCTCGTAACCCTGTTTTTCGCGCTGGCGGAAAATACTTCGGTATGTTCAAATTATCAGAATTTAATGATTTTGGTCTTAAAATGCTCAGAATACAAGTGGTTATAGCCCCCTCTAGAATCAAGTATTTTGCGATATTACAGAAAATGTTACGGCCCTTAAAATACAAAAAACATGGTAAATTTTCAAAAAAAAATTTAAATCTCGCGTCATTTTAACAGTTACTCGAGTTTTGACTTGATTTTAGTAGGGGCTATAACTACATGCTTACAATTGAAGAATCTGGGTCAATTTTATTTTTGTCATGAATAGAAAAATTTATTTGAATTTCGCCAGCAAGTTTTTTTTGAGGGGGTAACTTCAGCACCCTGTAGCACCCTCAAGTTTTTAATTTTTTGGGGGTTGAAAAATTTTTTTTGGTACATCTTATCTTTAATAAAAAGAATTGAAAAATCGTAAAGAAACGATGAAAATAGGACCATCACAGTAGAAATCCCCCTTAAGTATCTTTATTCTTTCACTTTATTTTAAAATGTCTTCGGAAGTTTTTTACCAATTTTGTGTGTGAAGCCATAACTTTATTTTTATTTTTCTGCCATCATCAAAGAGAATTGGATCATGTTCATTTATGTTATCTATAAATTAGATACGCGAAATAATAGTAATTTCCTAGTCATGTTTCTTTGAGCAACATAATCCAAGATTTGCAATAAATATGTATATTTAATCTACTTTCTTCTTAAAGAGTTATGCATACACCAGTTACAAGACGAATTTTGATACAAATCAGTGACTTTTCCGAAAAAAATTGCACAAAATATAAAATTTAGCTAATATATTTCAACTTTCAAATTACATCTGACTATATCAATATTGTTTCAATAAAAATAGAAGTGAAAAAAAATAATTAATAATTCTGATCAGAAACATACTTTGTTATTTTATTTTACGTAGCGGTGGCATTTTTACATAATGTTGTAAAAGTGAAAGGGTATTTTGAAATGTTAAAACCGGTGTCTGTTTCAGCTCATCAGATTGTTTTATAATTATATCTTGGAAATCAGGAGCGTACACAAATTCTTTAAACAGATAAAACAGCTGAGAGATAATAAAAATGGTAAATTTTCCTGGTCATTTTAACGTAATAAGAAAATACTTAAATGGATCCATTGGTTGGTTGGTTGATTTAAGGCGGTGGTTGGGCGTTCGTCCCAAGCTTCCTTCACTGCAGCCTAGTGGCTTATTGTGCTCTCCTATCTTGCTAGAAAAGATTTGTTCCTTTTATAAGGTCCTACCAAGTTTTTAATGCAGGAGGTTATCCCCACATTGGATTCCTCCGAAGATTTTAAATCTTCTTTGGGTCAGTGCTTCGCAGTTATATATGATATGTGAGGCGGTTTCGTCCTCCTCGCCGCAAAGTCTGCATTCGATGGAACCATTGTAGATTCCTATTCGACGTAGCTGGGTGCGCGTTAGAAGCAACATTCCAATTGATAGCTTTTTGGAGGGTTTCCTAATTATGGCCCTCGCTTGGGATTGACCAGGTATCTTATTCCATCGGGATAGGTGTGGTTGTTGCGCTCACCTGTCTGATGTTGCTTTGGTTGCCTGTTTTGATACGCCAAGGGCGGGTTCAGGGCTCCTGAGTTTTTGAGATGACCCAGCTTTAGCCAGTTCATCGGTTTTCTCGTTGCCCGCTATCCCTGAGTGACCAGGAACCCATAGGAGTTCTACCCTGTTGTTCCTTGCTGCTAGGACTTTCAGGTTGTTTAGGTACTCCATTGTGATCCTTGTTTAAGGTCGATCGGAGTATAGGGTCTTAAGGGCAGCTTGACTGTCTGACAGAATATATATCTCCTGGTCGTGGTAGCCCGATATTTTTCTGTACACATATATAAACTTTATTTTAAATGGGTCCATTTAAAATAAAGTATATATAAGACAGTCCTTTACACGAGGAAACTGAAAAGAAACTGTAGTAGCAAGGAAGGAAGCTAGGAGACTGGGCGACTAGGCTACTCGAGTTGCCTCTCATCCTCATACGGCCAATACTTGAACACTGTTCCTAGTTTCCAAGTTTCTACAGTTTCGTTTCAGTTTCCCCGTCAGTCCTAGAAGTTTTTCTCGGCACTGTTTTTTTTAACAAGGTGCGACTCTCTTAGAAATTTTATAAATAATTTGTATGCAACATTGGTATTTTGAACAGCAGTTTGCAATGCAACGTTTAGTTTTCTTGGAAGACATACTTTATATAAAATGAATATAAATATACTTTCCTAACTACTTTCAATTTTCTTTTCTGTCTCATAGAAAATAATATATTTTTACTTCATCTTCTACATCACATATAGTCTGCGCAACCAATTCTCTTGATTTTCGACAGATGACAGCTGTCATATTCACGTTGTGAATTGTATTATGGAAAGAAAATATACCAGAATTCACGTGTCTTTGGCTTCATCTTGCGAGAGTACTCAAATCTACTTATATGTAATATAAAAGGGAAGCATACAATCATGTTAATCAACAAAATTTCTTGTTCTAGATGCCCAAAAATCCTTTACATGTCCAGCAAAAGACGGTCAATATGAAGATTCCATACAATGTGACAAATATTATGAATGTACCGATGGCCAAGCAGTAGTTAAAATTTGTCCGGACGGTCTTGTATTCGACCAACTGATCAGGAAGAGAAATAAGTGTGATCAACCCTTCAATGTTGATTGTGGAGATAGAACTGAATTACGTAAGTGAATTGTATCAGTAGTATCAAGGCTTGCTGCGAGACACAAATGAATTTCTCTGTGCCGCGGTAACCATCATGAATTTATATTGAATGGCATATGTCTCAGTTGCGTTGTTTACTCTAATACAAAAAAAACGAATTTGCTATACCATAGTAATGGTATATTACATAACAAGTGATGAAAATTATACTTTTCAAACGAGGAGATATTTAGCACGAGGCGTCAGCCGAGTGCGGAAATTCTCCGAGTTTTAGAATAATCACTTTCACACGAGTAATGTACGCTATATTTCCCACGACCACAAAGATTTATTAAAAAAGCCTTTGATTTTCACACTTTATTTCTGAATCACTCGACAAATACATGATAAATAAGTTAAACACTTTGCAATTACTGCTTTCTAAAATTTGTTCTTTTTAATAAATAGGGGTTGTCTGTCAAATTGGCACCATATGTTTAAATTAAATAGTGCGCCTTTTCTTTCAATACTAGTGTTGAAATATTTCTTTCAACGCGCGTGTGATATATGGCGCTTTCTAGCCAAATTAACCTCTTTCACATTTTCATAGGTGGTCGTAGGAAAATGATGAATTACCACCTCCTGGTTCTTATGGTTCTTGTTCTCCGTAAATAATTAAAATACATCTTTTTTTAGAACCCCCAAAACCCAAAGGCCCGTGCCCAAGAAGAAACGGATTCTTCTCTCACGAAGACCCATCCGTATGCAACAAATTCTACAATTGCATTGACGGAGAATTTATTGAAATTACTTGTACCAACGGGCTTCACTTTGACGAATACTCTGGTACTTGTGTATGGCCCGATTCTGCTGGCAGACAGGGATGCAAGGAAGTAGGAAGTAAGTAAATTATCAGTTAAATACTCAAAAGTATCGATATACTTTCTTTTGCCAAAAAATGCATTGCATAAGTCATATTGTATTGGTTTCTTTTTGCTAAACGTTTCCTTCTATATTGAAATATGAACAACTAGAATTCATCAAGGTCATCAAGAAGTGCCTTGTCATCTTGTTCAATAACCACGTTTTCGTTTTTTTTTGTAGACGTACTCAAGGATGGCTTCGAATGCCCCAAGAATGCACCTAATAGAGACTCACAAGGTAACACCGTTGTCCATCCAAAATTCCCCCATGCGACCGACTGCCAACGGTTCTACGTATGCTTGAATGGAATCGAACCACGTGATCTTGGTTGCACCGTAGGAGAAGTCTACAATGAGGACACCCAGAGGTGTGATGCTCCAGAAAACGTACCTGGATGGTAAGATAGGAAGTTTTATTATTATAACTGTTTCTGGTTACAACTTTCACATCGTGGATGCGTACACGGAAAAAGCAACACTATTAGATTAGAGTTTCTTGAATCTAAGAATAAAAAATAATTTATGGTAAAAATAATGAGCTATTTGTTTTAAGATGAAATAGACATCCCATTTTAAGTGTATCTTATATACAGGGTGACTCCTAAGTTGATACTTCTGTTTTAGCTGTGTATACAAGGCATTAAAATAAACAACATTTTTAAAAAACTTAAACATAGTAGTACATTCCTTTATTACACTATGGATTAAATACGGTCCTGCCTAACTTGCTCGTTGAATAACATTAAGAAAACTTCTGGGCGTAGGATGAGTCCGCAAGGGAAAGCGTTCTGCGTATAATCTCGAAGCAGCAGCTGCACTTTGACGAAACTTACCGTAAATTAGCACCATATCTACTAGTTCATTGTTTTCAAATTTTACCATTTACATGTGTCACCAATTTAAAATTTATTTGCTTCATTAAAACACACCGCAGCAGATCGCCAAATAAATAACTGACCATGCAATAAGACAAAAACAATTATAAAGTATATCAGGCTACGTTTTGATGACCAGATCCGCACCTAGATTTTTTACTTCTGTATCTCGGCTACTTTTAAGTTTTTTGAAAAAAGGTATTTGAAAATATTTGTTTTAATGCCTTCTATACGAACAGACCCGAACAGACCCGAACAAACCCGAACAGACTCTATTTGAACAGATATGTTAAAATAAAGTGTACATTCTTGTTGCCATTTTTTCTTCTCTATAAGTTGGTATAATTAGATTTTTAATCCAAAGTTTAGTTTTTTCAAAACCATCTACAACTTTTCGGGCCTAAAAAACCCATCATCATCAGAGTAAGTGCACCGATGTTAGAACTCTTCCCTTATTGTTTCCAAAACTTCTGGCGTGATTAAACTTATCTCTGTCCGAATCCTTGCCTTCGACTCTTTCAGATTTCTAGGTCTGGTGACCTAAGCCCTCCTTTTTAAAGCGCCTTATGAATAAAAATCTATGGGTGTAATATCCGGAGATTTGGGCGGCCACTCGATAAATTCTCGGAATCCTATTTGGAAATATATCATTTAATACATTTCTTGCAAAGTTTTTAATACCAGAACTTCAAGGAATATTCCCTAATTAGGGAAATCTTTACCAAAAGATATTTTTCAACAGGATAGAGCCCCCCCCCCCCTTAAGTTTTAGTTAGTAGTTTAAGTGTTTTTCCATGTACCCTCTACATGAATTCTTGTTCTACATACTCTATATATAAATATATCAAAAAATATAAATATTAAACTTTACATTTCTTCCTTTGAATTTGCGATAAAATGAAATTTTCTGATGATTATTTCAAAATTTGTTAATTTTTGACATTAATTAACAATTTTTTTTTTATTTTCAGTGAAGACTGGTACAAAGATGACCCCGTAGTATCGCAATCAAAGCCAGCCAAAAAGAATTAACCGTTTGAGTGATATTAGTTTTTTATTTTTTATATTTTTTCATTTTTTTTCTACACAGATCAATTTTTTAAATAAATTAACTGATTTTTTAAGCAAAACGTCAAAATTTAATTTCAAAACTTTTGTGTGTAAAATTTTATTTTTTCAAAAATTGTTTTTCTTTTCTTTTACACATAATTCTTTTTCTTCTTAGCTTTTACCAGCATGACTTTGTAGATTAAATTAATATCTGATTATAGTTGTCTTCTTGTTATCACCTTTAGATCCATATCCATAACAACGTTTATCATGTTAATAAGCTATTATTTATTGAAGTTAATAGAACATCTGTGTCAACAATCAATGTTGTACAACAACCAGAAAACGAACTATGATTTGTAAAAATGTAGAGCATATGCTAAGAACTGATTTGTTTGGTGTGAATGTGTACGTAAACATAATAAATGTTGTACAAAGTTAGAATAAATAAAAAATTAAAACATAATTACCCGTTTTGTTTTATTATTGTAATTGAATATAATGGAATATTAGTAAACACGTACTTTGAAGAACCTAAAGTAGGTTTAAGAATCAGGGAAGAATGTAAAATGTATCATCTCCCAACCCGTCAGGCCGGATAAGATTGGATATCTCGTGGGGTGCGGAAGAAGGTACACACTCCCCAATCGATAGGTCATGCCATGGCGCCAGAAACCGAGGGTTAGCCCTTGAGAGGGAGGTTCCCTCGGGAGTGGCCCTGGCAGCGAACGAAGAGGTAAAAAGTTTAATCCGAAAGAATGGCAGGAAACTAGTTAATAGTTAAAATTATAATTTTTCTAATAGGCTGGCAGGGTATAGTCAGATCTGGTCTTAACGTGCGGGTCCAAAGGTCACTGATCATATAAGTCAAATCAGACAACACAGAGGCTATCAAAATGTTGTGAGATTATTTACAAATATACCGAAGAAAGGAAAAATAGTTTCATTATTTTAGCTATCGCGAAGATAGCCACATATACCTAATATTATTAGTTTTGTAAAAATTATGTACAGTGGAGTTGAAGAAGTTACAAAAAAATTATATAATCGTTAATTATATACCTACTGTACCTTTTAATTAAAAACGACAATAATAAACAGTGCAATTTATTTTAACAATTTTACTACTAAAACCTAAAAATACAATGGCATTTAGTCTGATAAACTATTTCGATAATGAAAGAAAAAGTGGAAATTTGCAAACCAATATGCAGGAAACCGTAATGAAAACACTGGGAATTAGTTTAAGGACTATGCAGAATAATGTGCATGAAAAAAAGCATAATATAATACCCAAGAATACTAAAAAATGTAAACGAAAAACACCTTTTATAATTATAGCCTAAAAACTCTCATCGTCACTTATAAAATCTGAAAAGTCCTCGTCGTCTGAGTCGTCTTCGAATGGAGCAATTATTATCATTGGCGCTACTTCGACATCTAGTACTTGTTCTCGATCCCACCAATCCCTTATTAATATTTTTGTATGTTCCACCGATTTCTTCCAGTACTCTTGTGTAATATGATCCAACGAATCTTGCCAAACTATTTGTACTTGGTCGGATTTAAGACCATCACCTACATGTTTTTCATAATAAGACTTTGCACCAGCTCATATTAATTCTATTGCGTTAAACTGGCAATGATATGGTGGCAGTCGTAGAACCTCATGACCATATTCACGCAGTATTTCATCTACCGGGTATATTTTGGGTTTTTTAAGAGGCTTTGCTATTGATAGGAGTTCCGATTTAAGCATATTTGGCAAAGGATTTTGGTTGCGTTTTTCCAGCCACTCATAAATATCACTTTTCCTCCAAGATGAAGTAGGCTGTTTATTTAAAATTCTTGAATGATATGATGCATTATCTAATACAATTAAAGACGGAGCATCCAAATTTGGTATCAATTGAACTTTTAACCATTTTTCAAACATTTCGCAATTCATATTATCATGATAGTCAGCACTTTTTGATGTTGAAGAAAAAATTAAACTCGCACCTGCAACATAAATCTTGTTGCAGAACCGGCATGCAAAATAATAAAACGCTTTCCCGAACCGCACCCCTTTTTCCTTTTAACACTTTTTACAGACTCATCTTGCCAAGATTTTGAACCACTTCCATTCGAAAATATCCACGTTTCGTCTAAAAATACCACTTTTCTAAATTTCGATTTGTAATTGTCCGTATATTTTTTTAAAAACTGAACACTCTGACTCACTACT
Source organism: Polydrusus cervinus (assembly GCA_935413205.1). Taxonomy (NCBI): domain Eukaryota; kingdom Metazoa; phylum Arthropoda; class Insecta; order Coleoptera; family Curculionidae; genus Polydrusus; species Polydrusus cervinus. Next base: position 19,008,698 of record OW284519.1, on the reverse strand, counting down.
TATCTGTTGCTCACATAAAAATATTCGGTTACAGTCTTTTTTATAGCGAAAACCTAAATTTTTTAATAATTTTTATAACGCTTCAAGTGCAATTTCCAAAACACCTCGAATTTTTAATGTTTTTTGTAAAACTGGAAGAGTTACAAGAATTTTTGATTTGTATAAATCGTAAATCATATTTCGAACTCTAATTTTAATATTTTCGCTTACATCCTCAGTCTTTGGCTTTCTTCGTTTACACTTTTTAGTATTCTTGGGTATTATGTTATATTTTGTGTAATGCACAATTTTCTGCACAGTCCTTAAACTAATTCCCAGTACTTTGGCTACTGTTTCCTAAATATTGGTGGGCGAATTTCAACTTTTTCTTTCATTTTCGAAATAGTTTATCAGATTACGTAACATTTTTTTTGATTGGGGATGCAAAAACCCAGAAAATTGTTTCATTTTGTCACAAACTGTCAAAGTCACAAAACTGGCATATTTAAAATAAAACGTAGCTGGTGCTATTATAAGGTTTTTTAGAATCGCTGGAAAGTAAATACATATAATATATCCTTTTTTTTTCATGTCAAAATTGAATAAGTCTGTCTCATTTATCTTACGTATTTTATTTAGAGGGTAAAATTAAACGCAAGTAAAGAAAACAAAAACTGAGAGTATGTCTTTCTTGAATCGTATGACCCGCACGATAAGACCAGATCCGACTATAACTCTGATTTTCGCAATAATAAATTGACATATCTCGAAAACTACTGGGCATAGAAAGATAAAAAATAGTGATTAAAGTGGCCATGAGAAACTTCCGGAAATAAGTTCCACATTTCAGCGTAAGAGGGCACAATTGAGAGTTTTTTTTTAAATTTTAAGTTTCTTCGAACACCGCGGCAGTGGCTTAGAGGTAAGTTACTGGCATTCGACCGTGGCGACCCGGGTTCGATTCCCGGAGTGGGCATACGTACAATAAAAAAAGTATGTCCGAAATTTAGTGGATTTAAGAATGCAGGGAAGAGTGTGAAAGGTATCATATCCCAACCCACCTCATTCACGCCGGTAATCAGGCCGGATGAGATCGGATATCTCGTGGGGTGCGGAAGAAGATACACACTCCCCAATCAGTAGGTCATGCAATGGCAAGAAACCGAGGGTTGATAGCCCTTGGGGGGTGTTGCATGACCGAGGATCGTGATTCGGAACCCGCGTTAAGCCGTAGGTCCCTTCGGGAATGGCCCTGGCAGCGAACGAAGAGAAAAAAGCCGAAAAAGCAAGCAAGCAAGTTTCTTCGAAAATTCCTACATTAAGGTATTCTTTGGTAATAGAATTAGACAGCGTAGATAATTCTGCATCATTTTGCTTTAAGGCTCATTGGCGTACCGATCTTGATAAGAGTGGGGGGAAGCTATTGAAAATGTAGTCATTTAAATGGCTGTACCTAACTGCTAAACAATTTATCCGATTTTAGTAAACTGGAGCTTGTTTAGAAGAGAAAAGTAAGTATTTTTAATTGTCGTATCCATTGGTACACGATAGTTCGTAAACAAATTGCTAGAGGGCGCAATTCGCAATAATAACAGTTTTTTAAATTTTATCCCGAAAACTTAAATCATACCATATAACTATGACATCCTAATCGGAAAGTATATTAAATTGGCAAGAAAAAATATGAAAATCGCAGTTCTATGGCTTTTTACGTTTTATAATTATTGCCAACAGAATAAATTTTTTCACCTTTATGATTATAAGGAGGATTTCTACTGTGATGGTTTTCCAAAAATCGAACTTTTTTTCCGACGTTTTTCGACTCTCTATAGCCTCTAGAATAACCGCGTGTTAACGTTTTTACCAAATCTACTCCAAAAAAAAGTTACATCCAATTTTATGATTGCCGGTCAGTTCTCACCACTAGCCGCTTTTGAGTTAAGCCGCGTTCTCAGAGCTACGTTCTGTCGCCAGCGACATTATCTCGACCAATCAGGATCGTCAGGAATCAGCTCGTTTTTCGAGGAAGAGGAGGGTGTAATCTTCGGGCCAGGCATCGCAGACTAAGTGACAGTGAGATTATTTTGTTGTGAGCCACCGTTGAAACTTTAAAGTAGTTTTTCTCGAAACCCTGTTTTTCGCACTGGCGGAAAATACTTCGGTATGTTTAAATTATCAGAATTTAATGATTTTGGTCTTAAAATGCTCAGAATACAAGTGGTTATAGCCTCCTCTAGAATCAAGTATTTTGCGATATTACAGAAAATGTTACGGCCCTTAAAATACAAAAAAAGGTAAATTTTCAAAAAAAAAATTAAATCCCGCGCCATTTTAACAGTTAGTCGAGTTTTGACTTGATTCTAGTGGGGGCTATAACTACATGCTTACAATTGAAGAATCTGGGTCCATTTTATTTTTGTCCTGAATAGAAAAATTTATTTGAATTCCGCCAGCAAGTTAAGTTTTTTTTGAAGGGGTAACTTCGGCACCCTGTAGCACCCTCAAGTTTTTTATTTTTTGGGGGTTGAAAAATGTTTTTTGGTACATCTTATCTTTAATAAAAAAAATTGAAAACTTGTTTTTCTTATTATCCCCAGAAAAAAAATCGTAAAGAAACAATAAAAATGGGACCATCACAGTAGAAATCCCCCTTAAGTTTGTCACTCATTGTTCCAATGGCCCAAAAACTACTTATTAATAACATATTCATCGAATATTTCTAATTTAGACATCATTCTAACATGGTGTTTAAAAAAATCTAGATAGCTGTGTAACAATATTGCCATGGAGATAAATAAATTGAAATAGTTTTCAACTGATTTAATTTTGATAAGTGCTGATTTTGTTTTACGACTATATAGATTTATTTTTTAAAACACCATATTAGAATTATGCCTAAATTAGAAGTTTTCCTTGTGTATATTTTTAAATCTAGAGTGGGTTTTGGGCCATTAAACAAACTTACATAATCATAAAGTTAATATTTTTTTGTCGTAGAATGCTTGACCACGGAACTATGAAAACAATCACTATAATTAAAGTGATAACATTTTTTTACAATAATTCTAACACGAAAGAAGATATTGAATTACGGTCTTTACATTTTTTTTTGCAAATTTAATCTATTATACGGCGTACAACCGACTCCCCCCCCCCCCCCCCCCACTTTACATAGTTATACCATATGACTTTAGTTCTTGGGATAAAATGACAAAAACTGTTATTATTACAAATTGCGCCCTCTAACAATTTTATTATGTGGCCGGTGACCAACCTTAGTGGAACACCCTGTATAGATATAGCTTCGCATGAAGTTGGTCATATTGGAGAAAAATTTTAAAAAATTGGTCGAATGTTCCTAACTAACAGATTTAAAGTACTATAGTCTATTTCAGATAGACGTAGAGTAATAAAATGGGAAACTCCATCCAGGTCGGCTCAGTTTCGGTGTCGGCCATAGGCGCAGGTAAATTGTGTGCATTAAATTATTTATGATAACTAACTAAGATAATTTGATAAAAAAGGAACTATTAGCTATAGCTATAGCAAATTTACACACACACAAGATGTAGCAGAAAACATTGTGTAACTGTGCTGCGCGCACCGTTATATTATTGCGAACTAAATCCTATAGAACTTATATGGGTGAGTGAAAGGATTTGTAGCAAAACATAATACGACATTCAAAATAAAAGACGTTAAGCTACTGTTTGATCAAGCCATTAAGGAAGTGACACCAGAGAACTGGCGAAAAACAGTCCATCATGTCATTGAAGAAAAGGAAAAAATGTGGGATCTTGACCACCTGATCGATCGGACCGTCGACCCGTTAATTATAACGTCAAGAGAAGATGACAGTTCATCAGATGACGAAGAATATTATGATTTTTAATAATTTAATTTCTGTATAATGTATTTTTTGAGTTTTGTATTTTTTATAATGTTTAATAAAAAATAATTGTACATGTGCATAATGCACGTCTTTGTCACACCATTTTCAGTGTTTGTGAATGAATAACAATAGGCAAAACCCATAAATTGACCCAAATCCGCATTGGTACTACCTGCACTTGATGAAAATAAATAATTTTGCAATGAAATCAATACCAAATTATGAAAGTGGCTTAAATAGTCGTTGGGTCACTCTGTAGTTCCTTTGCATACCTGAGCCTTTATTACTCTACACCTTTCTGAAATAGACTATAGTTAAAAACGTCGGCGTCGCCCAATAGCATTTCCTTTATGTTGGCCAGGGTATGACCAATACTCTCCAAGCATGAATATTCTACTGGACAAGAAGATTCAGACGGAGGAGGTGGATGAAAAATAACCCATTAGCAAGTAGACTTAAACTTTCCAAATTTATAATTCCCGAACAGAGAATTAATAAAAAATAAACCAACATGAAAAAGGCTACCTTGGAGTAATCATAAAAACTGACAAGGTCAACGACAAAAAAGTTCTTGGGAAGTCGATATGTATTTTATTTACATGAAAAAATTATTTCAAATGCAGTTTTTCATTGACAAATTCTTGTAAACCTAGCCCATAACACACGCCCATGACCAATATTCAATATTCATGTCTCACCAGTTTAAGCCTCCATCTTAAGTATAATATGCGCTTGCATTCTCGCATTTCCAAGCTTAAGAAATATGATAATAAACTGTACACTAAGAGGCTATACGTTATTTTTAGACCCTGACATTTTCCCTAAAAATAATTACTATTAAAGTAGTAGAGTTTAATGTCCCTATAAATAAAATGGAAAGAAAGTTTTACCGCCAGGAGGACACAGTAGTGCATCTATATTTTGCATTAAAGTATACAGGGACGCTAAAGGTAATGGGTTCCCTGGGGCACAGGTAGACAATGAGGGGCTGTTTTGTTCTTATTGGGACTCATCAGAAAGTCATAACCTGTAAGCAATTCCCAATACAGCGAAAATATGCTTTTAAAAAAAATAAATATACATAATGAAAACCTAATATCGCCATCTGTAGGAATTAACTTAATGCAAGAGATAGCCATCAGACGTGAAAACATAGAACTAACAATAAGCCAAGTACGGTAGGCCAACACATCCAGTATAGGAAACGTTTTCGCGCATCCCTATACTCTTTCTACGGGTTTGTAGATTTAAATATAGATCGCGCTGCAATTGAACTTTAAAAAGCCATAACTTAAAAACCAGTCATAAGATGGGGTTATGGTAATGGACACTTTTAATCAGGATGTCAAGCTTTACACAATACTAAAAATTCAAACAAATTAGCCGAAAGCCATTTTCCATAAGTTTGGTGAGGAGTCCCTTGTAACTCGAATCGAAAGCTATTGAAGAGTGTCAGAAAGTTCTTTTTAGTAAAGCAAAAATATTTTTGCTATACAATGAATTTCAGTAATTATTTGTATGGGTTTCATTGGCATATATCTTTTTTTTCGATTTTTTGTCTGAGTACTATATTACATAACAAGTGATGAAAGTTATACTTTTCAAACGAGAAGATATTTAGCACGAGGCATCAGCCGAGTGCGGTTTTAGAATAATCACTTTCACACGAGTAATGTACACTATTTTTCCTACGACCAAAAAGGCTTATTAAAAAAGCCTTTGATTTGGGAGAAAAATATTTGAACACTAGGTTGAAAAAAAAATGTATTAGAATTATGAAATTAGCATACTTAGGATTATCTTTCACTTAATATCTAGTTTCATAGTTTGTCAATAGGCTTTTCCTTTATTTGTAGTTTAATTTTTTATTTTTTTCATATTTTATCATAGGAAGAACTAATCCTGGATGGACTTCTAGATTAACCAGAATGAAAAACTTTAAATTTAATCAAGGAAAGTGGCATAAAATATAAATATAAAAAATCCACCCAACAAGGAATAATTCAATTCAAAACAATTCAATTGTTTTTATTAAAAAATGTCAAATAAACCTGATGGGATTTAAACCTTTGACCTTGCGATATATAGGCTAGAACTCTATTCTCTACTCTATCGCTACCAATGAATGTTTGTTGCTTAATTCATGATACTCTCTTCAGCGCGATTTGTTTTTTCTGGTAATAGATTTTCCAGTATATTATTTACATTTTTTATATTTTCAGATGGCGAATTTTTACACTCTAATTCTGAATCACTCGACAAATACATGATATATAAGTTAAACACTTTACAATTACTGCTTTCTAAAATTTGTTCTTTTTAATAAATAGGGGTTGTCTGTCAAATTGGCACCATATGTTTAAATTAAATAGTGTACCTTGTATTTCAACACTAGTGTTAAAATATTTTTTTTCAACATGCATGTGATATACGACGCGTTCTAGCCAAATTAACCTTGCCTTTTTTCTCATTTTCATAGGTGGTCATAGGAAAATAACTATCCCACATCCACATAGATATCTACCACATTTCCATTGATGAAAAAACCTTATTTTTTTTTTAAATTCTGACCTAAAAGAGCCTCAATTTAACACGAACGCGCTCAGATCTACTTAAGGGGGCGATTTTGTTTATTTGATTGATGTTGTGATCAATAATTGGCATAATTAAATGAGAAATAGAATGTGTAGTTATAGTTTACCACCTTAACAATCAATTGCATCAACGTTTTATGTCCACGGGTATATCCTCTTAAATCATGCATACAACACATATACAAAGTTCCACTTTCTTCATTCTCTTTTCACGTAATATCTATCTTTTTCTGACTCGCTGATCCAGTTTCAGTTGTTGCTTAATTCTTAATAATTCACATAATTTCGTCTATCTCTTTCAGTTTTTGTCCGCATCTCACGTAACACAAACATTAGTTCTGCAATTTGGCAAAGTTTGTTTTCTTATTCGCCAATTTCTACAGTGCTTCCTATGTAAACTTTTTTTTGAAAGATTTATAACTTTGGTTTGTGTTATTTAACGTAGATAGTCGAGTTATAAAAAAAAATGTTCATAACAATACTGTTATGTCTAGTTGTTTTGTTTTCCGGTAAGTAATTACGAATTTTTTAAAAATTAGAAGAATAATTTTTTTTAATAGAAAAAAAAACGGGTTGGTATGGCTTATTTCGTTTCTTTTCGGGTATTTCGTTTCTTTTCGGGTTTGTTTGGATCGCGGTCGCGTATCAAACAAACCCGAAAAAACCGAGGTAATCCATACAAACCCGAAAAAAAACCGAGCGCGACTCAAAAAAACCCGCAAAACTCGAAGTGATTCAAACAAACCCGTAAAAAAACAGTAGGTATTAAAAAAAAATAAAGGACTAGAAACGTGAAAAATCAAGCGGACAGAGTACTGAGTCTATTTTTTACATTAAAGTACATACTACTCTGTCCGCTTGCCGCTAAGTTTTTCTTTCTATATATTTTAACGGACACTAAATTCTACTATTTTGGGGCTTATTAATAATTAATAATAAAACCAGAAAAATGATCAATTTTGATGTATAATTTCGGTTTTCTTACATCCATTTTTCGGATAAAATGAAAAAATAACAAAATATTTATCAAAAAATGATATGGCAAATGCACTATATATAGGGTGTCCCACCGGGAACCGCCTTGATCTATATACAGGGTGATTCACGTTGAGTGGCCTATTAGAAGATCTCGGAAACGAGTTAATTTATCTTTCTAAAAATTTGATAGCAGGCATAATTGGCTTTGAGCTTATAAAACATTATATTTTAACGTTTTTATTACTTCCGGTTATACCGGAAGTTAACGCCAACTTTGCTATTTCAAAAGGAATACCCTGTATATTTTAGCATTTTTGATTACCTTAATAAAATCTAAATAACTTTTGTTAATAATAATCTATTCCCATCTCTAACCGTTTTTGAGATATGAATTATAAAAGATTTTTTTGTGTAAAAACGCTTTGAGAAGAAAGTTTAGTAACTCTGAAACTAATAAAGGTAAACATTTAAAATTTTATAAGCATTCAAGTAATACATAGATATTTAGTTTAAATTACTTAGGATTCACGTTTTTTATACAGGGACTTCTTAAAATAGTGCCAATATTTCCATTTAAATAAATGTGCATAAGTCAATTTATGCAAATGGAACACCCTATTTTTTAGCTTACAAAAGCGTAGTGAATTAAATTTCCTATCTAAATGCCTTATATGGTAGAATCCACATTTTTAGTCGTTTTGAAATTATAAGCAATTTAAATAAAAAATCTTAAAATTTTCGTTTGTGTTAATGCGACATTATTTTTGAAAAGAAGGCTTCGACTGGGATTTTCGTTTGACTTTGTGCTTTGTTACCATTTGTTATTAAGTGCCTATTTTCGTTGCTAAGCTATTTCTGATTTTTTTAAATAAAATTATTTTAATAATTATTATTCGTCGTTCTCAGATTACCAAGAATGAACGTAATTTTAAATAAATTAACTAGAATATGACAACAGGGCTAAAATATGTGTCAACTTTAAAAGCATTTTGGTCAAAGCCTACTTTACAAATTGGCAACAAAGCTCAAAGTCCGGTATAACCGAAAGTAATAAAACATCAAAATATATTGATTTAAAAGCTCAAAGGCAATTATGCCTGCTATCAAATTTTTAGAAAGATAAGTTTACTCGTTTCCGAGATTTTCTAATAGGCCACTCAATGTGATTCACCCTGTATAGAAAAACTATACATACAAAATTTTTGAAAATCTGACGGTTTGTTCGGGGTTTTATAATAGTGGCAACCCGGCTAAAATATTTTAAATAGTTATAGCGGTTATAGCGGAAGTAGATGTCAACTTGCTTATATTAAATAGAACACCCTATATATTATTACATATTTGGACTCACAAGAGTTAAGGAAGATTTTGTAATCATGTCCTATAAGTCTAAGCGTTTTTGATATATTTACATTTTTAAGTAAAAAAAGACGTTTACAAGCTTTATAATAATTATAAATTAAAAGCTTCAAGATTTTTTTTTCAATCAAATTACCGTAATTTTAAAAAATGATAACTTAACGAAATATTTTTAACAATATAGAAAATATTGAATTATGTTGTTTATGGCGAAACATATAACAAAAATAAACAGACAAATATTTAATTAGGGTTGAGACTGTGTCCCTTTTTATCTACAAAATATTTAGGAGGGGTTCAAGTATTGTCTCCCAAATATCTGATCACTCAGGTTCGTTTTGTAGAAATAAATCCTTGCTGGAACCAAACAAGTTATAAGTAAATGTCAGAGCTTGAAAAATATTTACTAAGTATGTTAAACTCGTAAAACCTGATTTTTTGGAATTTATTGTCATAATTAAAATTTAATTTAATTTGACATGTTTGTGTGTAATAAAAAAGTGAACCTATCTTATATTATTTCATTATTTATATTTATATTATTTCCTAGAAACAAATAAGTTAAAAGATGTTGCTTAATATTTATTTTTCCTACGACCATCTATGAAAATGAGAAAAAAGCACGGTTTATTTGGCTAGAAAGCAGTAATGGTAAAGTGTTTAACTTAGTTATCGTGTATTTGTCGAGTGATTCAGAATTTGAGTGTAAAAATAAGCCATCTGAAATTATAAAAAATGTTAATAATATACTGAAAAATCTATTACCAGAAAAAACAAATTGCCCTGAAGAGAGTGTCATATATTAAACAACAAACCCTTATCGGTAGCGATAGCGTAAAGAATAGAGCTCTAGTCTACAGATCGCAAGGTCACAGGTTCAAATCTCATCAGGAGTATTTGACTTTTTTTTTATAAAAACATTCAATAATTTATAAAATTATTTTGAATTGAAATCTTCCTTGTTGGGTGGATTTTTTAAATTTATGTTCAATGCATCTTTTCTTGATTAAATTAAAAAAATTTTATTCTGGTTAATCCAGGATTAGTTCTTCCTATGATATATAAAATATGAAAAAATTAAAAAGTTAAACTACAAATAAAGGAAAAGCCTATTGACAAACTATGAAACCAGATATTAAGTGGAATGTAATCATAAGTATGCTTATTTCAACACTAGTGTTAATACATGTTTTTTCAACACTAGTTCTGAAATATTTCCGCACTCAGCTGACGCCTCGTGCTAAATATCTCCTCGTTTAAAAAGTATTACTTTCATCACTTGTTATGTAATATACTATTTCAAACTTGGAAATATCACTAACAGGAAAAATATTGCATGTATTTATTAACTACTTTCCCTAAGCACTCACTAATATACGTTCCCTTGGTTCGGATCCTGGCCATGTATGTTAATGGTTTATAAAAACTTTTTAAGGACTCTAGATAGGTTTTAAAGTCAGAAATGTGTTATTAATATTAGGAATTATAAAGTAGGAGGAGAATTTAAAAATAATAAGATAACATTTCCCGACTATTTAAAATAGCAAAGTTGATAATGGTTTTGAAAAAACGAAACGTTGGATTACAAATATAATTACACCACTTAATAGAGGAGAAAAATTGTTATAAGTATGTAAACGTTTTAAACATATCTCTTTAAATAAAGTCAGAAAAAAATAAAAACGAAATCGTTCAAATTCGGTTTTGCCCAAATAGCTTCGGAAGAATTCGGAGTTTTTAAATTTGAAAACACAATGTCGCAGAATTTAGTAGGACGTAACTTTTTTCTAATTTAACCATCTCTGTATTTTATATGGTTTACGAGATCCCTGTAGAGTGCATTGTTATCTGAGACACACAGTATATTTTTCTTTAAAAAAGTTAGTTTTCTATAAAAAAAATACTGTGCTGTAATGGAAAAAAACGTTTTATTAAAATTTTGCTGTTAAATAAAACCACACTTTTTAGAAGAATGATTTATTATTAACAATTATAAAATTAATTACCAATTATTAATTAAAATATAACACTTAAGGTTTATTATAAACATTAATAATACACTTTTTACAGTTAGAAATTTGAATACCAGAAGTGGATGTGATGGAGCCCTTTACGTTAGAATTTCGAATCATTAAATCTGTGTCTGACCCCATGATCTTCTTTGCTATTTGTTTCTTATTTTCTAAAGAATTCTCATTGTAGCCTTCTGCCGTAGAAGAGGATTTCCATACCCCATGATGCTTTAACATATGCATATCTGCACCACCATCAACTAGAATGGTGGCTAAGGACCTCCTAAAACAATATCCACTGTATTCTTCAGGATTATTCAATCCAAGTTTTGTTGCTACCTTTTTTGGTATATGTACTTCCAAAACTATTAATTCCGACAGGCTGGAAGGTGCATTTTCCTTTTCCATTGAATACAAAAAACCGCCTGTGAGTTGCATTAAGAGGACGAAGTTTAGCATACTTTCGAAAAATAATTAAACAGTTGACACCTGTCACATTTCCTTCTGTTATAACAAATTCTCGCGTAATTTTGGCTTTCGAGAATGGAATCACAATTTTTATATATAAATCATTGTGTTCAATATGATCCAACATTAACTTAGCTAGTTCTTCGCGCCGACAAGCCCCAAAAATGCCGATTATCATAACAACCTTCATAAGTAAATATGTTTCATCATCTGCAGTAGGTACTAAGAAACTTACATATTTTATGTCTTCCTTTGTGAAAACTTTGGACTTTTTGGCCTTATAACCCTCTGAACTTCTTCTCAAAAATGCGATTAGTTGAGAACATCTGCTTATATCTTGATTTTTCTTGACTAAAATCAGAGTTCTCAACATTGAATAGTGAGTCCATAGTGTAGATGGTTTCTGGGAGCGTTGCTTTACGGAAAAATAACCCAAAAAGGATTTTCTCATACACCTCCTTTATTTTGTTAGCTTTGCACCAATCTTCAAACTTCTGATACTCCAACTCATACCGCGCCTTGGATTTTGTCGGAACTAAACTTGAGATCGCTTCGTTTGCCGCTGCTTCTATATCAGAGGGTAAACTTCCATCAGAATCGCTTATTTTGAAAAACGCTTTTTATATTTTTGAATTTGGTTGACAAAGTTTCGACAGTAACCATGCGAAACAGTAACTATGCGAAAGGTAACATAAAAAACTTGATTAGTAAACTTAATAGCAGGTGCATTTTTATTTAAAAAAATGCCTTTTGCCAAATATTTTTATTCATAGATGAAAGTAGATAAAATTTTGTACAATATTCTTGTTGTAAATTCATATTACTAAACTCGATGTTTTATTAAACTCGCTTGACGCCTCGTTTGACAACTTTAACATCTCGTGTTATAATATGAATATCGTAAATAACTATTACTGTATATCAGAATTACACAAAAATTTTACCACTTTTTAGATGCATTTGCTCAATTTAAATGTCCACAAAGAACTGGCTATTTTCCCGACCTGGTACAGTGTGACTTATACTATGAATGTTCCAAAGGTCAATATGAAGAAATACTCTGTCCAGATGGTTTAGTCTTTGATGATTCTGATCCTAATCATGAAAGGTTTGTTGACATCTTAATTACTTAAAGTGGTAGATTTGTGACCCAATTTGGTATGTAATGGAGGGAGTTTGTTGGGAGAGGTCAAATAAAACAAGGAAACCAATTAGTTTCAATGCCGACGTTTCGACGTTCATAGCGTCATCCTCAGGGTACGAAAAAGACAGGTCAATTTTATATTCAGGAAAATACAGATAAGCATTTTTTAATTTTCAAAGGGTTTCTCTTGATATTGTTAGTAGATTGTTCAGTTGACGACTAAAAATGCGATTCAATAGAGATACACGCACCATTAATTACTTAATGTACATACATGATTCCTGAGTCGAAACTTTTTTTAACTGGGTACAGAAGGCATTTAATTGAACAATATTTTCAAGTAACTATTTTATGTTTATACCAAAATATAGGCTTTCAAAAAATTTAAAAAGCCCTAATCCGGTCCTTGTGTCACTGATAAGGTCTGTTTATATTTGTTTTTGCTAATGAATCACGCAGTGCACCGAACAGTTAGTTGTCAACTGGTCTCGTGGTGTTTACGCTGTTGTAGAATTTTGGCTCTTTAAATTGTTTAAAAATGAAAATGGCACATTACGCAACATTGCAAAACCTATAGGATAAACTGTGGCAGATTTGTCAATATTTATTTGGGCCGTTTTTTGAAAATACATTCCTGAATTATCTGTGTAGAAAAATCCCCGAATAAACTTTTTCCTACGACCACCTACGAAAATGAGAAAAAAAGCACGGTTAACTTGGCTCGAAAGCGCCGAATATCACACGCGTGTTGAAAGAAAATATTTCAACTCTAGAGTGGAAATACAAGGCACACTATTTAATTTAAACATATGATGCCAATTTGACAGACCACACCTATTTATTAAAAAGAACAAATTTTAGAAAGCAGTTTAGTTTATTTATCACGTATTTGTCGAGTGATTCCTAATTAGAGTTTGAAAATACGCCATCTGAAATTATAAAAAAGTTAAGAATATACTGGAAAATCTATTACCAGTCAAAACAAGCCCCGCCGAAGAAAATGTAATATATTAAACTTAAGCAGACAATGCTTATGGGTCGCCATAGCCTAGAGACTAGAGCCATGACCTACGAATCGAAAGGTCACAGGTTCAAATCCCATCAGGAGCACTTGTCTTTTTTTTATGAAAACATTAAATAATTTATAGAATTATTTTAAATTGAAATCTTCCTTGTTGGGTGATTTTCTTAAATTTATTTTTAATGCATCTTTCCTTGATTAAATTTAAAAAATCATTCAAGAAGGAAGATTTCAATTCAAAATAATTTTATAATTTATTTAATGTTTTTATAAAAAAAAGTCAAGTACCTACTCCTGATGGAATTTGAACCTGTGACCTTTCGATCTATTAAATTGGCATCATTTGTTTAAATTAAATAGTGTGCCTTGTATTTCCACTCTAGAGTTTAAATTTTTTTTTCACAAATCAAAGGTTTTTTTAATAATTCTTTGTTGTCGTAGGAAAAATAGTGTACCTACATTACTCATGTGAAAGTGATTATTCTAAAACTCGGAGAATTTCCGCACTCGGCTGACGCCTCGTGCTAAATATTTCCTCGTTTGAAAAGTATCACTTTCATCACTTGTTATGTAATATACTATAAAACAGTATTGTTATAAATATAATAAGTTTGGAAAAAGGAATTAATTTCGTTTATGGCCCTAAAATCAAAAATTTAAGAGGTTTTCTCATATAATATTTTCTTTAATTTTATTTCAGATGTGATATTCCTGCAAATATTGAGTGTGGCGACAGAACGGTTTTACGTATGTATGCAAAATATTTACTAACTTAAGTCTTTTGGGATCTTGTTGATATAAAATTGGTAAAACACTAAAACCTGTTAAAATGTAATAATACACATCTAATAAAAATATACCAGATGACAGCGCCACGAGAGCTCTATTGGCTGTTCATCAATCCAAAACTTTCTTAACTTTTACCAGTGGCGGTCCCAGCTTTCAGCCAAGCCCGACCTTGCCCTCGTTAATATTGGTTAAGTGCTCCAACAAAAATGCCTCTTCAAGCTTATATTTATATAACTCTTAAAAACTCGACATTCAGGCGCAGAGCTTGTAACGATATACTTCATGTTTCAAATCCGTTCAATAAAGGTTTATTATAGGTTGGTTGGTTGGTTTAAAGCGGGGATTCGGCCCAAGCTTCCTGCACTGCAGCCTAGTGGCTTATTGTGCTCCACTATCTTGCTAGAAAAGATTTGTTCCTTTTATAAGGTCCAGTAAAAGCAAAAAAAAAGTTTGTCATGGGGGAGGTTATCCCCATATTGGATTCCTCCGAAGATTTTGTATCTTCTTCGCGTTAGTGCTTCGCAGTTATATACCGGGTGTTGCTTCGTCGAGCGGGACATAGGAAATCCTATGTAATTTTAAATGGGGTTAATTATGGGCTTCCCTAATTATTTTAGAGAAAAATTCTATTTAGGTTTATTAAAGAGCACTAAAACCCACATTCAAAAGAATAACTTTGGATATTTTTGATGAGCCCGTTTACGGGTTATCGCCGATTTTTTTTTCAACTATTTCTCCTTTTTATGGCCCCGTATTTGCGGGCACCAGTCAAGGTAAAAGATGACTGTCAAATAAAGTTGTCATTTTGAAATGTGTGCTTTATTGTTATAAAAACTCGTTCATCGAAAATATTAGCCACGAATTACACTTCTGAAGAAAAAATATTGATGATTAAATGGTATTATCAAGGAAATAGTTATCAAAATGTGATATGTTTGCTGCTCTGTATCCGAATAGACCGATACCTACAAAATCTACAGTCGAAAGGACTATCAAGACATTTGAGACAAAAGGCACTGTAATAAATAACTGCAGATGTGAAGAAAGGCAGGAACAAAGAAGAGATGCAAGAAATGATAGGGACTTGCAAGTTTTATTGTGCATGGAAGAAAATGATAGGAAGATCAGCACAAGGAAACTTGAGGATGACATAGGATTAGATCACACCACAGCGTTACGAGCTTTGAAACGACATAAATATTTTTCATACAAATATGAAAAGCACCAAGAGCTAAGAGATAGGGACGAAATACGACGACAGGAGTTTTGTTTTGGTATGATTGAAAGAGCAAACATGGATAGGGAATTTTTAAAAAACATTTGTTTTACTGACGAATGCACATTTACTTTAAAAAATGAACCTAATGTTCAAAATTATCGATATTAGAGCAAAGAAAATCAACACAGGTTTGTCGAAACAAGGACGCAATATCCACAAAAAGTTAATGTTTGGGCTGGGATTTTCGGAGAAAATATTATCGGGCCATTTTCTTACACGAAATTTAAATGCAGAATATTATTTGGAACTACTTGAAGATGATATTTTACCTACTTTACATGATGCCGCCAGGGAAAATCAGGAAGATTGGTACCAAATGGATGGCTGCCCGGCACATACCTAGTACCCTGGCTGTCCGAGAATATTTAAACCGTGCTTTTAATGAAAATGTTATTGGCTTAAATCACAGAGTAAATTGGCCAGCCAGGTCTCCTGATTTATCGCCAAATGATTTCTTTCACTGGGGTCATTTAAAAAACAGGATATACAAAGATAAAAAATACCCAAATCTAGACTAGTTAAAAATGGTATTTCTGCCGAATGCAATAGAATTTCAGTTTACCAACTAGCGAATGTAAGAAGAGAATTTTATGATCGCCTCGGTTATTGTCTAGCAGTCAATGGAGGAATATTTGAACATCTTAAATCCTAAAGTTCTAACAATTTAATAGTACCTACCTATTAATTAGTAAAATATTGAAACATGTAAAATGTCCTAATTAACCTTGTAATTGGATACTTTATTTTAGTTTTATTCAGATTAATTTGTACTCATAAATACACCTTTAATATTTTCGATGTACAAGTTTTTATAACAATAAAGCACACATTTCAAAATTACAACTTTATTTGACAGTCATCTTTTACCTTGACTGGTGCCCGCAAATACGGGGCCATAAAAAGGAGAAATAGTTAAAAAGAAATCGGCGATAACCCGTAAACGGGCTCATCAAAAATATCTAAAGTTATTCTTTTGAATGTGGGTTTTAGTGCTCTTTAATAAACCTAAATAGAATTTTTCTCTAAAATAATTAGGGAAGCCAATAATTGACCCCATTTAAAATTACATGGGATTTCCTATGTCCCTGCTCGACGATGGAACATCCGGTATAATATGTGAGGCGGTTTCGTCGTCTTCGCCGCAAAGTCTGGACTTGTTTAGTTATTTTGGGCTCCATCCTATATCATCACTTTTTAAATTTGTATTTTAGAGGAACCAAAACCAAGTGGCGGCTGTCCTAGAGCCAATGGATATTACAGACATGAAGACCCCCAAGTATGTGATAAATTTTACAACTGTGTAGAAGGAGTGCCAATTGTATTGCCTTGCCCACCAGGTAATTTTAGTTGCCTTTTGTACGTCTAGAAAAAGTTTTATTACTTCTGAAATAGTTAGAAAAATAAATAATTTTGGAATCATTTAAATACTTCTAGAAACTCAGGTGTAAAAGTATCTTTAGAGTGATATAAAATATGTTTAGGAGAACATTTTTTTTCATCAAGTACGAAAAAAACTAGTTGCATAATTATATGTTATATTCAGGACTGGTCTACGACGATATAGCAAGCACCTGCGCATGGCCTGAGTCTAGCAGACGAAAATGTACCGATTCCAAAAGGGATTCTTTGGATGATGGATTTTCCTGTCCAGAAGGTAAATCTTTTATTTCTTACTGGCTAAATGACCAAGAAATTATATAGCCGTATTGCACTTTTTCAAACGTAATAATATGTCTTAAGATTAATATTTTCAGTAAAAATTCATATAAGTAAAGAAGATAATGTCAGATATAGATAGAGAACAGAACATCAAAAACTATTATAGCATTCTTGTCCTTTTTTTATCACAGGTTTTACCAATCAGTATTAATAGAACATATTGCTTTTTAAATTCTAGGTGATGTCCAAGGACCTGGCGGAAGAACTTTACCTCATCCAACTTTCGCCCATCCTGACGATTGTCAGAAATTCTATATTTGCAGGTACAGTATCACTATAGTCATGATTACAAAAATTAGCTCTCTATTGTGTGTGTTATGTATAAACAAAGTGTATTTAAAATTAAAAAAGTTTTTTGACTTCTCTGAGCAATCGCTCTTATCAAGTGGAGGCTCAGAAACTTAGCAAGTAGATCAGGACAATTCTTCTTCCAACTGCTTCAATACATACACCCTCACCGAATTTTTCCGACCGTAGGTTAAAATATCCTGCCAGGCGAAGATGATCTCTACAGAGAATCGCCTATCTAATAACATGGCGTCTCAGTCTCCCTAATATCTCATTAGTCTCTATCCCCTTTTTTCTTATACCTAAAGCTTCTTAATACTACAATAGTTTAAACGTTATGTGCTTCCTGAACTTGGGGCTCTCTGTCTTCTATTCAGAAATTACTCCAACCTGACATTGTTTGTTCCAGTAATAAATATCCTTAAGATCCCCGAGCAAATTGTTTCAGAGAAGGTAGTGTCGTGGGGCTCTTTAAGTGTAGACCATACATGTTCCTATATGTTTCAAGTATAGGCCTCGGCTTCTGAAAGGGTATAGAGAGCACTTTTATTACCAGACTTTTCTGGTTGACACTAAAAACATTAATACTGCTGTGATTTTTAAGGGTAATTCATAAACAACCTCCCTTGCTTATGACGTACCCTAAAAATAATTTAAATATTTTAGGAATGGGGTTCAACCTCAGAAAGGATCTTGTCCAGAGGATAAAGTCTATAATGAAGATACATTTAAATGTGATGATGCTGCAAATGTGCCTGGATGGTAAGTTCTAGCGATGCAAGTATAGAGTAAGATATTTATAGGAATCATTTAGATCTAGGACATTAGACATCCAAGGAAAATTTATTGTTAAAACTGGGATGATTTACAACTAAATACCTCTTAGTGAGTAAAGCTGTTAGGTTTTTAACGCAATTTTACTACTAAAATAAAGATTTGGCCCCTGGTTTTGTCTGCAGCTACTAGTTGTTCACCTTTGAAGTTTGAATCGTAGGCTGGCATTTGTCCTAAAAAATAATTGTCACACCCGAAAATTCGTCCTTCCTAATTATTTTTAATTCTATATTTTATATTATTGTCACAAATTAATTAAATTAATATTATTGTTACGTAAATTATTGTTTTTTGTTTCAGTGAGAACTATTTTAACGGCAAGAAATCTTAGATATCATTTTTGGGATGAGCAGCGTCGTGTAAAGGGATCTAAAAATGAACAAGTATTCTTGAAAAATACTTTCATAATTACAAGTGCCTATTTAGTTTTTCGCTGAATGAAAACTGACGCAGCTCAATTACATTTTTATTGGTTAAATAGATTATAGTTATGAAAAGACTTATATTCTCTTCTCAATATGTGAACATACTTTAATTATATTTATTTCATTAGTTAATAATATTTATATAATAATTTGTGTTTTAGTAACGTGTAAGGTGTGATAAAAATAGAGACTACATACAGTAATATAAAAGTTTTTTTGTTGTGCCTTTCCTGTTTATGTACCAAGCAGTGGCGGCTCGCGGTCTTAAAAAATGGTGAAGAGCTAGGTATAGTGCGGGTACTTAAACAAACATTGACTAAAAACCCGTGTAACAAAACGTCTCTCTTATAATATATTGACTAAAAACCCGTGTAACAAAACGTCTCTCTTATCCTCATCTACTCAACGACTGAATGGAGTTTCCAACAAATTACAAACTATGTCATTATTGAGGTTCATTTTTAAAACACACAACCAAGTAGGTACGTACACTACTGAATTCAGTGAAAAATAAAAACAAAATTTTTTAATCACACAGTAAATCACGTAAAAACGATATATAACCGTAAGTTTCGCAAAGCCTCAAAATAAATACCTTAAGGTTAGGCGAACCAATGCTAAAGCAATGGTGCATAAGACTGATGTATTTTTAAATTGCTTTTACATGCTGTTTGCGTGACTGACGTCACGTAACCGTAGCAACGGTGAATATCAAAGCCATGTTGGGCGTCGGGTCTTCACTTGTTTTGAGCTAACGGACACGGTCGGCTGGGGAGCGCTTTTTGAAGAGCCCCTTCACCTACTGCACCTGACAAGCCGCCACTGTAATGACCGCGGTCCTGGGAAATATACCAGAAGTTTGAAAACTAAATTGAAAGTTTTCGAATCAACTTAATAGTATACGTAACATACAGGGACATTATTTTAAGTGTCTCACCCGATTGGCGACTTTGCTATCGACCACAATAAAAAAACAATTATGTATTCCCTAACAGCTTTTAGTGAAGAAGACAAATTTGATGTCAAAAAAAATCTATGTTTACAAATTTGACAGATACGACGCCATATTGGATTTTTTTAAATGGCAACTCTACCTTATAGTAAGCCAGCTGTATTCGCCTATTTGTTCCAACATTAAAAATGTATAATTGTCAATATTGATTTTCAGCCGTTCCGGAGATACGAGGCTTCGAAGTTGGTGATTTTGTTATCATCTTATTAACAGAAGCTTTGAGATTAAAAACTTTTTTCTAGAGATACGTCATTTTTTATAGCGGAGCCATCCATGCTATTGCCATATATGTCAAAAAATGACAGATACGATGCCATTTTGAATTTTTTTAAATGGTAACGCACATATATAACTATGTCAGTAAATTGCATTTCGCGGTCCGATTTCAAAAATATATAGTTGTCGATATTTATTTCCAACCCTTATCGAAATACGACCGTATCAAAAACTGCATCGTACGATTATGTTACACTTAAAACACATAATCGTACGATGCAGTTTTTGATACGGTCGTATTTCCGTAAGTGTTGAAAATAAATATCGACAACTATATATCTTTAAAATTGGACCGCGAAATGCAATACAATGACGTAGTTATAAATGTGGGTTACCATTTAAAAAATGTCGTCGTAACTGTCATTTCTTGAGATCTAACATATATGGCAATAGCATGGGTGGCTCCGCTATAAAAAATTACGTACCTCCAGAAAAAATTGAGTTTCTAATCTTAAAACTTCTGTTAATTCGATGATAACAAAATCACCAACTTCGAAGCCTCGTATCTCCAGAACGGCTGAAAATAAATATTAACAATTATACATTTTTAATGTTGGAACAAATAGGCGAATGCAGCTGGCTTACTATAAGGTAGGGTTATCATTTAAGAAAATCCAATATGACGTCGTATCTGTCAAATTTGTAAACATAGATTTTTTTTGACATCAAATTTGGCTTCTTCACTAAAAGCTGTTAGGGAATACATAATTGTTTTTTTATTGTGGTCGATAGCAAAGTCGCCAATCGGATGAGACACTAAAATTAATGTCCCTGTACATAGCGCCTCTTTTGATATCAAACAAATTTGTGCTTGCTCAGAATACCTATTACTGTATTCTTAGTGATATTTGATAATAGTAATTATAATTATACTAAAATGTTAAGACCAAATCTGTACGGTACACCCAAACTAGTTGACTAAACAAAAACAAAAGTTGCCTGTAGCTGTTGTAACACTTTCACTTAATTTCAAATAATATATGTCTTTTATACTATTGTGTTAATTGAAAGAATGTGGCAATAAATGAAAACATATTTATAGTAAAACACCTACAATATTATGACTAGATGTAAAACGAAAACTTTATATTTAATTTTTTACAATTTTCCTAAACTTATTTTTACTATTGTACAGGGTGTCCCAAATTCGATGCTCATCATGGGTATCTCGGGAACTATAAGAGATACAGCATCGGTCAAATGGTAGTAAAGTTGCGGAATTTTGTGCCCAGTAAAAAAAAATTTGAGCTTTCTTTTTACTTTTTGAAATACATATTCGCAAAATAAATTTTTTTTTTAACTATCCTATTTTAACCGCTACAGAAAAACAAATATGACTTTGTGAAAGCAATTTTTTTAGCTTTATACTATCGTCTTTTTAGAATTTCAGTACAACGTTTCGTTTCTGTGGAACAGTTACCTATCAACTTTATTTTTTTAAATACGTTCATGCATTTTTTTATTTTAATCTTTAAAATCCCTTTTAGCCTTAATTTCAAGCATGTATCATACTTAATAATTTTTAGACGTTTTGATGTTATCTTTACATCATCAGTACTTTGATAATTACTAAATAAATATGGCCCTGGCACTTAAGGTATAATTACATACAGCAGAATATAAGTAATAGATTATGTAGGAAAGAAATAAAAAGAGAAAAGACCAGCAACATAAACAAAAAGTAAAAAACTTCTTTATATTGGGTGTTCAAACAAGTGTTTTTTTTCTCTCGAATCCATTTTTGAGTAACCAATGTTGCAATATCATTTTACTTAAATTCTAGTAAGCCTCCGCATTTTAAATATCGCCCGTTGAACATAAAAAGGAGACTACTCACTACATCTGTCAACATAATTAAGCCAAACAATCAAGTGTGAAGTTTCCATCATATCCACCTTTGGTTTGTTTAACTTTATTTAATGCTTTGGTATAATTTATATTAAATCTTATATTTGAGTTGTTTGCCAGTGTTGCTTGTGTAGCTGGATTGTACTTTTTAATTATTATTTGTTTATTTAAAATTAGTGTTTCCATTCTAATTATCTATTTTAGATATATTACTATTAAAAACTATAAATAAATATGTAATTTTTGGTTAATAGTTTGATACCTTTTTTTTTCTACGCATCGGTAATTTACCTAAGTAATGAAATTTACTCGAAACAGATATGTGTAAATAGATATTATACAGGGTGTCCCACCGGGAACCGAATCGATCTATATATAGAAAACTTTAGATAGGAAAATTTTAAAAATTTGACAGTATGCTGACGCTGATGGGGGCGACCGGGCTAAAATATTTTCATAATGGTGGCACTTCCGGTTATACCGGAAGTAAGTGTCAACTTGCTTATTTTAAATGGGACACCCTATATATTATTACATTTTTGCATTCTACGCAAGATTCTAGGCATATTTTGTATACTATGTCCTATGCCTATGTCTAAACGTTTTGACATATTTGAATTTTTATGTCAAAAATTACGTTTGCAAGCCTTATAATAATTATCAATTTTTTTTATAAAGAAGCCTTATTTATTTAATTTAAGTAGGATTTCTTGTTACAAAGGACCTGCTTTAATAGATTTTTTATAATATTTTGATAACTATTAATACAGAGTTTGAAATTTTCTATAATTTTATTAACAGCACATTGTGATGGCTTCTGTTTTTGCGGATATCGAATGACAAATGTGTCACAGGTTCTTGATATAACTTTATCACATTCTCCATAAATAATAAATAAGTTTAAATAATCTTCGTTTGTATAATTTAAACGCCCAGGCATGATTATTAATAATGTTCAAATGGTAAGTGACAGCTTCATAGATTTTCTTAGCATTGTTTTTCAACGCCGTCATAGCCAACTAAGAGTAACTGAACTTAAAATCTGCAGCAAAATCGCCTTATAAAATACTAAATTGGCAATATTTCGAAAACTAAAAATTTTTGGGATATGCAACCTTTCACAAACTTACCCTTATTTTTAATGCGAAATAATTATAAAATTTAGGTGTTTCCATTTGAAAATCTAGACTTTTTGCAGTTTTTTCAATTTCATTTTTAATCTTATTTTTTAAACACCCTGTATTAATAGTTATCAAAATATTATAAAAAATCTATTAAAGCAGGTCCTTTATAACAAGGAATCCCACTTAAATTAAATAAATAAGGCTTCTTTATAGAAAAAATTGATAATTATTCTAAGGCTTACAAACGTCATTTTTGACATAAAAATTCAAATACGTCAAAAACGTTTAGACATAGGAATAGGACATGGTATACAAAATCTGCCTAGAATCTTGCGTAGAATGCAAAAATGTAATAATATATAGGGTGTCCCATTTAAAATAGGCAAGTTGACACTTACTTCCGGTATAACCGGAAGTGCCACCATTATGAAAATATTTTAGCCCGGTCGCCCCCATCAGCATTAGCATACCGTTAAATGTTCAAAATTTTCCTATGTATAGTTTTCTATATATAGATCGATTCGGTTTCCGGTGGGACACCCTGTATAGTTAATTCATTCTATAACTGTTAAATTCCGCATTCATTTGCATGTTGTATTTAGTAACAGTTGTTACGTAACTGACATCAGAGCCGTATTTATTTAAAAGAAATTATCAAATCTCTGATGATGTAAAGGTGACATCAAAACGTCTAAAAAGTATTAAGAGTGATACATGGTTAAATTTAGGACTTAAATAGCTCTCAAAAAATAAAATGAGGGTAGGAGAGAGGGGAGTGTAAAAGTATTAAAAGGTTTTGTATTTTAATGCTAGGTAATTTTGCCTTGGGAGTAGGCCATCTTGTATGTCTCGCTTTTCGAGAGCTTTTACAAGAGTATTTTTCAAACATTGTTAGACTACTTTTTTTTTCACTATGTAACTTGTTTTTAATACCTTTGAACCTTTAGCTCGGGGTAGCAGTTGAGAATCAGATATTTTACATTTACTTAATATACGTTTGGGACACCGTGTTAAAAGATAATTGAACTGTCACAAGTACTTGCATTGTATACATGGTAGCGTTCTAAATAATATCTTGTTTCAAAATTGCCGAGTCGATTTATAATATTTTTTTTAATGAAATTTATCTAGATTATAATAATTATTTTTATAGGCAAGTCATAGTCAAATTTTACCAGGGCTTTAAAAAACTAATAAAAAGTTAGCTTGGACATGGCGAACGATTTACCTAAAGACAATGGTTCACTGAAGTTAAAAGATAATTTTTATAGTATATTTTTTGTAAACTAACCAGGCGCGTACTCAGGATTTCCGTTCAGAGGGGTTTTAGACAGTTATCTTCGGTATTAATTTTTAGTTGGGGGTTCAGGTCTCTTAACTCACTAAGTTCCGGTTGCACAATTAGAGCTTAAGTACGAGTTTTGTAAAGCTCGACCTAAAGTTGAACTCGGTTCTACTGAGCTTTTATTCTTCAGGTAAGTTGTCAATTTTCTGACTTCAAAATTAGTGGTTATAATATTTTAAAGTTATAAATGCGATGATGAGGTTAAACACTCTCTGGATTTAACAGAACAATCTAATGGTGAAGAATTTATGGATGTATTGGGAGCAATATAAAACGCTCGAAGACGGCCCCAAAACTAAAGAAAGACCCCTAATCATATTCAAATTTTCGTAATTAAATTTATTGTCAATCTATTTCCAACATTCTATTTATTCTTTATTAATATTATTATCTGTTTTTTTATTTTCCAAAATACCTTTAATAGTTATTTACGATATAAATGTTGTAAAGATTCATATTACAACACGAGATGTTAAAGTTGTCAAATGAGGCGGCAGCCGAGTTTAATAACACATCGAGTGTAGTAATATGAATCTACAACAAGAATATTGTACATTTTATCTACTTTCATCTATGAATAAAAATATTTGGCAAAAGGCATTTTTTAAAATAAAAATGCACCTGCTATTAAGTTTACTAATCAAGTTTTTTATGTTACCTTTCGCATAGTTACTGTTTCGCATGGTTACTGTCGAAACTTTGTCAAACAAATTCAAAAATATAAAAAGCGTTTTTCAAAATGAGCGATTTTGATGGAAGTTTACCCTCTGATATAGAAGCAGCGGCAAACGAAGCGATCTCAATTTAGTTCCGACAAAATCCAAGGCGCGGTATGAGTTGGAGTATCAGAAGTTTGAAGATTGGTGCAAAGCTAACAAAATAAAGGAGGTGTCTGTGAAAATCCTTTTTAAGTTATTTTTTTATAAAGCAACGCTCCCAGAAACCATCTACACTATGGACTCATCACTCAATGTTGAGAACTATGATTTCAGTCAAGAAAAATCAAAATATTCTTCTAAAAAGTGTGGTTTTATTTAACAGCAAAATTTTAATAAAACCGTTTTTTTTCCATTACAGCACTAGTGCTGTAATAGATGCCCTTACAAAACAATTTACAGAATTGTAAAATTCATATTACTAAATGAAAGTAGATAAACTCCTTAACAAAAGCTAATAGCAGACTTTCTTCTCTGAAAGTAAAATTTGCAGATAGTTTTGTGTACATAAAACACATGGAAAAAGTAGCTGCAAAAATTGTAAAAACCTTAAACTTTGACAACAAATAAAGTTTGATGGTTTTTTGATAGCGTAACCATTCCCAGCATGGTAATTTAATTATTGATCCCACCTGTGCAGACATGTGGTTAGGAATTGATTATACAACTGAATTACCATTTTGAACCAAATTCAACTTTAGGTCGAGCTTTACAAAACTCGCACTTAAGCTCTTATTGTACAACCGAATCTGAAAGAATGCTGGAGATAATACTATGCTTATGATACACATCATTACAAGTCTTTCAATAAAGCTGCTGAAAGCAGAGAAGAACTGAATTCTCTAAACAAATTCTCATCAGCGTATTCCCTTATGCCTAACTTTATAAAATAATGTGTTTGTAATTATTAATTGATCAAATAATAATGTTAAAATGAACGAAGAAAAGTAATTTTAAGAGACAATTTTATTTTAGGGTTTCTCGTCTATTTGACTGTTGTTTTCTTTATTTTATTTGACCAACAAGACATTATGGTCTATTTCTTTTCGATTGCGAACGATGACAGAAACCCGTTTTACAATAAAAAAATGCAAGAATTTTCATTTTTGACAAGTTGAAAAAGTAAGGTTAGGGATTTACGTCATAACTGACATTTTGTTGTTTACTGTTTATAGCAGTTAGAATTTTAAATTAACACTTGTTAAGGCCGCTTTATACAGTTTGCAATTTTTCTTTCACGCAAGAAAAGATTGCCCGGGAGTATGCACAGAACGAGGCTAATGATCAGCTGGCGCAATTTGTATTGCTTGCTAGAAATATAACTCGGACCGTATTTTTATTGCCATTGCAAGCTCAATTTTGAGGATTTTCTGGTGATTTATGAGACACCAAACTAAATATAAAAATCCCTAACATTTATTTATGTTTTTTCTAACCTATAGCGGGTACGTTTTGTTTTTGTTGGTTTGCTTTAATGTCCTGTAATGATGTTTTGTTAAAATTAATGCACAAAAAGCGCCGGTAAGTCCTAACCAAATGTATTTTTATTTTAATGGTTGGCAAGTGGTACATCACCTACGATCTTGGCAAGTCATTGCATGCTGTAAAACGAAGTGAAATTTTTATTGCCGCAATATTGATTGCTGCAAGACAACTTGCGTGAAAGAAAAATTGCAAACTGTAAAGCGGCCTTTAAGAAGATGAATGTCTAGGTTATGACACAATGTTTGGCGTTTGGCATGGCCTTCTATATTTTGTCGATAAATCGGGCATCCTTTTTGCTTCAACACAAAGTAGGCATAGGTTTACTATTTTATGTTGAAGAAAAAAGTGAAATTAACCGATTTTATGTACAGAAAGTTAATAGATTGTTTGTTTCGTAATATAACTAGAGCTAAAAGTTATTTTTAATTGCTAAAAGGTTTATAATTAGCATATACATATTTGCTAGAAATCAATCGAACGGAAATTTATTATTCTTCTTCTGTGATTTAAAAAAAAAGACCTTTAATAAGTTGGCTATGCATTTATGTCGTGTAAATTGGTCCATGATTTAACCAATTAGGTGAATTTTTGTTCAATTTTTTTTTCTGTCTTCGTTCGCAATCGAAAAGAAATAGACCATAGAATCATCACATATTAATTTAATAAAGAGAAATTGTCTTTTAAACTATATTTTCAAAAATATATTCAGTTACTTTAATTAATCACAACGTTTCATCTGGTAAGTATCTCTAGTCGTCTTCAGATAAGTACTGTATTACCTGATGACGACTGGAGATACTTACCACTTGAAACGTAAATAAAGACAATGCAAGTCCAAAACTCTTTCTTTATGTTATTAGGCAATCAATGATTTATTTTTCGGATAACCCTTGTAGACCCAAACGACTCGCAATAGTGAACGGCGGTCGACATTCACACAACTTAGCAAATCTTTGAACAAAATCTTGTACACCGTATGTTGACCGTGTATTACCGTTGTATTTAGTTGGTGTTCGAGTGGTAGAAAGTGTCTACAATCGTTTGTTTCCAAGGAAACGGTACAACAGTTTGCAATATGATCGCAAGAGTGCTCGTAGTTTCTTTCGCCGTTTTGGGCTTTGGTAAGTACCACAAATATGGGTAATGGTGAAATTTTTCACCGAATTGCAAAAATCATAGCGGTGATTTTTTAAAACAAAACTTTTAGAGCTTTACAGAGCCTACAAAAACTTTAGAGCCTTTCACTATTACATATAATAGTTATTGAGGCTACAATATTGTATTCATAGGCTTCGAGTTTTCGCCTTTTAAAAATCACTTCAATTCGAAGAAAAACTATTTTTTATTATGAACTAATTTTTGTACTTTTCTTACATAAAAACAAGTATTTATATGTAATGAAAGTTTCATAAATGCCAGAACCAGAACCAATTTATTTTCAAGGATATCTGAAACGAGAGGCTTAATCAATTATCAGCCAGTCTAATATTTATTGATTTATTTAAAAATTATCTAGTCAAGGAAAATTAAAATTTAAGGTTTAAATAAATTAATTTTAATTTCATAGGAATTATACCTTAATAGTTACACAGTGGCATAGACAGGGAAAAGGTCAAGGGGGCAACAACACAGTTCTGCAACATTGGGTTTTCAAGTTCAAAAACATCGAGTCGTTACAAAGATAATTGGGCAAACCAGACTTTTTGCGATTTTGTGTTTATTTTTTTCCGACTCTATTTGTAAAGATATGTTAAAATAAAGTTTCATTCTCGATACAATTTTTTCTCCTCTACAAGTTGGTGTAATTAGATTTTTAATCTGACGTTTCGTTTTTTAAAACCATCATCAACTTTGCATTTTTTAATAGTCTGGAAATTTTATATTATTATTTTTAAAGTCATCTCATCTATTATAATTTCAAGGAGTATCACACCTAGTTTTAATAACACGTTTCGGACTTAAAAACCCACCATCAATAAGAAAAAGTTCTAATTCATTTTGTATACAGGGTCCTGCGCCTCACCTCCCGTCTTCTGTAGCTCACTTATTAATTAAGTTAGGATTATGACGTTTTACTAGCTTTACCTGTATCCTAGGGTGCATTTCAGGAAAATATTTTTGTTTATACAGGGTGTTCCAAAAAAGTGTGACGTCAAAAGAATATGTTTTTTTAGATTACATGCCATATATTTTCTTACTTATTTGGATGCATCTTGTAGTTGCCTACATACCCCTAAAATTTTAATGAAATCGGTTCAGTATTATGGGCGAAAAAAAATTAAAACTAAAAACAAAAACAGTTTTGCACCACTGGTTTTAAAAATTAAAAATAATGTCTCGTTAATAAAATTATACAAAGGTACTTAATAAATAAGGTCTCATAGTTTCGTTAACCAAGTTTGATTAATACGAATCGTACAGGGTGTCCAAAGTTTAGTGTCAAACTTTGCAAACTTTAAAGTAATTTATTTTTCTTATTTCAAATTGGAACCCCTATATATTATTATGTCATTCGATGCAGAATTGAAATTCAAACACTTGTTCTAATTACAATCCTATCGCAATTTCTAACGCATTAAGACTTATTTGCAGAAAACTCATTTTATCAACTATTCCACCAGTCATTATTATACAATAAATATCAAAGGTGGCTTTGAAAAACAATTCATTGATAATAAAGTTTACTAAAAGGACAAATAAAAATTCTTTTAGTTTGCTCCTAATATAAAAATCATATCTACGAGCTCTTCTTGGTTGTATTCCATCACAAAAAATAATATAGCTTAAATAATTAATACTAATCTAACAATATTTGAAACTATAAAATAACTAAAGTCAAAATGGGCTTTTGTCACTTCAATAAACTTTAATATTAATAAATTGTTTTTCAAAGCCACCTTTGATATTTATTATATAATAATGACTGGTGGAAAGGTTGATAAAACGAGTTTTCTGTAAATAAGTCTTAATGCGTTAGAAATTACGATAGGGTTGTAATTAGAACAAATGTTTGAATTTTAATTCTGCATCAAATGACATAATAATTTAGAGGGGTTCCAATTTGAAATAAGAAAAATAAATTGCTTTAAAGTTTGCAAAGTTTGACACTAAATTTTGGACACTTTGTACAATTCGTATTAATCAAACTTGGTTAACGAGTTTTTAGGACCTTATTTATTAAGTAGGTTTGTAGAATTTTAATAACAAGGCATTATTTTTATTTTTTAATAATTTTTAAAACCAGTGTTGCAAAAGTGATTTTTTTTAGTTTTTATTTTTTTTCGCCTATAATACTGAACCAATTTCATTAAAACTTTAGGGATATGTAGGCAACTACAAGATGCATCCAAATAAGTAAGAAAATATATGGCATGTAATCTAAAAAAACATATCCTTATGACGTCACACTTTTTTGGAACACCCTGTATAAACAAAAATATTTTCCTAAAATGTGCCCTAGGATACAGGTAAAGTCTGCAAAATATCAAAATCCTAACTAAATTATTAAGTGAGCTAGAGAAGACGGGAGGTGAGGCGCAGGACCCTGTATATAAACTTTCTTTTGTTTTTAGAGTCATCTAGAAATAATTTGACTCTGGACGTTGACACCAAATTATATCCAATTATTTTTTATTTAAAAAAATACTACAAAACTCCTCAAAAAAATAAATTTTTTACTTTAAATAAATTCGTTCATTTGTGCTAAAATACATTAACCTAATCTGTCATTTAACAAGTATTTATAAGTTAGTTAAACAAGTGCCTGTCACAGTCTTACTATACAGTTGACATATATGAAAAGTAAATTAGGTTAAGGAGATTGAAAATAAAATAGTTTCAAATAAGATAAATTTGCACTTACTATTATTGATGATGGGCTTTTAAGTTCGAAACATGTTATTAATACTAGTTCTGATACAAGATTAAATTATATTGGCGGAGAGGAATTTAAAAATAATTAAACAATATTTCTCGACTATTTAAAAAAGCAAAGTTGATGATGGTTTTGAAAAAACGTAACGTCGAATTAAAAATATAATTACACCAAGTTGTAGAGAACAATGAGTGGTAATGAGAATGTAAACTTTATTTTTACATATCTCTTCAAATAGAGTAAGAAAAAAGAAATCGCGAAAATTCGGTTTTGCCAAAATATCTTCAGAAGAATTCGGAATTTTTTAAACTCAATGTTGCAGAATTTAGTAGGACACAACTTTTTTTTAATTTAACCATCTCTGTATTTTATATGTTTTACGCGATTACTGTAGAGTGCATCCTTATCTGGGACACCCTGTATGTAAATGGTCTCCTAAATTTAATAATATCTATCATAGATTCTCACAATTTTCACTAAACATTTTTACACTCGGTATTAATTTTTTTATTACCAAAAAAAAAATGTTCACAGAGACAAAGCATGATAGAAAAGCGTCTCTGGGCTAGGCCAATTAAAGGTATCATGTAGTTGTCATGTAGGCACATGTCTATTTAAGGAGAAGCATGGAAGTCCGGGGGGAGGAGGCTCGCTGACTTACAAAACATTATTAGTCCAAGAGGCAGTCAGTAGTCCGATGGATTGAGTTAGAAATTGAGTAAAAAAACAACCCTTGTATCTATTCAATTCTTGATGTTAATAATTTTGCGCAATCCATAATATTTTTAAAATCCGTACTACAACATAACCAGTGGCGTAACCAGAAAATATGCTGGGGGGGGACGTAAGTAGAACATAGTTTAATTAAATTATTACCCCTCCCCCTCTGCATGGTTTAAATTTGTTTTTGTAATAAATGATTTTTTTTTACTTTTTTTGATATTCCTATTCTTTATTAAACATTTTTTTTTATATTAATATTAATCCAAATTTTTAACATAAGACGTATGTATGACTCTAACCACCTGCGTTTTTCGGGCTCGGTTTTTCATGATTAAAAATAACGTAAATATCGCTTACCACGCCAAAATTGATAATTTTTTCAGAAATCATGTATTTTAGGAGCGTAGAGATCTAGAGAGAGCAGTTTTTGGTGCAAATGCTTAGATTTTGAAATACTCCTTCTTAAGGGCCGTTTTGTATATTCATAATAAAGCAGTCCCGTTTCTTTTCGCACTATTTTCTTTATTATAATTTAGCACACTTCTTCCATAAAAAAATGTTTCAATTAAAATTTTTCAAAATAAATCCCTAATTGTTTTCTGTTTTTGTTGTAAAAATATTTTATTGCATTTGGTTATATTTTTGTCGATTTAAAATAGCTCTAAAAAAAAGGAAAACGAAACAGACAAGTATACAGGGTGATTCACGTTGAGTGGCCTATTAGAAGATCTCGGAAACTAGTAAACTTATCTTTCTAAAAATTTGATAGCAGGCATAATTTTCTTTGAGCTTTTAAAACATTATCTTTTGAGGTTTTTGTAACCTCCGGTTATACCGAAAGTTAATGCCAACTTTGCTATTTCAAATGGAACACTTTGTATATTTTAGCATTTTTGATAACCTTGTTAAAATCTAAATAACTGTTGTTAATATTAATCTATTCCTATCTCTAACCGTTTTTGAGATATGAATTATAAAATAATTTTTTTGTGTAAAAACGCTCCGAGAAAAAAGTTTAGTAACTCTAAAAGTAATAAAGGTAAACATTTAAAATTTTGTAAGCTTTCAAGTAATACATAGATCTTTAGTTTAAATTACTTAGGTTTCACGTTTTTTATACAGGGAGTTCTTAAAATTGTGCCAATGTTTCCATTTAAATAAATGTACATAAGTCAATTTTTGCAAATGGAACACCCTATTTTTTAGCTTACCACCGCGTAGAGAATTAAATTTCCTATCTAAATGCCTAATATGTTACAGTCCACATTTTTAGTCGTTTTGGAATTATGAGCAATTTAAATAAAAAATCTTAAAATTTCTGTTTGTGTTAATGCGACATTATTTTTGAAAAAAAGGCTTCGACTGGGATTTTCGTTTGACTCTGAGCTTTGTTACCATTTGCTATTAAGCGCCTATGTTCGTTGCTTAGCTATTTCTAATTTCAAAATTAAACGAAAATCCCAGTCGAAGTCTTCTTTTCAAAAATAATATCGCATTACCAGAAACAGAAATTTTAAGATTTTTTATTTAAATTGCTCATAATTCCAAAACGACTAAAAATGTGGATTGTAACATATAAGGCATTTAGATAGGAAATTTAATTCACTACGCGTTAGTAAGCTAAAAAATAGGGTGTTCCATTTGCAAAAATTGACTTATGCACATTGGCACAATTTTAAGAACTCCCTGTATAAAAAACGTGAAACCTAAGTAATTTAAACTAAAAATCTATATATTACTTAAAAGCTTACAAAATTTTAAATGTTTACCTTTATTAGTTTCAGAGTTACTAAACTTTCTTCTCGGAGCGTTTTTACACAAAAAAATCCTTTTATAATTCATAATATCTCAAAAACGGTTAGAGATAGGAATAGATTAATATTAACAAAAGTTATTTAGATTTTAATAAGGTATTCAAAAATGCTAAAATATACAGGGTATTCCATTTGAAATAGCAAAATTGACATTAACTTCCGGTATAACCGGAAGTAACAAAAACCTCAAAAGATTATGTTTTAAAAGCTCAAAGCCAATTATGTCTGCTATCTAATTTTTAGAAAGATAAGTTTACTCGTTTCCGAGATCTTCTAATAGGCCACTTAACGTGAATCACCCTGTATAATAGAAAAATACTATAAAATATTAGTCTTTTTACTCCCCCCTTAAATATGCCACTGGAGGTAGACATTAAGTAAAAAAAACCTTGTCTCTATTCAATTCTTGATGTTATTAATTTGGCGCAATACATAATTTTTTTAAATCCGCACTACAACATAACATTGACTAAAACAACATTTTCAGATTAAAAATTAAAATAAATACTTATTTTTATCTGTAAGAGAAATAAAAAATACCTAATTAATTTAAAAATGAAGGAGAACCAGAAAACTTGATTGGTTGGTGGCATTCAAGATTAAATTTATTGAGTGGACTTATCAGTACTACACAATATTAAGGTTTTTGACCAGGATAATTAAGAGTCTTCCTTACCAGAGTTAAACGTGGCATCGTTTCCTGGCTTGTTTAATTGAAAATTTAATACACAAATTATATCATTCGCCATGCAGAACATAAAAATAGAAATATTGCGGCTATTTATGTTAGTTCCTAATTCTCCATTAAAATTACAAACGATGCCACGATATTATCTTAAAAACTTAATATTGTGTATATAAAAAAAGGTATTTTATTGTCATCGCCAGTTACTGCGCGATGTGATGGAAATGCACTATTTGTTCGGGATGTTTATTTATAAAGAACACATTTCACAATAGAGTGACCCGGTTAGCTTAATTCTAGATTTACTAATCATGCAATTTTGATTGTGAGTAAATAATGACTGCCGATGTCATTTATGTCAAAGTTGTCTGGTTGATTATTGTTTAAAATCATTGTGTAATCAAACATTAGTTAACAATTTTACAGCCATAGTACTTTCTCTTTCATTAATTTTTTACGTTAAACGTCAAAAACCACAACTTCGGAATTTTTTAAACACTTTCAAATAATTTAAAAACCGAACAATATACAGGGTGAGAAAGGATTACTCTCCAGGTTTTCACGTCTTTATAAAATAAAACATTAATATAATTTTTTTTAGCTGACATGGTTACACTGTATACTTTATTACGTATTCAAACGTCTAAATGTCACTTCCGGTCGAACCGGAAGTGCACACAACTTTGTTATTTTAAATAGAGCATTCTATATATTTTTAAACATATGTATTCTACGAAAATTTCTAAGTAAAAAAGATGTTTTATATTCTGTACCTATCTAAGATAGTTTCCGAGAAAATGACGTTGGAAACTGTCAAATTAACCACTCATTTTATTGTTGTTAGAAAAAACAAAATATTAAGTGCAAAATTTAATATTACTTTTTACCTCCTTTTAGGTATTAGGTTTAACCGGAAGTGCTGCAAAAATTTGACAATCAAACACAAATTTCTGCAATAATTTTAATAACACTACCCCTGTTAATTCTAATTTTCAAAATTATCTTACTTTTTTAAATATTTTTTATTTATGCTTTAACTTTTTAGTTACATTATCCAAAAAGCAACATTTTTTGTTAGTTTATTTTTGGTTCCATCTATGGTAGCTATGTATAATACTAATAACGTCGTAAAACAGTTGAAATTAGTAAAGGGAGGAATCCTTAGCTACCTTAGATGAAACTATGAATAAATTAACATCAATTGTTGTTTGATGGATAATGTAACAAAACTTTCAATTGTTTATTTCTCCGGTCGGTAGTGAAATAAACTGCTGGACAATTTTCGAGCAAAGTTTGCACGGTACAACGCACCGTGAGATCTAGCTACCAATAAGTTAAAATAAAGCAAGGTTTTCCAAATAAATCGGTATTTCTTAAAATATAGCAGATATCAAAAATTTGACAAATTACTTTCTTTGCTATGAACCATTGATTCAATTGACGTAGAGTGATAAAATTTAAAAATATTTTTGTGAAAGTTACACGCCATTAAAATTGGAGCAAAAATCATCGTCTTCTTTAACACCCTGTATATAAAATTTTCTGACAGTTAAAGAAAATCCACAATTGACAATTGTTTTCCAAGGGATGGATCTATCAATTATTCAAAACCGTAGGTCGATATCATATCTGGTTCAAAAAATATTAACTGTTAAATTTAGGCGAAATTTTTCTTGCTCGAAAGCAATTGTCCAGAAGTTTAGTTGCGACTGATTCATACGGAATACCTAAAAAAAAAATTAAATATATATAAATTAATTATTATTAAAAATATATTTATGCTTAGAAGTCTTCATAAAATGCATACATGTATAAAGATATACAGGGTGTTCTATTTAAAATAACAAAGTTGTGTGTACTTCCGGTTCAACCGGAAGTGACAGGCAGACGTTTGAATAACGAAAATGTGAGCACAGTGTAACCATATTACCTACCAAAATCACATAATAATGTATTAATTTACAAGGACCTGACAAGCTGGTTAGTAATTTCATTGTCACCCGGTATATATTATGAAAATAATTCTTTGTTTTTGTATTTAAGAACCGATTTCCCATTTTAAAATAATTATTAAATCATGTTTAGTATTTAAATTATTTAAAATCATTAAAATGTAATCATTTGGTTATGTAAATTGTCTACAACAGGTGTCTATAAGGTAAAATAATAAAATCAATAATGGACATAGTTCTTATATACAACGTAAGCTTCAATTCTTCTTTAACAGTCCCCTTAAGAATGTAATTCCATTTCTTTAATAATAAAGTATCAATCGACCCTATAGCCTGCACAGTTCGACGCTGCTCTTAGGCAGGCAGAGAATTGGACACGAACTTTTAAGCGAGATTATAGGCGGACTTGAGTTAGAAATGACATCAGACTACATAAATACAAGGTTTCGCTATGACATAGGTACCATATCAGAACGAAACGTATGGAAAAACAAAGCATCAGAAACTACTCCAATAATCTGGTACAAAGACGGCTCGAAAACCAAGGACCAAACTTGGCGCATGGAAGGGCCCTCGAAAGAAAAAATCACTTGACCCTCATTTTCATTTAAGTTGCTCAGGGTCGCAGCCACCGCCTCACATTGGTTCCAGATCTGCGAAATTATTTTTTAAAATGACTGAAAAATTAACTATCCACTTTTTCTCCCTTTGTGGGCAACCTTATTCAAAATTAATAAATTTTGACACTATCACTCTTTATGACTACAAATTGGCCCTTCATTAGAAATAGGAAAAACCTCGACATTTTGAAATCCCACCATAATTAATATGTTTCCATACCGCACCTAGCACCAGAACCAGTCACCATATTAAAATATGAATTTGAATATATTTCTTATGGAATTTAGTTAAAATCAAAGTTAACAATAATGTGAACAAGTTAACCAACCATTGAAAGTCGGTTATCGGGTTCGACTTTTTGTTGCATTTACTTTTACTGAACGGAATAATGAATAAATTATTAATTTAGTATTTACACGGTATGTACAGGGTGAGTCAACGATAGAGTAAAGTTTAGTTTTTCCTTTATCTTACAAATTAGATAAAACATTAGAAACGTAAATGTTACACTGAGAAAATTGAAATCTTAAATTGTCTTACTAGAATTGTCTTCATTACGGACAAAGAATATCTAATAACCTTTATAAATTATATATCTCCTATTAAAATAAAAATTACAATGACTGCTAAAAATTCTTTTTTAAAATATCTTTATTATTATCTATATGTATTTATCAGCAGTCATAAAATACTTTACTCTGGTTAAAAATTAACTTTACTGATTCATTGCATTTCAATTTCATAATAAAAGTTTACTGCCGTAGCAAAATAACTTTATTATAGTTATTAACCACGTTTTTTAAAATTTATCTTAATGCATTTTTAAATGGTTATTAAGAAGATTTTCAACCTTTATAAAGTCACTTTATTGCCAACAATAAACAGCAAGGAAAATCAATGACTTCGGTCAAACTCGCTGCTCACGTGATTCACGAAAACAATCGAAAGCGACGCCCTTCTTTGTTTCATGATCCATATCCATCTATCCATCATTCGATTTTCGACTTGTATGGATAAAAGACTGCGTTCGTGTTCGTTCGCGCGACTTGGCGACTCAAACGTTGGCCATTCCCATTTATTATTGTTTGTGAACGTATAGTGATCAATTTTATTATGTCTTACGGAAAATCAGATTGAAAATATATAGGTACCTACCTACTATATTACAGAGCAAAAAACCATAAATATTTCAGATTTAAAATACCATGTGCCACTTTTTGCTATATTGAAAATGATAAAAGTAACAAAGTCGGTAAAATTAGAGAAAAAGTCAACATGCGTTTTTGTATTGCCAAAAGCTTATTTAGTCTCCGAGAGTAAAAAGAAAAAAAAAATTCTTTTTACTCTCGGAGACTAAATAAGCTTTTGGCAATACAAAAACGCATGTTGACTTTTTCTCTAATTTTACCGACTTTGTTACTTTTATCATTTTCAATATAGCAAAAAGTGGCACATGGTATTTTAAACACCCTGTAGAAAAGCTATCACGAATGCGCATGCGCCAAAACAAATTAAAGTCCAGCAAATAAACCTTATTACCACAGATAGATCCTGTAATAAAGCTTGCTAAGAAATTTTCTATGATAAATAAGATGCGTTACAACTACCGTTACATTTTTAAAGAGAATTATTGATGGTCAAAAAAAAAATATTAGCAGTTAAAAAATTGTTTTTTAGCCAACAAAAATTGTTTTATGATGATTAATATCCACTGTTTTAATGGTCTTATGACGATTTTAGTAAATTTGCTTATTGATGGTAGCAAAGTAAAAGTTTATAAAGTGACATTAATAATGGTAACTAACTTGTTTTTCTGTCCCCTATTTTATGGGATATTTTTATTATGGTTATTAAGATTTTTATAATGGTCTAAAATTAATTCTCTCGGTGTATAGAGATCATTGAGGTGCACTTTTTTAAATTATATTGGAGAATACGGAGTGCCCCAAAGAGACGCGGCGAATATAACTCAACATAAAACAAATTCTGAAAATTCTATATTTTAAACGTTAATATGTATAATCAAAAACAATGACATTTTATTCAAAACATATGACATTTTATACAAAACATGCGTAGAATTTTGTGGGGAATTGGAAAATAATACAATAGACAGGGTGTCCCATAACTTATGGGCCGTAGAGTAACTGGAGATACTAGACATCAAACTGAGCCGATTATGTCAGATACGTTTTTTTTTGATAATTTATATATTAATTTAATTATGTACTATGTTTGTTCATGCTTTGGGATGTTTAAAGGGAAATATCTCGAAAACCGTTAAAGATATTAAGATCAATCAAGTACACCTTTTTGACTCAGAAAATGACCTTCTTTAAAAAACTGTAATTATGTAATTATTGAAAAACATCTAATATCATAGGTAAAAAAAAATCATAGATTTATGAAGCCCAGTGTATGCAACTAGCGCCCTCTAGTTTGAAACTTATAAATAATAACATAATATTGCCAACTTTTAATTCGATTTATTAAACCGTTTTAAAATTATGGCTTATTTTTGGGAATAAACTTTTACATTCAACACCCTGTATCTCTAGAACTAGTAACAATCCGAAAAAACTTATATGACTTAATCGGCTTAGTTTGATGTCTAGTATCTCCAGTTACTCTACGGACCATAAGTTATGGGACACCCTGTATAGGGTGTTATATTTAAAAAATTCTAAATTATATTCGCCACGTTTTTTGGGCCATCTTGTATATTTAAATATTATTTTAAAATATTCACCTTAATGATCTCTACAATTTTTGTATTTCGAATTTTTATCTTATTCTTAAGATAAAGGAGAAAACTACTTTTCTCTATCGTTGAGTCATCGAGTAAGTTAAAAACTAAAATATACAGGGTGTATTTTTAATAAATAAATTTGTTAATAAAGAGTTCATCCATGTCGCACTTTAAAAAAAAATCGTCTTGTCTGGTAAAATAAATAAATATTCGTCTCACTTTCGTCTCACTCTCGTCTCACTCTCATCTCACTCTCGTCTCACTCTCGTCTCACTCTCGTCTCACTCTCGTCTCACTAGAACGAGACGAGACCGAGAAAGATGTGAAACAAAAGTCAAATACTAGTTATAGGTGTACCACACTTTTAATTTGCAATAAAAAATCTTTAAAACTGTGCTAACCGCTTTGATATCAGTGACGTTTTTCTCGGAATTGCAAAAAAACATTATCGAACTTTTTGATGAGCAGTTTATAAAAAAATCTAGTTAGTTTGTATAAATCTGTAATTAATATAATAAATAATAAAACGACTTTCTTTTCAGCTCAAGCAGGTGTTTTGGTTCAAGACGCACCTCAATGTCCCGAACAACATGGCGTCCAAGCTTACGCCCATCCCGAATCCTGCAATCTGTTTTTCCTTTGCACCAATGGCACTTTGACAGTGGAAACTTGTGAAAATGGACTGCTTTTTGACGGAAAAGGCGCCGCTCATAATCATTGTAACTACCACTGGGCTGTCAACTGTGGAGACCGAAAAGCTGATAGTAAGTGAAAAAGATTCTTTTGTATTTACTTTGGTACAGGGTGATTCCTAAGTTGAGACTTCTTTTTTAGCTGTGTACAGAAGGCATTACAATTTTCAAAGACTTAAGGCCTTTTTACATTGGGTGCAATTGCAAGAAAACATTGCCTGAAAGCATGCGCTTTGTCGACGTTTTAAACAGCTGATGCAGGTTTTAAATGGGAAAACGTGCATCAGCTGATTAAAACATCGTCGAAGCGCATGCTTCCAGGCCATTTTTCTTGCAATTGCACCCAATTTAAAAAGGCCTTTAAGAATAGGCGCGATCCAGAAGTAAAATATCTAAGTGCGGGCCTGGTCATCAAAACGTAGCATGCTATAGTTTATGTTATTTTTGTCTTATTAGTCATGCAATTTACGGGTCGGTCGTCAGTTATATGGCAATCCGCTGCAGTGTGGTTTTCTGAAGCAAGTTAATTTTAAATTGGTGACACGTGAAAATGGTAAAATTTGAAAACAATTAACTAGTAGATATGGTGCTAATTTACGGTGAGTGTCGTCAAAGTACTGCTGTTGCTTCGAGAATATACGCGGAACGCTTTCCTTTGCGGGCTCATCCTACACTCAAAAGTTTTCTTAATGTTATTTAACGGGCAAGCTAGGCAGAACCGTATTTGATCCATAGTGTAATAAATGAATGTAAGTAGGAACCTTATTTTGGAGTTTTTTAAAAAAAGGTATTTAAAATTGTTGTTTATTTTAATGCCTTCTATACACAGCTAAAAAAGAAGTATCAACTTAGGAATCACCCTGTATAGGGATGCCTCAGTGTGTTTGCCACAAAATTTTCTTATTGAATTCGACGTCGTGTGAAAACCTCTCATAGCGATATGGTCCATCTACTCGAGATGTACAATATATTTTTCTATTCTATTCACAAGATAATAATGGTCGATTTGGACCGTTTTTTATATTTCCAGAAAATTACTTTGACAACATAAGGTTTATATAATCTGTATGCACTCATCGTAAAAACATACTAAGAGCGATATAATTATTAAGGAAAATGAACAATGTCGTTGTCTATAGCCAATTTTATTGTGGGTATGAGTTTGCTCTTGAAAAAATAATGACCCCAACGATAAGGAAAATAGCTGCAAAATTCGTTTAAAAATAATAATTACACTTTATAAATAACATAATAGCATAGATAACAGCAATGCTATACACGTGCTAGGACAAGTGACAACACCGCCTACGAAATTGACAAAGACAAAACAACGACCTCAAAAGATTCATTTAATTTGTTTCTTTCCTTATATTTGCAGTCACTTGATTATTAAGAAAACAAACAATACCATGTGGAAATAGAAAAAATCAGTTCAGTGTTTTTTAATAAACAACTTTATCTAGAAATTAATTCAATCGTTTTCGTCGTTTTTGTATTCAGACAGAGTACACGTTATAAAAGAAAAGCGGTAATACAAAGATGCCCAAGAAAGATGATGGAGTCTTAATTCAATATTAGTCATAAGAGAAACATCGCGAATGTGTAGAAAGTTTTACAAAGCCATAACTTGTTAATTCATCTTTGTTTTGTATTTAAAAGGTTACTCAACATAGGTGGTATTATACAAATTGAAATTTTTATGTAATCCACTCTGAAAATCAGTAGTTAACAGGATGTAGGAATAATAATAAAATTTATAATTTAATTTAAATTAAAAGAAAGAGAATATAAAAAGCGGAAGGAATATTTTAACCTTTTTTCTGACCTGGAGCTGGTATTAAATGCTGGAATACCAACATATCTTATAAAAAGGAAACTTGTTTGGGAACTTCCCAAACAAGTTTTCCATTGGGAAGGAATTTCGTAGTCAGGACAGTCTGTGTACAACGATTTTTTCTAATTCCCTATATAAGTCTACCTATATTTTATATAAAATGTCTAAATTCAATTGTTTTTGAGATATTGACGTTTAAAATATACAATTTTCAGAATTTGACAGGCTGTAGCATTGGAACGACGCATCTTAGAGAAAAATGGTTTTCACCTTCCTATCTCAGTTTTTATTCTCTATCTAGAAGTTACAACTTCTGGTTTAACATGTTAAACCGTAAAATGATTTTTTTTGGTTTAACATATTAAACCGGAAGTTGGTATTTTTAGATAGAGAAAAAAAACCA
Source organism: Polydrusus cervinus (assembly GCA_935413205.1). Lineage (NCBI taxonomy): Eukaryota > Metazoa > Arthropoda > Insecta > Coleoptera > Curculionidae > Polydrusus > Polydrusus cervinus. The sequence goes on along the minus strand of OW284519.1, from coordinate 18,966,764 downwards.
AGATGGGGAGAGAAAACCATTTTTCTGTTAGATGCGCCGTTCCAATGCTACAGCCTATCAAAATCTAAAAATGGCATATTTTAAATGTCAATATCTCAAAAACAATTGCATTTAAACATATGACATTTTATACAAAATATACGTGGAATTGTATAGGGAATAAAAAATAATATAATTTATAGGGTGTTTTATTTAAAATAATGATATTGCCATCTGTTTCTGGCAGAAGCGGCAACGACCATGGTTGTTTATCTGAGCAATCAAATTTTTGATTAAAACGTATCACCCGTTTTCCATAAACGTCTAACTTTCCATCCACCACATACAGGGTGTCCCATAACTTATGGGCCGTAGAGTAACTGGAGATACTAGACATCAAACTAAGCCGATTGTGTCATATAAGTTTTTTTTTGATAATTAAAATATTAATTTAATTATGTACTATGTTTTTTTATGCTTTGGTATGTTTAAAGGGAAATATCTCGAAAACCGTTAAAGTTATTAAGATCAATCAAGTACACCTTTTTGACTCAGAAAAAGCCCTTCTTTAAGAAACTATAATTGAAAAACACCTAATATCATAGATAAGAAAAAAAATCATAGATTTATTAAGCCCAGTGTATGCAACTAGCGCCCTCTAGTTTGAAACTTAAAAATTTCTACAAATTCCTATTTCTTGCTCATTAAAACATAATATTGCCAACTTTTAATTCGATTTATTAAGCCGTTTTAAAGTTATGGCTTATTCTCGAGAATAAACTTTTACTTTCAACACCCTGTATTTCTAGAACGAGTAAAAATCCGAAAAAACTTATATGACTTAATCGGCTTAGTTTGATGTCTAGTATCTCCAGTTACTCTACGGCCCATAAGTTATGGGACACCCTGTATATTTTAATTAACTAAAATATGGCTACACATCAGTTTCACTTTCCAACCATGCAAATGCAGTTCATAATTAGAAATGCGAAACCTCGCTGACTAGAAAAAAGTTAGAATCCTCTCGAGCTATGTGAATAGTATTTTTTCTGCAATTTTTAACTATGAAATTAATAATATCTTTTTTTTTAAATGTGGCAGAGGTAGTAAGAGATATATTACTTACGGCAGCATATAAAGTTTTAACATCAAAATATTGACCTTCGTTATAAATAGCTTTTTCTTTTCCAGTAACTCCGATCAGCTCGCCAGGTTGCGAATACCAATTCGGAATCTATCCAGAGTCTTTGGAATGCTCCACCAACTACATCAAGTGTGCCTTCGGTGAACCACACCCTCAAGCCTGCGAACCTGGATTGGTCTACGATGACAAAATCCATGGTTGTAATTGGGCCGATCTTTTATTGGAAACTTGTAATCCTGAAGGTAAATATTACGAACGCGCTGTAATTAATACTGCTGTCAAAGCTTGTGTCAGATTAGACTGGTTACCAGCGGTTATAGTATATTTTAGAAAATTAAGTAATAAAATGAGAAATTCCGTCCAGTTCGACTCAATTTCGGTATCGGCCATATAGGCGCAGGTAAAATTTGTGTAATAAATTATTCATGATAACTAACCAAATAAAGAAAAAGAAGATAATTTGATAAAGAAGGAAATATTAGCTTTAGCAAATTTACACAAATATCGTTTTATGAAATATGCCCTGTAAGATTAAAGGTTAACATTGCAGAACCGGATATAGTCATGGCAGGACACGCAATTCCCCTGGCACCGTCTATTAATTTGCTGGGGGTCAATCTGGGAAGTAATATGTCTTGGCATGATCACGTTGCCGCAATTGCCAAGGCAGCTGCACAGAAACTTGGTGTACTTTTCCGCACCAAAAGGTTGTACACACCTCATCAACTTTTGACACTCTACAAAGCCCAGATTCGACCATCATTAAAATATTGAAAGACGTTAAGCTACTGTTTGATTAAGCCAATAAGGAAGTGACACCAGAGAACTGGCGAAAAGCAGTCCATCATGTTATTAAAGAAGAGGAGAAAATGTGGGACCTGATCGATCAGACCGTCGATCCGTTAATTATAACGTCAAGAGGAGATGACAGTTCCTCAGATGACGCAGAATATTGTGATTTTTTATAATTTAATTTCTGTATAAGTATTGTATTTTTTGTATTTTGCATTTTTTTTATAATGTTTAATAAAAAATAAGTGTACCTAATATTATGTATGCACGCCTTCATCACACCATTCTCAGTATTTGTGAATGAATAACAATTGGCAAAACCCACAAATTGACCCAAACCCGGATGGTACTACCTGCACTTGATCAAAATAAAGAATTTTGGAATGAAATCAATTGCAAATTACGAAAGTGGCTTAAATATTAGTTGGGTCACTCTGTAGTCCCTTTGCATACCTACTGAGCTTTTATTACTCTACACCTTCTGAAATAGGCTATAATAGTAGGTCAGCAATTATCATATTTGTAATCAAAATTTTCTTAAAAGAATACCATTTTTAATCTTCATTTTGTTTCACACCGTATGACATAAAATGACAAGTAAATACTTGGTAGTGTAGAGGTAAATAAATATTAAACCTACCACAAAAATCCAAGTCTGGTATAAAATGTACAACCTTAATAATATCTATTGTTACCTTACAGCCGTCGTCGGTTTCAAATGTCCCACCAAAGTGCCGTCTGGCAGCCCCGCCGCCAGATTCTGGCCGTATCCAAGATTCGCCGTCCCTGGGGACTGCCACAGACTCATCACTTGCGTTAATGGTCATCCCAGGCTTATTTCTTGTGGTGATGGAAAAGTGCTCGACGAGTCGACCCTGACCTGTGAAGAACCAGAGCACGTACCGCAATGTTACAATGCTATAAGAAAATAGAAAGTTTGAATTAAAGCAATGTATATTTAGGTTAAGAACAAAACGGTTCGTTATTAAATTATCTGACGAAAATTCTTTAAAAATTAGATTTTTGTGCTTTTCGAGTATTTTAATTTGATCTACGATTGTATTGTAAAATTGAACGGTCTCTAATTTATCCCTACTTTTTAAAAGTGGCGGTTTCTTCGCTCCCTTGTCAGTATCTTGTCTAAATTCCATTATGTATTAATAATACTCAAATTATTTATTCTTTTTTTGAATTGGATGAAATACCAATTATTATAATAAGTATCATCACCCATTTGTTTTTATTATAACTATCAAAGTTTAATTTTAAAAACAAAGACAAATTTAACTTTAGGGGGGGGGGGGGGGGAGATAAAGTTCGCCACATCGCAGAATATACCCCCTTATTTACTCTGGTAGTTTTGTATGATTGTGGATCGACTGTTAACCGAGAACTACAAAAAAGACACGGGCGAAAATCTTAAAATAAAATTTATAAGAATTGAAGATTTTGGAATAAAAAACAAATCAAACTATCCCCCCCCCTGTATGGTCGCTCTTGCTTAAATGTTAATATATCTACTTAAGACCTGTTAATATTTTGTAAATAATTCATTATTAAGTCTTGTATGCCTATTTTATTGTCGTATTTCATTGTCAAGTTTTATTTTTGTAAATACCAAACATTGATTTTCCTGTATTAATAAATATTATTAATTTTTATAAAAAATTTGTTTTTTTATTGTGTTTAAATGTATAAAAAGAAAATTTGAAAAAATGTGTTATTAGATGACCAAGCGTTACAATTTCAAGAACCTTTAAATTGTATTAAATTTCTAAAGCTTAGAAGTTCCTAAGACCTGTGGCGGCTCGCGGTCTTAAAAAATGGTGAAAAGCTAGGTATAGTGCGGGTACAAACATTGACTAAAAGCACGTGTAACAAAACGTCTCTCTTATCCTCATTTGTCCAACGACTGAATGGAGTTTCCAACAAATTACAAACTATGTCATTAATTGGGTTCATTTTAAAACACACAATTCAGTAGGTACGTACATTACTGAATTAACAGCAAAATAAATATAAAACTTTTTAATCACACAGTAAATTTCGTAAAAACGATATCTATAACCGTAAGTTTCGCGAAGCCTCAAAATAAATACCTAAAGGTTAGGTGAACCAATGCTAAAACAATGGTGCATACGACTGACCTATTTTTAAATTGCCCTTTATCATAATGCAAATTTTTACATGCTGTTTGCGTGACTGACGTCACGTAACCATAGCAACGGTGAATATCAAAGCCATGTTGGACGATGGATTTTCACTTGATTTGAGCTAACGGACACGGTCGGCTGGGGCGGCAAAATGCAAGAGTGTTTATAATTATTATCCATCGGAGTTAACCGTGGACCTATTATGGTTAGCTACATTCGGATTAAATTAATATTATTAATTCGAACATAATTATTTTTTAGGGCTAAAATGGTAGCTGTATTGGTACATTAATATTTAATATTGTCGAAAAACTTTCATCCTGTTTTTATTTTTTGGTTTTTCACCTACTTCACCTAATGAGAGAGAATTCGTGGTCCGCGTGTAAAAAAATTACTTGTTGTTGGTATCCAAAGAACGAAACGTCGAACGTAATAACTAATTGCGCCATTCTGTAGAACATAAAAATTGGCTACAAAAAAATGTTCTTTGCTTTTCAAAGTCAAAAATGAAGGCGCCAAAAACCTAAACTAAAAATTTCGTTTTTTTTTCGGATATTTGCAATTTTTTTTTAACAAATTATTAAGCTCAAGAATACGCAACTTTGCTTCAACTTAACCATCTTCGTATCTCTTAACGTTTTCGAGATACCGTTGTACGCAAACGAATTTTTAACACCCTGTAGATCGAGTCGGTTGCTGGTGGGACACCCTGTATATACCTACATTTTGATATGACTCATTTGTAAAATTGGCCACAAGCCGACACTGATGGATATTAAACATTGTCCCCATTTTCTTAGCTTTAATACAATCACAAAAATCAGCTGTCTAGGTACCTAGTTTTTCTTTTCTTTATAAGCAAAATAAAAGAAACAACAAAAAACACATCTTAGAATTCCAATAAAAAACGCAGTCTATCTTTTTCGCCCAGTAATTTGGCTCATTTTAACTAAAACGGAAATCACGTTTTCCGCTTCTCCCTCGAATGGTGTAAAGCAGTAAAAAACGGTTTTAGTAATAAAGTTTCTAATTGGTATTCCTAAGCTTGCGCTTCTCTTGATTTAAATGTAGGTACTTTTAAGATTTTTAGCTGTTATTCGGTTAAAGTCTAGAGTCATTTCTCAAATGGGAGCATTAAAATTAAGATTATTAGGTACTTGAAATTCTTGACGTTCGGGACGTGTTCTTGACAGAAAGGTGAAAATATTTATTAAATTAACATAATATCTTTTGCATTATAGTACACAGGGACGCCAAAGGTAATGGGTTTCCTGGGGCACAGGTAGACAATGACAAGCTATTTGGTCCTTATTAGGACTCATCAGAAATCCATAACCTGTAAACAATTCCCAATACGGCGAAAATATGCTTTCAAGATATTTTTAAGAATAAATATATGATGAAAACCTAGTATCGCCATTTTTAGGAATCAATTTAATGCAAAAGATAGCCATCAGACGTGAAATCATAGAATTAACAATAAACCAAGTACGGTGTGGGCCAACAAATCATGTGTAGAAAACGTTTTTGCGCATCTCTTAACTATACACAAGCTGTCAGTGGCGTAGCCAGAAAATATGCTCGGGGGGCTTAATGGGCGTAAAGTAGGACATTTTCTTTTCTGGAGAAAAGGACATCAGTCGGGACTACAATCATGCATTTCATGAAATTGTACCTAGTAAAGAAGGCGAGAAAGCGCCGAGGGCAAAAAAATTTCGGGGCCACGCCCAAAGTTCGTTTAAAATTTACCTAACTACTTTTAAATTTCAAAAATTAAATTATTAGCTCTCCCCTTCTGCATGGTTGGATTAAATTAGTTTTTGGTAATGTTTTTTTTCCTTTTTTTTTGATAATCCTAGCTGTCCCTTTATTAAAAAAACATTTTTTATATTTGTGAAAAAAATAAATATTGGTGTCAATCCAAAATTTTAAAATAAGGCCTCTTTCAGACGAGGATACTGTATGCGGGATTCTGTATGCGAGATACCGAATCACAGCCGCATACTACCCCGATACTTCTTTGGGATCCTTTTTATTACACATTTCTTAACAAGCTTCAGTGCGGTGCAGTCGTTAATCATGAATATTGAAGAGTGCGTTATGTTATGGTATATATCTAATAACAAGAAAAAACTTAAAAGGAGACGAACTCTGTGGGTTCATCCTATGGTAGAATTAAGGGAAGCCGGGCGGCTGATTTCAAGATTCAAAAATTCTGTCGCGCGATACTGTATGCGGCGTCGAATGCCGTGTGTAAGCTACAATTTAACTGCATGCTTTTTCTGTATCTGAGATACACGCGTCTGGGATACAGCGTCCTCGTCTGAAAGAGGTCTAAGGCGTATGTAGGACTCTAACGGCTCGTTTTTTCATGATTAAGAATAAAGTAAATGTCGCTCACCACGCCAAAGTTGATGATTTTTTCAAAAATCATGTATTTTTGGAGCGTAGATCTAAGAGCAGGTTTTGGTGCAAATGCTTAGGTTTTGAAATACTCCTTCTTAAGTGAGATTTTGTATATTCATAATAAAGCATTCTCGTTTCTTCCCGCACTATTTGTTATTTTATAAATTATCACACTTCTTCCATAAAAAATGTTTCTATTCAAATTTTCACTTTAATTTTTCTCTTTAAAAATAAATACCTAATTTTTATATTTTTGTTTATTTAAAATTTTTTTTTTTTTTTTTTTTTTTTTTTTTTTTTTTTTTTATTACGGTTCGCCGACTACGTAGGCCATCTTGAACCGGTCATCCACCACAAATGTGATCTACCGACTGGGGAGTGTGAAACGGCACCTTCATCCTACGAGATATCCGATCTCATCCGGTCTGTCCGGCGTGAATAGGATGGCTAGGTGTCGATTCATTTTACACTCTTCCCTGAGGCAAGAGCACGCCGTGTTCCCAAGCGGTCACCCGCCCAAGTACTAACCGCGCTCGACACCGCTTGACTTCGGTGATCTGCGTAAAATAGCTCTAAAAAGGGGAAACGGAACAAACAAGTATAAAATAGAAAAATACTATAAAATATTATTCTTTTTACTGGTTTTCCTTTAAAATCAAATCATAAATCAATAACTAAAACGATATGCGTCCGAAACCTTAATCTCTATATAAAACAGGACTTTTAGTAGAAAAAGTTTAAAAACTAAACGTTTCCTACAAGACCTTTGTAATCTAAGCCTAGAATACAATATTTAAAAATTTAAAATAAGAGTCCAAGCGTAAGACGAAAAATTAGGTTCCAATTATACTTTTAGACTCAAGTTTTTAGGCTGTAGCCCGGCCGCCTTCCCTCCCTTAAATACGCCACTGCAAGCTGCCACTGTCTTACAATATCCATAATCAGCTCAAACCCTCTAATAAAGATCACACGATAAAATATTATCTCGCAATAAGCGCAATAATTTACATTTGAGGAAAACCGTAATCAAAATTACTTACATCGGAATAAAACCTCCTGAAACCCTAACTAATCAAACAGCGGTCCATCAAGTACACAGCACGCAACAGTTTCATGAAAATCATCACCGTCGTCTGCGTTGTGACGGTAACTAATTTGCGTGTTGCCAAGATGTGAAATAAATCGCCACACAGGTTAACAGGTAAACAAAAGACTTGAAAAATTAAACCTGTTATATTAACAATAATAATCAGTGACTGCTCGCGGACTTCAAAAATGGTGAAGAGCTAGGTATAGTACGGGTACTTAAACAAACATTGACTAAAAACCCGTGTAACAAAACGTCTCTCTTATCCTCATCTGTCCAACGACTGAATGGAGTTTCCAACAAATTACAAACTATGTCAAAATACACAACTAAGTAGGTACCATATAAAAAGTTGTTATGCTGCCAATAAAATATTTTTGACCGAAGCAAACAAACAGAGAAGAGTAGAATTTGCTTATGAATATATAAATCAAGGTAATATATGGAAAACCGTTATATTTTTCGATGAAAAAAACTTTCAATCATGCAATAATGGGAAAATCCGCGTTTATAGGCCTTCTGGTACGTGATACGATGGAAGATATACAAATAAGACCAATCAAAGTGAACGCTTTCCTATAAACGTTTGGGGCTGGATTAGTGCAAGGGGCCCAGGAGTTTGCCAAATAGTTCATAGGAGGTTCAACGCACCATTATATTGCAACATATTAAACCAAGTTATGATACCATCTGTCGACGCAGTATATGGCCACGGTTTTATATTTCAACGAGATAATGCTCCTATACATAAAGCCCGCATGGTTCAAAATTATGTAGAAGCAAATCAAATTCGTGTTCTGCCTTGGCCCTCGAAAAGCCCGGATATCAAACCAATTGAAAACGTTTGGGGTGAGAAGACAAAATTTATGTATAAACACAACTTCCAGCCTAGAACTCGGGATGAATTAATGAATTAAGCCAAAGGATAATGCAAGCATGGGATGCAATAACCCAAGAGTATACGAGAAACCTAGTATTAAGTAGGTATGGCACGATGTTTACAAGCGTTAATCGATAGTAATGGTGCAACTACCAAATATTAAAAACATGTTATTATATTAAGGTTTAAATATGAATAAAATGAAATAAAATTTATTGGAACATAATATTAAAAAATTTTATTTTATTTTTGTTACATTTTAAAACACAATATGCGTATTTTAATTTTTCCTTGTATTTCAAAAAATGTGGTATTGTTGTTAAACCTTTTCACTTCCATGACAACTATTATAACAACAATGATAACCTTTCCTCAATAGATTTTATATATTTCTTATAGTCCAGGAGCTTTTCTACAACAACAATTTTGCTGTCCCAGTTTTTTTTGGGCGCAATGGTACGTATACTACTGAATGAACTGAAAAATAAAAACAAAACGTTTTAATTACACAGTAAATTACGTAAAAACGATATCTGTAACCGTAAGTATCGCGAAGTCTCAAAATAAATACCTTAAGGTTAGGCGAACCAATACTAAAAAAATGGTGCATATGACTGATCTATATTTAAATTGCCCTTCATCATAATGCAACTTTAAACATGCTGTTTGCGTAACTGACGTCACGTAACCATAGCAACGGTTAATATCAAAGCCATGTTGGACGTTGGGTCTTCACTTGCTTTAAGCTAACAGACACGGTCGGCTGGGGCGCGTCAAAATACACAAGTGTTTATAATTATTGTCTATCGGAGTTAACCGTGGCCCTATTATGCATGGCTACATTCGGATTAAATTAATATTATTAATTCGAACATAATTATTTTTTAAGGGCTAAAATGGTAGCTGTATTGGTACATTAATATTTAATATTGTCGAAAAACTTTCCTCCTGTTTTTATTTTATTTTTTTGTGAAGAGCCCCTTCACCTACTTCACCTGACGAGCCGCCACTGTATTAGCAATAATAGTGGTTTGTACAACAAGAGTGGATATGATCGGAAGTTTAAGCACTCCGCCTAAGGCGTCGTGCTCAATTTACTTCCTCATGCAATATGGACAATTTGCTCGAGTTGTACAGTATATTTTTTCTACGACTCAACTTTTTCATACTAAGAATTTAAAAAAAATATTTAAATTAGGCATCATAACTTGTCTTTTAAGTAAGAGTAGAAATAGTGTATTGTATACCTAGTAGGAAAAGCTGAACATTCCCGGACGACCGTAAAGTTTGTGTGTCGAGGCTGATAATACGGAGTCCGGGAATGTGGCTTTTTCTACGAGGTATTCATACTATTTTTCCGTAAATAGAAACACAGTAATATTGAATTGTCAAGCTTAACACATTTTAGTTTACAAGTAGCCGTACAGAAATATTATTTCCTTACAGTACAATAATTAATATTTCCTAACAGTTATTTTCCGTTGCCTAGCAACGAGTACGTGCAAGGAAATATTGACTTTTTCTTTCAGAAATGTTATCAAAAATGTCAATATTTCCGATCGATTTTTGGAAAAACAACTTTTTCTACTCCCACATGGATGTTTGCCGTTTTCTTTACGCGTAAGTAACGATAAAAGTAGTTTATTCCAGTTAACTGTACGGCAAAATCTGGTATTCATTACTGTCAGTGCTGCACAGTGTTGCAATATTTTAAAATAAAATTTCCCATTTTTAAGAAAAAATACCACAAATGCACACAATCGGGAGAAAGTCTTTTCTAGCAATTAACGGCGCCTTTTAACCAAATTAACCGTGCTTTTTTTCTCATTTTCATAGGTGGTCGTAGGAAAAATAAATTGCAGCGCAACTGGCAACGCAGCGTGGCTCTTAGCATTTCCATCAAGTTTTGTGACCCTAACGCCCTAGATGATAATCAAATCTTCCCTCTGGCTGAAACGCACGCTTTCAGCTGAAATTTCAGTCCGTGGCTCGGCGTCCCGGTGCGAACATGGCGTCGGTATACACAGGGTGAGGCGCCGCGACGCTCGAAAGGACGCGAAAGTGGGAAAATGAAATCGGTTTGCGCGTGGCCGGAAAATTGACAATTAAAAAAAATATATAAAAATATATTTAAAAAAAAAGTTAATCGATTTTATATGGTGAACTTTTTAATTATAGTGCATTACGATGTTTCTTTTTGAAACTTTAGTGAAGTTTTATAGTGATTTGGTGTAACAGGTGTTAATATAAAATTTCCAAGTTCTAATTAAATTTCTTCTTAATTTCTTTTGAAGTGATTAAGGGTTCTCATAATTGTTTTAATATGGATAAAGGTTCTTTACTTTTTGGTACAGAGGGTATATATGAATTAGTGTTTAAAAGCGAAATTTCTTTATAAAACCTAAGCCCGTTCGACAGATTTATTTATTACTTAATGCAAAACAAAAAACAATGGAAAAAATTATTTTAAATTATATATTTTAAGAAATATTAATATTATTCTGTTAGGCCAGAACTATTAATCAGCAGGTATTCGTTCAATCACATGCCGCGGCGACGTTGGCGGCTTCTTTGTAGTTTTTGGAATATGTATTATGAAATATGAATACGGAATTTTGTATAATGTTTTAAACGTTTCAACTGAATCGTTTTTGAGATATTAGCATTTGAAAATATACATATTTTTGGCAGTTTGACAGACTATAGCAACTAAACAAATAGCATGTTAATATTTATGGCATAAAAGAACCATTTTTTTTTCGAAATTTGCCTACCTTTTTTAGTGGCCTAGGTTCATTAATCAATAGTAACGATCAGCTGTCAGTCAAGTAGATTGTTTTTAGCATGCATTAGTTATAGTGAGCTTTTCGTATATTATTACTATAAATATTTAATACCCCCTTATAAGGGTGGGAGATTTAATTATATCGCATATGTTCCTTTAACTATGTAAATACAAGATATTCTTTTTGAATGAAATGCTTTGTCTATGGTAATTGGTCCGAGATTAAAACCTTCATAAATCCATAGGTTTTAAACAGGGATTTTATTCAAGATAAGCTTTAAGAGTGAAGTCTAGTGATGCATTCGCCATTTTATTTTTTGATCTATATTTCTTATCCTTTTCGCTTTATTTAAAAAGCGACCAAATAGCCGTCCTTGCGAAGCAGTTACCTACAGTTTTGAACTAAAGAAATTTTGATTTATAAATTAATAAAGGTTAGGTTAGGTTAGGTAAGAGTGGCTGAACTTTGGTTCAGACCAAACAGTCTTACGTAGTCCTATTAGGTCCGTTGTGATACCACACGTGTTCCGTAGAACCCACCTTCATCAGATTTCTGATGTTAGTGCGGCGTACACCGCAGATAGAATTTTAACAACTCATTCAAACCAGCCACTACTGTTCAGAAACCTGCTTAGTCGTCCAAGTTGTAAGTTGCTTAGTTCCTCCAGGCATTGTATTACGGGTTGGCAGCGCACACTGGGTATACTGCAGCGCGAACTTATTTGAATCTACAAATCCGTAGAAAAATTGGGGGATGCGATAAATGTTGCCTATACTGGTGTGTTGGCCTAACGTATTTGGTTTATTGTTGCTTCGTCACGACTATTTTTTGGATTGAGTTGATTCCTATAGATGGCGTTACTGGGGTTTCATCGCGTTTTTATTTCTTAAAAATGCCTTGAAAGCATAGTCTCGCTGTACTGGGGGTCGCTTACAGGTTATGGCTTTCTGATGAGTTCTAATAAGAACGAAACAGCCTGTTATTGTCTACCTGTGCCCCAGGGAACCCATTACCTTTGGCGTCCCTGTGTACTGAATGCAAAAGATAGATGCACTACTTTGTCCGCCTGCCGCTAAAAAAACCTTCTTTTCAATAGGTACATAACATTTAAAATATTATATATGTTACCGGCCAAACCCGATTTCAGGATAAACTAGATTTGCCTAGACCTGATCGGGTTTGTTAGGGTTTGTAAGTATTCTAACAAACCCGAACAAACCTAAACAACCCCGAACAAAAACGACCAGACCCGAACAACTTTTTTAGTTTATCTTAAAATTGAATAGCAGAGCAGTGAATCTTCTTCTTGCGAGGCCAGGGCATTCACACAAAAAATGTTGAATACTTTCTTCCTCTTCCTTATCTCTGCAACTTCTGCAGAAGTCGTTAGTTAGTATTTGCATGCATACGTTCGGCATGTCTACCGAAGAGGCAATGTCCGGTAACAACCGCTGTAATATTTCTCACGTCTTTACGACTATGTCTCAATAGCTCTGCGGTTCTCTTTTTATCGAATGTGAGCCACAGTTGCCTGGATGTACTACAGGTTGTCAACTCTGTCCATCTGTTCTGTGCAAGCTGCTTGGCCGTGTAATCTATCTCCTCTTTAACTTATCCCAGTGGTTTGTTCACTGTATTGTCTGCTAGATCAGCTGGCATGCCTGCGCCCTATCTCGCGAGCGCATCGTCAGCCTCGTTGCCATCTATTTTGGAGTCTCCAGGAACCCAGCACAGAGTAACCCGATGTTGGTTGCCAAATGTGCATAGATTGTTGCGGCATCGCTTTACGAGCTTTGATTTGACGCTGCTGGAACAGATTTCCTTAATCGCCGCCTGACTATCACTGAAGATGGTGACTGACGAGGCTACTCCCAGGCCAAGGTGTTTTTGCAGGATATTGACCGCCTTCTCTACTGCCAGTAGTTTTGCTTGAAAAATTCTACAATAGTTGAGGAGTCTATACGACTTCTGTATTTGTAAACTTTCGGAAAAGACCCCGGCTCCCAATGAATTAATAAAAGCATAAAACGAAAATTTGTGAAATTTGTCAATTTTTTTTTTCTGCTTTTATTACTTTATAAATTCAAACTTGTTTAACGTTAAAATGTAGGTAATTATGCTTCAAATGTCGGTATTTGGCCGATTTTTCGATAAAAGGAAAAATTAACGAAATATTGATCAAAAAACTAATTGGCGAATGCGTCACTACAACTCACTCTTAAACTAGGTAAATGGTTTTATGTTAGGTAAAATTTAAATATATTTTATGGATATTATATTATATTAAAAATTTAAATAAGTTATGAAACTTTCTGGGACGGCAACCGTAGACAGGCATCATACTAGAAATATATACAATGTTAGTACAGATAAATCTAAAAAGATGAATTTATTTAATATTCAAGTTATGTCATCTACTGTGTGCCAAGTAAATAAATGCAAAAATTCAATCTGCAAGTTCACATAAACCCGTTATTCTTCTATTATGCAAAATATCTCTCGGAAAATTATATTCTACGCGATTTTTCACGCTAAATTTAAAATATTTTTACGGAAAATACAAAAATTTAAATTTATTTATATAAATGACAAGGCTCTAAAAAGAATTATAGATAATATTGTTAAAATTACTACCTTTATACAGGGCGATTCCTAAGTTGATACTTCTTTTTTAGCTGTGTATAGGAGACATTAAAATAAACAACATTTTCAAATACCTTTTTTCAATAACTCAAAAATAAGGTACTTAAATTTATTTATTACACTATGGATCAAATACGGTTCTGCCTAACTTGCCGGTTGAATAACATTAAGAAAACTTCTGGGTGTAGGATGAGCCCGCAAGGGAAAGCGTTCTGCGAATAATCTTGAAGCAGCAGTCGCACTTTGACGACACTCACCGTCAATAAATTAGCACCATATCTACTAGTTTATTGAAAGTAAATGTGTGAAGTTGGTTGTACACTGTGTTCTGAAGAAAGGAAAAACGTTGTATATCAGTGTAACTGTTTATTTACTGACGCCAAGCGCTTTCGGCCTTATTTACTTAAGGCTTAACCTAGTCAAAAAGATTTTTGAAAGCAATGCTTAAAAAGTTTTTGTGGTACATAATAAATGTCTATATAAACATAAATTATGTACCACAAAAACTTTTTAAGCATTGCTTTCAAAACTACTACACTGAAATACAACGTTTTTCCTTTCTACTAGTTTATTGTTTTCAAATTTTACCATTTTCACGTGTCACCAGTTTAAAATTAACTTGATTCAGAAAAACACACCGCAGCGTATTGCCAAATAACTCACCGCCGACCCGTAAATTGCATGACTAATAAGACCAAAACAACATAGAGTATAGCAGGCTAGGTTTTGTTGACCAGACCCGCACTTAGATTTTTTACTTCTGTATATCTCACCTATTTTAAAGCTTTTAAAAAAAATGTATTTAAAAATGTTGTTTATTTTAATGCCTTCTATACACAGCCAAAAAATAAGAATCAACTTATAAATCACCCTGTATACAGGGTGGGGATTTTAAACGGAACGCTGCTTGTAGCCGCTCTGGGAATAAGATTTTTCTAAAATCCAAATATACGTCCGCAAAGATTTTTTAAGGGCCTCGCTTTTGTCATGTAAAAAAAATTGAGACCCCAAAGGGAGGGGGGGGGGATAGAACTAACCAACTTATTTTTTTTCAAATTAGACGATACCACTTGTGGCACTTTTTTGGAAAGCTTATTGAAAAAAAAATTCGTCCATTTTTTTTTTACCTCTGTTAAACCACGTGTCTAACTAATTTAATGAACAATTACCCAATTACCAATAACTTGAAGAAATAGTCCATACTTAAAGTGGAGTGGGAATATAGAAGGTAAAAATAAGAACACAAAGTCTTCCTCCACTGATATATTATAGAAATATTTTAGTCAACTTCTCTACATGTTTCGAATGCAGAAGCATTCATCTTCAGGAGAACAATTAAAAGAAGAAAAGACCAGTAGATATCACCCTAACTGAGCAACATAAATATAGGTTCGGTATAAAATGAGTGGAACAATGAAGAAACCGATACACGCATTGCATTGTGAATAAGAAAAGTATATGGGTTTGAGGCTTAAGGCACTGTGAAAACTTTAAAGGTTGAATGAAAAATTTAACATCTTTGTGTGGAAGAACTGTCGAAAGATAAGAAAGAAGTGAGAGGGAATGATCATTAAGCCAAAAAAACTATTAGCTAGTCATTAGAGAAAAAAAAATTTGGAGAAGAAGTGAATGTAAGTGTGAGGAAGAAGACTATTAAAAAATTAATTAGAAATTAAATTTAATTTTTTATTCTTTACTGGATGTAAACCTGAAAAAGAAAAATACATCTTTTTAGGATACATCAAGTGGCCAAATATAGAAAAATCTTACCTCATTGGTTTACGAATAAACATAGTGAAAGTAGAAATATAAAAATTCAATTTTAACTTTAAAACTGTAATGTCACTTTTTACCTTAGAAATTATTAAAAATGTGCCCCCTCAATCTGTTAGCACAGACCAAACCGATGGTACTCTTCCTTTGCTCTTTCCAAACACTTCTGGCGTGAATAAACGTATCTTTGTCCGAATCGTGGCCGCCCAAATCTCCGGATATTACCCCCTTAGCTTTTTATTTATGAGGCGATTTAAAAAGAAGAGTATATGTCACCAGACTTAGACATTTGGAAGAGTTAATGGCAAAGATTCGGGCAGAGATACGTATAATTACGCCAGAAGTTTTGGAAAGAGTTCTACCATCGGTTTGGTATGTGATAACAGATTTATGGGCACATTTTCTACAATTGCTATGCTAAAAAGTGACATTACAGTTATAAAGTTATTGTTAATGTAATTGTTCCTTAAATTAGTTTTAATTAAATTGCTGACACATGGTTTGACGGATGTAAAAAAATATATGTACAAATCCCTTTTTCGATAAGCTTTCCAAAATGGTGTCACAAGTGATATTTCGGTCTAGGTCTAAGGCAAAAACCATAGAACTTAGGATATATGTTATATTAATAAAATAAATAAAATACTTAAATAATTACTTCTCGTGCCTTAAAAACTTACTTCCTAGAGTATTGTTACGGTAAATCTTATTGAAATTGAACGACCTAAACCTCATAAATTTAAGTAATAGTAATCCTAAAAATAATTGCCAGGGCCGTAATAGTAAAGAAAGCATATTTTGAAATACTAATGATGTGTTATTTGATGACAAAATGTTAAAATTTTAAAAACCTTTAAATTGTATTACATTTCTAAATCTTAGAAGTCCCTAAAACTGTTTTTCCGTTCGTATTTAAAAAAATTGACTTGAGGTTGATATCTAAAGAACAAAACGTCTAATTTGAAAACTAATCACACCATCTTGTAGAACATAAAGAACGGCTTTGAGAAAAAGTTTTTTTAATCTTTTTTCCAAGTCAAAAATGAAGGCGCCAAAAAGTAAAAACGAAAACTAAAAAATTCGTTTATTTGGATATCTCCGAAGGTATTTGGAGTATTTACAATTTTCTTTTAGCAAATTATTAAGCCTCAAAATACGCAACTCTGCCTCAAATTTCACCATCTTCGTTTTTCTTACCGTTTTCGAAATCCCCTTGTACGCACAAGAATTGGTACAAATTCGTAATTCGTAATTCTCAGTATAGATTACTTCAATAAAAAAAAAACTCATTGTTTTGGTAACGACGTTTCGTACGGAACCATAAAACAACAATTCAAAAAACTTGAAAAAGTACGACACAGACGTATTAAACGTCGTTACCAAAACCATGAGTATTTTATTGGAGTAACCTACATACCCAAGAATTATCTAAAATAATAAATGTTAAGAAAATTAAAAACATTGCGCTCTCTTGCCCCGAATCCTGGCCATGTTTATTAATGGATTTTAAAAACTTTGTATATTTGGAATCTACAAATAATTAAGAGTGTAAGAAATAGTACATTGTAGACCTAGTAGGAAAATCTGAACATTCCCGGACGATCGTAAAGATTGTATGCCGAGGCGCAAGCTGAAACTGACAATACGGAGTCCGGGAATGTAGCTTTTTCTACGAGGTATACATACTATTTTAAATTATTAAAAGGACATAACTAATTACAATCAACTTGTTAAAATTTTGAAATAACTATTATCAACTTTGTTCACAAATAAAGTATGCCATTAAATATTTGTGTTGTAACTATGGAAACACAGTAATATTGACTTGTCAATCTTAACACATTTTACTTTACAAGTAGCAATACAGAAATAATATTTTATTACAGTACAATAATAAAAAATATTTCCTAACAGTTATTTTCCGTTGCCTAGCAACGACTAAGTGTAGGCAAATATTGACTTTTAATAGTAGTTTGTACAACAAGAGTGGATAGGATGTCTATATCACACGAGAAAGTAAATTGAGCACGACGCCGTATAGGCGGAATGCTCAAACTTTCGAGTGCGATATAAACAATCCATTCGAGTTGAACAGTATATTTTTTCTACGACCAAAATTACAAACCTTATGCTAAAAAATGTAAAAAAAAAGTTTGCAGGTTGCCGGACTCGAACTCACGACCATTGGATCTATAGTAAAACGCTCTACCGTCTCGACTATCAAAGCGCTTATTTAATTATCGTAAAACCAACTGAATAATGATGCTACATGAAATTAATTTTCTATGCACATTCAGCAGGTTGCATTATTGATAAATCTATTGTAAATGCGTCTAGATTTTATTATATTGAACAAATTAATAACAAATTGTACCATATGCATTTAAATTATATAATTTAGTGTCTTGAAAAAGAAGGCGGAGCCTCAGTAAAAATAATATACTGTGATTGGTCAGTACTTTTATGAACAACAATGACTTCTCTGTAATTGACTACTGTGATTGGTTAGTTTTATTACCTATCTAGGATTGTTATAATATTTTGCCGCACAGTTAACTGTTAACTTTAATCGCCACTTAAGTGTAAAGGAAACAGCAAATTTCCATGTGGGAGTAGAAAAATAATATTTCCTTACCGTACAATAATACATATGTCCTAACAGTTATTTTCCGTTGCCTAACAAGCAAGTGTAAGGAAATATTGACTTTTTCTTTCAAAAATATTATCAAAAAGGTAAATATTTCCTATCGATTTTCGGAAAAATAGTTTTATTTAAAAAAATAATTTAAATATTTTGTATAATAAAATAAATTTTAGTAATTATTTTTAGGGGAACTTAAGAATTTGCTTCGTTTTCTTTGTAATTTGGGTCAAGAAGGACAGCAATTTAACAAGACAAATTTTAGCGCAGTCGCCACTTATACCCTCATTTTTAAATCACCCCCACAAAGAAAAATGATTTCAAATTATATAAATTAAACTTGTAATAAATAACAGAAAATTTTCTCTTTTTTCAACTATTATAATAAATATAAATTACTAACTTTTCGAGCTATTTTAAAATGTAGATTTTCACGTCTCATAATACTCGATTTGCATTGCTTAAATTTATATTTGAATAATTCCGGTTTAAGCAACATTAGATGGAAAATTTTAACTTATTTAGCTTCCAAGAATATAATATAAAAATATAATTTTAAAGTTTTGCACGGAGAGTAATTTGTTCTTTTATTTGAAAGTTTCGATATGAGTATTAGTTTTCTATGCAAATTGAGTCGATTTCGTGTTGCATTTAATTTAAAAAAAATTTTTTAATGTACAGGGACATTATTATTTTAAGTGTCTCACCCGATTGGCGACTTTGCTATCGACCACAATAAAAAACAATTATGTATTCCCTAATAGCTTTTAGTGCCAAATTTGATGTCAAAAAAAATCTATGTTTACAAATTTGACAGATACGACGCCATATTGGATTTTCTTAAATGGCAACCCTACCTTATAGTAAGCCAGCTGCATTCGCCTATTTGTTCCAACTTTAAAAATCTATAATTGTCAATATTTATTTTCAGCCGTTCCGGAGATACGAGGCTTCGAAGTTGGTGATTTTGTTATCATCGAATTAACAGAAGCTTTGAGATTAGAAACTCAATTTTTTCTGAAGATACGTAATTTCTTATGGCGGAGCCACCCATGCTATTGTCATATATGCCAGATGTCAAAAAATGACAGTTACGACGCCATTTTGAATTTTTTTAAATGGCAACCCACATTTATAACCACGTCAGTGTATTGCATTTCGCGGTCTGATTCCAAAAATATATATATATATATATATATATATACACTGACGTGGTTATAAATGTGGGTTGCCATTTAAAAAAATTCAAAATGGCGTCGTAACTGTTATTTTTTGACATCTGGCATATATGACAATAGCATGGGTGGCTCCGCCATAAGAAGTTACGTATTTCCAGAAAAAATTGCTTTTTTAATCACAAAGCTTCTATTTTTTAATGGGGTGAGATACTTAAAACACATAATCGTACGATGCAGTTTTTGATACGGTCGTATTTCGGTAAGTGTTGGAAATAAATACCGACAACTATATATTTTTAAAATCTGACCGCGAAATGCATTACATTGATGTAGTTATAAATGTGGGTTGCCATTTAAAAAAATTCAAAATGGCGTCGTAACTGTCATTTTTTTGACATCTGACATATATGGCAATAGCATGGGTGGCTCCGCCATAAGAAATTACATATCTTCAGAAAAAATTGAGTTTCTAATCTCAAAGCTTCTGTTAATTCGATGATAACAAAATCACCAACTTCTAAGCCTCGTATCTCCGGAACGGCTGACAATAAATATTGATAATTATACATTTTTTATGTTGGAACAAATAGGCGAATGCAGCTGGCTTACTATAAGGTAGGGCTGCCACTTAGGAAAATCCAATATGGCGTCGTATCTGTCAAATTTGTAAACATAGATTTTTTTTGACATCAAATTTGGCTTTTCACTAAAAGCTGTTAGGGAACACATAATTGTTTTTTTTATTGTGGTCGATAGCAAAGCCCCTAATCGGGTGAGACACTTAAAATAATGTCCCTGTACAAAATTCGATGCTCGCGATGGGGATCTCAGAAACAATAAGATACAGGAAAGGCTGAATTAGGGCAAATTTGCATAATTTGGAGCTTAAGGTAATGCCGGTGAAAAATTAAAAAAATTCCGTCTACTTCCTGAGATATCCGAAAATTTAATATTCCGTTTATGTTTTTTTTGTGACATTACTTATAAACATATCGAAAAACGAAAAACACTTTCAACTGGCACTTTTCGACAATGCAATTAGGGACAGTTTTTTCTTTCAAAAATGACGTTTCTATTTTCAGATATCATCATCAAATTAACCTTTTTAAATATGAACCTAAAATTTAAATACTATATTTTGTATTTTGTTCCCCAGAAACATAAACCAATAACATCGTGCCAAACATTCACCGCTTTAAACCGAAAATCCATCATCACTAACTTGAAGTTTTTTTGCAATACGGTCCTGTTAAATGTTACTTTAAATACAATTATTACCTTGTTTTCATGAACTAGATCTTTATTTTAACATAGTCTCAATCAAGAAATTAGTATCACAAATTAAGAACCTATTTCAAAGAACTACTTATATAGAAGTCATGTTTCTCTTGGATTTAAGTAATATTCTTTGAATTAAGAGATTTTTT
Organism: Polydrusus cervinus; assembly: GCA_935413205.1. Taxonomy (NCBI): domain Eukaryota; kingdom Metazoa; phylum Arthropoda; class Insecta; order Coleoptera; family Curculionidae; genus Polydrusus; species Polydrusus cervinus. The sequence continues at coordinate 18,945,875 of OW284519.1, read as the reverse complement.
GGTGTAGTTTTTAACAACAATAATTCATTTATGTTTTACCTATCTATTATTGATCTATAATACCTTAGAAACGGAATATGTTATGATAGCAATAATACCTGCTATCACACCTAGGGCATTATAAGCGGGCATTATGATAATGCCCGCTTATATTACCCTAATGCGCTAATATGGAAATTTTATTGCTTATCCAATTTTATTTCTCTCACAATAAAGATCAAGTTTATACAAAAAATAATTTTTTCTTTAAACAATACTAAAAATTAAACTTTATTTCCAAAATAAAAATTACAATTTTGAAATGTCCCGGAAAATGTAGCTGATCCCACTATAGAATGGTCGGTGTTTTTTGTGATGGTAGCAGCGGTGGTAGCACTAACGCTATTTTGTATAGAAGAACAGTCTATTAAAGAATTTTCAATAGTCGCTACGGAATTAACCTCGGAATTAACTGAATTGGCAATCATTTTGGCTATTTTGTTTTTGGATGAAATACTTTCTTCTATATATCCTTCAGCTACTGAAGAGCTTTTCCATTTCCCATGTTGTTTTAGCGTTTCAAACGAAGCACCTGCCTCAACAAGTAAAGTTGACGATGTGCGACGCAAACAGTGGCCGGTGTAAGCTTCTGCATTATCCAGTTTTAAAAATTTTGCGATCAATGTTGGGACGCTTCCTATGGTATTTTTTCCAATGGGTTGTACTGTACATCGACCCTTTCTATAGGTAATAAAGAATCTTCGCTCCTTTATTCCAGCTGGTCTTAATGTTGTATACTTTTTTATTAAATTTAAAGCGCCTAAATCTTCTTCGATGATAGTAAAACTTTTTGAAGTTGAAGTTTTAGTTTCTGGTACCTTTATAACCAAGACTGTTCCTCTATCTTCAATGTCATCAATGGTCATTTTGACCAACTCATCTCGTCTTAAACCTCCAAAAACACCCATTACCAATATGACTTTGTGTACCAAGTAGATATCATCAGGAGCCTTCTTAATAAATTTTAATATTTGTTCTCCTTCCAAAACTTTAGACTTCTTCGGGACGTATCCTTTCGACTTAACTTTTAAAAAAGATATGAGACGATGGTATTGCGAAATGTCTATATTTTCATAGACCATCAACGTAGACCTTAGGGTAGAATACTTGGTCCAGAGAGAGTTCGGACTGTATTTTTCCGACTAAAAATAATAAAGTTTGTTAAACATATGTATTAAAATAAAATCAATAACTTACCAGTTCCTGGAAATATGCCATTAAAACATTTTCGGTTATTTGAAGAATTGTGTTCGTATCTTTCCAAATACCAAATATGCCATACTCCCGATCATACTGTTGCCTTGATTTAACTGGCAAAAGATTTTCGGTCGCTTTTATGACCTTTTCTCTTATATTTTGTGGAATTTCTTCCATTTTGAGCAAATCGTTAAATAAAAAATGCCAACTGACTAACTGACAGAAACATCAAAGTCAAACTTAACACCAGTCATTATCTACTTACGTATACAGGTACAGGTGCAACTTATTTTTTATATTGCGAATAAATAATGTAATTAGTCATTGAAAAACTCTTTTTTAGGTAAAACATAAAGCATTGTATGCACCACGGGCTTTACTGGACTATAATGCCCATCAGGCAGAAACCTATCCCTCGGGCCAGAGGCCCTCGGGCTATTTCTACCTTCAGGGCATTATAGTCCCCGTAACGCCCTTGATACATAAATAGCTATTATAGTTTTAATCTAATAACTATTTCGTAGGGAGTTAAATAGTTATAGTCTATTTCAGAAAGGTAGTAATAAAATAGGAAATTCCATCCAGTTCGGCTCAATTTCGTTGTCGGCCATAGGCGCAGGTAAATTTTGTGCATTAAATTATTTATGATAACTAATCACAGAAATAAAAGACGATAATTTGATATAGAAGGAACTATTAGCTATAGCAAATTTACACAAACATCGTTTTATGAAATATGCTGTGGAAGATATAGCTGTAAAACATAGTGTAATACCATATCATTGCGAAATAAATTTTATAGAACTTATGTGGGCGCAAGTGAAAGGATTTTTAGCAAGACACAACACGACATTTAACATAAAAGACGTTACGCTGCTGTTTAATCAAGCCATTAAGGAAATTACATCAGAGAACTGGCGAAAAGCAGTCCATCATGTCATTAAAGAAGAGGAGAAAATGTGGGATCTTGACCACCTGATCGATTGGACTGTCGGCCGGTTAATGATAACGTCAAGAGGAAATGACAGTTCCTTAGATGATGATTATGATTTTTAATAACTTAATTTCTATATAAGTAATGTATTTTTTATATTTTGTGTTTTTTTTATAATGTTTAATAAAAACTAAGTGTACCTAATACTATGTACATAATACACCCCTTTGTCACACCATTTTCAGTGTTTGTGAATGGATAACAATAGGCAAAACCCATAAATTGAACCAAACGCAGGTGGTACTATCTGCACTTGATGCAAATACAAAATTGTGCAATGAAATCAATGTCAAATGATGAAAGTGGCCTAAATATTCGTTGGGTCACTATGTAGTCCCTTTGCACATTTAATGAGCTTTAATTATTCTACACCTTTCTGAAATAGACTATAACCGGTTACCGAACCCCTGTGAAGGGTGCTAAGTAAAAATAAATGTGTTTCGGCCGTGGGAAAATAATTCTCATGTACTTTTAAAGGCCATGGTCGATGTATTGTAAGAGAGTAGATCCTGATAATCAAAATTTATTTTGAATATAATCAAGTGTTTTAAAGGCGACAATAATGTGACTAATAATTCAAGAAAACTATACCGGGTATTGCATCGTCGAGCGGGACATAGGAAATCCCATGTAATTTTAAATGGGGTCAATTATTGGCTTCCCTAATTATTTTAGAGAAAAATTCTATTTAGGTTTATTAAAGAGCACTAAAACCTACATTCAAAAGAATAACTTGAGATATTTTTGATGAGCCCCTTTACGGGTTATCGCCGATTTCTTTTTAACTATTTCTCCTTTTTATGGCCCCGTATTTGCTGGCACCCGTCAAGGTAAAAGATGACTGTCAAATAAAGTTGTCATTTTGAAATGTGTGCTTTATTGTTATAATTACTCGTACATCGAAAATATTAGCCATGAATTACACTTCTGAAGAAAAAATATTGATGATTAAATGGTATTATCAAAGAAATAGTTATCAAAATGTGTCAGACATGTTTGCTGCTCTGTATCCGAATAGACCGATACCTGCAAAATCTACAGTCGAAAGGACTATCAAGAAATTTGAGACAAAAGGCACTGTAATAAATAACTGCAGATGTGAAGAAAGGCAGAAACAAAGAAGAGATGCAAGAAATGATAGGGACTTGCAAGTTTTATTGTGCGTGGAAGAAAATGATGGGAAGATCAGCACAAGGAAACTTAAGGATGACATAAGATTAGATCACACCACAGCGATACGAGCTTTAAAACGACATAAATATTATTCATACAAATATGAAAAGCACCAAGAGCTGAGAGATAGGGACAAAATACGACGACAGGAGTTTTGTTTTGGTATGATTGAAAGAGCAAACATGGATAGGGAATTTTTAAAAAACATTTGTTTCACTGACGAATGCACATTTAAATTAAACAATGAACCCAATGTTCAAAATTATCGATATTGGAGCAAAGAAAACCAACACAGATTTGTCGAAACAAGGACGCAATATCCACAAAAAGTTAATGTTTGGGCTGGGATTTTCGGAGAAAATATCGGGCTATTATTTCTTACATGAAATTTAAATGCAGAATATTTTTTGGAACTACTTGAAGATCATACTTTACCTACTTTACATGATGCCGCCAGGGAAAATCAGGAAGTTTGGCACCAAATGGATGGCTGCCCGGCATATAGTACCCTGGCTGTCCGGGAATATTTAAACCGTGCTTTTAATGGAAATGTTATTGGCTTAAATCATACAGTAAATTGGCCAGCCAGGTCTCCTGATTTATCGCCAAAGGATTTCTTTCTCTGGGGCCATTTAAAAAACAGGATATACAAAGATAAAAAATACCCAAATCTAGACGAGTTAAAAAATACTATTTCTGCCGAATGCAATAGAATTTCAGTTTACCAACTAGCGAATGTAAGAAGAGAATTTTATGATCGCCTCGGTTATTGTCTAGCAGTCAATGGAGGAATATTTGAACATCTTCTTAAATCCTAAAGTTCTAACAATTTAATAGTACCTACCTATTAATTAGTAAAATATTGAAACATGTAAAATGTCATAATTAACCTTGTAATTGGATACTTTATTTTAGTTTTATTCAGATTAATACACCTTTAATATTTTCGATGTACGAGTTATTATAACAATAAAGCACACATTTCAAAATGACAACTATATTTGACAGTCATCTTTTACCTTGACTGGTGCCCGCAAATACGGGGCCATAAAAAGGAGAAATAGTTAAGAAGAAATCGGTGATAACCCGTAAACGGGCTCATCAAAAATATCTAAAGTTATTCTTTTGAATGTGGGTTTTAGTGCTCTTTAATAAACCTAAATAGAACTTTTCTCTAAAATAATTAGGGAAGCCAATAATTGACCCCATTTAAAATTACATGGGATTTCCTATGTCCCGCTCGACGATGCAACACCCGGTATAATTCAACATTTTTTTAAAAAAGTTACAGGCCGAGATTACCGCGAATTTTAAATTTTAAAAAGTATGGCATACGAATTTTGAGTACACACTCATAATGTGTACTTAAATTTCAAAATTATTGTAGAAGCCAGTTCCTTTATTTACTTAAATCATTGTTCCCGATTTAGTTCTTAGCTTAGGGAGGTAATTCCCCTTCGAAGATTTCATAATAAATTAATATTTCTCTAAATACAGTTTACTGTAAAGAGCTTATAATTAATTTGAATCCATTATAGTCTCCAGGAAAGGTCGTTATAATGAATTACCATTTTAAAAGACAAAGGGTTAAATATATGACCATGAAACCACGTTGATGGAATTTAATAAAATATCAGCGATAAAATATTGGATAGGGTGATAAGGTTTGTTTAAAACTATGTTGTGAAATGAACTATATTTTCCAAATCCTTATTGACAAAGCTAGTTTGTTTGTTAATTAATCAACTCCCACAATCGGTGAAGAATTTAACGAGGCGTTGAATCCCACCCCCTCCTTCAGGAGGGTTAATAAATAATTTATTATTAAACAAAAAACATAAAATAAGGTGTTTATTTAAAAATGTAATGAGGTGTATAACGACCTCTACAGGGTGCTAGACATTTGTGTGCGTACAAGGGGATCTCGAAAACTATAAGAGATACGAAGATGGTTAAATTGAGACAAAGTTGCGTATTTTGTAGCTTAATAATTTAGTGAAAGAAAATTGTAAATATTCCGAATACCTTCGGAGATATCCGAAAAAAACCGATATTTTTAGTTTTGGTTTTTAATTTCTTGCGCCTTTAGTTTTGACTTAGGGAAAAAACAAAAAATACTTTTTCATAGCCGTTCTTTATGTTCTACCATATGGCGTTATTGGTTTTCAAATTGGACGTTTTGTTCTTTACATACCAATCTAAATATTTTTTTTTTAATAAGGACCTGAAATTTTTAAAACAGGTTTAAGGACTTCTAAGCTTTGGAAATTTAATACAATTTAAAGGTTTTTAAAATTTTACCGTTTTGTCATCAAATAACACATCACTAGTATTTCAAATTATCCTTTCCTTACTATTACGGCTCTGGCAATTATTTTTTGAATTACTTAAATATTAAAATTACATTACAGGAAGTTATGGTGTTTAGGCCGTTTATTTTTTCAAAAAGATTTAACGTCACAATACTCTAGGAAGTAAGCAAGTTTTTAAGGCATGAGAAGTCATTTAATTTTTTATTAGTATTTTATTTATTTTATTAATATAACGTGCATCTTAAGTCTTATGGTTTTTGCCTTAGACCTAGACCGAAATACCGTAAAACAGAAAAAAATAATGCTCCCGAGTGAAGAAAAGGTTACTGGAGTATTAGTCGAGTTATATTATGATGATGCGCTTATGTTTGTTACAAAAACAATTTCAATTTTTTTTTACTGTTTATAAGATCTGATTCAGGCGAAACATGAAACAAAAACAAAGAGACAGAAAAATATTTGAGGCCAAGACTTTGAGTATCTTTTCTTACAAAATATCAGGCCTGTTTGAGTAAAAGTAGAAATCTTGTTTTTTTTTTGTTTGGCTCTAAATGTTCAGGACCGTAATGAAATGAAAAAAATTATTTGAAAAATGTGTTATTAGATGACAAAACGTTAAAATTTTAAAAACCTGTATATTGTAATAAATTTCTAAGGCTTAGAAATCCCTAAAACTGTATTTAAAATTCCAAGTCTGTATTTAAAAAAATTGACTTGAGGTTGTTAACTCAAGAACGAAACTAATAACAGAACATAAAGAACGACTATAAAATGGCTTTTTTGTTTTTTTCGAAGTCAAAAATAAAAGCGCAAAAAATTAAAAACCAAAAATTAAAATTACGTTTTTTTCGGATATCTCCGAAAGCATTCGGAATATTTACTTTTTCCTTTTACCGAATTATTAAGCTCCTAAATATGCGACTGAATTTAACCATCTTCGTATCTCTTACCGTTTTCGAGATCCCCTTGTACGCACACGAATTTGTAGCCCCTGTATATTAACCAAAATTTTAACAGCGCTTGGTATAGTTATGGCACCAATTAGACTCGCCCTTGACAGCCTATTTCAATGTTGACATGGACGATTGAACGTAATAATTACTGCACGTCGGTGTTGAAAGTAAAAACTTTTGGTAAAACTTCGTTCACCCTATTTAATATTTAAAGTCGAACAAAAAAGCCCAGCGTTGGAGATAACCCTTCAGACAAAACACTAAAATTATCGATAACCTGTCACAGTGTGGCTGGTGTAATTTAGCTTCGATCGTTTTACCTCTTATATGATAATACAGATAAATTAAGTACATATAAGGGAATAGACGGTAAAAGTATACCTTTAGAACCAGAAATATGTGCGATAAAACTCTGTGCTCCTGAAATAACTCGGTATGTGTTCCCATCGTGGCTTTCGTCAGTACCTTTTGTACTACCATGGGTATCAAAATTATTGTGAAATAATATTTTTTTTTATCGTGTATTTACAAATAAAATTTTGATTGACCGTTTTTCTGACTCTATTTCTTTAAAATAAGTACATACACGTATGAAACCTACAATACTTATTTCTTTCCAGTCCCACAGGGATATTTGCTGTTTCCTTTACACTTACGCGACGAGAAAAATAAGCTATTGCAGTTAACCGTACGGAAAAATTTTATATACATCACTGCCAGTGCTGTACAGTGTTGCAAGTTTTAAAAATAAAATTTCCCATTTTTAAAGAAAAAATCCACGAATTCACAGAATATTGAAAGAGTATTTTTAAGCAGATCACAACCTCAAGTGATCCTTAAGAATATCCTACAAATATACACACTAAAATTTCCTTTTGGAGACAGCACGGACCAGTAGCGTATTTAAGGGGGGAGGGGGACTGCCGCTTAATTAAGACATTCTTTATGGAAAAAGTGTGATAATTTATAATAAAAAGAATAGTGCGGGAAGAAACGAGAATGCTATATTATGAATATACAAAACGTCACTTAAGAAGGAGTATTTAAAAACATAAGCATTTGCACCAAAAACTGCTCTAAAATACATGATTTCTGGAAAAATCACCAATTTTAACGTGGTGAGCGATATTTACATTATTTTTAATCATGAAAAACCGAGCCCAAAAAACGCTGGTTAGAGTCATAGATACGTCTTATGTTAAAATTTTGAATTATACACCAATATTCATATTTTTCACCAATATAAAAAAATTTTTAAATAAAGAGCCAGCTGTCAAAAAAAAGTAATAAAAAACATTTACAAAAACAAAATCCAACCATGCAGAGGGGGAGAGGTAATAATTTAATTTTCGGAATGTGATAGTAATTAGGTGCTTTTCAACCCTCTTTCCTGGGTACAATATCATCATATGTAGTCCCGGCTGTCCCTCTCTCCAGAAAAAAAATGTCCTACTTATGTCCCCCCCGATCATATTTTCTGGCCACGCCACTGGCACCGACCTATCATTCCTCTGTGATTTGGATCTCTTTTTCTCACGAATCCGGAAATTTTCAATTATAGTTGACAACATTGTTATAAAAATTAGATTCCTCTGTAGCGTCCTTATAAATTACGGACCAATCACAGTTTATTACATTTACTGAGGCTCCGCCTTCTCTTTTAAGATATTAAATTATACAATTTATACGAATATGGTACAATATGTTATTAATTTGTTCAATTTAACAAAATATATACGTTCAAAGAAGTAGTAGAGACTTTTTTTAATTTTTAAAAATGGGGAAACTCAAACATAAAAATATATACGGATCTATAATAGTTTTATTAATAACGCAACCAGCTGAATGTGCAGAGAAAATGAATTTCATGTAGCATTATTACTAAGTTGGTTTTACCATTATTTCTAACATGAGCATCTGGCCAAAACGGCAAAAAGGCGAACTTTGGATCCAATGGTCGTGAGTTCAAGCCCAGTAGCCTGTAAACTTTTTTAAACATTTTTAACATAAGGTTCATAAGTTTGGTAGTAGAAAGAATATACTGGTTAACTCGAGTGGATTGTCCATATCGCACTCGTGAGATATAGATATCATATCCACTAATGTTATACTACTATACAGGGTGTCCGGTAACTTATGGGCCGTAGAGTAATTGTAGATACTAGACATCAAACTAAGCTGATTAAGTCATATACGTTTTTTCGGATTGTTACTCGTTCTAGAGATACAGGGTGTTGAAAGTAAAAGTTTATTCTCGAAAATAAGACATAATTTTAAAACGGTTTACTGAATCGAATTAAAAGTTGGCTTCATAAATCTATGATTTTTTTTCTTACTTGTGATATTAGGTGTTTTTCAATTATAGTTTCTTGAAAAACTGCATTTTCTGAGTGAAAAAAGTGTACTTGATTGATCTTAATATCTTTAACGGTTTTCGAGATATTTCCCTTTAAACATCTCAAAGCATAAAAAAACATAGTACATAATTAAATTAATAATACATAAATTATATACACCCTCTAGAACGAGTAACAATCCGAAAAAACTTATATGACATAATCGGCTTAGTTTGATGTCTAGTATCTTCAGTTACTCTACGGCCCATAAGTTACCGGACACCCTGTATACAAATTCAAATTTAAAATTCAAATTCAAAATATGCTTTATTGATCATAAGAGCTTATATGCTCTTGTTGACAAAGCTGAGAAACTTAGATCTAAATGAAATAAAGTCTAAATAAAAGTCAACCAAAAAGTCAAAGTGAAATGTACATAACAATAATAAAATCTATATGATCTCATGCTAAGAAAATATATACCTACAGAGAAAATTATACAAAAGCAAATAAAGGACAATACATAAACCGAACTATTACAAATTTTCTAAAAAATACTCAGATACGGTGTAATACACGTGTTCCAATAACAATTTTTTAACCTGAATTCGAAACTTTAAGTAATTACTTAAGAATTTTATATTAAGAGGGAGATGATTAAACATCTTTTTTGAATTGTATATAATAGAATTGTATACAAGAGCGCTAGTTGGCAAAGGTAAAAGAATATCATGAGTATTTCTAGTCTGGTAAGCCAACACATCTCTCTTGTATGCATCTCCTCTTAAAAATTATACAAACAGATTCCAATATAAAAAGGCACGGCAATGTTAATATTCTGTGTTTCCGAAACAGAGGCCTGCAAGGCTCCCTAGGACCCACACCAGAAAGGAATTTCACAGCCCTCTTCTGAATTAAAAATATTGACCTAAAAAGAGTTTGAGAGCAGCTACCCCAAAACGGTAAACTAAATCTTAGGTGAGACCCTATAAGTGCAAAATACACAGATCTCGACAATGACAATCCCACCTCTCTGGATGTATGGCGAATAGTATAGCAACCTCTCGTCAGTTTACTGATCAAGTTCGCAATATGAGTATCAAATTTTAAGTTCTGGTCCAGAAAAATGCCAAAAAACCTTGCACAGGATCTAGCCTCCAAAACCTGATCGCCCAAGTAAACATTATCCAATGTGCAATTAAAATGCATTATACATGTCTTTGATATATTAAAGGAGAGACAATTCGAGTCACACCAATATCAGTATATCCTCAGAGATCATCCGGTGCAGACGGTCAATGTCGTGGTCGTGCCAAAAGATGGAAGTGTCATCGGCAAAAAGTGTAAATGTACCATTAATTTTAAGCTTCGTTACGTCGTTGAAGTATAGTAGAAAAAGCAAAGGGCCTAGAACAGAACCCTGTGGAACACCAGCAACAATATCCATCTGAGCAGAGGTCCCACGCTAACAACCTGCTTACCATCACGCAGGTATGATCGAAACCAGTCCAACACATTGTTTCTACAGCCATAATCGTGGTTGGAAACATAGGAAATCCCAATATTTGCTCTCCTGCTGACATTTTTAGACAATCCGATCTTAACTCATTTGAATAAGATTGGGGTTGGGTTTTTATTGGAATTCAACACGTGATGCTGCGGACACCAGTATAGATTGAACTTGTCAACCTGTGATTTGTCATTTATTTTTATCATTTTTATTTACCTAGGTAATCATTATGAGTACAATTCTTGATGATTTATTTATTTATTATACTATTTAATAGGTTTTATTGTAAGTAGAATGATTCGTTTTCTATTAAAATATCCGTTTCGTCCAAAATCGGTCAAACTCCGCCTGTGCACTCACCACACAGAGACCCTAAAAAGGTCTCCCTATAGTCCCGCTCTAAAGTCAACAGGGAAGCAAATATTTGGACAATCTAAAACTTGCATTGGATTTCCTATGTTTCCGACCACGATGCATCACCCGGTATACTATTGTAGATGTAGCCTCACTTTTGCCTACTTAAGTATATCTTTATCAAGAGAGAAATTCTACGCGTTTAGAACTGCTGAAAAGTTCCAAATTATTAATTTATTATTCCCAAAGTGCCAAGAAATGGCAGTAAATGACTGAAATAAAATATAACGGACCGTCTTGCCTGTAGGGACCGTTTTACCTACAGTTCCCCTAAGGGGATTAATAAAATATCTAGTAATAAAACATTACACACATAAAATGTATATTACTGATAAAGTATTGTTATTAAATGTTGCGTATAGATTAACCTTATTAAACAATAGCTGGGGGACGCCTGTTTTCATATTGTACTATGTGTTTTATTAATACAGGGTGATTCCTAAATTGATACTTCTTTTTTAGCTGTGTATAGAAGGCATTAAAATAAACAACATTTTCAAAAAAACTCAAAAATAAGGTACTTACATTTATTTATTACACTATGGATGAAATACGGTTCTGCCTAACTTGCCCGTTGAATATGGGTGTAGGATGAGCCAGCAAGGAAAAGCGTTCTGTGTATAATCTCGAAGCAGCAGACGCACTTTGACGACACTCACCGTAAATAAATTAGCACCATATCTATTAGTTCATTGGTTTCAAATTTTACCATTTTCACGTATCACCAATTTAAAATTAACTTGCTTCAGAAAAACACACCGCAGCGGATTGCCAAATAACTGAGCATTGACCGTAAATTGCATGACTAATAAGACAAAAACAAGATAAAGTATAGAAGGCTATGTTTTGATGACCAGGCCCGCCCTTTGATGTTTTACTTCTGTATCTCGCCTATTTTGAAGTTTTTTTGAAAAAATGTTGTTTATTTTAATGCCTTCTATACACAGCTAAAAAAGAAGTACTTTTTAGACAAATGAGTCTTGTGGAAGATATTTAAGGGGCTCTTGCCAAAAAGTATAGGACCAAACCATATTCTAAATGAATACAAAAAGTGTAAAAAAATATAAAAAATTTACCAAAATAATTGTTTACTCTACAACCCCACTTAAGTGAACTAAAAATTTTAAACCCCATAAAAATGTGTTCAATCTAAAAAATTAGTGAATATATCATTTTTGTGATACAGCTTTCATACCGAACATTTATCCAATTGTTCTCCGAAACGTAAGCAAAATTCCTTGGTGTTTTTCTATTTGATGTGTAAAGTAACTAAACAGTGTTGCCAGTGTAGAATATCTCTTTAATCCACAGTATACAGTGTTGCAAGATTGTGCATCCGTAATAACCAGATCGGTGTTGCCAAGTTGTAAATTCTTTATTAACCTGCTGCTACGGTGTTGCCAGTTGTAATCTCTTCTACTACTCGATGTTCTTTCAATGAAAAAATCCACGTTATTCTTGAAGATCAAGTATGAAATGTGGATTTTTTGATAGACTACTCTTCCTACTTTCACAAGAAAATCTGGAGGAATGGATGAAAATGGGTGTGTTCTATTTTTCGTTTTTCTTTCTTTTTATGTTTTTGTTTTGTCTTTTTCAGTAGCTAAATTAGATTCTTCCTAAAGTTCTATTATTAATCTAGTACACAGAAAAAACAGTCTTTCAATTTAATAATAAGTAACTAATTTTTGTAATTAATATCTTAAAGCTGTTATTTAAAAAAATTCTATATACAGGGTGGAAAACTGGCGATACGTTCTCTTCAAAAATATGATTGTTCAGATAAACAACCATTATCTATCGTTTTTAAATTGTTTCAGCAATGCGGCGTTGCCGTTTCGGCTCGAAACAGGTGGCAACATCGTTATTTTAAATAGAACACCCTATATATTACAATATTTTCTAATTCCTTATACAATTCCACGTATATTTTGTATAAATATGGTTCTCTTGGAATTGGATAATATTAGTTGAATTAAAAGAATATGTTTTTTGTGTATAGTAGATACGTAGTCTTTATAGAGTGTAACAAAATAGGGCATGGCAATAATAAATATTTAATGGAGGTTCCACATTCCAATGGCAAAGAAATGTGAATGGAGATTTTATTGACCTTTTCTTTAGGACGTCATCGGCCAAAGGATGTAGGTGGAACTTTTAACTGGAATACGTTCAGTAATAAAAAGCCCATCTTTATTTGCTAAAAATATACAGAACTATGGCTGCGTTTCTTTTAGTTTGGCATACTTTTACGCATTTTCATGAAATTTACCCCTCTTTTGGGGGTCGAAACCACTCCCAACGATTTTTTTTAAATGTAGAGGTATGTATTGTGCTAGCTCATTGGAAACGGCATAAAATAGGGAATATGATCCACAATACTTTACTTTAAAAAAAAAGTTTGTGGCGGTTTTTACCCCAAAACGAGAGGGAAATTCATTAAGAAGGTATTCCAAACCAAATATTAACGCAGCGGTAGTTCTGTACCTTTTCAGCAATTAAAGAGGCTTTCTAATACTGAATTTATTCCAGTTAAAAATTCCACCCTATACCGGGTGATTCACGACGAGCTTGCATTAGCACTTTTGAGGAAACTACTGAAAATATTTTTTTGGAAATCTGTAGATTTAAGTTTATCAATATGCTCTCTTAAACTAAAATATTAACATGTTTCTGGCACTTCCGGTTATACCGTAAGTAGCTTCAACTTTCATTTTTTAAATACGCTTGAAAAAATCGTATTTAAAAATAAAACTTGATATTCTAAGAAAACGCATTGATATAGGTATAGAAAAGGTTATAGCAATTTTAATGAGCAGTTAATTTATCATCATATAAATTAAAAATATACAGGGTGTTCCATTTAAAATAAGAAAGGTTTTTTAATGTTTAAAGTTTTTTACAATGAGCCCTTAATTGTGACCTCCCTGTATATTTTATGCCAAGTTTAATTGTTTCTTGAAATTTGTTGATTCTTTAACTATACACAAACAAAAAATATTTAGTCCAGGAGCTAAGGTAAAAAATATATACGGATCATTTCATCGCTATGCATTTACGAAATAATTACAAAATATGCAGATATCTCAGAAATGAGTAGACTTAGGTAAACAAGGTGTTCCATAAAATGTTACTAAAATTTAATGCAAAAACCAAAAATATAATAAAAAATGCTCTGTTGTATTAAAAAAATAAAAGTTGGAACTACTTCCGGTATAACCGGAAGTGACAGAAACATGTTAATATTTTAGTTTAAGAGAGCATATCGATAAACTTAAACCTACCGATTTTCAAAAAAATATTTTCAGTAGTTTCCTCAAAAGTTCTATTGCAAACTCGTCGTGAATCACCCGGCATATGATCGCTTTTTTAAGCTAGTTATCACTTAGTTTATAAGTCTATTCTCTAAGATCTGTGAAAATTATTTAATAACGTAAATTTTCGAACGTCAAAAAGGGACAATTTTTCTAGGGACAAAATTATATTATTAAATTAAAGAAATTATGTTCATGAATGCAACAAGCTGTTAATTAAATTATTTTGGTTGGACTAAACAAAACAACAGATAAATATCATTTTCTATTGTTTGAAAATGGATAGGGAGATGAGGATTTCTATTTTATTGACACAATATGATGGAAATATTCTAATGCTTTAAATTGAATGGGGTTAATAAGGTTATGTTGGAGTTACTGACATGCTTTGGGGTGCCTAACATTAACATCACTAGATGTCACCGCAGGCGCTGGCTGATTACATGAACATTAGTATTCAAACCTTTTAAATGATAGATGAGTTTTGGATGTCCATTGTCTTAATTTGATTTAAATCACAACGTTTCAACTGATAAGTATCTCCAGTCGTCTCTATAAAGTCTATTTCAGAAAGGTGTAGAGTAATAAAATGGAAAATTCCGTCCAGTTCGGCTTATTCTCGGTGTCGGCCATAGGCGCAGGTAAATTTTGTGCATTAAATTATTTATGATAACTAACCAAAGAAAAGAAAAGAAGATAATTTGATAAAGAATGAACTATTAGGCTATAGCAAATTTACACAAACATCGTTTTATGAAATATGCCTTGGAAGATATAGCTGAAAAACATAGTGTAAGTGCGCTGCATACTAACTAACCTATAGAACTTATATGGGCGCAAGTGAAAGGATTTGTAGCAAGACACAACACGACATTCAAAATGAAAGACGTTAAGCTGCTGTTTGATCAAGCCATTAAGGAAGTGATACCAGAGAACTGGCGAAAAGCAGTCATTAAAGAAGAGGAGTAAATGTGGGATCTTGACCACATGATCGATCAGACCGTCGACCCGTTAATTATAACGTCAAGAGGAGATGACAGCTCCTCAGATGACGAAGAATATTATGATATACAATAGGCAAAACCCATAAATTGACCCAAACCCGGGTGGTACTACCTGCACTTGATGAAAATAAAGAATTTTGCAATGAAATCAATACCAAATTATGAAGGTGGCTTAAACATTCGTTGCACATTTCTAAAATAGGCTATAAGTGGATACTTAGTGTAAGACGATTGGAGGTACTTACCATTAATTGAAACGTTGTGATTTAAAACTAACAAAGATAATACAAGTCCAAAACTCATCTATCATTCAAGAAACATTATTGCTTTCAACCTTCAAACAGACACTTTTGTTACATACATTTCTTTTGTCGATCCTAGCCCGACTGAAAAGGTATTAATATAGCGAGAGGCGAAACACGTCTAAGAATGGACATGGCGAAATGAAGAAACTCTTCTTCTGTAAAATTGATGTCAAGTAGTAAGTACTTATTTTTAAAAATATTACTGAATGTCAGCAGCTCTTTTTGTTGCACTCTGTAGAATGTAGATACTCTATAGAGTTGTTGAGGTAGAGATTTTAGAATTAGCTATAGATTGGTATCTTTAAATGGATGCAATGTTATTTTTTTCTTTTCTCAGTGCATTTTATCAATACTTAACTG
Source organism: Polydrusus cervinus (assembly GCA_935413205.1). Lineage (NCBI taxonomy): Eukaryota > Metazoa > Arthropoda > Insecta > Coleoptera > Curculionidae > Polydrusus > Polydrusus cervinus. Next base: position 18,929,964 of record OW284519.1, on the reverse strand, counting down.
TTAGTTAATATCTGTGATAAGAACATTTGATTTCGGATTTGTGGTGGTAGGTAAGTTCCAAATAGGTACAATCTTTGTACATCTAATGTGTATATTGTGCAACGCACGTTACAGTGCTGGAAGAAGAAGAACGAAAACCTAGGACAGGAATAAGTCAACTATTTATTATATCCTGCTAAAGCTGTGCGCTTATAGATAGCGATGTAAATTTCGTATAAGTACTCGCGTGGCTTAGCCATTCCTACGCCAATGGCTTCGGAAAATTATATCGTATAATTTTGTGTAAAAACAGACGGAAGTACCACAGCCCCCTTAGGGGACTGTGGAAGTACTTCTACGCGTCATAGCGAGCTATATTCTTAATAAGATCAATTTCTAGGTCCCTGTGTTTATTTTATTGCATGTATTCTTGCATGAAAACAATCAAACATGTTTAAGTACTGCTAGTAATTTTTCTATGCCAAATTCTTAACGAAAGCTTTAAATAATTTTGAAGTAATTTATTTGTATTTCCCCTCATATCAGTGGCGGCTCGTCAGGTGAAGTAGGTAAAGGGGCTCATCACCAAACAAAATAAAACCAGTAGGAAATTTTTTTGGCAATATTAAATATTAATGTACCAATACAGCTACCATTTTAGCCCTTAAAAATAATTATGTTGGAATTAATAAGATTAATTTAATCCGAATGTAGCTATGCCTAATAGGGCCACGGTTACCTCCGATGGACAATAATTATAAACACTCGTGCATTTTGGCGCGCCCCCGCCGACCGTGTCCGTGAGCTCAAAGCAGCAAGTGAAGACCCAACGCCCAACATACAGTCAAGTGGCTTTGATTTTCACTGTTGCTATGGTTACGTGACGTCAGTCACGAGACAGCATGTGACAATTTGCATTAAGATAAAGGGCAATTTCAAAATATATCAGTCGTATGCACCATTGTTTTAGCATTGGTTCGCCTAACCTTAAGTTATTTATTTTAAGGTTTCGCGAAACTTATATAGGTTATATAGTCCGGTCAAATTAGACCAAAAAATGATAGTGAAGGTACATAAATTTACAACAAATTGAAAATCAGTAAAAATGTTCAAAATACAAATATAAATAACTCGAGGTCAAAGGTCAAAAAAATTACTTTTTCGCGATTTTTAGCAAAACGGTAAGATTTATCATAAAAATACTTTAGATAAAAATTGTAGATCATAAAATTATCTATAAAAAATATATTAACACTTTTTTTCCTACGAGTCATCGTTTCTGAGATATAACGATTCAAAAAGTTGTAAAAGTTGTAATCGTCGAATCGAAAAAAAGTTATTCCTTATAAAAAGTTTTGCTTTTAAAATTAATAAGATTGGCTTAAGAATTTTTTTTGTATATTACAACTCTAGAGATGTATATACGTGGCGTACTCATGCATATTATGATTACTACAACTTTTACAACTTTTTGAATCGTTACCTATATCTCAGAAACGGTGGCTCGTAGGAAAAAAAGTGTTTTTACGTTTTTTATAGATAATTTTATGATCTACAATTTTTGTTTAAAGTATTTTTATGATTAAACTGCGAAAAACTCATTTTTTTGACCTTTGACCTCAAGTCAAATTTTTTCCATACACGGGAATGTTTTGAAACTTTCAAATTTCATTTATAATTGTATTTTGAATATTTTTACTGATTTTCAGCTTGTTGTAAATTTATGTATCTTCGAATGTGCAATTTGACCGGATCAATAGATATCGTTTTTATGTGATTTATTGTGTGATTAAAAAGTTTTGTTTTTATTTTTTAGATAATTCAGTAGTGTAAAATTAGTCAATGTTTGTTTAAGAACTCGCACTATACCTAGCTCTTCACCGCGAGCCGCCACTGTCTCATATCAATATTGTATAATTTGGTATGGTTTACTGTGTCTGTAATGATATCTCCTATAGATATGTCTGTATTTTTAGATCTGATATTAGTATCATGTTATCAGTAAAGTTCGTAAGTCGCAAGGCCCGACCAGAGGCGTCGATAGCGATGTGCCGCAGATAACTTAGGAGTTATGACTTTTTGCAACCACGTTCACCTAATTTTACATGTACATTACTCGGCAATTGCTAGGTCCTGAAACAGGGTTTTTGTTTTTTTTGGGAAAAGTGTGTTTATGCCTGAATAAGCAGTGCGTGTTGACGTTTGCAATTTCAAATTTGCTGGGAAAAACTGGCTATAAACACCATACAAAACTTTAACTGAAATAAATAAATAAATACACAAAAAAATATTTATTAATTTAATTGTTTTATTAGTATTATTCTACGCAACCACGAGCAAGCAAAAAATAAAATTTCACTATTTAAAAACGAGCCGAACACATGTTTGTTGACATCACAGCTTAATGATCAAGGTAATTGATCTAAATTATGTTAACCATCAGTTTCAGTTACAGTGGCGGCTCGTCAGGTGAAGTAGGTGAAAAAAATAAAAATAAAACCAGGAGAAAAGTTTTTCCACAATATTAATGTACCAATACAGCTACCATTTTAGCCCTTAAAAAATAATTATGTTCGAATTAATAATATTAATTTAATCTGAATGTTGCTATGCATAATAGGGCCACGTTAACTCCGATGGATAATAATTATAAACACTCGTGCATTTTGGCGCGCCCCAGCGGACCGTGTCTGTTAGCTCAAAGCGAGTGAAGACACAACGCCCTACATGGCTTTGATATTCACCGTTGTTATGGTTACGTGACGTCAGTTACGCAAACAGCATGTAACAATTTGTATTATGATGAAGTGCAATTTAAAAATAGATCAGTCGTATGCACCATTGTTTTAGCATTGGTTCGCCTAACCTTAAGGTATTTATTTTGAGGCTTCGCGAAACTTACGGTTATAGATATCGTTTTTATGTGATTTACTGTGTGATTAAAAAGTTTTGTTTTTATTTTTTAGTTAATTCAGTAATTTACGTACATACTTAGTTGTGTGTTTTAAAAATTAACACAATTAATGACATAGTTTGTAATTTGTTGGAAACTTCATTCAGTCGTTAGACAGATGAGGGTAAGAAAGACGTTTTGTTACACGGGTTTTTCGTCAATGTTTGTTTAAGTACCCGCACTATACCTAGCTTTTCACCATTTTTTAAGACCGCGAGCCGCCACTGTTCAGTTATAGTTGATGAAAAAACGTGCAGATTTTTAAAACTTTATTATTTTTTTGAATTTTAAAGTCAATTCTAAACTAATTTCATGCTTAAACTGTTAACCCGATCAAAGCATCTCGATAGCCACACTGCTTCTGTATCAAATAAAGATTTGAAAAGCAATTTCCCTTACGCGTATCTCACATCAAGAGAAATAGTAAATACATTTCTTGAGTAGTAAAATTCTAAGGCTTTTGAAACAATATAAATCGCTTTCGCAACATGATAAATTTAGTGATAAACGTCCGAGGGAAATTTGAACGTTTTGTAACAAAGTTCTCTTATACAAAGATAATGCTGTAGTCAGGTGGCAAAATATGATTTTTTTTTTCGAGGGCCCGTCCGTGCGCCGGATGCACTTAGGCCAGGTTTGGCTCATTGTGCTTACCCTGTTTGGTTGTTACACACACTCTGTGATCCCAGTTCCTTGCACTAATTTGTGTAGGTCAACTGCGGAGAGGGTAAGGATGCCCTCTGGTTCCAGCTTTGGTTGCTCGAGTATTTGTTGTCTCTTCCGATCTGGTGACTCGCAATGGCAAACTATGTGCTGTACAGTTTCCCTGTCTTGTCCGCATAATCTGCAGTTAAGGTCTCCATTGTACAGTCACATTCTGTGCAGATGGTTCTTGACAGCCATGTGCCCTGTCAGCACTCCTGTAATGGTTCTCAGCTGGTTCCCGTTCATTTGAAGCAACTGTATCTTAAGTCTTGAGTCTGGATCCCCAATGAAGCTTTTGTTATGGTGTAATATCTGTCTGTTGCTCTAGTGGATTTGTTCAGTCTTGATCCAACGCCAGTGGCGGCTCGTCAGGTGAAGTAGGTGAAGGGGCTTTTCACCAAAAAACAACAGGAAGAAAGTTTTTCAACAATATTAAATATTAGTGTACCAGTATGTAGCCCTTAAAAAATAATTATGTTCGAATTAATAATATTAATTTAATCCGAATGTAGCTATGCATAATAGAGCCACGGTTAACTCCAATAGACAATAATTATAAACACTCGTGCATTTTGGCGCGCTCCCAGCGACCGTGTCCGTTAGCTCAAAACAAGTGAAGACCCAACGCCCAACATGGCTTTGATATTCACCGTCGCTATGGTTACGTGACGTCAGTCAAGCAAACAGCATGTAACAATTTGCATTATGATAAAGGGCAATTTAAAAATAGATCAGTCGTATGCACCATTATTTTAGCACTTGTTCGCCTAACCTTAAGGTATTTATTTTGAAGCTTCGAGAAACTTACGGTTATAGATATCGTTTTTACGTGATTAACTGTGTGATTAAGAAGTTTTGTTTTTATTTTTCAGTTAATTCAGTAGTGTACGTACCTACGTCGTTGTGTGTTTAAAAAATGAACCCAATTAATGACATAGTTTGTAATTTGTTGGAAACTCCATTCAATCAGATGAGGATAAGAGAGACGTTTTGTTATACGGGTTTTAAGTCAATGTTTGTTTAAGTACCCGCACTATACCTAGCTCTTTACCATTTTTTTAGACCGCGAGCCGCCCCTGTCCAACGCTTTATGGCATCTCGTACTGTGCACCGTGGTACTCCGATTGCCGATTCTAGACCAATGAATGTATTTTCTGAGCCTTTTCTTGGCAAAATATTATATGACCCAGATGATCTGCACTGATGAATAACAGTTTAAAATAGGGAGTTTTTTGTGTTTCCTTAATTACAAGTAATACATATATTATATTTTGCCACCTTATAGAGCTTACTTCAAGGAGTATAAAAAAGTGGATAAAATGACCTTATTTAAAAAAAATTAACATATATTTTACCTTCTGACTACAGAATTTTTCTTGTCAAAACTGCTGGACAATTCAAACGGACCGAGCTAATTGTTAGGTAAACTTTGTAGTAAAATATTTTACGAACGAATAAAGCTATCGATGCGCGGTTTGCAAAATTTAAAAGGGAATTTAATTTTTAATATGCACATTTTTTCCGATTTTTTTTTACTTCTAACCTTAAACTGTCTACAGGGTTCAAAGAGAAGTATGTTTTTTTTATCAAAGTTTCTAAGTACCGGATTTCCACAAAAATAATTTTAAATTATTTTGGATGGCATTTTCTTTATCTCCTATTTATAGAGAACAAAATAAATTCTCAAATTTTTGATATCCCTCTTTGTTCATGAAATTTCGATTTTTTTCTCAACCCCTGTAAATTTCAGGTATTTTTGTCATTAGGCCTTACAATGTTTTGTAAGAACGGGTTTTGGTAAGTGATTATAACTTCTTAGGACCACCTCTTTTGCAACGAGTACATTTTAGTTTTTTGCGTTTCGTCGTGACCAGTGGCGTACCCATAATCGGTTTTATTTTTATTTTTTTCATTTTATATGCCTCCATTTCCACACATCGTGTTTCGTGCCAGAATAACTGCTCACGACGAAACGCAAGAAATTAAAATGTACTCGTTGCAAAAGGGGTGGTCCTAAGAAGTTATAATCACCTACCAAAACCCGTTCTTACAAAACATTGTAAGGCCTAAAAATACCTGAAATTTACAGGGGTTGGGAAAAAAATCGAAATTTCATGAACAAAGAGGGATCTCAAAAATTTGAGAATTTACTTTGTTCTCTATAAATAGGAGATAAAGAAAATGCCATCCAAAATAGTTTGAAATTATTTTTGTGGAAATCCGGTACTTAGAAACTTTGGTAAAAAAAACATACTTCTCTTTGAACCCTGTAGACAGTTTAAGGTTAGAAATAAAAAAAAATCGGAAAAAATGTGCATATTAAGAATTAAATTCCCTTTTAAATTTTGTAAACCGCGCATCGATAGCTTTATTCGTTCGTAAAATATTTTACTCCAAAGTTCACCTAACAATTAGCTCGGTCCTCTTGAATTGTCCAGCAGTTAATAATAATTATTGTTTAAAAGTGAAGTCAAGTGATGAATTCGCCATTTCATTTTTTGATCAATATTTCTTATCTTTTTCGCTTTATTCAAAAAGCGGCCCAATAATACCCGTCCTTGAGTGGCAATTACCTACAGTTTTGAACGGAAGAAATTTTAATTAACGAATTAATAAAAGCAAAAAACGAAAATGTGTGAAAATTGTCTATTTTTCTTTTTTTGCTTTTATTACTTTATAAATTCAAACTCGTTTAACTTTAAATTGTGGGTGCTCAAATGTCGGTAATTGGATAAAAGGAATAATTAACGAAATATTGATCAAAAAACGAAATGGCGAATACGTCACTAGACCTCACCCTTAAGAGAGAGGGCCAATAGCAATAATTTTTTCAGTGAAGTGCCGCTAGTAACAAGAAATTTTTCAGTAACCGCATCTATAAATCCTAAGATAATAATAATAATTATTTAGTCACGTTCGCATACACCCTTCAGCGTTCCTAAAAGGAAGAGGAAATGCCTCGGAAAATGCCATACAACTTAAAATATAACATAGGCAGTTTATTTAGTTAACATACCCACGCACAGTGTTTTGTTTATGTGTTACAGATGTTCCGAAAGTTAAATTTAACCAGTTTAACCCTCAGACGACACTCTTGTCCGTAGGGACGTTTTAATTTACATTAAAGGGGTATTTTCTTTAAATTAGAGTGCTTTGAAAACTAAATAATAAAAGTAAATTTAAAGACAAGGGATTAACAAAAATTAAAATTTAGAAATCTGAAGAAATTTCCCATAAATGCAGTTAGGTTTTCTGTAATGATTGAAAATGGATTAAAGAACTTAAAAAGGTTAAAATATAAAAAAAATTTTGATGTGTACCGCAAACTTAATTTTTTTTTTTGGGAAAATAAAAGACTTTATCTATCATTAAAAGATTAAGTCATTTTTATATGATATCTTCATTAATAATTATTAACATCATAAACGTACTAAAACCTACATAACACCATAGTTACTCATAATACATTAGTTACCCTAATTTAATACGTTAGTTACGAAAGCATAATACGTTAGATACCAAATAATATTAGAACTATTTTTCATGAACATGTAAAACAATATTTTGACAGTTTTCAAATTTGATGGATACACCTTTGTCTTTAACGTCCACGATCTTAGGTATGCCCTCTGAAGACTGATTAATGACCGAGCAAGCACTTCTTTCGATTTCGTGCGGTTCCCCAGTGCTTAATCCACTGCCGGAAACATCGCCGATTTGAATTCGTCTGAGGCAGAATACACAAATTTGTTGACTTGTTCTCTTGTAAATACTTTTGATTTTTTTGCTTTATATCCAACATTTTTCTTCTTGATGAAACGTATTAAGGCGCCTTATTTGTCGATTTCCACTCTTTCCTTCAGTTCTAAAGTCGCTCGTAACATGGAATATTTCGGCCATAAGGATGAAGCAGAGTATTCCTCAGAGAGTTTTGCGAAATACGCCAGCAATATCGTTTCTTCTGCACCTTGAACATGTACTTTGTTTCGCCACTCACAAAACTGCCGATATTCTTTTTCATAATGGATTTTAGATTTGTCCGGAAGCAAGTTCAACCTTATAATGTTGGCTGCAGCTAATTTATCGTCAGGAATATCAAAATCTTGCATGATTTTAATAATGACTTTTTGAAATGCCAAAATGAAATGACATAAAACCTTGTTTTTATTTTCGCATCACCGTTGTCAATGATACGATAAAGCTTTGAATACAACTCGATTATTAGCGATTTAACACCGTCTTGGACATTGCGGGTGACTCGACTGTTGCCTCGTCACGTAGTAATGTCCTCGACTATTATAAATCGCATAATAATCTCGTTATATTATTAGTTATTATCTACAACCATTTAATAATAGGTGCATAATACTTCTGATAATAAGAGCATTGTGCTATTAATAAGACAATAAGTGTAATTATCCTAAAACAACTGTAACTATGAAGCCACAATAATAAATTTTAAAAACCAAAATCGCCATAGCGTGTTGTGGTTTATATAATACAAACGAAGACGTATCAGACATCAGCGTATTCCAACTCACCGCTAGTGTTTCGGCTTCATTATAAGTTATAACATAAAATTAATCTCATTATAGCTAAAAATCAGTACGGCGGAATATCTAACCAAAATCTCTCGAAGACCCCCGTGCTATAATTTCACTTGTCGGAGTAGGCGTCGGACACGATGGAGACACATCGCATTGCTCTTCCGTCCCGTTACTATGGAAACCAGAAATGCCAACATAAGTATGTGTTGACGTAAATGTTAAAGTTTCGCTTGTATTTTGTGCGTGTTTTAACTTTAGTAATAATTGATAATAATGGATTTTGAAAATCGAGGTGAAAATGAACTACCGAACACTCCACCAGAAATAGCACAAGCAGCTGCATTGGATTTGCTTCCAAAAAAGTCTAGGAATAATTACCAAATAGCATATAAACAATTTATGGATTGGGGTTTAAGAAATTTGCTTTATTAATATTCCGTTTCTTAAACAAACACTAGCTAAAAAACTGAATTCATAAGACAAACATAGCTGAAAAACATAGTGTAACTGTGCTGAGCATACCGCCATATCGTTGCGAATTAAATCCTATAGAACTTATATCGGCGCAAGTGAAAGGATTTGTAGCAAGACACAACACGACATTTAAATGAAAGACATTAAGCTACTGTTTGATCAAGCCAATAAGGAAGTGATACCAGAGAACTGGCGAAAAGCAGTCCATCATGTCTTTAAAGAAGAGAAGAAAATGTGGGATTTTGACCACCGGATCGATCGAACCGTCGACCCGTTAATTATAACGTCAAAAGGAGATAACAGTTCCTCAGATGACGAGAAATATTATGATTTTTTATAATTTAATTTCAGTATTATGCATTTTTTGTATTGTGTATTTTTTTATAATGTTTAATAAAAAATAAGTGTACCTAATACTATGTACATAATGCACGTATTTGTCGCACCATTTTTAGTGTTTGTGAATGGATAACAATAAGCAAAACCCCTAAATTGACCTAAACTCGGGTGGTACTACCTGCACTTGATGAAAATAAAGAGTTTTGCAATGAAATCAATGCGAAATTATGAAAGTGGCCTAAATATTCGTTTGGTCACTCTGTAGTCCCTTTTCATACCTAATTAGCTTTTAATACTCTACACCTTTTTGAAATAAACTATAATTTTCAAAATGTTGTTGTGTATTTTTGGTTGCCAGCCTAACTTCTCCAGGCACTCTAAGAAAAAGTCATACAGAAGGATTTATTGGTATTCGATTTTCAATTTCTCCGAACAATTCTATTACCTCCGACTGATTGGCATGATGTATATTTGTTCCTACAAACCCCGTTATAAACCATCAAATATGCATATTTTGACGCGAAATTCGTTTTAGTAGCGAAATTGCAGTATAGTCGAGCAAATAACACGGTTAATGTTTTTGGTTGAATTTTGGTTTGTCATCGGAAAATGTCTATTGGCACACACAGCAAAACTGCACCGAAATTTGTATAATTCCACGGAAAATATATTACCTTAATTTCAATTAATAGTACAATGAATCGTATTCTCGGTAAAAAATATACACTTGATAAGGGTAATTGGTCAATTTCCTCCCTTGGTAATTCTTTTCTAATGTAACTATTTTTTTTCCGAGGGCCCGTTGGTGCGCCGAATGCACTTTGGCTTAGGTTTGGCCCATTCTGCTCACTAGTTTGTGTAGGTCAACTGGGGACAGGGTAAGAATGTCCTCTGGTTCCAATTTTGGTTGCCCGAGTAGTTGTTGCCTCTTCCGATCTAGTGACTCGCAATGGCAAACTATGTGCTGTACAGTATCCCTGTCTTGTCCGCATAATCTGCAGTCAAGGTCTCCATTGTACAGTTGCATTCTGTGCAGATGGTTCTTGACAGCCATCCCAGTGAACACAATTATGTCGATTTGAAATAAAATATACATAACAATTTTACGAGTTATGTAACATTATTATGTAAATAACTTATTCAAATCTCATGAGATAACACTGCATTATGTCCGCATCAGTAAACCTCGTTGTTATGTAGCTAGTATATAACTATGTTACCTTTCAGAAAACGCCGTCATTGCTACGTCAATATTATATCTCATTTATGTAATAGCAATATCTTGTGTAGATCGCATTTTTAATTTCCTGTGGTATTAACGATGTCACCACCACATCTATATTATATCAGACTGATATGTACCGAGTAGGAGATCGAATCCCCGAATCCCGAAGGATAATATACTCGATTTATAAAAACTTAAATTTCATCATCATTTAATTTTTGCAGAGAAAATATGTAAAGTTATAGAACGATGTATACTTTGTGTTCATACATAATGATTAATGTGCAGAAATGGAGGTATATGAAATAATACATCTGTATAGATATTAGTGGTTTTTTTTTTGGTTTCGGTTAATAAAATATTACAGGTTTATAAGGAAAACAAAGTATTATCCTCTTTTTTGCCAAACTAAGATTTTTTTCTTTTTCATAGTTCTAAAGATGGATTAAAGATTTTAAAAAAAGATAAACCAGTAATATTTATAATAATTGGTCAGAAAATGTAATCTATTTTTATTTCATTCACTTAAAACATAATGTTTCTAAATAAAATATTAATGTTTGTTTCCCTTCGGTATAGTCCTTGTTGAACCAATCGAACCATTTATTTATCATTTTTCAGCTATTAGCTTAGTATATGAATTCTACAAACAAGAAAAGTATGTAAGATTTCTTAGGAAGAAGCAAGTTAAAATTTTCATTATTACGTACAAGAATTTAAAAAAAAATCGAATAAACTATGTTATGTTCTACCGAACTTAGTCAGGCTCGCAAGAAAGAATTTATCATGAATAGAGCAGTCTAAAAGTGGGATGAAGTTATTACAAAAAAAAATTAATGTATAAAACAAACGGCAATGTTGTGCATGTAAAAGGACTTTTAGCGCGTGAACTAAATTAGCTACCGATATTTCGCCTACTGTCTGAACTTTAATAATAAAATTAATAAGCACACTGTACTTACCCTCATGGTAAAATAAACTGCACCCGTAACCCACAAAAACGTAACTGTTGAGATTACAAAACTTTACTTATAACACGCGCTTCTTTATGTCATTTCTTGGCAACAAAAAACCACGGTTACTAAAAAGAACGGTTGTCTGGTAACTTCTGACCAATTAGAGCCTGCCTGCTGATGACGTCACAAAACGTCTTTGTTATACGGGTCTATTATGAATGCAACAGACAAAGAGAGACAGATACGCCTTTCTATGAAATGAACAGAGCACGGTATATATATTTGATCGTTTTTAGAAAATTTTAGTATTTATGGACCTAATAAATTAGGTTTCCTATTTCTGGAAGCGAATTTTATAGACCGTAATTTTAAATATTCAGTTTTCTGTTAATATAAGTAGATAAGTCTACAAATACAGATTGAGAACAGGGTGCAATTTCATTTTACTAACTTTAAAAAAACGCATGTGTATGTAGCTGCTGTTTTCAATGTTTATTTCAGAAAATATATATATAAATTTTGTTCATTTCTTATAAAACATATATATTATTGTTCTGTATCTGTACAGATAAAAAAGTAAAAAATTATTGTTTGGATATAAAATACATATTTTTACTAAAACAACTTTAATTTATTACAAAGAAGCAAAAGGTAACAGTTATAAAGATTAAACTTAGGACTCAGTTAAGCTAAATTATAAGGGAAACTACATAGCTTAACGCAAGTAATAAACTACATACACACATAAAGACGGTCTTGTAAAAATTCCCTTTAACAACGTCGAGGTTACATGATTCGCTGGCAACTGAGCATCATGAGATCTAACTAAAAAAAGGAAAGAAACATATAAAAATACCAACTGCATTATAAATGTTTTCTTTTTAATACTCTGGAATCATCTTTGGTATTTTAATATTTAATTCTTATAGATATCCGTTGTCTCGCAAAAGAATATACTAATTTAAAGGGAATATTGGAAACTTTTCGAAATATAATTTTTGTAGTTCGTTTTAAATTTAAAGTTATTACAATTCAATTTATTAAACCATTTGTCTATTTCTTCTACACTTTCCTTCTATGAAAATGAAGGATCAGTTAAACCCCCAAAAGAAAGACTCTGAACTCAAGATGGCATAGCATACGAATGCATTTTTTGGCTCATTCTCATAATTGTAGCAACCCAGCTTAGGAAACCTTTTGCAATTTTTTCGTGCTAAAAAGCTTGCCACATACACTAACCCATCTTTTTTACGTATATTTGTAGCAGATATCTGCGTGATGAAGTAAAGGAAGTATCACTAATTTAGTCACTTAATGCTAGCCTTTATAACCAGCCCGGTTTAAGGCAGTAGACAAGATAAATTCTTCACTTTGCTCCCCCTCAACATTAGTATTTCTTTGTACCATTCCGGGATTTTTGCCAAGTACTATCATTCTTATTCTATCTATAGTATTAAGGGGTGCCGGGTGGTCATGAACGAAGGCCCCCCTCGTTCTTATCTAAAATTTAAAAAAATTATAATATACCTATTACTTAGGTAAACAAAAACATGTAGATAGGTATTAAGATTTAAAGAGAATAATAATTAATTACCTTTTATTGTACTGTACTGATTAATATATTGATAAAATGTCTCTTTATCTTTAAATATAAGTCTCTAAAACACCATACAACTTTAAAAATTTGCTGAAAAACACTTTAAAAATAGAAGTAACAGAATAAACAATGCTAATTCTGTATACAAATGTCTGAAAAGACGTTTTGTGACGTAGGCGATGACGTTTCGCCCGCCATGACACCAAGCTTACAAGGCAACCTATCTATCTAAAGACCTTGACAAAAAACAAGAGAAATAAATGGCGTCAAACGACACATCGTGACTCACGGCACCGGCGAAATAAATGAAAAATGACAGTTGTTTTGACCTTTGACAATAAAAAATGACATGTAATGTTTCATTTGTATATCTATTTGATGTCACGCTTGTTATATAAAAATGCAATTTTGTATTTTACGTACCATACAGATAAAGTAAAATGTGTGATATAATATTGACGTAATGTGGCATTTTTTAAATTTACTTTATTCTTTTACGGCGCAGTGCAATCAATATGACTTGAAATCAAAATAAGTAAATATTAGGGTTCGAATTTATATCACAGCGAGGTTCACGTAACAAAAGTGTTTACTGGGATGTGTCCCGTCAGAATTCCTGTAATAGTTCTCGACTGGTTCCTGTTCATTTAAAGCAACTGTTTCGTAAGTCTTGGGCCTGGATCCCCAATGAAGCTTTTGCTGTGGTGTAATTCCTGTCTGTTGTTCCAGTGGATTTTGTGTTCACTCCTGATCCACCGCTTTTTGACATCTCATACTGTACACCTTGGAACTCCGAGGGCTGGTTCTGGACCTATGAACGTATTTTCAGAGTCTTTTCTTGCAAGTGCATCGGCTTTTTGGTTCGCTGCAATACCTTCGTGTCCTGATACCCACTGAAGATTAACTTTTGCCAGGGCCCCTAATTCTCCTTGACATTCCCACTCAAGTCAGGTGATTTCTGCAGTATGAATAGTTTGTTTACATGTTCTCGATTTTAAATTATCGAATTTTCGTGATATTTTGTTGGTTGTGCATCAAAACAATAATGGTTTGGATTTTGAAAAGTATTTAGTGACAAATATGATGCATTAGTTTGGAGAGGTCAAAAGCTATTCAAAAATTAAAAAATTAAAATCTATATTTAATGAAATTAAGTTAACGTAGATATCTAAAAATTAAAATAAGAAAGGGGGTTTTCCGAATAATCAGTATTTTGTGAGAAAAAAATTTAAAAAAATCAATATTTTTGTTTTTATCGGATCTCTGAAATTCATATTAATAATAGCCATTGTTGGCCGATAATATTACTTGAATGGCTATAAAGTGCCCTGCGACTGAAAGAGTCGAAATTCTGGAAGGAAACCAACTACGGACACAGCAGTATACTAAAGATTCACCCGGGGAATAATCTACGAGACCCGACTGATTACTCTGTCCCAATAACATGCTTCGATAGAAGGTATTCTATACTCATTCCGAGTAGGAAAGAGTGGAAAGGAAATCAGAATATAACGAAAACAGATCACGCAATCTTCACAGACGGTTCAAAAATGGACGTTGGTGTGGGAGCCGGGGTCTTTTCCGAAAGTTTACAAATACAGAAATCGTATAGACTCCCCAACTATTGTAGTATTTTTCAAGCAGAAGTACTGGCAGTAGAGAAGGCGGTCAATATCCTGCATGAACACCTTGGCTTGGGAGTAGCCTCGTCAATCACCATCTTCAGTGATAGTCAGGCGGCGATTAAGGCAATCTGTTCCAGCAGCGTTAAATCAAAGTTCGTAAAGCGATGCCGCAACAATCTATGCACACTTGGCAACCAACATCGGGTTATTCTGTGCTGGGTTCCTGGACACTCCAAAATAGATGGCAACGAGGCTGCCGATGCGCTCGCAAGAGAGGGCGCAGGCATGCCAGCTGATCTAGCAGACAATACAGTGAACAAACCACTGGGATTGGTCAAAGAGGAGATTGACTACATGGCCAAGCAGCTTGCACAGAACAGATGGACAGGGTTGACAACCTGTAGTACATCCAGGCAACTGTGGCCCACATTCGATAAAAAAAGAACCGCAGAGCTGTTGAGACACAGTCGAAAAGACGTGAGAAATATTACTGCGGTTGTTACCGGACATTGCCTCTTCGGTAGATATGCCGAACGTATGCAAATACCCACTAACGACTTCTGAAGAAGTTGCAGAGATGAGGAAGAGGAAGAAAGTATTCAACATTTTCTGTGTGAATGCCCTGGCCTCGCAAGAAGAAGGTTCACTGCTCTGGGTGAACCATTTTTTGAAAGCCTGGAGGAACTAAGCAACTTACAACTTGGACGACTGAGCAGGTTTCTGAATAGTAGTGGCTGGTTTGAATAAGTTGTTAAAATCCTTCCGCGGTTACGTCGCACTAACCATCAGAAATCTGATGAAGGTGGGTTCTACGGAACACATGTGGTATCACAACGGACCTAATCAGGACTACTTGAGACTGTTTGGTCAGAACCAAGGGTCTGCCACTCTTACCTAACCTAACCTAACCTACTTGAATGGCTTACATTAGAGTCATAATATGAGACGGTAAATGGCAATTCAATAATTTACTGAAAATTTACACAAACTAACTTGTGTTTTTATAGTTTACCAGATAAATAATTTAAATTGATGTATCACATTTATCACAATAAGTAACCACGAATTTAATCAAGAAATAAAATGACATTTATGGTCTATAAAAGAAAGCTAATTGGTCACACAAAGAACGTTATGTGTCTGTGTTGTTGTAAATCACAACTCTTGTTTAGGGTCTTATAAAGGATCTAAATATATTAGAGTACAGTCTGTTAAAGAACGTTTTGTAACATGGTTGGCTCGCCAGAAAAAGATACATTAATTAAGCCGGGGTCTGGTGAAAAATGTATAAATTTATTAACGTTAGAACATAAGGAAGTTTATTCTTACTTTTACCAGAATATAGCCTTAGGATCTTAGTATAACTTGTAAGAATTTGTTTGCCCTAAAAAGTTCTATTTTGGCGTCCATTTAGGAAATTTTCATGGTTTTGCAATAGGGTTGGGTAAGTTGATACTTCTTTTTTAGCTGTGTATACAGGGTCCTGCGCCTTACCTCCCGTCTTCTGTAGCTCACTTATTAATTAAGTTAGGATTTTGATATTTTGCAGACTTTACCTGTATCCTAGGGCGCATTTCAGGAAAATATTTTTGTTTATACAGGGTGTTCCAAAAAAGTGTGACGTCATAGGGATATGTTTTTTAGATTACATGCCATATATTTTCTTACTTATTTGGATGCACCTTGTAGTTGCCTACATACCCCTAAAATTTTAATTAAATCGGTTTAGTATTATAGGCGAAAAAAAATAAAAACTAAAAAAAATCAGTTTTGCACCACTGGTTTTAAAAATTATTAAAAATAAAAATAATGCCTCGTTATTAAAATTCTACAAAGATAATATAATAAATAAGGTCCTAAAGTCTCGTTAACCAAGTTTAATTAATACAAATTGTACAGTG
Source organism: Polydrusus cervinus (assembly GCA_935413205.1). Classification (NCBI taxonomy): domain Eukaryota; kingdom Metazoa; phylum Arthropoda; class Insecta; order Coleoptera; family Curculionidae; genus Polydrusus; species Polydrusus cervinus. The sequence goes on along the minus strand of OW284519.1, from coordinate 18,913,663 downwards.
TGTCCAAAATTTAGTGTCAAACTTTGCAAACTTTAAAGCAATTTATTTTTCTTATTTCAAATTGGAACCCCTTTATATTATTATGTCATTCGATGCAGAATTACAATTCAAACATTTGTTCTAATTACAACCCTATCGCAATTTCTAACGCATTAAGACTTATTTACAGAAAACTCGTTTTATCAACCTTTCCACCAGTCATTATCATATAATAAATACCAAAGGTGGCTTTGAAAAACAATTTATTGGTATTAAAGTTTATTAAAGTGACAAAAGCCCATTTTGACTTTAGTTATTTTATAGTTTCAAATATTATTAGATTAGTATTAATTATTTAAGCTATATTATTTTTTGTGATGGAATACAACCAAGAAAAGCTCGTAGATATGATTTTCATATTAGGAGCATGCTAAAAGAATTTTTATTTGTCCTTTTAGTAAACTTTAATATCAATAAATTGTTTTTCAAAGCCACCTTTGATATTTAATATATAATAATGACTGGTGGAATAGTTGATAAAATGAGTTTTCTGCAAATAAGTCTAAATGCATTAGAAATTGCGATAGGGTTGTAATTAGAATAAATGTTTGAATTTTAATTCTACTGGTTTGTAAATTGGCGATTATTTTGAAAAATTTGACCATAGCGAACGTTAAAAATTCATATTAATGCACAAAATCCATTTTTAACTGTTTAAAACGAATTCTTAAGCTATTTTGTTGTACTTTCGGAGTTATAATTCTTACGCAAGCAGAAATAAATCCGACAAACCTATTTTTCTTCTGTGCATTTCAGTAAAACAAATATAAATCAAAATACCTGGTTGAGAAAATAAATTGTTCGTTTTTATCAATACATATATCGCTTTTTATCTGTTCATCAAAAAGCCGAATGTAAGAAGGATAGATATATTCAAAAATGAGTTTGTTTAAATATAAGAATTTACCCAAATCGATAAATATGTTACAGTGTAATTTGGTCCATGGGTTTGCCATCAAAATTAATTTTTGTTTAATTGTTTTTTTATTACCGTCATGGCCAACTTAAAAGACAAGTTATGATGCCTAATTTAAATAATAATTTTTTAAAATTCTTAGCATGAAGTTTGAAAGTTAAGTCGTAGAAAAAATATACTGTACAACTCGACTGGATTGTCCATATTGCGCTCGGAAGTTTGAGCACTCCGCCTACGGCGTCGTACTCAATTTACTTGCTCGTGAGATATGGACATCATCTTGTTGTACAAACCACTATTATCATGTTTATTCGGAAAACAATAAATGCATTTAGATCTACCGATGATTCAGGAGGATTGACAATACTACGCACTACGCTCCTACATGTAATGCGCTCGGTTGTGGCCCGGTACCGCATTCTCTGCGGCATCTCCATTCTGACAAGTGCCTAAAATCAGCGACCTCGAACGGTCATATTCCACCCGCTGTGTAACTGGAAAAAGGCTGAAATCTTGTTGATTTAGCCGCGAATGTATCGCGGATCGAATTGTTTAAAGTTATTTTTTTAACTTTTTTTTCTCACATTCCTCAATATCTGTCGAAATTAAAAAAAAAATTCATTAATAAAAATTAGCCAGGATTTGGGTCAGGAGAACCTTATGTGTTTAATTTTAAAAATAAAAATAATAACTTTGGAGAAAAATATAGAAATATTGTTCGGATGCTCTTACAAAAATGAAGAAACGTGTATTCATATCGTGGCCAATTTTACTAGCTAATCTTTTCGATATGAATTTGTACGTAATGCATTTCGGACATTTCCTAAAAAAATTATAAAAATATCCGCAGGCACTTAATTTTGCGTACCTATAGTCTATTTCAGAAAGGTGTAGAGTAATAAAAGCCCATTAGGTGTGCAAAGGGACTACAGAGTAACTCAACAAATATTTAAGCCACTTTAATAATTTGGCATTGATTTCATTGCAAATTTCTTTATTTTCATCAGGTGCAGGTAGTACCACCCGGGTTTGGGTCAATTTATGGGTTTTGCCTATTGTCATCAATTTACAAACACTGAAAATGGTGTGACAAAGGCGTGCATTAGTATTAGGTACACTTATTTTTTATTAAACATAAAGAAAATACTAAAAATACATTATACAGAAATTAAATTATAAAAAAACCTAATATTCTTCGTCATCTGAGGAACTGTTATATTTTCTTGACGTTATACTAATTAACGGGTTGACGATCCGATCGATGAGGTGGTCAAGATCCCATACTTTCCCCTCTTCTTTAATGATATGATGGACTGCTTTTCGCCAGTTCTTTGGTGTCACTTCCTTAATAGCTTGATCAAACGGAGCTTAACGTCTTTCATTTTGAATGTCGTGTTATGTCGTGCTACAAATCCTTTCACTTGCGCCTATATAAGTTCTATAGGATTTAGTTCGCAATGATATGGCGGTGTGCGCAGCACAGTTACACTATGTTTTTCAACTATAACTTCCACGGCATATTTTATAAAACGATGTTTGTGTATATTTGCTATAGCTAATAGTTCCTTCTTTATCAAATTATCTTCAAATTCAATATTTTTGGTGGTTAACCAGTCGATAATTTCTTGTTTTCTCCAAGATGGGGTTGGGGTCTTCTTTGTGTGTCGTGAATAATAGTTTGCGTTGAATCAGCTCGAAGATATTCTATAATTTCACCAAAAACCTCAAAAACAATCAAGTTCATGTCCTCGTGGTAATCTCCCGTATTAAATGAATGAAAGGTTAGTAAAACTTCTTTTAAAAATCCCTCATGTGCGCCTATGGCCGACACCGAAATTGAGCCGAACTGGTCGGAATTTCCCATTTTATTACTCTACACCTTTCTGAAATAGACTATAGTTCCTCATCACAACCCTGTACATGAAGGAAATCATATCTGGGTGTTAAATTTGTAACCGAGCTAAAAAAACATCCTGATTATTAAAAACAAAGCACGTTCAATCTTATAAATAAATAAAATAATAAATTAACAAAAAAAATTGTCAATTTTTATTCTCCCAAATTTAAATTTACGTAAAAATACGTATCTTTAGTGCACCTTAGATTACAGAACTTCTTACAAACCAACGATATATTCAAAATTTCCTATAACAAGCTTTGTTCACTTAGCAAGCTCAGACTTCACCCACTCACGATTCAAATCTCGGATAATGGCGGCCAGAATATTCATTTGTTGTTCGGTCAGTCCGTTCTTTACGTATCTCTGGACAAAAGTAGCTTTTGAACGCAAAAAATGCTTATTAAGAAAAACAAATATGGTTGTTGCCAAGGATATATATCCGTCTACCTGTAATAAAAAAATCAAATATTTAATATAATCAATTAGTTCAGGACAGGAAAAACACTCTGTTGTCACTTCCTTAATGGCTTGATCAAATAGTAGCTTAACGCCTTTAATTTTGACTTTGTACTAAGTAGTGTAAGGTAGCTACTTGGTTCGATGAGTGAGAGGCCTTGAGATGTGTATAAAACGTATATTCAATCTATTCTATTCTACAAAATCAGTCTTAGTTTTATATATACTAAACTTAACCTTAACTTTTAACCTTAACTCTAAACTTAACCTGTGATTAAATAAATGTTATTATTTATAGTTAATATAAAATAATATACCGTCACCTTTGGTAAAGGATTATACTCTCGACAATATCCTTGTTATTGGTACCAAGGTTCGGGAATGATTATTTCAATAACATTATAAATACAACAAAAATAGGTAAAATAAGGTAGACCCTAATTTTTACCCTACAGTAGCTCAACGTCTTTTATTTGGAATGTCGTATTGTGTCTTACTACAAATCCTTTCACTTGCGCCAAGTTTTATAAAATTTAGTTCGCAATGACATGGCGGTGTGCACAGCACAGTTACACTATGTTTTCAGCTATATTTTCCACGGCATATTTCATAAAACGCGCGATGTTTGTGTAAATTTGCTATAGCTAATAGTTCCTTCTTTATCAGGTTATCTTCAAATTCAATATTTTCGGTGGTTAACCAAGTGGTTATCAAGTTATCTTTTTTTTCTTTGGTTAGTTATCATAAATAATTTAATGCACAAAATTTACATGCGCCTATGGCCGATACCGTAATTGACCCGAACTGGACGGAATTTCCAATTTTATTACTTTTCACCTTGCTGAAATAGACTACAGATCCGCGCCCTCCGGCGTAGCCCGAAAATATGCTCGGGGGGGGGGGGGGGGGGGGGGGGGGGGGGCGAGGAAGGACATTTCTTTTCTGAAGAGAGGGATAGTCGGGACATTATTTAAAGATTTAAGTTAAAAGTCGCGTCGGGTGGGACGAAAAATTAGGTTGCAATTAGAGTTCACTCTCCCATACTAAATATCCATGAGCCGCTACTGATGTAAGTCTTACGATAAACTTTCTCTAACAAATTCCGTATGTTTACTGAACCGAAAAAGCTTATCCAAAAGCAATTTTATAAACTTTTGCATTTGCCAAAAAGATTATTAAACTTCCTATACTTCATCGAGTTTTTGATGATATAAATCTTCTTATTTTTAAGAACAGACTGTACAACAAGTTTATATTTCACAAAAAGATCCATTCCATCAAGTCTCTTTTACTTAATATTTTGGCATGGAATATTAAGTCCTCTTTTTCGGTCTCTTCTTTCCGTAACATCCCTTAAATGATGTAATTTGCCGTATTTTATTTTTTAATAACGAAAAGGGACTAATGGATATTATAAACACTCTTATTTTCTTTTACAAGAAGTTTAAGTCAAATAAAGTGATTTTATTAAACTTTTGTTTCGGTAGGTAATTTATTTCTGACCGGAGAAAATAAGGTTAGATCATTTGATCAACCCTTGTCATAAGTTAATAGCAAGAGTTTTCAAGAACGAATATTGTTCCTACGACCACCTATGAAAATGAGAAAAAAAGTACGGTTAATTTGACTAGAAAGCGCCGTATATCACACACTATTTAATTTAAACATATGGTGCCAATTTGACAGACAATCCCTATTTATTAAAAAAAGCTAAACACCCGCAACAAAGTTACCATCTACAAACTATGCATAAGATCAGCACTACTGTATGCCGCCCCATCATGGTCAACACTCTGCATGACGGGGAAAAGTAAAATACAAACATATCAAAACAAATTGCTACGAATAATAACTAACGCACCATGGTTTGTACGTAATACTACATTACACAGAGAACGTAAAATGGAAACGATCCAAGACTACATCACGAACACCAGCAACAATTACTTCAACATAGCAGAACAAAGCCAGAACCCGTTAATCCGCCATTCCCACCAACCACAACACCAGGCAGGTCCATACAGGCTACCACGAGGTTCAAACCCCTCACACAACACGAGCTTAATGTACTAGTTTTTAGCTAATGTTTTATCAATTAAGAGGAGTTATAGGCCTAGCCTCGCTTAAAATTTTAATCAATGAAGATCCTAGTCCAATTTGACAGATAACCCCTATTTATTAAAAAGAACAAATTTTAGAAAGCAGTAATTGTAAAGTGTTTAACTTATTTATCATATATTTGTCGAGTGATTCAGAATTAGAGTGTGAAAATACGGCATCTGAAATTATAAAAAATGTTAATAATATACTGGAAAATCTATTACCAGAAAAAACAAATCGCGCAAAAGAGAGTATCATGTATTAAACAACAAATGTTTATCGGTAGTGATTGCGTAGAGAGTTAGGGCTCTAGCCTGCAGATCGTAAAGTCACAGTTTCAAATCCCCTCAGGAGTATTAAACTTTTTTTTTATGAAAACATTAAATAATTTATAGAATTACTTTAATACAAAATACAAAATAAGACTACTTTGTCCGCTTGCCGCTAACTTTTTTTGAAATTTAAAATTCTTTATTAAAATTACAGTTATTTTATTTAAAAAAAAAAGGCAAATTTACGTATATAATATGCATGTTTTACTGTATACATTAGGGTGACCGGATCTCATATGGGGGGAAAAAAATGTCGGAATCTTGTTCGTCTGAACCCCACAAAACGATTCCCCTTTCCAGATATTGAGATAGCCGAAATTTGAGCTCGATTAAACGACGTTAACCCGCGCCGCTCGTCGCTCAAAGTTTGAAAAAATCCAAATTTTTGGCCAAAAAGCTGACATATGGAGCCATAACTCCAGAACGATAAATAATAGAAACACGCTGAATATCTCAAAAGAAAGCTAATGTTGTTCTTCAAAATTTATATTCTATACATAATTGTTGTTATTTTAAGTCAAACCGAGTTACAATTACAGTTTTTATATTAAATCGGTCAAAGAATGTATACGTTTCTTTGGTAAGTAAATTTACCAATCCTCCATCAACTACCTCTTTTAATTTTTCTTTACTAACTTTTGGATTTACAACCCTAGCGTGCTCTGATGGTTCATCTGTGCTACTGAGCAATTTATTAGCCATTAACAACTTTTCATCGTCTGTGATGGTGGGATCAAAAAACGATAATCCCACTAACTTTGCATTCAAATACCACACATGGTTCGAAAATTTAGTCAGGGCTATTTCTGCAATGTCGTTGTTACATTCTTTATAGTCTAACAGACTATGCAAAATACCTCAATCTTGATTTGGTGCAAAATGAGCTTTTGGAGCATTGAACCAAGCTTTACAATAAATTTTAACTAGGAAAACAGAAATGGCACGCACAGAACTTTTTTCTTCTTTAGACATCTTAAATTGACGACGAAATATGAACATTTTTAAGCAGTAAATAGCCTTTGCTATCCACCTAGCGTGATGAATGGCTCCTGGAGTTCTAAAACCCACAACATTGCCTTGTAGTCATCTCTGGGGTAGCTCTCAGTTAATTTGGTCTCGAATTCAGCAGTAACATTTGTAATTACTTCTGGAGTTACCTGCTTTTGTATTAGATTGTCACTGATACCGGTGTCATATTTTTGTTTGTCTATCTTGGGCCACGCGTGAGGAATCTCTTGAAAATGTCTGGATGAGGTCCAGTGGTTTTTGTGTCGAATACGCCTTTTAAGAGAATTTCCAAGATATGTTGACGGAAAGCTAGGTATACCAATTCTCTTCCCAACATTTGCTCCAATATGACGCATGCTTCTTTGACTCTTCCGGTGTTGTATGATGTAGTGTCGAAGCACAATCGCCTGGACGGTATTAGGAAGACCCCATTCATGTAGGCATTCATATACGGCTACGGCTTGCTCCTCTCCAGAGCTGTTTGCTGTTACAGGAACTCCCAGCAGCTGTTCCTTTTCGCCATATGAAATAGCAATAGCTATTTGCTCACATTTTTCATTTTTTAAAACCCCCGGCAAATTTTTATATTTTAAAATAAAAAATGTCATTAGACTTATCAATATTACTTGTTTTTATATTATATTTCTACTTTAAACTCAAAAATATACCAAAAAAAGCAAAATTTATCACTTAATAACAAAATATACGAAGTATACTCCTAGTGGTACCAGGTCACGTTTTTGGGGCTAAAGGCTGTTGTAACTCGATTTGACTTAAAATAACAACAATTATGTATAGAATATAAATTTTAAAGAACAACATTAGCTTTCTTTTGAGATATTCAGCGTGTTTCTATTATTTATCGTTCTGGAGTTATGGCTCCATATGTCAGCTTTTTGGCCAAAAATTTGGATTTTTTAAACTTTGAGCGACGAGCGGCACGGGTTAACGTCGTTTAATCGAGCTCAAATTTCGGGTCTGTTCGGGTCTGTCAATATCTGGAAAGGGGAATCGTTTTGTGGGGTTCAGACGAACAAAATTCCGACATCGATTTTTTGTGGTCACCCTAGTATACATATGTATATGTCATTGACTTACCTAGATACAAAAACATTCTAAACGAACATTACTAGAAACCGATTGTAATAAATTTCTTTGACATCGCCGACACGAGGCCCATAATAGCAGTTCTGCAACACCTAAATACATATACACGTATGGTAAAAAGGTTAAGCAAAGACATATTTCGTCGGTTTATCTCCTCCTTCATCAGTAATCGGCCCCTTGCATGTATCAGACCGTTCGTGTCGGCCTGCACTAAAAAGCCCCAGAGAAGGCATAAAGTTTGTGACATAAAACAGCAAAAGTTAGTCTAAATGGATTTTTTTAAAGGTTTAATTGTTATGGCGAACATACCTTCTTGTGTGATAAAAAATGTATAGGTTCCAGCAATAAAAACATTGTTAGTTGTAGTTAAGGGCTACTAGGGTGAGCCAATGTCGATTTATCGGTCACTTAAAAGCTATAAATCAATATCTACAGGGGTTAAAGTTTCTTAATAAATTTCTGGCTAGACTGTTTAAAATAATGTTTTTGGAAGAGCGCAATATGCGAAAATTGTGTTTACAAGATCTGTCACGTCTTCTATGAGGTATACAACGTATTTCTAATGTGCCCAAAAAAAATAATCCAATGGGGTTAAGTCCGGTGGTCTTGCCGGTCATTATACGATGTATATAAGGTGTTATTTTTATTATTGATAATTGAATAAATCATTTTACAAAAGTTATCTGATATTAATCTTACGTAAAGTCGTCAGTATTTAACAGGATATGATCATCCATTTACTACTACTCTATATTACTTAACAAAATATGATACACCGGATATCCTGAATTAAATTACGATGCAGTAAAGGTAAATATCAATAATTATTATTAAAACCGCGGCAGTGGCTCAGAGGTGAGTTACTTGCATTCGACCATACACTCTTAAAAATAACATGGTATGGATTACTAAAATTTGGTTCTGACAACTATTTATTTTCGTGAAATCGGACTCAACCCAAAAATTAGTTTGTACAACCAAAAAAAAATTGTGGTTATTGAACTGTTGAACTAATTAATAACAATAACCAACCCAACCTACAAATTTTAGTTGTCACAACGAAATTTTATATACGAATAACTAAATTTATATGGTAATCCCGCTTTTAAAATTAGTTGTCACAATTAATGTATAAATATGGAAAATTGAAAATTTTTTTTCAAGGAAATATTGTTTTTGGTAATGATAAAATCTACAAATATTGCCAAAGCAATCATTTATTTGGGCCGAACTTGAAATTTTTATAGAGTAACAATTACGTATGTATTTACAACATTGTGTTTATTATCTTTTTTCTGTACTTTCTAATTGTAGGAAAGAAGTTGAATCATAAATAGTAAAATTTTTATATTTTTGTCATTGCAGTTGCACATTAGAAAGTTTGAATGAACTGCATATAACGCATGGCAAAATTAGCAAGTTGATTTGATAGAAATAACTTTAAAAAAGTCTGTTTCATTTCTAAAAAAAATGTCATATGTAATTTATACTTAGTAACGAAAAATATTCCTTCCCAGGTCCCCATTTAAATAAAAAAAATGCCTTGGTATTACTACTCTATTAGGTATGCGTAAACTAACTGGAAAAAATTATCAGGGATATTATGGTTTCTTTAAAAAAAATTATTTCCAATGTCCTTGTTCTCTCATGTTCTTTATAATACATACTTATGTAATACAAAACAAAAACACTAGATTTTTAACTTATTTTACTCAACCTTTTGGGTTGTTCAATTGCTTATAGATATCCCCTGGACTTTCTATTTAAAATATACAGCTATATGAATTGTTGTACTTGGTCAGATTAAAAAGTCAATAATATGACGTTCTGTTATAGAAATGGAACATAGAATAAAAACAAAACAAAAAAAATATTTTTAAGTTATTTCTCATCGGGTCACATTGCCATGCTTTATAAAAATCTCATTTATAATTTCTAATGTACAACTGCAATGATAAAAAATAAAATGTTTACTACTTACTACTTACTTGTGTACACAAGAAAGACAATAAACACAAATAAATTACACCAAATATTGTTACATCAATTTTCCACGCGGGCACAGCCATGAAAATGGCCAATTATTGCCCTAAAAACACGAAAAAATGGACACGGAACCGGAAAAGCACCCTAACATAAACATAACCTCCTGACAGTCCTGGCTAGAATGATGTCACATATCACCCACCGACAAGGGCGTCAAGTCTCTGTTGATGCCGTTAGTTATAAATATGAAGAATAATATTACTTGAAAAGAAAAGTTAGTTCTGGTAACTAACAATGTATCCTAATTAAAATTAACAAAATGATAGGGACTACAAATTCATAATGTGTTATTACAACAAGCTTAATTGATAAATACAAGTTTGTGGGAACCTTGATGTAACACTTAAATAAGATATATACAGAGTAAAATTCAGCTAAACCAAATATATTTTATTTCTGCCAACTAATATGAAAACAAGATATCATTTTTTGGTAAATATAACCAAGAAAAAAATCTTTTGTGTTTTCCTAACTAAAAATAGTTATTTTTGGTAACGTAAACACGAGAACAAATAAAAATTAGTACCAAATACCAAGTCATTTTTAAGAGTGTAATAAAAAAAGTATATCCGAAATTTAGTAGGTTTAAGCATGCAGGGAAGAGTGTAAAATTTATCATCTACCAATCCACCGCAGTTACGCCGGTAACTAGGCTGGATGAGATCGAACATCTCGTGGGGTGCGGAAGAAGGTACACAATCCCCAATCAGTAGGTCATTCAATGGCAAGAAACCAAGGGTTGATAGCCCTTGGGGGGTCTCACATGACTGAATATCGTGGTCCGGAACCCACGTTAAGCGGTAGGTCCCCACGGGAATGACCCTGGCAGCGAACGAAGAGGAAAAAATTACAGACAAAAAAAAATTAAAATAATTATTAATTCTCATTATCAATATCATCTCATTAGTTTTGCGAGGTCAAAAAATGCACAAAAATTTAAAAGCAGTCAGATTCGTATCTGAAAAACGAAACGTCGTATCAGAAAAATAACATTATTTTTTTCAATAGCGTAATAAAGTTGTCTTAAGAAAATGCTGTTTAGTTTTCAAAATAATCAGTACCTATTATTAAAAAATTTAAATAAAAATTTATTTTTTCGGATATCTATGGAGGTCATCTCAATTTTTTATTATTTACTTATTTAGCATTAAAATATGCAACTTTGCTCCATTTAACAATTCTCTATTTCTTATAGTTATCGAGATAGTATGCATCGAATTTGTAACATCCTGTACATACAAAAATTTTGTTTGAAAAAACATTTACTTTGTCATAATGAGGGGATCACCCTGTCTGTCACTCTTCTTGTAATTCTATTTAACTTACAGTATGAATATTGACCAATTTTTTTTTACCGATATACTAGTAATCAGTTATAATAGATAATAATAATAAAAATTAACAACAAGAATAAATTGATAACAATAGGTTAGGTTAGGTAAGAGTGGCAGACCCTTGGTTCTGACCAAACAGTCTCACGTAGTCCTGATTAGGTCCGTTGTGATACCACACGTGTTCCGTAGAACCCACCTTCATCAGATCACTGATGGTTTATGCGACGTAACCGCGGAAGGATTTTAACAACTCATTCAAACCAGCCACTACTGTTCAGAAATCTGCTCAGCCGTCCAAGTTGTAAGTTGCTTAGTTCCTCCAGGCTATCGAAAGATGATTCACCCAGAGTAGTGAACCTCCTTCTTGCGAGGCCAGGGCATTCACACAGAAAATGTTGAATACTTTCTTCCTCTTCCTCATCTCTGCAACTTCTGCAGAAGTCGTTAGTGGGTATTTGCATACGTTCGGCATGTCTACCGAAGAGGCAATGTCCGGTAACAACCGCAGTAATATTTCTCACGTCTTTTCGACTGTGTCTCAATAGCTTTGCGGTTCTCTTTTTATCGAATGTGGGCCACAGTTGCCTGGATGTACTACAGGTTGTCAACCCTGTCCATCTGTTCTGTGCAAGCTGCTTGGCCGTGTAGTCAATCTCCTCTTTGACCAATCCCAGTGGTTTGTTCACTGTATTGTCTGCTAGATCAGCTGGCATGCCTGCGCCCTCTCTTGCGAGCGCATCGGCAGCCTCGTTGCCATCTATTTTGGAGTGTCCAGGAACCCAGCACAGAATAACCCGATGTTGGTTGCCAAGTGTGCATAGATTGTTGCGGCATCGCTTTACGAGCTTTGATTTAACGCTGCTGGAACAGATTGCCTTAATCGCCGCCTGACTATCACTGAAGATGGTGATTGACGAGGCTACTCCCAAGCCAAGGTGTTCTTGCAGGATATTGACCGCCTTCTCTACTGCCAGTACTTCCGCTTGAAAAATACTACAATAGTTGGGGAGTCTATACGATTTCTGTATTTGTAAACTTTCGGAAAAGACCCCGGCTCCCACACCAACGTCCATTTTTGAACCATCTGTGAAGATTGCGTGATCTGTTTTCGTTATATTCTGATTGCCTTCCCACTCTTCCCTACTCGGAATGAGTATAGAATACCTTCTATCGAAGCATGTTATTGGGACAGAGTAATCAGTCGGGTCTCGTAGATTATTCCCCGGGTGAATCTTTAGTATACTGCTGTGCCCGTAGTTGGTTTCCTTCCAGAATTTCGACTCTTTCAGTCGCAGGGCACTTTATGCAGCTATACTTTTTCCATAGATATCCAAGGGGGGTATATATAACATGACCTCTAGCGCCGCTGTCGGGGTTGACTTAAGGGCTCCGGTTATTCCTAAACAAGCTACCCTTTGTATCTTTGTTATTGACTTAGTGTGCACTGCTTTTTCCAAAGCGGTCCACCAAACCAGGACCCCGTATATTAATAAAGGTCTTATAATAGCCGTATAGATCCAGTGTATTATGTGGGGTTTTAGTCCCCATTTTTTTTCCTATTGCTTTTTTGCAGGCATATAATGCTACCGACGCTTTTTTAACTCGTTCTTGCAAGTTTATGCCCCAGTTTAGCTTGGAGTCAAGTACCAATCCTAAATACTTTGCTTTTTCCTTAAGCACTAAAGCATTATTGTCGAGTACTGGGAGTCTGAAGTTCTCGATCACCCTTCTGCGTTAATAACAATAATAATGATTCATTTTGGCCATGAACCCACTGTCCTCACTACTAAAATCAACAATCTACGGATATCGCACGAACTTAACAGAACATTTTAGAATTAATCACCTTTTATTTATGAACGACATCAACCTCTCTCACGAAAGAAAAACTCATTTACAGTCCCTAATTCAAGTAACTAAGATATTTAGCGATCAAAATGTCGTTTGGATTAGACAAGGGCCCAATCTCGAATGTTGTACAAGGAAAAACTGAAGAAAATCATGGATTGGTTGAAGGCATAGATGCACTGGATGAGGACAAAACATATACATCTTCATCTTCAAAAACCAACACATAAATCACACTAGGTTAAAAACAAATGTAAAAGCAGATTTACAAAGCAAAATATGCCCTAAAGCTAAAGCCAGGACATATTTTTCTAATAGGCCCGGTTATATTCGGCACGTTTTTTAGGCCACCACGTATACTCCAGCATAATTTTAAAATGTGCACCTCAATGGTCTCTACAATCCTGTATATAATAAATAAAATTAGTTTAATTTTTCAGTTTATTGTTTAGATTTAACATTATCAGCGACCATCAATACGGTTTTCGTAAGTCCAGATCAACAGGTGACCTTCTGGCATATGTCACCCATCTTTGGAGCAACACCATCGAACATCATGGAGAATCCCGGGCTGTTGCACTGGACATCTCTAGGGCTTTTGATCGTGTTTGGCACGATGGGCTTGTAAGTAAATTGCGATCCTACGGTATGCCTAATGGATTTTGTTTATGGTTAACCAGCTTCCTTAAGAACCGTTCTCTGCAAGTGGCGATTAACGGGTTTCTCTCAGACACCTTCACCATCAATGCCGGTGTTCCTCAAGGGTCCATATTGTCGCCTACCCTCTTTTTACTGTATATTAACGACCTTCTAGTGAAAACCCAAAATCCAATTTATAGCTTTGCTGATGACAGCACACTTGTCTCATCTTTTACCTTGACTCCCCAAACATCCGCTGCCGACGCACATCTTCGCAGGCAGCATGAAGTATTGCGCCTCAACAAGGACCTGGAAGAAATTTTGGCTTGGGGTGACAGTAACCAAGTCGAATTATATGCTAAGAAAACCCAGGCAGCAGTCTTCTCCAAAAAGGTTAACATTGTAGAACCGGATATAGTCATGGCAGGACACGCAATTCCCCTGGCACCGTCTATTAATTTGCTGGGCGTCAATCTGGGAGGTAATATGTCTTGGCATGATCACGTTGCCGCAATTGCCAAGACAGCTGCACAGAAACTTGGTGTACTTTTCCGCACCAAAAGGTTGTACTCGCCTCATCAACTTTTGACACTCTACAAAGCCCAGATTCGACCATCATTAGAATATTGCTCTTATGTCTGGAGCTCTGCACCCAAGCACACCCTTCGGCTACTGGATTCCATTCAAAATAGAGCCGTTCGTCTGATCGGCGACCCCGAGCTGACCAAGACCCTCGATAGCCTGGAGCATCGAAGACAGGTTGGTGATTTGGCTCTCTTTTACAGATATTTCCATGGCAGGTGTTCGACTGACATTGCCCACTTGATTCCACCTAGAGCAATGCAAAACAGAAATACACGGCGAACCACTGCCGCTCATCCATATGTTGTTCAGCTTAGTACTCCTCGAACTTCATTGTTCAAGAATTCTTTCTTCTGGAGAACGTCATCTTTGTGGAATGATCTTCCTGAGGTCGTGTTTCCCAATGAATACAATCTTCAACGTTTCAAGACCAACGTTAATCGCTTTTTTCGCCTCGCACCGCTCCCAGAGCGCCTTAAAGGATTTTTCCTACAGTGCAGGTGTTTTATCATAAAAAAAAAAAAAAAAAAAAAAAAGAAAATGTACGCCTATATACGGTAACTTAGTTACCCTATCATACTATCTAGTACTCTTTACTAGAATTCTTTATGCTTTAGTTTGTTATAAATTCTGTTAAACCCTTTTTGAAACTTCAAAGGCTGTTTAAAAATAGACATCACCAACTTTTTATCAAATACTTTCCGTAGTTATTAAGTTATAAGCTTGCTCGTCGTGCATATTGCTTCCAATTTCAGTTCCCAATATTACGGGAAGTGAATTTCTATATAAAATTTGGATTTCAAACGCCGAATCAGATCTTTTTGATCTGAAAGTTTCTTTCTGGTATTTGATTTTTAAAGGATTTCAGCCCTTCGCTATAAATTTGTATGTTAGTGAAGCTAGAATACATTTCCCTTAATATTGAGCTGCAGCTTCTAAAAATATATAGCCATGTTGGCTACAGTCATTACAGGGTTTCATAGCATTAAACGTAACCAAACTTTCACGCGCGACCTCAGTGGCGGCTCGTCAGGTGAAAAAAAATAAAACCAGGAGAAATGTTTTTCGACAATATTAAATAATTATGTACCATTTTAGCCCTTAAAAAATAATTAATAATCGGGCCACGGTTAACTCCGATGGACAATAATTATAAACAGTCGTGCATTTTGACGCGCCCCAGTCGACCTCGTCCTTTTGCTTAAAATCAGTGAAGACCCAACGCCCAATATGGCTTTGATGTTCACCGTTGCTATGGTTACGTGACGTCAGTCACGCAAACAGCATGTAACAATTTACATTAAGATGAAGGGCAATTTAAAAATAGATCAGTGATATGCACCATTATTTTAGCATTGGTTTGCCTAACCTTAAGGTATTTATTTTGAGGCTTCGCGAAACTTATGGTTATAGATATTGTTTTTACGTGATTTACTGTGGGATTAAAAAGTTTTGTTTTTATTTTTTAGTTAATTCAGTAGTGTACGTACCATTGCGCCCAAAAAAAAACTGGGACAGCAAAATTGTTGTTGTAGAGTAGCTCCTTGACTATAAGGAATATGTAAATTCGATTGAGCAAAGGTTATCATTGTTGTTATAATAGTTTTCATAGAAGTGAAAAGGTTTAACAACAATACCACATTTTTAGAAATACGAGGAAAAATTAAAATACGCATATTGTGTTTTAAAATGTAACAAAAATAAAATAAAATTTTTTAATATTATGTTCCAATTAATTTTAATTCCTTTAAATCATATTTAAAACTTAATATAATAACATGTTTTTAATATTTGGTAGTTGCACCATTATTATCGATTAACGCTTGTAAACATCGTGCCATACTTAATACAAGGTTTCTCGTATACTCTTGCGTTATTGCATCCTATGCTTGCATTATCCTTTGGCTTAATTCATCCCGAGTTCTAGGCTGGAAGTTGTGTTTATACATAAATTTTGTCATCTCACCCCAAACGTTTTCAATTAGGTTAATATCCGGACTTTTCGAGGGCCAAGGCAGAACACGAATTTAATTTTCTTCTACATAATTTTGAACCATCGGGCTTTATGTATAGGAGCATTATCTTGTTGAAATATAAAACCGTGGCCATATACTGCGTCGACAGATGGTATCATAACTTGGTTTAGTATGTTGCAATATAGTGGTGCATTGAACCTCCCATGCACTATTTGGCAAAGTCCTGGGCCCCTTGCACTAATCCAGCCCCAAACGTTTATAGGAAAGCGTCCACTTTGATAAGTCTTATTTGTATATCTTCCATCGTATCTCGTACCAAAAGGCCTATAAACGCGGATTTTCTCATTATTGCATGATTGAAAGGTTTTTCATCGGAAAATATTACGGTTTCTCATATATTACCTTGATTAATATATTCATAAGCAAATTCTACTCTTCTCTGTTTGTTTGCTTCGGTCAAAAATATTTTATTGGCAGCACAACAACTTTTTATATCTGAACTACGAATTCTTCTACGCGCTGTATTAGCCAGACCAGGAAAAATGTGTTTCTTCTTTAGCTTTTATTGCTGTTTCGAAGGGATGATCTTTTAGAAAATTAATTAATTCTAGATCTTGGCCGTCATTCAAAATTTTAAAGCAACTAGAACCTGCTCTCCTTACAATACTACAATATTCTGCAATTTGGTGCTTAGCCAACAACACGGTATGGTAATTTTCGAGGGGTAAATACCTGACTAAAATGTGTACACCAGAAATCCAGTTTTGTGATAGAAATCCACAGATATCCACGGAAATCCACAGATATCCACGGAAATCCACAGAAATCCAAAGACATCCACAGAAATCCAAAGACATCCACAGAAATCCTGAGACATCCACTGAAATTTACGGACATCCACAGACATCCATGTAAATCCATAGAGATCCATAGAAATCTTCGGAAATCCACGGACATCCGTGAAGATTTATAAATTTGTATATCGCATAAACCGCGAAAATATGCCCGCACTATACCTAGCTCTTCACCATTTTTTAAGACCGTGACCAGTAACTGCGCGACCTTTGCTCCAACAATGATTTCATTAAAAACTACTGTAGGCGTTTAAAACTGGCATCAAGTTTCTCTTTTCATTATATGCTGTTAGAAAAATGACGTTACCTGGAATGCTTTTTCAAATCTCCAAAAAAAAACTAAGTCAAGCGGTGCCAAACCCAGTCTATAGGGCGGATACTCTGCTCAAAAAATTAAAACTAGAGGAAGGTGGATTGAACTCTGACTGCTTGGTGAATTCGCGTAGTATAAAGAGACTATTGTTGTGGCGCAAACTAGAACTTTTTGGTCAATTTTGCCCCTAATTCTGTAAACTTTTAATTTGGGAAGTATGTAAGTGTTATTTAGTGGCATGTTATGGGATACTGATGTGGAGAAGCGCTCGATATTCCCCTTATAGTCTATCTATGTTCAACTGGCAGAAAATAAAAACCAATACACGTGAATACTCAACTCGAACGGGGTCATATTCAAAAGTTTACAATACTCTTACACGATTTTAAACAAGAATCAGTTAGACTAGGCAAAAATGCAAATGCCAAAATCTAAATCAGTTTAAAAATAGTAGAATAGTATGTTGTGCAAGATAAAGCTACAATATAAGCGGAAAACGTGTTGATTGAAAAGCTGAATGTAGTCCTGTACGACGAGCGTTTCGCGGTTAGGTCATGATTTACTTTTGCTGCCAGTTGAAAATTAATACAGCTTAGTGTCCCCTTAAAACAGACCCTTTGATAAATCTTCAGATCAAGGCCCGGTTACCTATTTTTTTTATATAATCTGGTATATTATGTTTCATCCTTTCAGCGATGAGGACGAGAGAAATATGCCGATATTTTTCTATACAGGGTACCTACTATAAATTCGTGTGCCTACAAGGAGATCTCGGAAACGGTAAGAAATACGAAGATGGTTAAATTTGAGTTAAAGATGGGTATTTTGGGGGTTAATAATTTGGTAAAAGCAAGTATTCCGAATGCTTTCAAAGATCCGAACAACCCAAAATTTCTATTTTTGGTTTATATGTTTTTGCGCCCTCATTTTTAACTTTTGGAAAAAAAAACAAAAACTACTTTTTTATAGCCGTTTTTTATGTTCTACAAGTTGGTGTTATTAAAATTCATATACGACATTTCGTTCCTTATACCAACCTCAAGTCGATTTTATTAAATACGAACCTAGAAATTTAAAGGGGGTTTTAGGGACTTTTAAGCTTTAAAAATTGAATTTTTCACGTTTTGTCATCTAATATCACATTTTTTCAAATTATCTTTTTATATCATCACTGTCCTGAACATTTAGAGCCAAACTAAAAAAAAATTGATTTGAAAAATCCATCCTTTTTTACTCAAAGAGGCCTGATATTTATATTCTGTAAGAAAAAAGACCCAAAGGGTAGGCCTCAAATATTTTTCTGTGTGTTTATTTTTGTTACATGTTTTGCCTGAAACTAGCATCGTCAGACCTTATAAACAGCAAAAAAACAGCGCAATACAGTAACATAACTGGACTTATACTTCAGGTACCTTTTTTTCACAAGGAAGCATTAATTTTTTTTTGTTTCACAATATTTCAGTCTAGGTCTAAGGCAAAAACTATAGGACTTAAGATATACGTTATATTAATAAAATAAATAAAATAGGGGATAGCGGGGAGGCTTTGGACAATTTCTAAAAAAATGGCTACTGAACTGGTCTACATTTATTTAACCTAGATTTTTAAACATATAATTATTAGTACATATTTATACCCATGTAATTATGCACATTAAATATTTAAAAACCGATAAGCAGATAAAATAAAAAAAATTCTTATCAATGAAGCATTTTGTCCAGAACCTCCCCATAGGTGGGGAGCCATTGGACAACAAAATTAATACCACAATATATTTATTTTGCTAAAAGGGACTTCACAAATACCAAATAAAAGTAGCTAGATCCCATAAAAAAGTTTCATGAACAGAACTAAGTGTAATATAATATAACCGTTCGGTCTAACGGCTGCAACTTATTAGAGGTGTGCGGGGGTAGAGTAAGAATGGTAATACCGTTTTCTTTACAGTAGTCAATCCCGGGTAAGGACAAATGCGATTCATAATTATCCATGATAAGTACAACTGGTCGTTCTTTAGAACATCGAACATGGGTTACACAATGTTCTAAAACTTTCACAAAATTTTCACTTGTTATCCATCCAAACGAATAAGCAAGTCCTAACGTACCACACTCTTCTGGAATATTATTTAACATTCTATGCCTGTCGAATTTTTTTTCTGGGAATACCCATACCGGAAGAAGAGCGATTCCATTGGCTCCAATAATGCCTACTTGTGTTACAAGTTCACCTCTCTAACGAGAAACAACTTTACCAACTTGATGTTGACCTTTGGTTGCAACCACCTTTTCAGTCTTTTGGACGGTTGTCACTCCCGTTTCATCTAAATTAAAAATATCTGACGCAGTAAACTCTTCGTTTTAGGACCGCTTCTAATTTGGTCTGGAATGCCCCAACAGTGGTTTTATTGAAACTTGAAATTCAAGCCAAGCAAGTGGCCTCGGGTGTCCTGATTGATAAATTTGGTTGACGACTCAAAAATCCTGTAAACCAATCTCTTTCGGCTATTTTGTTTACCGTCTAGGATGTTGGAACGTTAACATGGTTTTTTACTGCAAACTCATACGCCAGGCATCTTATAGCTGTAGGAGTTAAACCTTGATATGTTTGAACAAGTTCTCACATATCTATTAATCGAAGATTCCATTTCATCAGAAAACACAGTTGTAACAAAATTGGGTGTGAATGACGTTTCATTGATACCAACATCCTTTGCTTTATTAACATACAATGAAAGCGTGGATTTCTTAACGCCATGCCGCTCCGTGATTTTTCTGAGTGAATATTCTCCTGATAAAACATCGGCAGTTGCATGTTTCATTGCTTCGGCCGAGAACGTTCGTTGGGTAACACGTTTGTACTTTCGAGGCATTTTTTTCTGTGAAAAATATTAAAAATAAGGGAGGGATTGGACGGCAGCGGGAGCATTTGAACATTGTCCAAACCCTCCCTCAATGTAACTGAACCTTAAAACGTCATTTAAATAAAAAATGCTTTAAAAACATGCAAAACACCATTAAATATAAATAAGCTAAGTCTCATCTTGTATTTAAAAAAAAAATCTCCCCAAATATTGCACAGGAACTTGACTTTTGGGACAATGCTAAATTTACAAATAATAGAGAACGTGGATGGAAACTAATAAAATACTCCGTAAATGGAAACGAGGCGACTTGCGTACTCGGCGTCTATTTGGGAACTGATGAAGCGGAAGTGCGTTTGCTAATATGGTTTTGTTTGTTCAAAATATCTAATAGGGCGGGGTATTTAAATCTGTCCAATGCCTCCCCCTGTCCAAACTCCCCCGCTCACCCCTACTAATAAAAAAGAATCACTTCTCAGGCCTAAAAAAATTGCTTACTTCCTAGAGTATTGTTACAGTAAATCTTTTTGAAATCATAAACGACCTAAACACCATAACTTTCTTAATTTTAATATTTAAGTAATCCTTAAAATATTTGCCAGGGCAGTAACAGTAAAGAAAGGATAATTTAAAATACTTATGATGTGTCATTTAATGACAAAACGTTAAAATTTTAAAAACCTTAAATAGGTATTAAATTTCTAAAGCTTAAAAGTCGCTAAAACTGTTATTAAAATTTCAGGTCCGTATTTAAAAAAATTGACTTGAGATTAATATCTAAATAACGAAACGTCAAATTTCAAAACTAATCATGCCATCTTGTGGAACTTAAAAAACGGCTATGAGAAAGTGTTTTTTGTTTTTTTCCCAATGAAGGCGCAAACCAAAACTAAAAATTTATGTTTTTCTTGGATATCTGCGAAGGTATTTGAAATATTTATAATTTTCTTTCACCAAATTATTAAGCCCCAAAATACGCAACTTTACCTTAATTTAACAATCTTCGTATCTCTTGCCGTTTCCGAGATCTCCGTGAACGCACACGAATTTGCAGCACCCTGTATTATACCTTTTTTTAACAATTTAAATCCCACCAATGAGATTTCTTGTCCACCTTACGCCATTACCCCCTCCCATTAATTAATTCTAACTGAACCAGCATGACAAAGACATTCATTATTAAAATATCCCCATTACATTCAGAAAATCAGGAATAAGCTCTAAGCTTCAAAGTTGACAAGGCTAAATAAGCCGGTCTCTTTATTTAATTTCGGTTTTGTAAAGAGATTTTCTATTCCAAACAAATTTAGGCAAATTTAATTTCAAAGTTAAACATTTTTAGTAATGCTTTATAGGTACAGTATAAACTTCGATTTAATAAATCAGTTCACGCAATGAAAGAGACGGCAACTGACAAAATAAATAGCGCTTTCACAACCCAACAAGTAGTAATGAACCCTTTTCACCAAAACCGAAGTTAATCTGTTAAAATTGCCGGTATTAAAGGTGTCTAGCATCGACACCGATAGATGTCGCTGCAGGCTATCTCCATCCAGCTAGTAACGATTACACTTTCCTTTCTGTCGTCGGATCCTAGCCGTAGAAATCGTTTTAACCCACTTTGGAATTGTTTTGTATCGTGTATTTTTATATGAGATTAGCTGTTTCTTATAAACGAATGCATTTTGGAGATATTATTTGGTCGTTGCTATTCAGCTTACAATAAAAAGTTTTAAACCAGGCCCAGGCTGACTGTGAGTGCAACAGATCTTTTTTGAAAATACGTACATCGCTAAACAAAACTTAAAGTTATTAGGAAAGCATGCTTTCTTAATTGTTTGCTACCACCTGACTAGTAAGAAATTCTGTGTTTTTACAATTCCTGTAAAACTTAAAGTACTTGAGAATAAATGAAAAACCAGTAAACAAACAACTCGATAAGAATAATAGGAGAAAGTATAAGACTTCGATATTACTTTAAAATAATATTGCCAACAAAGAAAATTACAGAACTGTAGACATTTAAATGTCGCACTTCTTGACTCAAGGTTCTCACCAGACACGATGGTGACGCCACTGGTGATTGACGTTTCTTTGCTTCGACCACCCAATTAGCATTTTTACGTCGCACGGACGATATATTTTTCAACCTGACGTTGGAAACTTACGTCGATCTGACGTCGAGAAAACTCGAATTTGCACCAATTTAGTGAACAAAATAAGGGTTGTAAGGACGTCAGTATATGACTTCTGCACATTATAAGTAACTTATCCTGCACCTAAAATGCCGGGAAGTTTTAAAAATATCTTTATTTGACTAAAGTAAACATACTAAGTCACTAACAAATTTGACCAACTAATATTTTGTGGGTTCTTTCATAAAATGTAAGTAATGGCTGCTATAAGAGCTTACTCTTACTAAAATAAATTTATGTTAGAATGTTTCCGTCGCTTAAAATTGAAACGCAAAGCACTTTATTGTTAAAATTTGCCAATATAGAGCCTTAAAAACTTAGCGCCCCTCAATTGATCAAAAAAAGGAATAATAATAGAAATATAAAAAAATATCTTGGATAAAGGAGAAAACTTACATAAATTAAACTAGCATCCAAACACTCAGAATACGTAAAGTAAATTATTATATATCAAATAGGGGCAGTTTCCAGTATTTGGTTTTATGTTTTCCGAAATTATCTTGTAAAAACCCAAACCTAAAATTGTCTCCCGTCAAAATATGGCAGAGCCACTTAGTTATCTAAAAGGGTTTAAAGCACACTTTAAGGAAGAATTAGTCGACCACAAATGACATATAGACAGATTTAGTTAAAATAGGTATACTTAAAACGTGCATAGATAATAAAAGTGCAAAAATTTCGACTTATTATTACTTCAAGTCAAGAAAATTTCTTTCTCTATACTCTTAGTAGTATTTTTACGTCCGGCCGACGATAAATGTAGTCCCTCAAGGACCTTTAGAAATAAGTCATAGTGCGACGTATGTGTGACTACTTTTAGCATCACAGATACTACCTCGGCTATTAAAGTCAGATTATTATGTTTAAACGACGTAAGAGTCAATGACTATTTGCGACCTCAATCTGAAAGAAACTCAGTGACGTCTACACGGCGTAGTTTAGCCGATAAATACTAACTTGACATCTTAAGTAACTGTATTACCCAAAGTCGCATCAACCCTGACGTTAGATTTAGTTCATATTTAGTCATAAGTCCTAAAAATGCTAGTTGGGCAATTAACAAGTTTGTTTGTCTTCTTTCTCTATTTGTCTTCGCATAGGCGTAGTTAGGGGGATACTTGGGGGTGCTAAGCACCCCCGAAATCTAAATTAGCA